>CM070588.1:54872143-56072143 GCA_036346355.1 Rhipidocladum racemiflorum | reverse complement strand
CGCAGTATCAACGGGAGACGTTCCGCCATCCTTGCCTTCCCCCGTACTGCCGACCGTGGGGGTCGGCGCGACTCTGCCGCCGGTGGAAGTACTGGGATTTGCGGCGTTCGCGACACCGGCGGGACGAGTCCTGCCGCCCGCCGCCGGCCACCGCCGCTGCCGGTGGTCCAAGTGTTCTTGGAAAAGCGTCTTGGCCGCCGCAGACGCGGTAGGCGGGGAAGTCGAGCGGGCGGTTGCCAACCGCCGCCGTCTTGGCTTCGGCCGGAGGGCCCGCGTTAGATTACGGGCGAGGCGAGCAGCGGATTGGAACGCCCTGGAGGTGGAGATGGGGAGGATCCACGCCGACCTTACTCGCGCTGTCGACGCCGCGTCCAGGGCGAGAAAGTCCATTGCTCAGGAGTCCCGCCGCCAGATCGGTAAGTCGGCGACGGATTTGTCTTTCGTGCATCTCTTGACCGGGGAACGGGGACTGACCGGGCAGGTATTCGCAGCGCTTGACATCCCGGGTGGTGGACAAGTCGATGTTCCTCCGGCACTTGCACAGCCGGGGGAGTGCCATAGGGGAAGAGCTGCTCGACGCCCGGAGGGCGCTCGTTGCCGAGCAAGGAAGGGCCGCTACGGCTGGTCAGCGGCTGGGGGAAGTCACTGAAACCTTACGGGAGGCTCAGCGACTTGTGGAGTCGTTGACCGTCGAGGGAGAGAAGGCCAGGTCGGCCCTGGCGGATGCTGAAGCGGCCAAGACTTCTGCGGTCCACGTGGAAGGATCCGCTCGGGCGGAGGCCACCCTCTTCCGAGAGGAGTGCGAGTCGGTCCGTAGGGAGGCCGACCAGCTTCGCGGCGAGCGGGATCTTGCTCGGGGGGAGCTCGCGACGGCGAGGGAGCTTGCCGATCGCGCCGCGTCCGATCGGGAAGCGCGTGCCAAGGTCGAGGAGGAACTTCGCGCCAAGGAGGCCTCCGTGGCCGGTGAGTAGTTCAACCCCTTGGGAGCCACTGCAACGGGCGTCTTCTGACGCTGTCTTTTTTGTCCCTGCAGAGCTGCGAAAAAACCTTAGCGACGCGCTAGAGTCGCGAAGGGTGGCGGTGGAAGAACGGGATGCGGCGGTCGAGTCACGTGACTCGGCCCTTATGGATAAGCGGGTGGCGGAGAGGGATGCGGCCGATACGACGGCCGAGCTAACGGTCCTTCATGTGGGCATCCAGGCCGTCTGCGACCGGTTGTTCGGGCTTACTCCGGGCCCCAGCGCCATTCCCGCCATACTTGGATGGATCCCTGAGCGCGTCGAGGCATCGGTGCGGGAAGCGGCGGTGCTTGGCGCTTCCTCGGCCCTGGTCAACACCGTCTCTTATTACGATGGCGTCAACCTTGAGGCGGTTGGGAGCGGAGTTGCTGCTGACCGAGGCGACGAAGAAGTCGACGCATTCGTGGTCCGGGTTGATCCGTGCGCCCAAGAGATTGCCCGCCGAATCTCGTCGCGAGAAATCCTCCATCGGAAGGGGGGAGAAGATTAGCTTCCCTATTTTTGCTTTTTTGCAGCGCATGTAATGAACATGATTGCCCTAATCGGGCCCGACGTGTCGGGACGTTTTTAAGTTCTTTTGCCCGTCTACCTCGTGCTTCTTCTGTGGTTTGGATAATCTTACGACCATAGCTGTAGGGCCCGCGGGGGTGCCCTGAGAGCGTAGGTGTTGCTCCAATTCCATCCGAAGAGATCACGGGATAAGACGAGCTATCTCGAGCGATAACTTTGTGGAGGAGAGGTGCTTAGGTCGGACCGCCTCCTTCGCGAAGCTTGCGCTCGGTGGGTTAGAGTGCTGATCCGAGTGGAGGTGCTTCGACCGTCCCTAGCGTCTCTTGCTCGGAGGACTTGTTTCCCCCCGCAGAGTGCCACTTCGAAGCCGTAGCCGCGGAGGCGTAGGCCGTAGTACTTTTGGGCCGGGGGAAATAGCCATGAGGTAGATAGCTCGGTCGGTCAGAGTACGGCTCAGGTTAGCGACTCGTATGCTTTTTTAACGACGACCGGGGTTGGTCTGCCCTGGTCGATCAAACTATCTTCTGCTCGGGCGACTTCCTTTTTGCGCGAAATGCTACTCGGGAGCCGTAACCGTTAGGGCTTAAGCTGTAGCATTCGGTTCGAGGAGGTTGCCACGAGGGAGATTGTTTGATCGGTCGGCTTGCCGGCCCAAATCGAAAGGCTCCATCCGACCGCCGCTTGGCCCTTCGCTCAAGTAGCCTCCCTTTCGCGTAAAGTGCTACTTCGGAGCCGTAGCCGCGGGGGCGTAGGCTGTAGCATTTTGGGTTTGAAGAGGTTACTATGAGGGGGGTAGCCCGGTCGGAGTGGTTGCCGGTCATCGATCTAGGTCGCTGACCCCTGAGGTCGAGGGAGCAGCCCCCGAGTGGTGCGTGGGGACTGAAGGGGCAGTCGCCACGCACCGCTTGAGTTCGCAGAAAATTTTCGAAAAGGATTTAAGTTTTCTTTGGAGATAAGTGTGGATTAACTCGCCTGGGGGACCGTGCCGCTTTCGGAACTGGCGTTGGGCGCTTCGTCTTCTGCGCCGTTGCGTGACCCCAAGGCGCTTCGTCTTCCGCTCCTCCCGCACTGTTTTGGCTATAAAAGGAGAGGCGCCGGTGCACCCGTTACTTTGGCAAGGGCCGCCAGTAAATGAACTTTCCCTGCGCGCCATGGCGGATCGCAGCACTCAGCCCCGCGAGGAAGTGGTTGCCCATCAGGCCTGGCTGCAGGAGGTGGCGGAGGCTGAGGCTGTCCGTGAGGACGTACGGCGAGTTGGCGTCCTTGTCGTGGGCGTTCCCCGACTTCGGGAAGTGAGGGCGCCGCTGCTGCGGGCGGTGGTGGAGAGACGTCGCGCGGAGCTCGGCTGGCGGGGCGCACACCAAGATCGCAACGGGCGGTTCGCTCTTGGTTGGGGCGATGTTCCTCCATGAATAAATAAAGCGCTTCTTTGCTCCCTGTTTCTTTTTTCTTCTTCGAGGATTTTGCGCTTGCAATTTGCCCACATCCGTAGTCTTTTGGGATCGCAACGGATCCGGCGTAGGTTGGAGGCGGTTGCGCCTTTTGCTCTCTTCGACTTCCTCGCGCCTTCTCATCAGCTGGGCTTCTCCTCGCGTTGCGCCAGAATGTGTGTTTGTCGCTGGAATGGGACGGTCCGACTATCCGTAGGTCGGTTGTCCTTGCATTCGTGGTCTTTGTGGCAGGCAAAGTACTACTTCGGGACCTCGGCTTTTGGGGCGGAGGTCGCAGTACTTGCGATAGGTCAAACGAGAGAGAGAGAGAGAGAGAGAGAGAGAGAGAGCACTCGGTCGTCCGAGAGCTGCGGCTTCCTTTGCTCAAGTATTTGTTGAGTGGTAACAAAGAGGGGAGAGGTTGACTATGAATAGAACTTTCTCAGCTTCTCTATGTTCCACGCATTAGTCACGAGATTTCCTTCAGTGTCCTTGAGGCGGAAGGTGCCGGGTCGGAGGACTTCCGCGATGGTGAAAGGGCCCTCCCAGGGCGGGGAGAGCTTGTGCCTGTCCTTCGCGGATTGGACTTGGCGCAGCACTAAGTCACCGACTTCGAATGAGCGGCCGCGGACCCGTCGGCTGTGGTAGCGACGCAGTGCCTGCTGATATTTAGCCGACCGTAAGACCGCGACATCCCGAGCCTCGTCGAGTTGGTCGAGGTCATCCTGCTGCTCCTCGGTCCCCCGTGCGCTGTCGTAGTTTTGCACTCTTGGCGCACCGTACTCAAGGTCGGTCGGGAGGACAGCCTCCGCTCCGAACACCAAGAAGAAAGGTGTGAACCCGGTCGACTGGGTTGGTGTGGTTCGTAGACTCCAAAGAACGGGCGGTAGCTCAGCGGCCCACCGTCCCGCGAATTTCTTCAGTCGGCTGAAGATTCGCGGCTTGAGCCCTTGGAGGATCATGCCGTTGGCTCGTTCGGCCCGGCCGTTGGCTCGGGGGTGCGCCACTGCCGCCCAGTCGACTCGGATATTGAAGTCGTCGCAGAACTCGAGGAACTCCTTTCCTGTGAACTGCGTCCCGTTGTCGGTGATGATGGAGTTGGGCACCCCGAAGCGGTAAACAATACCGCGGAAGAAGCCCGCTGCCTGCGCTGATGTGATCTTTGCCAATGGCTTTGCTTCGATCCACTTTGTGAACTTATCTACGGCGACGAGTAAGTGAGTGAAGCCCCCGGGCGCCTTTTTGAAGGGTCCGACCAGGTCGAGCCCCCAAACCGCGAAGGGCCACGTGATGGGGATCGTCTGCAAGGCTTGCGCAGGAAGATGTGTCTGCCTGGCGAAGAATTGGCATCCTTCGCAGGTGCGGACGATTTGGGTCGCATCTGCTACGGCGGTCGGCCAGTAGAAACCTTGTCGGAAGGCCTTTCCTACCAGGGACCGCGGCGCGGCATGGTGCCCGCACACCCCGTCGTGGATGTCCAGCAGAAGGTGCTTCCCTTGGTCGGTCGGAACGCACTTCTGAAGGATTCCGGACGGGCTCCTCTTGTAGAGGGCGCCCTCGACTAGGACGAAAGACTTAGCCCGCCGGGCGAGGCGCCGAGCCTCGGTGGTATCGGCGGGGAGCAACCCGTTCGTCAATCGATCGACAAACGGTTGCCTCCAGTCGGTTTCGACGCTCAGAACGCCCAAGTCCGACCCAGGCGGGTGAGCATCTGGCCAAAGGTCGGCGGGATCGCCCGTCTTTGGGGGGTCGGTGGCGCCCTCAGCGCTCGGGTCCAACCGGATTGATGGGCTGCTGAGGTCGGAAACGAAGATCCCCGGGGGAACCGGCCCTTTTCCGGAGGCGAGGTTGGCGAGGGAGTCGGCTTCACCGTTGTAGCGTCGGTAGCTGTGATGGAGCTCGAAACCCTTGAACTTCTCCTCGAGCTTGCGAACCTCCAGGCAGTAGGCGGCCATCCGAGCGTCACGGGGCTCGGTGGCTTTCATCACTTGGTCGACGACCAGCTTGGAATCACCGTGGACGTAGAGCCGTCGTGCGCCCAGGTCGGCGGCGATCCGAAGGCCGTTGACGAGGGCTTCGTACTCGGCGACATTGTTGGTAGCGTCGAAGAGTAGACGGATGGCATACCGGAGCTTGTTGCCGAGTGGGGAGATGATGACGACCCCCGCGCCGGCCCCATTCTTGGTGTAAGACCCATCGAAGTACATCGTCCAGTACTCCGGGTCCTCGACCACTGCAGGGACTTGCGCTTCGGTCCACTCGGCGACGAAGTCCGCCAAGACCTGGGACTTGATCGCCGTCCTGGGGACGTACGATATGTCGAGGCCATTGAGCTCGAGAGCCCACTTGGCGATTCTTCCGGTAGCGTCACGGTTGTGGACGACTTCTCTGAGTGGCGAGGAGGTGGCCACGGAGATGGGGTGTCGATCGAAATAATGGGCAAGCTTCCTCTTGGTAATGAGCACTGAGTACAGCAACTTCTGTATCTGGGGATATCGGACCTTTGTTTCGGAGAGTACCTCGCTGACGAAGTAGACCGGCCTCTGTACCTTGAAAACGCGGCCTTCCTCCGCCCGCTCCACAACAAGTGCTGCGCTGACGACCTGAGTCGTGGCGGCGATGTAGAGGAGCAAAGGCTCTTGCGGCTCCGGGGCGACCAGGACCAGAGGTGAGGTCAGAAAGGCCTTTAGTCGACTAAAGGCTTCCTGAGCTTCATGTCCAGGAAAAGTGGTCGGACTTCTTCATCGGTTTGTAGAGTGGCATCCGCGTCACGAGGCGGGATACGAAGCGACTTAGTGCCGCGAGGCACCCCATCAGCCTCTGAACTCCCTTCAGATCGTTGATTGGCCCCATCCTTGCGATAGCGGAGATCTTATCGTTGTTGGCTTCGATGCCGCGCTCAGAGACGATGAATCCCAGCAACTTGCCCTTGGGGACCCCGAAGACGCATTTCTCGGGGTTGAGCTTTATACGAAACCGTCGGAGGTTCGCAAAAGTCTCCTTCAGGTCGGCGATGAGGTCGTCGGCCTTCCTGGTTTTGACAACGATGTCGTCGACGTAGGCTTCGATGTTACGGCCAATTTGGTCCGAAAAACACGCCTGCATACATCGCTGGTACGTGGCGCCCGCGTTTTTCAGACCAAAAGGCATCGTGACGTAACAGTATGAGCCGTACGGGGTGATGAAGGAGGTCGCGAGCTGATCGGACTCCTTCATCGCAATCTGGTGATAGCCTGAGTAGGCATCCAAAAAAGAAAGGGACTCGCACCCGGCGGTGGAGTCCACGACTTGGTCGATGCGAGGTAATGGGAATGGATCTTTTGGACAGGCCTTGTTGAGGCTCGTGTAGTCAACACACATTCTCCATTGCCCCGACTTTTTCTTTACAAGGACGGGATTGGCGAGCCACTCGGGGTGACGCACCTCCCTTACAAAGCCGGCGGCCAAAAGTTTGGCGATCTCTTCCCCAATGGCTCGGCGCTTTTCTTCGTCGAAACGGCGCAGGCGCTGGGCGACTGGCCTGGATCCCGGTCGAATGTTCAGGGAGTGCTCGGCGACCTCCTTTGGAACTCCTGGCATGTCCGAGGGTCTCCAAGCGAAGACGTCTCGGTTTGCCTGGAGGAAGTCGACGAGCGTGCCTTCCTATTTGGCAGTGAGGGCGGCCCCGATCCGCACGGTCTTGGCGGGATCTTCGGGATCAACAGCGACCTCCTTCGTGTCTTCCGCGGACTTGAAGGAGCTAGGCCCCGACTTGCTGGAGTCGGGGGCGGATCCGGGGGCCTTCTGCTGGAGCTGGGCGAGCTCGGCGGAAGCGACGATCGCCGGCTACCGCACGCTTCGCCGTTAGCGATTGTAGGCGAAGCCGAAAGATGCGGTCACGGTGATGACACCTTGCGCCCCTGGCATCTTCAGCTTGAGATAGGTGTAATTGGGGACCGCCATGAATTTCGCGTAGCATGGTCGTCCCAAGATGGCGTGGTAGGAGCCGGGAAAGTCCACAACCTCGAAAGTGAGGCTCTCGGTGCGGAAGTTGTCCGGGCTCCCAAAGGTGACGGGCAGGCCGATCTGTCCGAGGGGGTGGGCCTGTTGGCCTGGTACGACGCCGTGGAAGGGCGCCTTGCTCGGCCGGAGGGCGGAGCGAGGGACCCCCAGGGCATCTAGGGTCTCAACATACATGATGTTGAGACTGCTGCCGCCGTCCATGAGCACCTTGGTCAGGCGCTTCGTCCCCACGATGGGGTCGACGACGAGCGGGTAGCGTCCCGGGTGCGGGATGTGGTCGGGGTGGTCGGTCCGGTCGAAGGCGATCGGGCACTCCGACCACCTCAAGTAGGTGGGCACGGCGGGGGTGGCCGTGTGAACCTCTCGGTGGGCGAGCTTCAACCGTCGCTTGTCGGCATAGCACTCCGCCCCTCCGAAGATCATGAGGCAGCCGTCGAGTTGTGGGAACTCGTCGGATGGCTCATCGCTTCTTGCCCCGGCTGCCGACGCCGGTCGCGCTTCTTCCTTACCCCGTGATGTCGTGGGGTTTCGGAGAGAAACCGCCAGGACTTCGCGATCCGATACTTGTGCTTGACGGGATAGTCGTGGTTCGTGCACGGACTATATATCAGTTTCTCGAATCGTTCGGGCGTCTGCCGGGCCTTCTGTTTGGCAGGTCGGTCGGCAGCGGCGACCATTCGACCTTCGCGGCCCTGCTTCCCCTTCCGCTTCCTTTTGTCAGGGCGGTCGGAGGGGGCGCTGGCTCCGAGGCTGGCTGTCTTGTGGGCCGTCTTTCTTTCAAAGATGGCCCCTACGGCCTCCTCGCCGGAGGCGTGGTTGGTGGCGATGTCGAGGAGCTCCTTGGTGGTCCGGGGCTTCGCACAGCCCAACTTGTGGACCAGAGCCTCGCACGTGGTGCCATAGATGAAACGCCCGACGGCGTCGGCGTCGCGGATGTCGGGGAGCTCGTTGCCTTCTTTGGGAGAAGCGGCGGATGTAGTCGGAGGGTTTCCCGGCCGCTTGCAGCTCTTCAGGTCCCAGGAGTTGCCAGGGCGTTTGTAGGTGCCCTGGAAGTTCCCGACGAAAAGGTTCGTCAGGTCGGCCCAGCTGCCGATAGTGTCTGGCGGGCGGTACTCGAGCCAGGCTCGAGCCGAGTCCGCAAGGTAGATGGGGAGATCTTGGATGACGAAGGAGTCGCCCATCGCTCCCCACTTCAAAGCGAGCCGATAGTCTTCTAGCCGACATCGGGTTGGTAGCCCCGTGTACTTGGCTATGTTAGGTCGGGCCGGAATGCAGTCGGGAAGTCGGCGTTGCGGATGTGGCGGAGTGAAACGCCGCGGCCCAGGCTGTCGAATCCGGTCGGGATGGTTCGTCGCCCGCTATCGGCGACTTGCGGGCGGCTTCTTGCCTCGGTGGCTCTCCTTCGCGCCTCGAGGGTGGTGCGAAGATCATACTTGTCCCCCAAGCGGTGGCGCACCGGGGTGTATGATGCCTGGGGGAGCTCGTGGAGTTGTGCCGTCTTGGCTGGGCTCCGTCGACCCTGTGAGGGGGAGTGGCCCAGGCGGCCCGAAGTGGCGCCCGTCCGTCGAGGCCGGAACCTGGGCGTCTTTGAACGACAAGACGTTCCACGATCCGGAGGTTACGGTAGGTGGCCTTGGCTTCCGGCTCCGTTGGTTGGGCAGCCCTCGGGCGGCATTGCCGCCGCAATGTTACGGTTGGCGTGAGGAAGAACGGAAGGTCGTTCGTCTCCCACCTAGCCGCCGATGCACACGCCTTGCGCGCGGAGAAGCGGGTGGTGGGCTAGGCCGGCGGCGCTCCAGCTCGGCCTGGAGTTTGTCGAGCTCGGCCTTTCGGGCCTCTAGTTCCTCGCACTGTTGCCGAAGGTCGGCGAAGCGTTGTAGGTCTTGTCGTCGTCCTCCGCCGGGATTCCTCCCGCCACGCCGTCGCGGGAGGAGGGTCCCGAGGTAGCGGGGTGGAGGGCGGCTCCGCGCGCCGTCATGTTGCACTCGCGGAGTACATCCTGCGAGGGATACTCTCTGTCGGAATCGAGCCGTGGGCGAGGAGTCCGTCGGCCAGGTCGTGGAGGGAAGCCGTGCGTAGCCGCCATGGCCACGAAGTTGAGAGCCCGTGGGCCAGTGGAGCGCCGCCGCCGCATAACTTCGTAGGCGGCGTCGCTAGGAGCGGTGCCGTGGCGGCAGGCCGCCGCAGCCACGCGGAGTCTCGAGGCGGAGGTTGCCGAGGACATCAATCGCATCCAGCTTATGAGGGCGCCCGGTCCCGGACGGCAGCGGGGATGAGGACAAGCTCTCCCGCCGTGGTGACGATGAAATCGAGGGCGCCGAAGCGGATCCAGCCCCTCGACATCGGCGAATCGTGGTGGGAGGAGGCCATCAGGGAGGAGAATGGGAACCCGAAGATGAGGATGTCGGTGAAGACGCGCGAGAACCCCTACCTGGCGCGCCAACTGTCGGTGTTTCGTGCACCGGCAATACGAATTTGTGGTCGGATGGGGTCGCGCGCTCCCTCTCCCCGAATGGTCGACTCAAGGAGTCAGATGGTGTATACTGGTTCGGGCTGAACGTCCCTACTCCAGTTCGCTCGGTGTGGGTGTATTGATCTTAGGGCGATGAACAAGAGGAGTACAAGCGTGGCAGGGGGTCGGCCGGCCGATCCCTTGGTGTTTTCGCTAGGGAGTTGTGACTACCTAGAAGACTGTTTTTTCCTCGCCTCCCTCTGCCCTCGCCTCTCCTTATATAGACGGAGGAGGCAGGTTACATGGGAGTTCGGGAAAACCACGAGGAAGGGGACCTGCGCGCCTTGAAGTCTGGTTTCTGTCTTGTCCGACCGCCCCCTGCCCGTCCCGAGGCAGGGTTGGTGGTTCTGTGATGAGTAGTCTTGCGTAGTCTTTGCCTGGATGGCGTATTGCGTGGTGCTCTGTCGGCCTCGGTGGCTTTAATGGCGCTTGACTTCGCCTTGGCCTCGGAGTGGGCGTATTCTTCTGCGGTGTGCCAGGCGATGGGGCGGGGCTTGACTTCTTCGGTGGCTCCTCTCGAGTCTTGGGAAGGAGCCGTGCCCGCCTCAGACGGACGCCAGAGGACGCGCACAAGCGGTATCGACACCGGCGTGGGCCCCTCTTGGCTCTCGCGGTGGAGCTTCGGCCGACCGTGAGCTTCAATACTAGGCGGTCGGAGCCCGCCGACCGCCTCGACAGAGTCCGCCGACCGCCCAGTGGTCGGTCCTGCATAGGTCGGGTTTGATCTCCGCGCCCAAGCGCCTTTCAGAGGCCGGGCCTTCGCGCTGGTCACCTGCTCAGGCTTCGTGCCGGTGATGGGTACCCATGGTACGGGTACTCGTCAAATGTATTTTGGAAAAAAATTTAATGAGGCATGAGCATAGCCTTGAAAAATATACAGGGAGTAGTGTTGTGAAATATTCTATTTTATATATGTGTAGTCACTTTCCTAAATAAACTCATATGAGGTTCTTAATTATGACTCGGAATCCCAGTATATTACTCTATGATCTAGCTTTCTTCTCCCGCAATAAAAAGCCCACTCCAGATATAAGTTCAAAAAATATCGATAAAGAGAAGAGAGCTAAAGATCTACATCTCATATCTCTGTTATGATCTCATATGTTATGTAATCTTGATTGATTAACAAAGAAAAACTTCGACAATTTTGAACCCAAAATAGATAACGACAATGACCAAACTCAATATATGTCTCATTAACCAGCCTAGATCTATAAACTTGCACAGATATATATCGGATATCGCATTGACAACACCCGATATGTTCTTACTCAAACAGAACCAATGATTTGTTTGCATCGAATCACACCCGTTGATACCACTCCGCACCGTTGATCTCGCTCTGACAATACACACACACCGAGAGGCGAGAGGCGAGAGGCGAGAGGCGAGAGCCACACCGTAGACTACATGGACCCGTATACTCGCACGAACCTTGCATTGTTCGCCCGAAAATTCATGGACCTGTTCCTCAAAAAGGGAAGGAGAAGCTTGCCTGTAGCGCACGCCTAGAACCTTCTCCACACTGACCCTGACGCGCCGGTCCACGAGGCCCCACCGCACGCAACGAATCCGCGCCGTCCATCAGCCCTGCCCACGGCGCTCTCCGCCGTTAGATCCCTGGCGATCACAGCCGATTCCTCCTCCTGCTTGTCTTGCCTTGCGCCCTTGCCCGTCCGAGCAGCGAGAGAAAGGAAAAGAGGACCAAAAAAAAAAAAAACTCTGGAGCTCAGGCGAGCACACCAAAACCCAATCGGAGCCGAGGCCCCCGACCCGACCGGATCGGTCCTTGGTTGAGGGCATGGGCGGAGGAGGAGGCGACGGCGACGGGGCCGGGAGCGGCGAGTCCCCGACGGCGGCTGCGCCGGCGGGGGCGGCGCTGAACATCCGGTGTGCGAACGGCACCAAGTTCACCGTGCAGGCGGACCTCAGCGCCACGGTGGGGGCGTTCAAGGAGGTGGTGGCCGGGAGCTGCGACGTGCCGGCGCCGCAGCAGCGCTTGATCTACAAGGGCCGGATCCTCAAGGACGAGCAAACCCTAGAAAGCTACGGTGCGTGCCACACGGATAGATGGGGGGGGGGGGCACGATTTGGCCGGATGGGGTGGAATTGACCAATCCCGTGGATGAATTCGGTGCTGTAGTTAGGAGTCTGCGTGGTTTGGTTTGTCGATGCAATGCCTGCTGTTTCCTGGGCAAGTATTGGCGACGAATAATGTCGCAGCTGGTGTCGCTTTGCTGTGGATGGTAGCTAGTAGTAGAATTTTCATGGGTGATTGGGTGATGCGAGTTGAGAGCGTAGTGTATTAATGATAACGTATATAGTGAATGTAGATGCTATTATATAGCGTGGAAGAAGATGAAGCTGAAGGCAGCTTCTTTTGTCGCGACTCGCGACTCGAAATACATTCCAAACGTTATGGAGCCATGTAAGCTACTGTTAATCGTGCATGTCTAGTTATACATGGAATCATAGGTGGTCTCCTTGATTTTATCAGAGGTGGAGTTAAAATTAGTATATTATAGCTTACGAATCCGCATATGGAAATTCCTTTATTTTTATTTGTGAATTTTTGGCAGAGTGCACTTTATTGTTTAATGTAGTATATGTAATGTAAACGTAAGTAACTTATATCAATCTATTGCACCGTGTGTACGATTTATCAATATATTGTTTACAATGGAATTGAACAATTTTGCTTAACATTTTAAATCACTATATTAGGATTACTGGAGAAGCCTTCTGTGGAGTTCAGTAAATGTATACTGTAAATGACCTTTTTTCAAATGCAGACATGTTTTTCTCAATGGTGAATTGGTGATTATTTTTTTACCGTGCTTTTATAAAGTTTTCGGTTTTCCTGAAGTTCACCAGAGTTCAAAGTAAAGTAGATCTGATAGATTCACTAGCAGTTCATTATTTGATGGAGCACTATTTGGTTGAACTAAATGAGGTGTTGAGGTCACTCATGGCTGTATCCTCTGTATCACCGACACGTCGGTTTGGTATCGTATTGGTGTCCGACACGGATACGACACCGACACTTTACTAGACACGTATCGGTCACCTATTGGACAATTAGATAGCCAAAATAAATAATTTTAATGTTCGACACGGCTTCAACACTTCGTCGACACGTATCTGACACATATGATGATATAGCCTGACCTAGCTCAGCAACTTAAAGGGTAATCCTAGCCACATAATAGGGGCAAAGCACTAATATTAGGGCTCCATTGTGGAACCATGTTGACGTTCTAGATAAGTGTGGTTTGTCTGGAGGGAATGTGAAATGGAGATGTAAGTATTGCAAATATGTTGGTACTAGTAGCTACTCTGGAGTCAAAGTTGACTTGCTAAAAATTACTAATGGTGATTGATAGATATATTCTAAGGTGATGGTACCATTCTTGCTCAGCTTAGAAGTGAAATTGCAAAGGTTTTGATAGATATTCTTAGTTTACGTTTTACATTATTTCAATTTAACAAGCACATAAAAAACAGAGAATAAAACATATGTATATTATTATTATTTAAATATATATAACCGTCTCGTCGTGTCGGTATTTTTAGAAAAATGGCGAATTCTGTGTCAGTATTGTGTCGTGTTGACGTATCCATGTCCGTGCATCATAGGTTGTATCTCGTGTGAATGTCGCTATCATATGTTTTGCTGATTACGTTAGTAGTGATTACTTTACACTGAACGATTGTGTTGTTCGATGGAAGTAAGCAGTGGGTTTTTTGTTAGCAAAATTAGGCTAACCATGAATCCAATGCTGTAGTGCTATAGGTTTATGATACATTAGTGCCTTTGCATTGTGATGGCCCTCATATGCGTCAGCAACTCTAGATTTAGTGCTACCGTCGGGTAGTAGTATGGATTGCATAAAATTTAATCTTTATTTCAAGAAAATAGTGCAAACTAAGAACTGTGGATATGTGTGACAGTTGTGCTTGTTCAGGGATACTTCATTTATAAACCGTAGGCTGTGGAATAGCTTTCCGTAATTACTATTATTTTTCTGGTACAAGAACATATTGCTGATGGCAATTGCAAAAATTTTGCTTTTGTTATCAGCTAATGTTGCATCGTGAATGTTTCATACCTAAAATTATTTAGAACAAAGATTCATCGAACTTTTTCATCATACCTACACAGCCTGCACTACATGACGAGAAGCTTTTACAGCTGGACAGAAATTACAGTAGATATGTAGACTAGACAGCATGATAGGAATATTTGACCAAGTTGGTCATGTAAATCTTGTCACACATTTCGGGTACATACTTGCAAAGTTGCAAGTCACAAAAAACAACTTGAGAACTGGAATTTCTTGTGTGAGGGATGTGACAATTTGAGTTCTTTTGCTTTTAGGTGCAACTACTGGGGTTGGTTATTAGCAAATTATATTACCATGTGATAAATGAGGATTTATGGCATAGTTACAAGATGCACTATCTTCTTGTGCACATATAAATTGCGTAGGGGTTCTCATTGGAAGTTCTTTTGTATATGATTACGTCAGATATAGGAGTATTCTTTCTTTTTATGGTAATGTTGACCTGCCATATTAAGCATTATTCTCACTCAAGCTTCTTGTATCTTGTAGGTGTTGAGACAGATCACACCATTCACTTGGTGCGTGGTGTTGCCCCACTGGCCACATCAGGTGCACCTGCTGCAGCCAGTCCCCGAGCTTCAACTACTCCTAGTAGTGATGCAGCAGGTGGTCTTGGAGGCTTGTTTCAAGGCCTTGGTGCTACTGGAACTGCTAGTGGCAGGCCATCGGGTTTATTTGGGACTGGATTTCCTGAACTAGATCAAATGCAGCAGCAGTTGAGCCAGAATCCCAACTTAATGAGGGAGATAATGAATATGCCAATGATGCAGAATCTCATCAATAACCCTGATTTAATACGCAATATGATTATGAACAATCCACAAATGCGTGAGATGATCGATCGAAATCCAGATCTTGCCCATGTCCTCAATGACCCAAGTGTTCTTCGTCAGACCCTTGAAGCAGCCAGAAACCCTGAAATTATGCGGGAGATGATGCGGAACACAGACAGAGCTATGAGCAACATTGAATCTTCTCCTGAAGGGTTTAATATGCTCCGACGTATGTATGAAACTGTCCAGGAGCCTTTCCTAAATGCAACAACAATGGATGGAGAAGGAAATACAGCCTCCAACCCGTTTGCAGAACTTCTCAGAAATCAAGGGTCGAACCAACCAAGCAATCCTGCTACAAATGCTGCAACTACTGGCTCAGAGTCCACAACAGGAACCCCTGCTCCAAACACTAATCCACTTCCAAATCCCTGGAGCACGAATGGTAGGTTTTGAATATTTACGTTCTTTTATTTTTTTGTTGTTGATAATTATTTGAGTTAGTAATTTTATTTGCCCACTTAAATTGCCAGCTGGGGGTGCGCAAGGAGCTACACGGTCAGGTACTGCTGGCAATGCAAGAACTGGTGCCGCTGGTGGGCTAGGAGAGTTGGGTTCAGCAGATTTGAGCAGTATGCTTGGTGGTCTTGCTGGCAATGCTAGGACTGGTGCCGCTGGTGGTCTAGGTGGGTTGGGTTCAGCAGATTTGGGGAGTATGCTCGGTGGTTCACCTGATGCTTCTTTTTTGAGTCAGCTTCTGCAAAACCCTGCTACGATGCAGATGGTGCAGAACATTATGTCTGACCCACAGGCAATGAACCAGGTACATTATTTTTTTTTTAAAAAAATTCCTTGTATGATTTTGAAGATGACGGAATCATACACTGGATCATTCTTAATGTTTGCCCGTCCACAGTTGCTTAACTTCAACCCAAATGGACGTAACCTGCTGGAATCAAACAGTCAGTTGAGGGACATGCTCCAAAATCCAGAGTTTCTTCGCCAGATGACATCCCCGGAGACTTTGCAGGTAACTTCTGTTACGATGTAAGCCTTAAGGATGTGTTTGGTTGGTGGGATGAAGTTGTATGAGATGGGATGGTCCAACTGACTGGTGTTCACTGACTTCATGCCACCAACCAAAAACACCCTTGCTATCCCCATATTTTACCAAGACTAAATGTTTTCCCTTGTTTGTAGCAATTACTCTCATTCCAGCAGACTTTATTATCACAGCTTGGTCAACATCAACCTAGCCAGTAAGTAACTCTAGTTCAACAGTACCTGAATCTCATCTAGCTCATTGTATCAGAAGATAGCTTTTCTTTATGAAATGGAAATTATGCAGTGCCATCATATGTTTGTTGAGTCTGTGTTAATTTACTCGATTCAGGGATGGTAACCAAGGAGGCAATGGCACAGGTAATTCTCCCTTGCTTGTTTTTTCTATGCGCTATCTTTTCTTCTTTTAAGATTGGTTAGCATGTCATGCTTGATGTGAATAGTCCTGAGTTGCCCTTATGTTGTTGATTGTTTAGCAGCTTTTGCGGTAACAATTGTTTTGCTTTACACATTGTGCTTACTGCTTAGTTAACAATTTATTGGTTCCTTGGTATTTCTGTCCTGCAATGAGTTTGGCTGTAACGTTGTAGCACGAGAATTATTACCATTGGCTCATTCTTAAGCTAAATTACTGAGGTGCCTGCAAGGTTTCAAATTTCATTTTCGGTATATATCTCGGAGGTGGCCGAAATCCGAATTTTCGGCGAAATCTCGGAATTTTAAATAAAATCTGGACGAAATCCAAAAACCGAATTTCAAATCTGGTTTTATTTCAACCGGGTTTCCGAGATTTCGACCGAAAGCACTGAGATTTCGGTTGAAATTACTGAGATCTCGGTCAACTTTGAACTTTTGAAAAAAGGTCAAAAGCATGGCAAAAAATTTTAAAATTTTTTGTGGATAGTCGTGACCACAAATCCAACCAAATCCGGCCTACAAAAATTGAAATCCGATCAAAATGCCCGAGATTTCGGTTGAAATCAGCGAGATCTCATCGAGATTTTCTGAAAGCTACTGTAGCATTTTGAATATTTTTTAAAAAAATTCAACTGATATTTAGGATCTCGGCCCCTACCGGAGAACGAAGTTTCGTCTGAGATGACCGAAATCTCGGCGTGATTTTGAACCATGGTTGCCTGTGACCAAGTACTGTTGTAAAATATGGATTTGATAATTGGAAACCAGATGGCAATTCCTAGGCCTTTAGACCACCATTATGGAACTGTTTAAGTGAATTTGTTATGTGTTGAACATTTCTGAGCTACTTTACAGTTGCTTTACTGTGCTACCCAGATATTAAAGAGAATATTCAAGTTCGTTATTGTGACATCTTGGTCCAGATTAGATTGAACCCATTAAGGTACATGAGGGGCATGTATGTGTATGATGGTGTGGATTAGTCTCATATAAAAGTTAATGGGCAAAATCACCAACATATTATCCTTGGTGTTTCCAAAGCATCAACTCCTGGTTAATCGTTTTGTGTGTGGTCTATCCCACATGGGATTAGGCTAGTTTGGACCCTGGGGTGTTTCAGTTATGGAGTCTAACTGCAATGAGTCCTCAATTCTGGATCAATATTATTAGATGTGCAGTTGTGCACCGATCTTAAGTTCTTACTAGATAAATACATTTTGTCACACCTTTGTTGAGTAGTGACAATGAAAAAAAAAAAATACAGGCACACGGGGAAATGTTAGCCTTGACACCTTGATGAGCATGCTTAGCGGGCTTGGTGCTGGAGATGGCATAGGTGTACCAAATACCTCCAATGGTTTGTATACACTACATTTGGAGAACTTGCCTGCCCTTTTTGACTTCTGTGTGTTGGTTTATCATCATTAACGATGATTTGTTCCTTGTCAAAATTCTCAGTGCTACCAGAGGAACTCTATTCAACACAACTCACTCAGCTCCAGGAAATGGGTTTCATTGACACTGCGGAGAACATCCAAGCACTGGTCGCCACTGCTGGGAATGTAAATGCCGCTGTGGAGCGCCTTCTTGGGAATCTTGGCCAGTAGCTAAAGCGGGCCAGACACTGCCCGTAACGTCACCATTTCGCACATCCGCAAGTGTTTGGCTTACTGTTTTCCTAGCCCCCAGATTCAAAGGCAGTGTCTGTCCTACAGTCTCAAAAGACAAAATAAGCAAAGAAGTTCACCAACCATTCACTTTTCCATACATTGCTGTCATGTCTTTGTTTTTACAGTGTTGTACTGACAATTTGGATTGATGTACATACATATCAAATCATCGGATGTTACCGCCAAGAATATGGCTGTAGTTCTAATTGCCAATTCCCCATCTGCCCATCTATTCCCCTGCAAAATGTGTTGGTGCTTTCTTGCGTTGATTGGGCGGCTTCGGGTTTGCAGGCATGTTGTATGCACGAGGTAGCCGACAAAACGAATGGTCTGCCTTTTTCTGATGGCTGTACTGCTATTCATTCGACATCACCATCGTTGTGATCCCTAGATGCTTGGGCCTAGCTGTGAAGTAGCAATGGTGGGTGAACAAGCATCCGTACTCGAAGAAGAGACTCTGCAATCTAATCTCGACCGGTTCAGCTCAAATGGAAAACCGTGAAAGAAAACAGTTCATGACAGAGACCCTTCGACAGAGCTCCTACCTTATGTTGGAGAAGAAGAAAAAAGGCAGCACTTGACCTTGATGTTGTTTTTGCAAACTTCAAAGGCATCCTGGCATGCAGCTACGAGCCTATCCAATTCACCTCTCCATGTCCCAATCGCAATGTCTCTGCAACTAGTAATTGCTTATGTTTTGTTCAAAAAAAAGAGGAGGCACTGACTGCTAGTATTCGTACGTGTCTGTTGATTCTAGATGGGTGACTCTTACATGGATGGGGACACACATTTGCGGGGAGACTGTCGATGCCGCATGGCATCACGCACTCATCGCGGACAAACTTTGCAGTGCCTTCCACAAGTCCTGCGACTTCAGTATGGCATGCAAACCTGTCTCAGAATGGCAATGCGGCCATTGCTCAGTTCAGCGTTCTCTTCAGCCTCGTAGATGTGTACACAGCTTGTACACTCCACGGTGCGAGCTCGGGTACCCGGATTTCAACACGTCGTTCTTGGCACAAATCGAACGGGCCAACGGCCGTGTAAGCATACCCTTGGACTTCAGTCTTCAGTACAGGCTAAGCAATAGCGTCAGTCATTGCCCATGTGTATGTGTTGTTGTGGTAACGAAGCTAAAAGTGGATACGGGATACCTTTTCTCCTTCGAAGATAATACCACTCTGTTTTAAAGCTGCAAGGATTACAGCCTCCTCCCAGCGCCACATCAACGAGTTCGCGAGGAGAGCCTCTGGGAATTTGGCAATTACATCCAGATCCTTCTACCGCTTCTTTTGCAAAAAAAATATCTCGTAGTTCCGTAAATTTGCACTCGAGTCTGAACCGGACCATATCTTTTTGCAAATAAATCCTCGCATTTCCAAAAATTGCATCTGGTTTGGGTATACCTTTTTGCAAAAAGGTCCCCATGGTACCCGATAATTGCATCACGTGGGTTCTAAAGTAGTTGATAAATTTGGTTTTCCTTACGTTTTCTGATGTTTGGCTAAATGAAAAACAATGTCCATCGTGAAAGTTGTTCTTGCTATCCTAACACTCTATCAAAATTCATCCGGCACAACGTAGCATAGCACACAGAAGACACTTGGAAGAGAGCTAGTTAGTGAGAATAAGAGTCTATATTCCTCACATGCCCCCTTAGGCTCTTCCTATAGAGACAGGGGATGGTTGTTTCATATAGTATACTCCGTATATTAAATCTTGCAGGTTTTAGGTCTCCTCCGCAAGCCACGTTGTTTTTGAGTAGACGTGGTTGCTCCGCGTCGCGTCGCCCTTTTAGCGCCTTGATTGATACGGCTTATGTATTTTATCATTGTCGGTATGAAACAACGATGGCGCGGCGCAACACTAAAGCGCTTCGCTGCCAAGCTGAGGTTGTGTGATCGATTCCCCGCCCGCGTGGTTTTTGCTATGGTGACCAATTGATCCCTTTTTTGCGAAAAGGCCCTAGGATTTTTTATAATTACGTATATGTCCCTTTTTACGAAAAGGCCAAAAAAAAACAGATTTTGCATGTTTTTTTGAAGAAGACCCCCAAAAATTCTAAAAGTTACATCCAAATCCAATTTTTTTTGCAAAAAGGCCCCCTAAAAATGAAAAGAATGCAAAATTTGCTCTTTTTTTTGCAAAGACCTCAAAAACTATAAGAATCTTTTAGAAATTACTATTAGCCCATTTTTTTTTATAGAAAAACCACCAAAACTTTCTAAATTTATTTTCTTTTGCGTAAAAGCCCCCCCCCCCCCCAAAAAAAAAAAATTTACGAGAGGCTTTCCGAAAATGCATACTCCGTATATTAAACATGGAAGGTTCGCACGTTTTTTTTTTGCGAAAAGCTGCCCAAAATTTTCCTAAAATACATATTAGTCCATTTTTTTATATTTTTTATGGAAAGATCCCAGAAAGTTTTGAAAATTGATTTTTGGCGCGCGAACTTACAAAATTTGTTTTTAACACACAACTTTCTACGAAAAGCCGTTTGAAACTTTTTTAAATTACATATTAGTCTATTTTTTTACGGGAAAGCCCCCGAAACTCCACGTGATTTTTACCACTTGGCGTGTGGCGGCTAGCGCGACGTGTGCCACACCCACACATCCAATTATTCATATCTTTCCATAACTTGACTATTTCTGAAGTGGATATATCCATCCATCCACATTTACCATGTTTTCAATTGATCTTTTGGAATGAGCAGTGGCGACACAGATGGAAGAATCCCTACCACCACAACCAGGTACACAACTACAAAAGCTAGGCATGCCGATCAAAGAGAATTGGTAGCCATGGTTCAATAGCACGCAGGTGAAAATTAATTTAAGAGCTGAACAGGTCGAGTACCTTCCAATTTGGTCGCCAACAGAAACCATACTCAACTCAGTACAAAAAAATTTTAATTTTTTTTTTGCACATATACTTATCTAATTGGTCATGTAGTATGCATGATCTCTTGTCACTATCTCACACATTACATCCTGGTTCCTATTCTGATGCTTGCTTTTGTCTTGTGCTGTTGCCGGCGAGATTTCAAATTTTGTTTTCGGTATATATCTCGAAGGTGGCCGAAATCTAAAATTTCGGCGAGATCTCAAAATTTCAGATAAAATTCAGACAAAATCCAAAAATCAAATTTCAAATCTTTTTTTTCAACCGAGATTTCCGAGATTT
The DNA here is from genome assembly GCA_036346355.1 of Rhipidocladum racemiflorum. Lineage (NCBI taxonomy): Eukaryota > Viridiplantae > Streptophyta > Magnoliopsida > Poales > Poaceae > Rhipidocladum > Rhipidocladum racemiflorum. Next base: position 56,051,438 of record CM070588.1, on the reverse strand, counting down.
CGACCAAAATCACCGAGATATCGGCCTAACTCCCCGAGATCTCGATCTAAATCACCAAAGTATATATAGAGGTAGTATCTATGGTGGTTTTTAAGAAAAACCGCTACAGATAATTCCAAAGGTATTTGTGACGGTTATAGAAAAAATCATAAAAAAAATTGATTATTCGTGACGGTTTCAAACAAAAACCGCCACAAATAGTCTTCCCGCCATTTTTTATCTGGCCGAGATTTAGGATCTCAAGGGTCCGAAATCCAAAATCTTGGCCGAAATTTCAGAAATTTCGCTGAGATTTTAAACCTTGGTTGCAAGTTGGTGTTTGGACTGGAGTATACGACGGCCTGACATTTGTCACGGTGAGAAGAGTTTGGCACAAGGTCCCGTCCACGCAACTTGAGCAAGAACTTGAGCCATAGTTATCGATACCTATAATTATCGACTGGTACGGTCGATATATACTATGTTAGCACCTAAATTGGTAGAAAGTAGCTTTATATACCGTACTGACCTCAATACAGATCATATCGACCTGATATCGGTCATATCGATCTGATACCAGTCAATACTAGCTTTAATACCGATCAAACACCAGTCATATCGGTGAAATTGATAATATGGTCTGTTTAACTATACTTATATTTTATAGTACTACTATGTATTTGGAGTAATATTATAAATGAGCTTTGGTGTACATATAATTAAACATGTGTATACTGATAAATATATATTATTATACAAAACCTAAAATGGTATGTCAATATAGATTAGTACTAAAACTACCATTTCAAGGACCAAATCAGTATCACTTCCGGTATGGTATTGATGAGTTTAACTTGACCTCTTCAAGCAGTTCCTGCCCAACCAGAGCCTTAGGGATGGCAATCGGGCGGGTTCGGGCGGGTAGACCTCCCGCAGACCCGAACCCGAAACCCGAAATTCATACCCGAACCCGAACCCGAAATCTCTCATGGGTATATACCCACGCCCATACCCGAACCCGAACTGCAGAATTAACCCAAATTAAATTCACCTCGCAATCAAATTTTCAACCATCAATTGTTAATCAATTCATTTGTAATTTATATGTTTATTGTAATTTCTATGTTTAAAGGAAAAATATATGGTGTATATAATCATGAAAGTTACCGCATCTTACATCTCGAATGATGCTTGAAAATCTTGAATTAACTTTTCATTATTTTTAATTTATATTAATTAATTCGGGTACCCATGGGTACCCACGGGTGCAGAACTGAACCCGAACCCGAAATTTGAAACCCGCGGGTCTGAAAGGAAACCCATACCTGAACCCATCGGGTCGGGTACCCACGGATACCCGAACCCACGGGTAATTTTGCCATCCCTACAGAGCCTCCCCTCCAAGCCACTCTAGAAAACATCACAAGCAACATGTTTATGAATAAAAATCGTTCATTCGTGAATCATCATGATCGATGCATTATTGTGCTTCTTGATATGTTGGGAATGAGTTTTTTGAAAGAAAACAATGACCTGGGAATGAAACAATGATCAAATATTCACTAGTGACTCCGAGCATAGGAGAGGAGCTGAACAAAATTGTGCAAATCCAAAACATAGCCAGTTGAGGACCGTCGTTTGCTCAGTTGGCTTGGGAGTAGGTGAACTTTCAGCTGGTCTCATATTCGATTCTGGGATTGAACTTACAAGCCTCACCAAAATAAAAATTAGGAACAGTACACACACGTGTGCATGTTTAGTGAGATAGTGCGTTTCCGCGCTACAGAGGTCTTGAGCCTCCAATCACTTTCTTAGTGTGTGTAACGGATGCCTACACTTGTGTATAGGGGTGGAAAAAAACTCAAAACTTGTGAGTTAAATGAGTTCTCGAAAACTCAGCTCGACTCGACTCGAACTTATCCCTTAACGAGTCTAGTCGAGCTAACATCTGAACTCATTAAGAAAATGTGTCTATGAAGCGAGTTTTCGAGTAACTCGTGGACTCGTTAGGCTTGTTAATTTATTAGCCATAGCCGACTTGAGCAGGAAGCGACTAGACCAATCCCTCATTCCTTCGTGACCGTCCGTCCTCATCTCCCCTCTTGGGCTCCCTTTGGTTCCCGAAGGCCGACGCGCTGTGGCCCTCTCCCTCTGTTTCCCGGCGGTCGACGCCCCACCTCTGGTTCCCTCTGAGCTTTGTCGGTTGCCGCTCTGGTTCTTGGGGGCTGGTCGTCTGGTCCCCTCTGAGCCCTCTCCCTCTGGATCCCAGTGGCCTCCTCTCTAATCTCCTCCCCTCTGGCTTCTTCAGCCTCCGTGTCAAGCTCCTCCCCTCTGGGTCGACCCTCCCAATCCGAGCTAATCCCCTCTGGGCCAACCGGCCAACCCCTCCCACTCCGAGCTCTGGCCTTCCACCACCAGATTCAGTCGATGATAAGATGTTGCCTAAGCTTCAATTCAGTGTTTGAAGCATTGCCCCAACAGTACTACAATATTTTCTAAGGGAAATCAGACCTACATGCGCTACTATCATAGCTCAAAACTCCTGTAGAACTTGGACAAGGATTACGAAAGGAGGCATCGAAGTTATTCGACAAAAGGTTTGCATAAATATATGCCAAATCATTCCCATTGTAATTTCCTCCCATGTTTGCTGTGAAATATGGGCTTCCACTTGGCCTGCTAATGGAGTTTAGGCTCATTGCATGAATAGTATGGTTTTTAGAAAATCCTAAATTTATTTCGGAATTCTTCTGTAAAGCAGAGTTCTTTGTAAAAGCTTCATGTAAATCAACACTCTTTCCGTAATATGTTTCATCTGGCTTATTAGCTAGCTTTTCGACACTAGTGCACCCCTCAACCCTTATTGCACTAATCACTAGAATAAACTGGTTTGTTTGTTGGTCCAGTGATTTTCCCATATCCACTGAATAACCCCATTTTTTCTGTACCACTATTTCTTGTAAGGAGACTTTTCAGCCTGTATTCTTATATAGAATGATGGCCTTCAACCATTACAACCATTGATAGCCAAGCTTAGGAAAACTGTAAAGTACCTTAAGAAGTCTCTATCTCACATGTACAAATCTCTTGAAGTTTGTAAATCTATGAATCTAAAAATTTGAGCAGGGTTGTGTCTAGATGTGTCAACAAGGTGGAGTTCAATATATAAAATATTTGATGTTTGCATTCCTTATAGGGCTGCTTTCACTGAATATGGTGATATCGATATAAATTATAAGTGGGAGCCTTCTTGTGACGACCCAGGTAATTAGCCCAGATAATCAACAGCTTCCCTGTTGTTATGCTGAGATAATTACTCAGATCTCGGTATAGTGGCTAATAAAATATCGGGCAACCCAATACTTTATCAGCTACTACACCGTATTCAGAGTGTTACAGCAGAACAATAATTAGAGACAGAAAATGGTACCTTTATTACAGCCATTATGCCACGCTGGCTTCAAGTCCAGTACCTTAGCTGTACATCAGATCTAATACTACGAAAGGAATTACATAGGTACTAAATACACCCAAAAGCCTGACGTAGCCGACGTGCAGCTACTAATCCCTTCTATCCTTCCTGATAGAACTCGGTAGCCTCGTCAAACCGTCCCGACGCTTGAACATCGGGCCCGATTCTTGAAAAGGGAGATTTAGCAAGAGTGAGCATCAAGTACTCAAAGAAGCATTAATAGTAAAATACAATAGATGAATTTCCTCAAATCATCCAACTCATGTCCATCCAAGACCAGTTCCTCTCAAATCCACTTTTCATAAAATAGAGCTTTATTAAGAAAGTTGTGTCATTTTAATTATCCCAAAATGCTACTAACACTCGTATCAGAGACAGACTTAGCTTCCGTAGTCTCCATTCCAAGAGGCGGCATGATCATGATTTTACCTGCAGTGAGTTTGTACCACTTTACCCATAGTGACATTAAGATGCCCTAACGTTTATCACTAGTCGGTAGTAATTCTCCACCCTCGCACTCGAGTTGGGGACACCCACCAAGGTCATCCACACTCGCAGATCTGATTGTTACCCGCACCAACGGTAAGAACTCCTTGGCTTCAAATATACCACCGTCCAATTGGCTTTAGTCCTTTGGGTCTCTAAGCATGTCCCAAAGGCGCGCCCCTTAACTTACCTATGGTGGAGATATTAATACCTTCCTAGGACAACCTTTTCTGACTGAATTCCTCACACTATGGTTGATACTCATTTACGGCTCATTACCCAAGTGTTAGATTGTTTGACCTTATATAATAACCATATGTAGAGGACCCCGCCGGCTACAACCCTTCTCATCGGCGCCCTCTACCCACCATATTAAACATACACCAACTCATCCATCCACTCAACAAACCATTCCAACACCAACCCGTTTACCAAACCATCCATCCATCCATTTTTCAACTCCACCATCCATCCTCATCCAATTTATAGTTTTAGTTGCAACATAGATTTTTCCATGCAGTGAAGTATTTAATGAAAACATTGGAAAACATTTAATAAGACATGATTTAAAGAAACTTGCCTGAATTAAGATCGGTAAAATCGTCCTCGCTCAACAGTTGGTTCTGGTCTGGTTGATTCAAGTCCAGATCTGAAATATATTTACTACTATTAGTTTTGCTCATAATTAGCCTTTTGAATCTGATTAATGGCATCCAACCACTTAGTGACATTCATAGTTAGATCCTAACTTATTTATTAATCTCTATTGGTTGATTCCGGTTCTAGTTAATTCATCAAGGAGCGGCTAATTAACGTAATTAGCTACCGGTTGCAACTACTTCTTCAATACCCAAATTTTCTTCTCTTCTTATTTTTCTCTTCTTTCCTTTTTCTTATTCTTTTCTTTCTTGTCTTTCTCCCTCTTTTTATTTCTCTCTCTTCTGCTTTCTTTTCTCTACTGTCGACTAGACCAAAGGCCCAGCCTCTCCCTCTCCCTCTCTCTCTCTCTCTCTCTCTCTCTCTCTCTCTCTCTCTCCTCCAGCCGAATGGGCCGAAGGCCCACTCGTTCCCTCTCCTCTCTTTTCTCTTCTTTGCTGCCAGCCGAACAGAGGCCTTAGCCTCTCCTCCTCCCCTCGATCGGTCTCTCTGCCTCCCCCTCTGGCGACTAGCTGCGACCCGACGCGCTCTCACTTCACCTCACTCGGCGACGCCCCGACCTCCGCGGCTCACTCTGGCGGCGGCTCCCTACTCCTCATTTGGACTCCCCTTAGTGCTACCCGGAACTCAGGCTCCCTCTACTGAACTCTCCCTCTACTGCTCTATGGCTTGCTTGATCTAGGGTTTGTGGTATTTGGTTCTTGAGAGGTTGCATGCAATGGCTTGGTTCTAGGGTTTGGTGCTTGCTGGATTTTGGGGGAACTCGATTCCTTGGTTGGTTCTTGGTTGCACGAGGCACGGGTTCGGTTTTAGGGTTCTTGTTCTACTGGATTTGGGGAATCTCTGGTTCGGTTCTTGATGGAAGGTTGTTGGAACTCGGTTTCTTGCTACCCTACGATTGGGTTTGGCTTTGCTTAGCCGCTCTATCGGTTGGGTGCTCGATGAGGGTTGATGGGTTTGGTTCTCTGCTGGGATTCGGTTCTTGTTGCCTAGGGCTTGATTCGGTGCTCGGTTTCCTATCGCCTTGAGCTTGGATCTTGGCTTTGGTTCTCCGATCTGCTGGTTGCTTGCTTGGCCGAACTCTAAGCATGGTGCTAGACGGTGAGTCTAGGTCAATGATGAATCTAGGGTTGAGAGGACCTAGGTCGGGGGTTGAAGCGCCGAGACCGGCTGGCCAGTTCTAGGTAAGGGCTTGGGAACAGCTTGGGACGAGCTACAAGGGCCCCTAGGTAACTCCCCTCTGAGACCCAAAGAAGAACTCCGATCTACAATGGTTTCTACCAGATTTGTTAGCTTTGCCAACTACATTCTACTCTAGGTTGTTGCTGCTTGCTACTCCTATGCTAATGGGGTTTTGCCAGCTTACTTGGGATCCTTGCTTTTCGGTTCGGTTGGGGAAGAAGGATTGGCGTTGGAGCAGGAGTAGAGGTGGCCGAAACCCAAGCTTGCCCAGCTCCACCTCCTTCTGGCTCCTTTGGTTCGGCTGGGGACTCCGGTCCAGCAGCTCTTGAGGCCTTCTCCTCCACCGGTCGGCTGCGGCCCCTCTGTTCTTGCTCTCACTCTCACTCTTCCGGTTTGGCTAGGGGAAAAGCGATGGGGATGGCTGGCTCTATTGCAGTGAAATGAGGGAGTGTTGTGAATCCTTACTGTAACTCGGTTCTTATCCATTACCAGCTGCGAAATTACTTTTCTACCCTCTATGCTCCACTGAACAGCTAAGGGTAGAAATGTCCTTCTTTCTGTTGTAGCACTAGCTCCCTTGTTATTTAGCAATGCTACTCATACTGACTCCATACTCCCATTCATGGCAATGGTGGTATTTTTACCCTTATCATACACCTTAATGCATTGACTAGGATCCAATTCCATGTTAATTACTTGATTAGCAACGGTAACCAATGCATAAGCTTAATGGGATTTTCAGGGTCCTTACACTTCTTATGAAGATTGGACATTATATAGCAAAATTTAGTCAATCTTAACGGCATTCGCTGAGGTAACTAAAGTATTATCCGGATCTGTATACCCTACTGCAAATGTTTTATATCCTTATATAGTGAATGTTAAGATTGCATTGGTTGCTGTAAGTAATTCTGGGGATGAGCATATGAAAAAGATGGGACAAGTAATGTTAGAAAAGTTTGATAAATATTAGGAGGAAAAGAACATTGTTATAGTTATTGTTGCTATTCTTGATCCTAGATTTAAGATGAGATTTGCTAGTTACTGTTTTAAAATGATGTTTGAAAGCAAGACCCTTAGTGAGGAAAATGATGTCAGACGTGAGTTATATAAACTACATGGCATTTATGAGGCTAAACATCGCGACAACAAGGTTGCCAGTAGTAGGGCCGAGTCATCTTCAAGTTTACAAACAAAGACCTCAGTAACCAAGTGCCAAGTGGGTTTCAATCCTTCCTGCGAGAGACAGCTACAGAGCCATCTAAGTCAGAATTGCTCATCTATTTAGATGAACCAAACCATGATCCAGAGGACTTAAAGTTTATGTTACTTCATTGGTGGAAGTTGAATGCTCATAGGTTCCCTGTTGTGACAAATATGGCAAGTAGATTCTTGACTATACCTACTACTAGTGTCTCATCAGGGTCCACTTTCAGTACTGGAGGTAGAGTTCTTGATGATTACCGTAGTGCTCTACGTCCATCAATGGTTGAGGCATTAGTGTGTGTTTCTAGCTTCATGCGAGGATCCAAAAATGACAATAAACCTCCAATGATAGTGGTATGTGTGTCCCCTTTCAGTCTTTTATATAGTTTTGGTAAATACTATGTCTAACTTAAATATCATTTTCATTTGCAGGAAGACGACGATGAAAATGACGTTGAATTAGTATCATTTCCAGATAGCTTGGTGGAAAGCAGCTAGTCTCCTCGGTTAATGCCTTCTATTAATAATTTCAATGGGCTATTAGTAGTTTCTGCTTTTGAGTAGTGTTTATGGTTGAAGTCGTGGTGGTTGGCCGTTTTAGTGTGCAAAGCTTCCCCTTTTAGTTTTACCTGCATGATTGAGATTCGAGAAAGTTAAAAGTTGAGGGGTTTAACTCTCGGACGCTTAAGGGTAAAAGCTAGATTTTTAGCTACTTGGATGCTCAAAGATTTGGTATTTAGTGGATTGTTAAAGTGTGAACCTGTGCTTAACTTGCCATTTCTATGTTCATTGCAGGTTTAGAGGAGCTAAAAAAAGTAAGGTTTTATGGCAGTGTGGGCAGCTGTGGAAATTAGCTGAAAGGGACAACCAGACAAGTGCTGTGGAGTGTGGAAATCAGCTGAAAGGGAAATCAGCTCTCATGTGTCCATAATATTGCATTATCTTCGTGTTGTTGTGTGCAAAATAGTTGCTCTAGAGTGTTTTGTTATTTTGCAAATTGATACTGCTACTGAGTAGTCGTCGAGAAGATGTTTTTATGGATTATGTGTTCCAATGAACCTCTTACTTCAATTCAGTTCATACCTTTTTTTTTTCCAATACATGCCACTTGGATGCCATTTCTGTGCTTAACTTGGATGCCATTGCAAATTGATACTGCTACTCAGCCAGGTTCTGCTTAGCACTAACCAATACATGCCACTTGCATGCCATTTCTGTGCTTAACTTGCACTTTATATGCTTAGTGGATTGTTAAAGATTCGGTATTTTGCAAATTGATACGACTATTGAGTAGTCGTCGGCAAGATATTGTTATGAATTGTGTGTTGCAATGAACCTCTTATTTCAATTTAGTTCATGCTTTCTTTCCAATGCATGATTCAGTGCTCATATTCTTAACGAGATTAACGAGCCAACTCGCGAGTTAAACAAGTCGGACCGAGTTGAGTTTTGAGCTCGATAAGATAACGAGTTGAGTCAAGCTAGTTCATTATCTTAATGAGTTGAGATAAGCCGAGCCGGGCCGAGAGGCACGCGGCGCACGCGGTTGGGTTGAGGGGCACAGGTAGGGGTGAAAACGGAACGGAAAGTTCCCGACCGTTCCGAAGAAAAACGAAAATGGAAGCTCTTTTTCGGAAACGGAAAATATCGGTACGGAAAGGGAAACGGAAATTTTTTGTCGGAAACGGAAACGGAAATTTCGTATAAGTGAAACCGGAAACTAAAAACGAAAATGGGCCGGAAAGGGAAATGGGCTTGGCCCAAAAATGAGAAGAGAGTTTATATTTATTTTCGAATTAAAATAATTTCATAAATACAAATGGTTTTATATGAAATACTAAATAGAGTTAAAAAATTCCACAAAAATTCTCAAAAATACTTTGGAATATTTTGAACCTAGAAAATTTATTTTCAGCATATTTTTTTTATAAATAAATTAATTTTATAAATCTAAAAAATGCAAAATAGTATTTATAAACTCTAGAAAATCCAAGATAAATCTCAAAAAATCATAAATGAACATCGAATAATAATATACAAATTTTAGGGTGCTAAACCTTTGTAGTTGGTGGAGCAATAGGATATCAATGATAATTATATGGATGAGGACATGATGATCTGATATGGGAGACAAATAATGTGCCATTAGCTGACAAACTTGAGAAAAATTTTCTAGTGATATTAGTGAATATAGCACTATTCTTGTGTTCTCCTTAGACGTGGAATGGGCTATATTGTTCTTGTGGTCATGTATATTGTAATTCTCTACTATGTTATTGTGGAATTTTTCGCTCTCGTTTCCGTATCCGTTCCGTTCCGTTCCGATTTCGTTTCCGTCACTATCCGTGTCCGTATCCGTTTCCGGGGTTTCCGATTTCGTTTCTGTTACCGGTAAAAAATGTGGAAACGGAAACGGAACAGTCATTTACCGACCGTTTCCGTACCGTTTTAGTCCCTAGGCACACAGGGCTGCAAGCCTGGGCCGTTTCAACGGGGTGTGTGTATCCATCCACGAACGTGCTGAGACAAGAGTCCACGGTTTAAAATATAATTAAAATAGAGAAGGAAAGCGCCAAAACCGACACCTTGTCGGTGAAGCTACGATAAAATAGAGAACGGGCTGAAAAGATCTCGATAGATTGACGTAAATATAGCAAATATGGTGCTATACAATTCAAATTTATACACGAATAAAAGAGAAGCAAAGCAAGAAAACAAAATACAGTGAATGTGTCTCGCTACCTCAGATCCCACATCGCCGTAGTGCCCTACGTCTGCTGCTCACCATCGAGATCTTGTTGTGCTCCGCGGTGGAATTGGGGAGGTGGTTTGTGACGGACCGCCATTTTAGGGGCAGATCCGAGACTCGCAACCGTTACCCAGGACGATTAACGGTTGGAAAAGACAAGAGTACAATTACCAGGCAAAAGCAAATCCAACACTTTTATTCAATATAGGGCCTAACGGCCAGGGTTTTTACAAAAGAGGGCGCAGCAGGGCCCGAATAACTTACAATCAAAACACCGCACAGGCAGGCCTGAGCAAAAGACCAAGACCTCAAAACCAAACAAGATCGCCATCTACGACCTCCTGGAACGCTCCAGCTTCTTCAAACTCTGAAAGGGGCGGGGGTTGCAAGGGTGAGTACGGGAGTACTCAACAAGTCGTACGGAACCACTGAATACTATATGTAGGGGATTATCCAAAGGATGGCAGTAGGGTTAAGTATCTGGATGCAGTTTTATTTTCAACTTATTTTACATTTGAAGCACAGACCACAAATAATAGTTAAGGGGGGGGGGGTTTCACAACTTCAACAACACTTAGCCACATTCACTAAATTCCAAAACAATTACTTGAGCTTGGTTACAGGTATCACCCCAGTTCCAACTTAACTTCATTAACCGGAAGTACGGCGTATTCGAATACCATTAAGGTGAACTCTGCAGAGGTGCTCAACTTTACCCACAAGATATCAACGACCGTTAATGCCAAGCGCTAACAAACATGCAACTTAAATGCATGCGGCCGGGCCGAGATTATCACAGCATTTCGTTTAATCATTCCTGTTCTTTAGTTGTTAACCGATAGGTAATAGAGCTACCTTGGACTCACTGTCCTCATTAGCACCTACCGTTGTGAGAACCAGGAATGTCACTATTCCCGTTCCACCTCTCCCCCGGTATACTTCCCTGCCGGGAAGGCCGGTCCCCATTCTCCCACGAGAATAGTTACTGACAGAAGTCCAATTATTATTTCAGGAATGATTAACATACTGAGCTATGTCGGATACGGGTCCACCGACCAGTCCGACCTGTGGTTGAGCAGGAACTAAGTTATTTACTTTGCTCAAGGGGGTTCATTATCCTTACACTGCCAAAGATCAAGCCTTTATTCACCACTTATTCCGGCATTCCACTCAACCGGTCATCAGTCAAACCAAGGCATCAATCATCAGCCGGGGATCGGAGTTACGTCCACACAAGGATTTATCCGATTCTGTCCCCCAGACTGTAGCACTTTCACAAACATCCGAATCCGAGATTCGGCAGCACTTTATTTTATTTTTCAAAAGCATTTGAGCTAACTACAGAAATAACAGTAATTTATCTAATAATACCAACATCTAGGGTTACAAAGGATATAATAAGGTTCAATATATTCAAGGAGGTTTCATAAGCAATTTCGGCATTACCTAGGTATCATGTCATTCTAAAATACTGTTTTCAATAATTCAACATACAGAAAAGTAATGCGATATAAAATAATTACTAATATAACATGGCATGATTGGATCAATATGATCAAGGGTGTACGGCTTGCCTTGCTCGGCGATCGGATCGGCTGAACTGTAGTTGACGTAGTCGTTCGGGGCTCCTGTCGGGTCCAACGTCTGCTCCGGGATCTGCGTCTGCTCCTGGAACTGTCCAACGTCCGGATCTAGCGCGATAAGAACGAACGACAATAAAGAAACGAAAAACGAAAAAGAAACGGAAACGAAAACTGGAAACAGAAACCGGAACCGGGCCGAGAGAGAGAACGAAGGGCGAAACGGGTAATTCGGAATTTTGGGAACTCCGGATTGAGGAACGGAGGGCATTTTTGGACTCAGTGGATCGAAACGGTTCGGACAGTGCATTTGGTGGGTTTCTGGGGCTCACGGAATTTTCGGGGATTTTCTAGGAATTTTCCTGGAATTAAAATCGATTTTTCGGATTTAATAATTGAATTAAAAATCCGAAAAACTGAAAAAGGCATCAGGCCACGGCCAACGATCTTGGGCCGAACGGCCCACACGCTGGCGGCGAGGCCGCTGGGCCGATCGGGCGGGGCGAGGCTAGGTTTCACTCGAGCCCTAGCGGCGGCAGCCGGAGTTCGCGGCTGGCTGGCGACGCGGCGGCCGAGCTGGGACGGCGAGAGCGGAGGGAGGAGGCTCACCGGCAAGGGAGGCGAGCGGGGCGAGTTTGCAAGCGGACGGCCGCTTTTATAGCCGCTACGGAGAGAGAGAGAGAGAGGCGGGCGCTGGCGCGGCGAAGCGCATGGCGGCGGCTGGCGATCGGGCACCGGCGAGCGGGAGGTGGGCGCGACGGCCAGCGCAGCGCGAGCGGAGGCGCGCCGGTGCCGGAGGCGGGTCCCGGCCGGCGGTCGGGCGGCCGGCGGGCAAGGGGAGATGGGCCAAGGCCCAAGGACGCAAGGAAACGGGCCAAAGGCCCAGAGGAAATTGGCCCAAAACCGAAAAACGAAAACCAAAACAAACAAAAGCAAATTCAAATCTCCAAATTCAAAATTTGAATCTGAAAATTGAAAGAACTCCACATAAATTCATTTTGAATTTTTGGGTTGTTTCATGGTTTGCCCGACCAAAGAATCCAAGGGAAGCGAGGACTTTGATGTTGCGTAGATGCATTGCTTTCCTGTTATTGGGGTTTTTTTTTACAAATCCAAATGGCATCCAAACAAAAAAAAAATTCTGAATTCGAATCGGCCTAAATCAAAGTCAGATTCTGTTGGAACGAGATTTGGAATCTAATCGAATGAATCAAATCCAATTTTGATGAAGCCAATTAAGACGTAATAGAAAACAGAAAGTGTCCAACTAAAAAAACTACAATGTACAGCAGGTCTTTAACTAAAGAATATTAATTATTAATTACCACATACAATCTTCTTACTGCATTCTATTACCACAAGTTGTTATGCAAACATCATTACACAGGGGACCTCGCGTCATGACACGCCAATTCATCGTTTCTGACCCCCCACCTCCACCCTGGAGGCCCCATCTCTACACGCATGACACACAGCAACGTTAACCAAAACATCAAATCGATCAGATCTCACAAGGGAAATCCGGCCAAGGAAACATCACAAGGGAAATCTCACAAGCGTTGCCATAGCATTACTAGTTACTTGGAGGTGAAATTAATTAAAATCGCAACGCTGCTCATACGTGCGTGCATGCAGTACTCTCCCTTGTCTTCTCTAGTCTCGTGTCGTTCGATGGATGTGCTTTTTTTTTTTTTATGCGTCCTTGTGATCTTCACAACTGCCAGTTTTGCGAAGGGCGTTAGATGCGAACGATTTCTTCAAAAAAATTTATAGATTATTATGTGAATGGTTTCTTGCTCTTGAAGGTCTGTCGTCAGCCATGTTAAACTAAAACACATTTTTTATTATCTATATAACACTCAACCAAACTTTTAGACTATTAATTATTTGGCCCTATTTATTTAGGTTTAGGTTTTTTAGCTTATAGCTTAAAGTCACTTTTTGAGTTTAAATAGCTTAAAAGCTATCGGCTTTTATACGCGATGGATGTGGATAATTTTACCCTAACTTCAGTAGCATTAGTCTAAAATAAGCCCTCAATAAACCAAAAAAGCACATCTCCATTTGTTTAAACTTTGCCTTTTTTGGCTTTTAAACCGGTAAAAAAATTCTAAACAAACATGGCATATATCTTATGAGTAGACCTCTCATTCTCGCAATATAGAACCACCACCTCGACACAACCTAACCCTAACGTCCACTACTCCCACCTTGCCGCCACCGGTAGTCTATAGGCGACGTTGTGACACCGCTACGGCACAACCCACCTCCTCTTTCACCATCAAGCCATCATTCTACCTTCTTCTCTGTCTTTAGAGTATCAACCCTACTAAAATTGTCATCGTACACCGTCTCCTGCCACTCTAACCTAACTCACCAATCTTACTCGTCGACATCTTGCCCTACACTGCCGCCCACTATTATCCTCTATCCTACAATTGGTTGACCGTTGGAGCTCAAGCCGATGCCGGATTTGGGAGACTTGAGGGTTTCGTCCCTAATGGCTATATTTGTTGGTGGGGGCTATAAATACCCCCACACCTGCACCTTGAGCATAGTTAGAAACTATATTGAACATACATTGAGCCTTCACATTCCTCTAATCACTCTAAATCATTCAATTTCACAAGCATGAGTTGTTGAGAGCGCGCAATTAAGTGTAAGCATTCAATTTGAGCCATTAGAGCACTTGTTCATCTTCAAGCAAGCATCAATTGTCCATTCTCTTGGAGATTGACACCTCCTAGACGACTTGGCGGGGTGGAACCAGTGATCTCTTCAAAGAAGCTTGTGAAGAAAACCGGTGATGTGTGAAAGTTGGAGCTCACCTGCCTAGAGTGAGGAAGAGCTACCGCTAGTAATTGAGGGAGACTCAATTGTGCAAGGAGCTATCTTGAGGCAGGGATATTTCCCGTTGGTGCGATCCGACGGCTCAGGTTGAAGATTGGACGTTCGAAAATCATTGGCGCGACACTTGTGCAGGAGTCCCAGCAGGATTCATGCATGATAATATACAGTTAGATTTGCAAGGTGTTACAAAGAGCAAGACAGGCGAGGTGGGTGTCAGGACGGGACAGGCGAGATACTTGGCATGCTTCCCTTTCCTCCTGTCCTTTCCTCGCTGGGCGTCAACACCTCTGCTCCAATCTCATAATTACTTCCCTGCGGCGAATGGCATGATCACATCTGAAGACGCCTGAACAGCTCTTTCGTCTCCAACCATTTGTCTCTTCCTGCCCTCTCTCTCCCTCCCTCCGGCACTTCCTCTCTCACCTCCTTGTCCTGCAAAGAACAAAATGCACAGGCTATTTGTTGATCACCTCCTTGTTTTCTCGAGTGTTTGGGTGCAGCCATATATAAGCTTGGTTCTACTTCTATGTGTGTTTGTAATTGTAAGGCTTGTGGAGTGACTGTGCAGCTAGCTCTGAAGAGTGAGAGTGTGAGACACCTTGCTTTGGTGATCTTGCAGATATGACCATGGTGAGAACAATGGTGAGAAAGGAGAGGACTCAAGGGGTGAGGCAGTACAACAGATCTAGGGTGCCTCGCTTGAGATGGACGCCTGATCTCCACCACTGCTTCGTTCATGCCATATACAAGCTTGGAGGCCAACACAGTACCGTCTCCCTTTATCTCTGTGTTTTTTTTTGGTTAATTGTCTTGCTTCTCTTCTATTAGTTAGTTGATACTTTCGTACGAAATCTTCAGTATGGCAGTTTTTAACTAGTCGTTTGTTTGTGCAATGTGCGCGTGATGGGCGTATATGATTCAGAGGCTACACCTAAGCGAGTTCTGCAGCTGATGGGAGTGGGAGGCCTCTCCATATCTCATGTCAAGAGCCATCTACAAGTTTGTGCGCTAAACAATATTATTGAACTTATTGGTCGTTGCAAAATTTTCTGCTGGTGTATTAGTTGATATATACTATGTGTTGAAAGCAGATGTACAGAAACATCAGGAATAATGATTTGGGCATGCAAGGTATGCACTGATATAACAAATTTAATCCTTGTTTTAGTTTCAAATATAGCAAGTTTAATATTGTGTTTCTTATTATGAACTTCTTAGGGCCTGTTTGTTTTTACTTTTGATTCAGGATTCTGACCTCAAAAGCTGAATAAAAGACAAACAACCCGATTCTACAATTCGATTCTCACAATCCAGCCCATCCATATGCACTAGAATTCACAATTCACTTCATACATGCTTTTAGATTCCAGCTTTTGGAGAATTGGCTTCTCTGTAACCACAATCCAAAATCACTTTTTAGAGAATCTAAAGCAAAAAAACAAACAGGCCCTTAATTGTATGATAGTTTGTCCTGGATGGACTATAGCTAATCATAGGCGCCTAACCATTAATTGTTAAAGAAAAACACCATTTTTCCTTCTACTGATCATGCCAATAATCATAACCATGCACACTACCTTGATACATAGAGGTACATGGTGACATACATGGAGCTGTACTCCCTCCATCCAGGAATATAAGGCCTATAGTTTGAAAGACATTATTGATAAATATAAAGTTTGTACATAGATTTAATAAGATTTTTTTTCTCATATATCCCTTTTTATTATCTCTCTATCATATGCATTTATTCAATATCATCTACATAAAGTATTCTTACCCATCTTTCTAAAACAATTACAAAGGTACACAAGCCATTTTCTTCAATACTTTTCTCAATTTTTACCACCTATTTAATTCTTACGCAAAGTCAAAATACTCTCAATTCCACTTAAGAGAGAGGAGGGAGACTAGCTACATCATTAGACTATGTTCCATATGTGCATGGCTGGCACACTTCTCAACCACCATCTGCATATTCTTTGTGTGCTATAGGAAAAGCTTCCAAATGGTAAATGCTATAAAAGGTGGTACTTTATTCTCCATGCATGCACCTATGAGTCGAAAGCTTAACCATTTTTTTCCCCAATCTTGTGATCAGGCATTCAGCAATTGGATCAGGAGCATACATTTGTAGGAGACATGGAAGCTTGGACAGATATGCAGCAAGATCATCATGAGTGTGATGGACCCTATTGCAGATGCCACTCTCCAATGCATACAAAGGGGTCACTCATGCACCACCCCCAGCTGAAAAGGTCATTGCCTTTTCTTTTCTTTCTTGCTTTTTTTCCCCATGTTTAATTTGCCAATATCCATACCTCATCAGTCACATCAGGAACCATTCTTTCACGGTTTCACTCTCACATGCAAGAAAGAATACATGATGGCAACAGTACAGCACCAGTTAATACTACAGAAACTTTGCATTCCTTTTGCATGCTGAGGGCTCCATCAGATATATTCCCTACCTATAGGCTACCTAGGCTACTTAAAAGACATGCTAGCTGCAGTAGCGGAACTAAAATATTTCATCGGCGGAGGTGTATACTTCATACGTACAACTCTATAGTTTTTTATAATTATTTTGTAACATTATAAATCTAAAATATATGTTTGAAATTTGCTAAAAGCACGGTGCAGATAGTTCTAATGTCTCTTCACGAGGTCGTCAACCAAATTTCTCGAGATGTTTTCAGTCAAAAAATGGCGTGTTCAGTCCACAGCTCATCCCGGTAGGCGGCAGGTTTTTAGTTCCCAGTGGCGCAGGTCGCGTTGTTGCCCTCCAAATTTGGCTCTTAGCCTTTAGTTTCAAGTTTTCTTTTCTTTAGTTAGCTGTCTGTGCTTAGATGTTTTCTTTCAGGGGACGTTCAGCCCTCCCCTTGCTTTTGTTTGGGTCAAAATCTTTTTGTGAACTCGTTTGTTTTTCTTATTTTTTGGATGAAAGGTGGAGCTCTTGCAAATCTTTCAAAAATATTACAGATCATCAAAATCAGAACAAATTCAATCAGTAAATTTAGTCCATCAAAGATATGATCTTGTAGCACTTTTCAAATTTTTAGAGGCAGTAGAGCATAACCGGCAGTCCGGCACCCCTAGCTGGTTGAGAGTGACTAGGCAACGGTATACCGTTGCAACGGTATAGCCATGAAACTTATGAAACTTATCAGTTTCAGTGCTGGTTTCATGAGTTTCAGTGTTTAGTTTCATCAGTTTCATGTTTTATCAATTTTTAGTGCTAAGTTTCATGAGTTTCAGTGCAAAAAATCATAAGTTTCATGAGTTTCAGAGGTATACCGTTGCAACGGTATACCGTTTTTTAGTTTTTCTGTTTCTGGTTTTGCCCCGGTTACATGTTCGTTATGTGGTGTTTGCATGCTACAGTTAGAAAGTGAGGTAGCTTTCAGAACTGTACACTTGGTACACTATGGTACCAATGGCCATTGTGAACAGTTATTGACCATACTACTTTGGTTACATCATAGCACATAGGCAAGTAAAAATCTGCAGTACAAAGAATTTCCCGCAGCTATCAGATAATGAATACTACCTCTATTTAGATTTTTCTACTATACAAAACGTTGTTTTGGCTTATTTTTTTCTCGTATAATCTAAACACTGTGACATATATCATTGTGCATATATACATGTGTGTGCTTAATCTAATAATTAACAATGTTCAGTATTATAAACTTGGAAATATTTCTCCGGTGCAGACCGTCTCAAATGGAGACCGCACAAGAGGCAAGCCCCCAAGAAGACTTTCTCAGAAGCCAAGGAATATGCGAGAGGGACGTGTCCTCCGGACTGTACGGCCTTGCAGTCTCAGGCCAAGCTGGCTACTACATGCAGGCCATGGTGGACGAGGGCCTGCGCTTCCGGCCATGGCGGGGCACACCTGCAACAGATGGTGGTGGCGAACACGCCGCGGCTCCCAGTACACCCAAATCGTTGGGCCTCGCGGTGAGAAGGCGTGACCCTTCCGAGGTATCACCTAGCTCACTGACATCTGAAAATTAAGCGCTTTGATCTCTCCTCTGCAAAGGCGTATGGATATGAACCTTTTGTCTTTCTAGCTGGTCGCTCTCTCTTGTCCGTCGGCAATGGCCACTGCATGCATTCCCCCCCTCTCCGTTTAACCAGTCGGTAGCATGCATGCACTTGCCTGTCTTCTTCAGCGCACTGGTTGAAGCGTGTCGCGATTTGCAGGAGCACAACGGCCAAGTCGATGGCCCGGGGATGGAGCGGGGCGACGAGGGCGGCGAGCTGTCGCTGTCGTTGACGTTGGACTCAGGGTTCAGCAGGAGCAGCGGGCAGTGCTGCACCAACAGCGAGGGCAGCCTCCTTTCGTCGCCGTCGACGAGCTCTAGCGTCAGCTCGGGACAACAGCACGGCGGGTGCAGCAGGATTAGCTTGGACCTGTCCTTGTCCATGTACAACGAACACCTTAGCGTCTAGCCGTCTAGCGAGGGAAAGGACGCAGATCTCGGAGAGATGGTGTGCTCGTGTGTATCTGTTAGGCCGTTTGGGCTTTCACTCCGATGCGAAAATTTTCGGCTCCCTTCCTGCTATCTGCGGTTCTCCGGCCAGCTGATATGCGACCGCACTGGTTGGTTTCCACAGTTTTTGCCCACTTTTACACGGCCAATTTTGCGGTTTCCGCTTTGCTTTGTTGACGCCGCGACCATTGGAAACGTCGTTGCGAACCTCCCGGAGGACGGAAGGAGGAAGGATAGGTTAAGAAATCATCAAAAGCAACGCCCGCGGGCGCGACAGCCGCGACCAGCTCCCTGGGCTCCTCGTACCCACCGTGCCGGTCCAACTCGTCTTTGACGAGCTCATGCCCAGCCCATTTGCGCTTTGTGCCGTGCCAGCCCAGGGCCAATCCATTTTCACTATTGTGATGAGCAAAGAAATAAAACACATCACTACTATCAAACTACCTATTTTAATTACATAAGAGACTAATCACATCAACAAAATGTCAAACATAAATGCAATGCTTGAAGATGCTCTAAATCAATAATATTTGCCAATTTTTAGGCCTTAATTAATCCGTGATTTCGTGCCCGTTCGTGCCGTGCCGGCACAGGCCCAGCCCAAACGATTGTGCTGAATCATGTCGCCCATCGTGCCCGGTTCTCAGGCTCGGCACGGCCCGTGCTACAATTGTGTGCTGGCCCAGCCCAACACGGAACCGTGTTGTGCCGGGGTTTGCACCGGGCCATCCCGTCGTGCTTCGGACCAGCCCAAAAAAGCCCAGTTCAAATGCCCACCTCTAGTGGGGAGGCTGTTGGACGTGGGCGTACGTACTCGGGGGATATCGCCACGGATGCGCACCGGAGAGCGGGCGTCAAGAGGGTCGGAGGGGAAGATGACAATGGATTTGGCCGTGGCGGATGGCGGCGATCACGCGTCAGCCATTTGATGCGGCGGAGCCGGTAGCACGGGCTGGTCTCACGAGCTTAGCTTAGGGATCGGAAGAATAGGGAATACTAATTGAAGGGACCTTCCTGCAAAATCCCTTTCGAGCTTTTTTTTTCCTGCCTCCATCCGGACTGCAAAATCGACCGCCTCCAAACACCGCCGATGGCATCGGAGGAGGCGAAGTCGGAGGCATCGGCGGAGGCGCACGGCGTAAGGTGACTAATGGTGTGGTATCCGAGTGCTGACCTGAACGTCCAACGACACACCACTGACGACGACATCGCCTCCCGCGCTGAGGGCATCCTCTTCGGCGACAAACTTTGCCGCATGAACAACTAGAAACGCAAGCGCGGCACACGCAGCGCGCGTGAACGGAAAATATTTTTTGTTTTTTTTTCGGAGAAAAAACAAACCACGAAAACATTTTTCCCATGCTCCGGAGAGCAAACGGACCACGAAAATATTTTTTCTGGGAAAAACGGAGAAAGGACCTGAACGAAAAATGCAGGGACCTATTTGTTATAATTTTGGACCTGTTCGCTATTTCGAATAGGTAAGAAAGGGCTCGTTCGCAATTCGTATTTAACGAGAGGCTATTTGTGTAAAACGGCAAACGAAGGACCTAAACGCAAACCGGGAAAAATATTTTACACTCACAGAAAATTACAAAGGATTTATTTGTAAATGGAAAGGATCTATCTGTAATTCCAAAGAACCGGAGGATTTTTTTGTAAGAAAGGGAGAGTGTGTGGGGTGAGGTGGCAGCATGAGCTTCAAGAAACCTTCAAGGAATATAGCATTGAATATATGCCGGGGCCGGGGATAATTTGTGGCTCGATGATCTCGCTGGCATGCCGGTGCCCACGACTCCACGTATGTTCACCAGCGTTCAGATACCAGTTACCGCTACAGAGGACATATTCAGTTGCTCAGTTTATCCTTTATCTTCTTAATTAAGCAGAACATCCATGATGATTTATCTGTGAGAAATTTTATGATGGCCAGTGGTAGTAGAAATCAAATCTAACCATCCATTTCGCAAGGGTATTTTATACTTTTTCTACCCATTTATCAGAGATATTTTAGACTTTTCCTAATTCGTTCACAGTTTTGGATTCACCGAATACCTGATGATCTTTAGAGGTTTTTTATTCATTCATCCACCATTTATCAGGATCACATAACATGTTTTACTGAAAAGGACAAATAATATGATAGAATACCACTTCTGAATTCTACTACCAATACTACATATGTATAAGTAGATCTAAATTGATTTAAACCATTAGATTCAAAAGAATAAACGGCCTATATTGATTTTAATCCACTATAATTATCTGAATGCCTCGTGTTAGAAATACAATTGGATAGCCGTTAACGAAAACGCGGATAGAAATCGCAAAAATCCGTCGGAAGCGATACCATGACTACTCCCTTGATTTGCTACGATGTGCGTGGCAATGGCATCATGGAAGAAGCCCTCCTGACCGCTGCATGTGTTGCACTAGTTCGAATAAAAACATCTTTATGGCTGGCAGATACATAACGGAAATCCAAGTGAAAATGCGCAAGAATTGGGAAGCGACTACTGCAGTTTCGCTGAACTCTGCTCGTGTGGCTGCCTGTGTACTGTCCATTGTGATTCGTGTCCCGGGATTGGAGACTTGCCGAGAGTGGTTTCTGAAGCATAGGCCACAAAACACAGCATTGCAAGCACAGTCCAGCAGCAGGAGTGGGAGAGGCAGTGTAAGTAGGTTGGTTGTTTTCAGATCAAACCTCTTGGTGACCTATTTCTACCCGTCGAGATGCAGTACAGATTGGTTGCAGTACGGGAGCATAACAGTTAGATAGTGTGCTACATTGGGTTTCACTTGTACACCTGAGCTGCAATTCTTGGACAGCTAAGAGCAAACGAGCCACGCAGCGACTGACTGGCTTGGCCAAGACCTCCCAGCAGAATACTCCACTGCAAGTGTTAGGGGAGGGGAGGAAAAAAAATCTTTACGGCCTTAGAGTAGATTTGAACCAAGTGCCACCAATAAGCTAGTGTTGATTGTCGACATATCTTTCCCAAAAATTTATGCAAGCTATGGTACAAGTGTTTTAACTACTGGGGTGTTTTTGCCCTGTGTTTCCAAAAATGGTAAACTTTTATCTGTACAATTGTGCTTACATTTTTGAACTGCTATGGATATGAGCATACCGCATATGTGTGTAGCTAGAACTTTTATCTTTTCACATGTCATGACACCCAAGGTGCCATGCATGAAACCAACAGAGAAAAGACCAACAGAGAAAAGAAGTTCTCAGAAGATGGTCAAATGGAGATGTTCCCACAGATCAATCATTTCAGAACATCCAACAAGGAGATAGTTTTCTTCCAAGGTGCTTTGCTCTGATTTGCTATATCAGAAGGAAACGGGAAGCTCGTCCATGAAGACAAGCAGCACTATGAAGTAGCGCAAAATTGATCGACTATTATAACTTTAATTTGTACCAGAATAAGAATGTCGGGCATTGCTCGATTACATTGTGAACAATCCAATGCTAGCCGGTACAAACGAATGGTTGCCCCAACAAAATGATACCTACATCTTAACCAAAAATTCAAAATGATTTATACAAGTTATTCGGAGACCTATAGCTCAAAGAGCGGAACAAAACTTTGACGAAGCAACAATAAATAACAGCATATCATACAACCAAAGTTATGGGGGGGGGGGGGAGCAGAATTTGAGAACTCAGGCATTACTGTCAAGAGCACCCTTTAGCATATGTAACCCTTCCATTGAAATGCTTCTCCGTACTCGGAATCTTGGGATCTCGATTTGAGGGGGTGGATCTGCTGAGAAGCATACAACCACTGCAGTCAGGTTATCGCAAGACTCCCGTCGGAGCGCTTCTTGGACAAGCTCACTCGAGCATCTTTCTGGATCGTTGTGTTCCATCAGCTCTTTCCTTACCATTGAGACGGCGCATTGGCTGGTCATCACATCCCAAAGGCCGTCACAGCCTATTATCAAGAACTCGTCTTCCTCGGTAAGTCTAACCTCCTGAAACTCAGGTTCCGGAGTGAGAGGGCTTACAGAGCCTTTGAAACCTTTCATGTGCCAATCACCGATTGCCCTCGCTACAGACAGCTGACCATTGAGATAGCCATCAAAGATGGTGCCACCAAGGTTTTCGATTCTGATCTTTTCACTCCTGCAGCTGGGTTTGTGGTCTCTTGACAGCTCGACAGCTCGGCCTCGCTTTCCTAAGACAGCTCGACAGTCACCTGCATTTGCAACAAGCAATGTCCTGTACCATTCGAATGAAATGGGTGAGAATACATCATAAGATGAAAAAGAACATAGTCAATCTAAAGATTGTAAATAGAACCCAAGTTTTAATATTGTAATTGGTCAACCAATAGAGGCAAGGAGACCCCGGGAACAACCTGGTACAGCAGAGAACCTTGTGCTTGGTTGTGATATTGATGGTTGAAGCAATAAATGTGAAGTAGCCACCAGATATAAAGACGAAGAAAAGCAATCTCCATTAATTCACAAATCAGCAAGCATGGTGTGTAATTATTAATTGAAGTTGAAAAATACTTTAAATGCTTTAGTTTTATTTGTCACCAATTGTTTTGGATTCTAACTAGCAGAGGGTTACAATATCATTCAATGAATGGCAAACATTAGTACATACTAAAGTAAACATTTTGAGATATTGGCACCAGAATTTACCTGCCAAAAATAAGAGCTGTTAATGCTGTAGTTCCAGAATTGCGGTCAAGAGAATGAGAATCCGCAATTGCATAATCAGCCTTCACAAATGCACTTCTGATAGCCTTCTCCATGCTGTTGGGGAAGTGACTGTCTTCAATTATGAACTTTAGTATGTTCTTCCGAACAAAACATGCTGCGTCTGTACCACTATGACCATCAAATACCTGCAAAAAAAAGAACCCTCGATCATCTGCTGTGTGGTAGAGTTAAATGCCACCAAAATTTCCCCCACAAAATAAACACTTGCTGCACTCAAATAATAACACACAGACACCAGTTACACACAAGGCATAGTTTAGCACACACAAATTTAACATTTCACACCATGGTACAGTGCTTAAGTTTACAGAGAGTTTTTCCTTTGCTTTATGAAAAACCATTCTAACATGGTTGAGGAAACGTATGGTTCGCAAAGGTTTCTATCGTACTGCTACAACAAATAAGGAAGAAAGATAAAGCATTTATCCTTGCTCATAATGAACTGATTCGCTTCAATGTAATCATTTCCACCATGAGGAATCCTCGACCATACTAATACTTCCTCCGGTCACAAATAGTTATCGTTTTGGACAACATGGTATTCAAAACATAACTTTAACCACTAATTTCTATAATAATATATGTATAAAACCCAATAGAATTATAATATTATGAAAGTATTTTTCAAGCCTACCCCAACTTGTTTGGGATAAAAGGCTTGGTTGTTGTCGTTGTTGTTGTATGAAAGTGTTTTTCGAAACAAATCTACACATATGATTTTCATGTATTCAATTTAAATATTTTAAAAAATATTAACGGTCAAAGTTTCGAAAGTTTGAGTGCACCATCATGTGTCCACACTCCACAACCACACTAATTATGCATTTCCAACTCCAAGCTGAACAATGAACACACCTAGAAGCTATCATCCCAACATTATTACCACTCACGGGCTCACAGCAGAATAAATACTCCCTCCTTTCTTTTTTTACTTTTTATTGTCTCCAAGATTTGACTTCGTTTGTTATTTTTTTTTTTTTGAAGACAAACGGCAAGAGCTCTGCCAATTCATTGAGCAGGTAAAGAAGAATTAGTATCAGATTCAGGCCCAGTTCGTTTCAGCTTCTGGATTATGGATTATATGGGAGAAGTTGCTTCTGATTATGGGAGAATCGGACCGAGCCGGCAAGAATCAGCAAGAATCAATAAGAATCAGGTTTCAGCCAGATTCTGATTCTATGGTCCCCTTCGGGACAGCTTCTGGATTATGGGAGAAGCTGCTTCTGATTATGAGAGAATCGGGTCAAGCCGGCTACAACTTCTAAGTTTCGAACCGAGCCGGCGAGAATCAGCAAGAATCAATGAGAATCAGGTTTCAGCTAGATTCTGATTCTATACAGAAATCAACTTCTGATTCTCAGATAAGCTATCCAGAATCTTCCCGTTCGGCAAATAATCAGCTTTTTTCCAAAGCAGAAGCTGTCCAGAAGCTGAAACGAACGGGGCCTATATAGAAATCAGCTTCTGATTCTCAGAGAAGCTGTCCAGAATCCTCCCATTCGGTAAATAATCCGTTTTTTTTTCTAAAGCAGAAGCTGTCCAAAAGCTGAAACGAATGGGGCCTCAGATACAGCCCAACGCCGCTTCAAGTCACAGCAGATAAGCGGCTGCGACCCATTAAGCCAGAATAAGATCTAGGGAGCTATAGAAAAATTAACAAAAGCGACCGCAGTCCAACAAAGGCCTTTACAATTGAAGCAGCCAATGCAGCAGAATAACCAGGCTCAAGAGAAGAGCAAAAAGCCGTAAACTGAGTCTAGCACGAGTAAAGCGGTTAGAAGCAACGATGCGCGGAAGCGAAAGCGTCTCAACGATTTTGTCCGTAGAAGGCAGACTTTGTTTGTTACTTTTTTTGTTTGTTACTTTTTGTAACTTTATATTAAGATACACTAATAAAATGTATATCGTGAGAATTTTTTTAATGATAAATCTAATGGTGTAATTTTCATATTGCCAATCTATATAGTTTTAAACATATTGAAGGTCAAACTTTAGGAAGTTTAACGGTGCGGATTTTAGGACGTCAAGTAGGAGGGAGTAATTGATCCGAAATGAACACATACATTGCTGAACATTTAACAAGAACAGCAAGCGACCGCCGGACCTCCAGAATTTATGGCAAATGTAATCCAACTCACCCCGTAGAAGGCACCCGGTGCAGGGATGCCAGGGGTGCGCATTCCGAGGTGCTCGATGAGGTTGTCGACACAGACATGCTCGTCCTCCATGTACGATTTCGGGCCGATATCGGAGCAGCTCCCAGACCGGAACACCGGCAGGAAGCCGGGACGGATGTCTGTGGGTGAGATCAAGCTCAGCGTCCCCGAATCCAGGCCCTGCAAGAAAAACAAAAGACAAACGTCGGAGTTCGTTCGGGGGAAATGGCCGGGCAATGAGCTGGAGTGGAAGTGAGCGTGCTTACAAACTCTGCGGAGGCCGAGGCGATGCGGGCGCTGCTGGCGCAGTGGCGAATGGATGTGAGGTGGTGGCGTGGCGGCCTGCCGCCGCCGCCGCCGCCGCTACCCGGCGGGGTCTCCGGCTCGACGCCTCCACTCATGTCTCGGGCTCTTCGCTACTCTGTTCGTGATCAGAGACAGTACATGAAACGAAACCATTCGAGAAAAAAAGATTAAACTTTTGCATTGGCTACCGTTCCCTGTAAGAGTAATGATTAGAGGAGAAAAAAAATCGGATTTATGAAAGATAAAAACGGTCCTTCCAATCGGGCATCATTGGGGCCGTACCACAGGGAAATCAAGCGAAGATAGAAACACCCATAGCATCAAAAACTGGAAAGAAATGGAATTTGTTTTCCCTCCGTGCAATGATTGGGACCAATAAAGAGACCAAAACGACGCCATTTTCACTGCTCCGAGGCTACCGCGGCAAGAAATGACTAAAAATCCCTCGCTCTCCACCGCCCCAACCAAGAAAGATCCAATTTTTTTTACATCAACGAGGAGGAATCCAACCGAACGATCGAAGAGATGCAGACTTTCAGCCAATATCAGATCAGAGAGAGGTGGGGCAGGAGCGCTCACCGCCGGGGAAACGTCTTCGCCGCCGTACGAGACGCTGGGGAGGAGGCGGAGGCGGGATGGCCGGGGGAGGAGTTGGCAGCGATGGGGAGAGCAGGGGCGCGACGAGTCCGTGGATTTGAGGGTCTGGCTGGGGACGGACGAGGGGGAGGAGGAGGAGGAGCTGGTCTAGCCGTCTAGGTGCGCGCTGGTTCGTGTGATCCCATCTGCCGCAGCTGAGCACGGCTGGATGTGCTGTCTACATGTGGGCCCCGCGGGTCGGTGGGCCCACGCACCCCGGCCTCCGGGTGCGGCTCCGGTGTGCATTCCGTGTCTCTGTCGGGTTCTCTCGTTCGTCCGTCCCTTCCTTTTCTCCGTCTTTTTTTTCTTCTTCCCTTTTTTTTAATTTTTGGTGCTTCTTTGCTAGGAACGCATGCGCCTGTCAGTACGTGCTTTGGAGAGGGAAGCATCGTGGATATTGTTGCTGCCTTCGTTGCTTTTTGCCCTTTTCTGCAGGCTTAGATTTTGCCTGTGTGCACTCTAATATTTCTTGTCGGAATTGAAAACCTGAAATCCGTCAGGCTCTTTAAGGAAACTATTACCAACACAAAGCCAGGCTTACTGGATATTAAAAAAAAAAACCTGAAATTTCCGATAGTCACTCTGAAGTGCCTGAGAGTGGAAGCTACACCGTCGTGATCCAGCTCCTTTCTACGAGCGCAGTGTTCACCCTATCCCACGATGCCTTGTCCCTTGCCCTCTGGCTGAAACAGATTTTGGCTTCCGATGTGCTCTGCCGACGTGTAAAAACGCTTGCGACAGTGAGCCAGCGACGCCAGAAGCCGCCTTTAATCTGACGAGCCGTAAAAGCCATCTGTTTCCTATCTATCTATCCCAAGGACAGAAGTGCTGCGTTTTGTTTCTAGCTGGGTTGGTGTCTGCCTGTCTGGTACGATGCAATGCCTTGGCATGGAAAGGGATCGATCCCACGTCAGTACGGTGGACAGTAACAAGAACGGAATCGGAGGCCGCTCCTGGACGCGCTGCCTGGCGTCTCGTGTACTACCGCGTGATCAATGCGAGCCTGGGCGAAGAATGCAGTGTACAGGACTACAGGGGGCGCCTTTTTTTCTTCTTCTCTGCATGGCCTCATGTAATGAATCTACTAGGCCAAGTGAACGCCATGTGTTATCAGGATGTGTCGCTTTTTTTTTCCCCCTTGCCTTGCCGGTTTCGCTTCACGAATAATGTGCATATCTAGCATTTTATACATTTTTTAAAAAATTTAGCTCTCAACAGTTTTTTTTTTTGAAAAAAATGTTCCCATCTCTCATAGCGAAAAACGCGGCAAGCGACACGTGTCCCCTGTCGTGCCCGGGGAGCACAAAAGGAGGCCGACTCCACGATTGCATGTCAGAGCACGGGTGGACATGCTACCGTGCATGGGTAGTGCGGAAGGCTTCCTCCCGTGCTACCCTAGCGTAGTGAATATTATGCATAGTGAATATTAAAGTGCTACAGTGCATGATCAATGAGTATTATGTGCTACCCCAATGCAAAATGAAATCGGTTGCACAGTGCCCTCGCATGACACAGTGAATATTAATGTGCTACCGTGCATTTGGGAGCTAGTTTCGCAAAAAAAATCATCCACGAGGCTAGTACAGTAAAAACTTCTCGCTTTGCTTCATGGATCATGTTACTTGCTGCTGCTGTTTTATAGCATTAAATATTCTCTCTTGCTTCTTCCTTTAACAGCGACAAGCTGCGATTGAAAGCTACGAAATGTGATGAATCTAGCCGTTACACTCTGATACTCCTTGTGCGTAGCAGCCCCCGGATCAGATTAGAGTTTTGTAAGATACGGCATAAGCGTGCACGATCTCAAGAACGAAAAGTGTGAATCTCGAAGAGAGAACCAAAATAATGACGTTGATGCAACCACGGCGAGCGAGAGCGAGAGAGAGAGAGAGAGAGAGAGAGAGAAGATTTGACGAAGCCGACCATAAATTCTTTAAGCACAATCTCAAAAGAGTACAATGCATTGTTCTCTCAGAACCTCTTAAACCTTTTAGGACATTTGGATTCTTATTCTATACAAGAATCTAGTGCTAAAGAATAATATAGCATCTAATCATCTCGTGCACCTCTTGATTTGGATGAGTTGATTTGTGGCTTCATGGTTGCTTCAGTTCTCCATAACACCTTATGGGTTTATATAGCTCCGTTAGTTCTCCTTCAAAGCAAGTAGAAATCCTACTCTGAAAGAAAGCAAGAATCTTAATCCTTATAGGAATAGCATACCTTTTAAATCCTAACATACTAGATATGAGTCACAATAATTAATAATCTTCAACTCAACTCTTATTCATTGAAGTAATCATGCTCTCCAAGAACTCACTCCAAGTCGGCTCCGTATTTTTTTCCTCCTACCTTTGGGAGTGCCCCCTCCACAGGGGTTCATTCACATTACCACAATGTGCATGTTGGTGTTTGGGTTTGACCGCCCGAACCCTTCACTTGAGAGCATTTTCTTTATATAGTTTGGTTAACCACACATTCTATTCCTATAGACCTACATGCCATAGGTTTGTACCGCCTCCATTCTTCACCTGCTCGATGGTACTTCGTAGTGGGTCCCATCACAGCATCCTTCTTCCAATAGTTTGCATCTTCACCTTTGCATATGCTAAATTTTGTAACTGTCTATGCAGTTATGCACATAACTACAGTTAAGATATGAGTATCTACCGTTGACTATGTGGTTTCCTTCTTCTAATCAAGATTTTTTAGACCTCCCATTGATTGCCATTCCTTTAAGTTTACCTATCAATCAGTATCCTTTGTTGCTTCAGATACTTTTTGTATGATCAAGGATAACCGACTAGAGAGGTGGATAGTAGGCTTTTAAAATCTTTCACTCTAATTGCAATAATCTAGCAAGTAATACTAGAATTAAGAATTTGAACAATTAAGGCTTAAATCGTCTAGGTTTTGCTAAGTGCACCAACAAATTAAATCTAAGCAAATTACACAATCATGGAATAAAGGACAATCGATATAGGCCATGTTTGGCAGAGCTCCAGATCACAGCTCCACCTCATATATGAAACTTATATGCTAAAATAAAGTGAATTAGCTCCACAAATCTGCTGGAGCTGGAGCTCTGCCAAATAGGGTTATACCAGGAATATAAGTTTGTACAAATGAATAATGGAGAGCAAACCACAAAGAGATGAGCACAAATTTTATCTCGTGGTCCGGGGACTTGCCAGTCTCCCCTAATCCACGTTGAGGTAGCTTGGTCAACCCAAGCCGGCTTCTTGCACAATTGAGCCTCCTTCGATCACTAATGGTAGCTCTTCCCTACTCCGGGTAGGCGAGGTTCGACCTTCACAAACCACCGAGCCTCACCATTCCACAATTAAAAATGAAAGCAATCATGACCATTTACTATACTAAAAATACGGTCATGCGATTGCTTTGATAAAAAAAATACAGTTATATGATTGCTTTGATGCTTTAATCGTGGAATGGTTAAAATATTGATTCATCAATCGCACTACTAATGCACTGACTAATCACACATGCACATGCACTAATCACACATGCACTCATCATGCGGCGTCATGCACTACATCCAATCGCTATACTCAACCGCGATTGAACCAGGCCACGCCGCGTGGCAGCTCAGCGCTCAGTCGCGCCAGCGTGGCGCGACAAACGCTCAGCCGCTGCCACACGGCGCGACTGGGCTCTATCGCGCCACGCGGGCGTGATTTGCACTACCACGTGACTAGTCGTTGCCACGTGGCGCAACAGATAATCATTTTTGCAAAAATAGGAAATTATGGTATATTTTTGTAATTTACAAATAAAAAATAATTATTTCAAAAAAAAATCCACCATCGCCACCGCCCCTTCGCCGACCATAGAAAGCCATTCTGATATGTGTAGTGTGAACCAAGGATTCAAATCTCGTTTTAGGTAAAATTCCGGAGGTCACCGAAATCTGAAATCTCGGCGAGATTCGGAAATTTCGGACAAAATCCGGACGAAATACAAAAATCCAAATTTCAAATCCGGTTTTTTTTCAACCGGGAAATCCGAGATCTCGGTCGAAATCACCGAGATCTCGGTTCAAGTTGAATCGACCAAAAAATGGTCCAAAATACGCCAAAAATTTTTGAACTTTTTTTTGAATGGTCCTAACACATAACTAATGTTTACATAAAAATTTGAGATGATGATCAAGTATGAGTAATTTTTAAAAAAACTAACAGTGGTAAAGTCGTCATAAAAACCGTATGTAAATTCAGTTTTTGATTTTTCAAATGTAACAAATGAACTTCAAGTCATTTGAAAAGTTTTATATATGTTCCTATCATCTTATGTATTATAGAGAAATATTTATTCCATACATAGAAGCCATAATGTAAATTAATCGGGGCAACACAACATATTACATTTTGAAATTTTTTTTGAATGGTCCTAACACATCCATAATACTCCCATAAAATTTTTAGATGATGATCAATTTTGAGAAATTTTAAAAAATTCAAACAGTGCAAACCGACAAATTGAACCGACCAAAAAATGGTCAAAAACACATCAAAAATTTTAGAAATTTTTTGTGGATTATCTTGATCCTAAATACAATCAAAAACAGTGCACAAAAATCAAAATTCAGCAAAAATACCCAAGATCTCGCCCGAGATACCCGAGATCTCACCGAGAAATTCGAAATTCGAATTTTTTTTATTTTTTTGAATTTTCCGAGATTTTGAATCTCGGAGGGGTCCGAAATTTCAATCCTTGGTGTGAATAGCCTCCTGGACCTGCACAACAAGTGGTGCCCATTTTGCGTTAGGCAAGCCAGCTAGCTATAGCATGCAAGCCTTTTAACGTACTATCATTTCGATGCTGAGTCATCCAACATTTCATGGTACTTTTGCTTTTAGAGCACCACATAAACAACTTTTTTTGTCAAATTAATCTCTTCAAAATAAATTTATAAAAATTACATCCTCTTCATTTGTAAAAGACGTGCCGCATCCGATGAGCTCGGGAGCTCTGCATAAGCCCTAACGAACGAGCGAGCTCTTTCTCGGTTGGAAGACCATGGCAGCGAGATGGGCCTGGCACCACTGCCGTGGTCAATCAGCGAAATGAGCTTTCATCATGTTTTCTATGATCAATAAAGATATTATTTCTATAAATTTATTTAGAAGAAAGCATATTTACCGGAAGAGAGCTAGGGAGAGGTTGTCAATGGACATAGAAAAAAGCTAAGGCATTCACGCAGTCCTCGTCATCAGTCCCTATCCGGATTCTGATTAACTGCAGACGGTCGACTGACGTGACCAGGGCCTCAGTCACACAGCCTGCGAACGTGGCCTTTTGGGGCGTGTCGGCGGCCTTTTGCAAAAGCGCATTTTCGCATCGTCGGATGTGGTCTCCTCGCCTTGTCGGATGCTGGCCACGGCCAGGTCGTTGGTCTGGGACGGCGGGCGGAGGACAGCGGCAGATGCCATGTGCTCATGTACAGGGATGCTAATAAATTTGGATTGGTTTATATTTTTAGATTGAGCTGGTTCAAAAGCATAAATAGATTAGATTTATTGTGAATCTATAACTATTTAAATCAGATTTAGACCAGATTAAACTAGACTTAGACCTTATATTTTTCTATTAAATCTCTCACCACCAGTCAAGTAAACAAATTGTTGTTTTTTTTAGCACTAATGCTTTTATTTTTATTTTACATATTTCAACTGCATACTTTAAATTTTAACTTTCAATCTATGTTTTCAGTAAGTGAGATTGTAATTATAGATCTAATTTTATCACTTGGGCAATGTAAACAATCAACTCATCAAGCAAACAATTTGTCTAGATAAAGACCTAAATTAAGGTTCAAATTTTTATTTGGGTCTAGATCAAGCTTAGATCTCATTCTTTTTAAATCAGATTGAACACATATCTATAAAAAAATATTAAATTTGGACTAAATCTGTACTGAGCTTCCACCCATTAGCATCCTTACCCATGTGGACATTCCCTTGAGAAGGGGCATACTACTCGAGCGGCGGCGGCGGCAACACGGCACTGGGCAACACGGCACCGTTAGCGGGGAGAGAGAGAGAGAGAGAGAGAGCAAAATTCACTTGAAAGCTTCGTGCTCCGAGGCTGGATCTCAAACTTCGTCAAAAGGCCCACGTCAAGTGGGCGGTCGGCGTTCGTCCCGCATAGGCAGTGCGCGGGCAGCGTGACTGCGTGAGTGCCTACGTGGCCCTCCGTTTGTCCCGCAGTAAGGCGGGCCGACAGTTCGGCGGCGAGGGCCTTACCAGCGAGAAACACTTAAGTGGTTGCTGGTGGCCCGATACCAAAGTAAAGCGGCTCCTGGCGGGCTGAATGACTTGCTTGGCCCACAATCATAAGCGGTAGCCCACAAAAGACCCCAGAAGCGCTTCGACCTTCGAGGTCGGATTAAACCCTGGAGGTTGGTAGATATTTTTAATTCAGAGTATCTTCGAGTATTGCGTTTATATTTGACATTCTGTTAATGGAATATGTTGATGTGATTAGTCTCTTATATAATTAAAATAGGCAGTTTAGTAGTAGTGATGTGTTTTATTTCTTTGCTCTACAGGTTGCCCGTTTGCTATATACGAATAATAGGATTACACTTTTGGCTCTTGGCTCAAAGCTATTCATAAGTTGAGAAAGATGGGCAAGCTGAGAGCCTGAGAGAGATTGAATTATACGAGCGGGAGAGGGGAGAGAGATTGAGAGAAACGGACAAGAGAGATTCAAAAATAAATAAAATTTAATTCTTTTTTGCCTAATATTTGTGTTCATTGGCTTAGCACCGTGTGTTTCTAGCTTTTTTCTTCTCGTCGCAATAGTGCAAATGGACCGTGCCT
The DNA here is from genome assembly GCA_036346355.1 of Rhipidocladum racemiflorum. Classification (NCBI taxonomy): domain Eukaryota; kingdom Viridiplantae; phylum Streptophyta; class Magnoliopsida; order Poales; family Poaceae; genus Rhipidocladum; species Rhipidocladum racemiflorum. Next base: position 56,018,095 of record CM070588.1, on the reverse strand, counting down.
GGACCGGTACGGCACGAAGCGCAAATAGACCATGCTTGAGCTCGCCGAAGGCAAGTCAGGCCAACACGGCACGACAGGCGGACACAATGGGTCGTCGTGGTCCGGCACGGTTCAAACACGAAACACGGTAGATTTGTACCTCTGTACACGACTGATGACGGACTTCTAAAAAGATTGAAATATCTGGCCGAAGAAGCCACATGTGTTGAGCGATCTACTCAACACAGGTGTGCAGCTTGACTCAAGCTTCATACGAAAGCATTTACTGAGCTATAGCCGTTGAGCCAAGTCAAGCGAAGGACTTATTCTTTGAAGGCTTTAAGAGCGTCACGGATAGGTATCATTTTGAAATGTATATAACTACACACTTTAAACCGTTAGCTGTCGATTTCCATTTAATTATTTGAATCGGATATATAAAAATTATACGAGTAGAGTAGATTTATCTTAGAAAGTATAACTATATTACAGTAGATACTTGCGATCAAAGTCGTGTTGTTTGTGACCGGAATCCCAACCGCGAGGAGTTACGTATACTACTCCCTCTGTCCCACAAAAAGTGCATTTCTAGGTTTTTTAAGACAGATTAGTGTGTAAGGTAAATGACCAATATGACCCTCATTACTCCATACACAAGCGTCGACGCCCGATTTCCATAGCAACTTAAATGAGCGATACATACTTGTGCCTCTGATTCTGAGATCTGGCTCTTTATGGGACAAATTTTGAACACTAGAAATGCATTCTTTGTGGGACAGAGGGAGTATGTATTACTCTCGTCTTTCGTGTAAGTTACTCTGGTCCCCAGAAATCGCGTCATAGATTGCCGCGACTAACCCGGGCTGCCGCGACGGTGCGGCGTGCGGTGCCAGCGGAGTTAGTGGTTGCACCCAACAGCTTGTCGGTACTACTGCGCGTAAAGATACAGTGGCGAAGAGGGCGCGCCGGTGGACGCCGGACAAATGCTCCGAGCGTGTCAAGGTCTCTGCACCGGCCCTTGGCTTTGTATCGAGCATGCGCTTCCAGCTTCTTCGCTGTTTCATTCACCTTTCCTGCTGCAAACGGCAGCAGCTGAGTGAGTGAGCGAAGCATGCCGCGTTTTCCCTTGGATCGTCACGAACTCACGGCTCGGCGATAAAAATCTGGTTTCGATCGGATCGACTCGTCTCGGCTGGAACGAAAAATCCAACCATCTCCTGAGTACCAACAGATATTCATCGGCACGAGAACGAACGGCAACCGGCAATCGGGAGCTGTACGCTATTACGGGAAAACGGAAGGCCTTTTTTTGCAAATATGATGAGGTGGATGGGCTCCGGAGGCAGGGAACCTCCGGGTGTTAATAAAGTAAGAATGTGCAATGCATATTGGACGGGGATATTCGTCAGCTAATTTAGCCGGTGATTGTTAAGTGCGAAGGAAACTCGTCTCTCATGACTACCACGGCAATTTTCAATCCAAAACCACATGATGGACAAATTCATGAATCCCAACTTATTTTGACAACTCAAACGAATATACTCCTGAAAAAACGAATTTACTCGTAGAGTCTATGCGGCAGTCATACAATTTATTCTAGAGCTCTTTTATGGTACAATAAATTGAATATGAACCGTTCATTTTTTTCGATCCAATGGATCAAATTAACTAGAGTTTACTTATATTATACCTAGTAGTAGAGTAGTAGAAACACTCTTAACAAATCAACGGTTAGATATGATTTCCACTACACATTTTATACTACAAGTATAATCCACCATAAAATTTCTCTTATTCTAACTTAAAAACGACTGCTGGTGTCAGGTTGTTGTTCTTTTTTTTGTCCGCTAGTGATCACTGAAGTTACATTCCTAGCGGAATTGCTAATTTGAGGACGTTTTTACTAAAATTTTGATGAGGACGTCCTCCTTCCTTCCTCCACTTTTATTCTCACTCAAAGGCTCTCTTGTTGCAACACTTTGGTGATCTTGGTGTCAGTGCCATGGACTTCCTTGTGGGGCCTACCTCGAGGTCGGTGTCCTCCTTCTCCACGATTATTGTCGCCTCCTCTCTATTCTCTGCTGTCACCGCCGGGGAGGGCCCTCGAGGTCATCGCAGACGTAGAAGGAGGCGTGGAGCACAATGATCGGAAGGCCTGTGCAAAAACTTTATCATGAAACCTAGTAAAACTGAATAAGTTTTTATTGTAAGCTTGGCATTTCATTGAACAGATTGAGAACACTAGAAACAGATTATGTACAGCAAGTTTGGAGACTAAGGCACAACATACATTAGTTACAACTTACAACTGTCCTTTTTTCTTTTTTCTTGTCGCATATAATAGCTTGCTAAAACGAATATATGCTCAACTAAATCCCATAATGGTATAGGACATATCACTTGGGGGTATGTACGTATGACGACTTAGCTACGAAATTTACTTAGTTGACTGGTGTATCGCTGTTGCTGTGACTGCAATTAGTACCTAAAACCCAGAATTAGCTGCCCTGTTTCATACCCCATTTTGACTGATTTGATGTGTTCTAACTTGGGATTAAAACAAAAGCATGTTACATCTAGAAGACTGTTAGGTTGGTCCATTTTCTTTCGCTTCAAACTCCTTTAGTTGTCGTTGTCGATTGTCATCGTTCATGTTCTATGGCCAATATCCTCGCAATGTTGACAATAAGCTTGGCGGTGGAGGGACGTGACACTAATCCCCAAGAGCTGTCTGTCCCTTCTTAATTAAACTTCCCAATAGAAATGCACCGATATGTGTTTCTTTCTTTTCTAAAAAAAGTCTGAATTCTTTTTTTTTTTAAAAAAAAAAATCTGAACACTCGTAGAAAGGGCATGCATAAATTGTACATATACGCGCACGCTGAATCGCTAACGTATAGACTGACTATCGAGATTCTTTTGAGATTAACATGATTAGTCGTAAAATTATTTTATTCATCATTTAAGCGGTTATTTTAAATTTAAGCTAACAAACCACTGTCGAGCTAAGTTTCGTTAATTTTTTTTTTTGTTTAAAATGAACTTATTTTAATTCTAAACCTATTAACTAATGTAAGTGAAGTAATTTGATTCGAACCTAACGAGTTTTTTTTTTCTTTTCAACACTACATAAGTATACAGTCGTAAGTGAAATCGATTTGCGACATGGACGGGCACAGTAGCGACACATTCCACGCCATGTGCCATGCCTACGCTGTAACCCATGCATCCAGCTGCGTGTGCCGCCTAACGCGGCCTGACTGGCACATCGCTGGTACGAACGATCTCACCAGGTCATGTGATGACCAATGTAGACCCGAAAGAGACCGGCCGGAAGCAACGGACGACGTACGTGTATAGCTCGCCGGAGTACCATGCCGACCCTATATACGAGCTCAGGATCCTGCAACTTTCGCTCTAGTACGCGTGTGGACAAATTTGCCATGAGCGTCCATGACGTTTGTGGCGTAGACGTGCCCTTGGAGACATGCTTTTGTCTCCTTCACCGGACCATTCCGGCATCGGTTGGTTACTTTGGAAGTAACCTGTCCATGATTGCTTCTCCGGCTCAACTTTTTTTTTTTTTTTTTTTGAAGGACAAGTAGGAACTCTATCATTCAACTTAAGAAGAGGTAGGCTGCTGGAGGTTCAACTTATCGCAGAAAATTGCGAGAAAATCACGATTATCGGCCTTATAGTGGGTAAGCATAAAAAATCGATAGGAAAACCATTTAAATTTACAAAAAATCAAAAAAAAAAATTATGCAACGTAAATCGTGATAATCGGTAAAAAAAATCATCTCTAAAAAATATTCAATTGGCCTCTTAAAACTGAGAGAAATTGGTGAAAATCGAGAGAAAATCAATAAAATAAGTAGATTTTCGTTTTTTGAAATTTTTATAAAATTTTTTATTTCAAAATCATCTATTTTAATGATTTTTTGAAAAAAATTGGGTACCAAAATCTGATCAATTATCCTAAAAGAAAACATAAGGTGAACCCTGGGCTGCTGAGCTCGACTTTGGTCGACGCCGCTCCCCGCCGACTGGGCAGCGCTTGGCTGGCCTTTTCCGGCTCTTGTCGACATTATCTTCGTTTGGAACCGTGTCGATCGCATAGGAAATTACTTCCGGGATACAATAGTCCTCCCCAATGTGGGACCAAGCAGTTCCTTGATCACGAGTAACTGTTATTTCGAATATCGATACTATTACTAAAACACGGTTTTCACTATTTACTTTTATTATAATATATTTATAAAACCTAATAAAATTATAATATCATGAAAATATTTTTTAAGACAAATATACACATATGATTTTTATATATCCAATTAAAATATTTAAAAATATATTAACAATCAAAATTTTAAAAATTTAATTACACCTATATCCAACTATTTATGATTGCAGGGTGTAATTTGATCATTGTGAGACCAATGACTAAGGCTATTCCCAGTGCAAAGTGTCATACTCCAATATCCAAGAATGCCACATAGGATGAAAAGTATGATACTGCATTGAAAAAACACTATCTACAATGCAAGTATCATGCTTATATATTTTAAATAATTAATTAGTGTGATGTTGTGTCTACGAAAGTGGACCCAGAGCATTAGATTCTGTGCTATGGCCTAAAAGATATCGTGCCAGAGTTGTATCTTGCTCAAGATACAGCTTTCTTATCCCTCCTATTTATTGCTTTGCCACACCAGCAAAAAATCTTATGTGGCATCTAATTAATGAGTATGATACTACCCATTGGGAATAGCCTAAGAGCAAGTATAATAAGGTGATGTAAGCAGGCTGTAAGGATTGCCACATCAGATTTATGATGAGTTGGAGGAGAGAGCAGAGGAGAGAGGAGAGAAGCGGATCACAGATCTACAATGGCTGCAAAGACGGCTCCAAGAAAATTGGTGAGAGAATGAGAGGATGAATGTGAGCCAAATATTAATTGCTTTGTATGTATATATGGCTAACTATTATATAGGTGGACTGTTAGGTTGGCTGTATAATAAGATAAAGCCTGTAGTTGGCTCCCTTATTAACCTTGCTCTAAGAGCAGTTCTTTGCATGTAGTACTAGTATATGGTAACCCACCTTATGAGGGCTAGGATTGGGGGCCAACCGGCCCCCCCACGTGTTGCCGGCGTTTTGGCCAAAAGCCCCCTGCGTTTCTTCCGAATTACGTCCAGGTCCTTGCGCGATTTTATGTAAGAGAAGAATTTTTTTTTCAGTTCGCGTTTAGGTCCCTGGTTTCCCGTTTTGCATGGAGGCCCTCCCGTTAAGGGCCAATCGCGAGCGAGCCCTTTCCTAATTATTCAAAATAGCGAACAAGTCCAAAATTATAACAAATAGGTCCTCGCGCTTTACGTTCGGGTCCTTTCTCCGTTTTGTCCCAAAAAAATGTTTTTGGGGTCCGTTTTTTCTCCAGAGCATGCGAAAAATATTTTCTGTGAGCCGTTTTCCACAAAAAAATGTAGAACCGTTTCTTTTCTCCGCTTTGGTAGAAAAAATGTTTTCGTGATCGGTTTTTCCGCTTTTGTCCCAAAAATATTTTCGTGGTCCGTTTTTCTCAGAGCATGCGAAAAATATTTTCGTTAGCCGTTTTCCAAAAAAATGTAGAACCAGTTTCTTTTCTCCGCTTTTGCCGAAAAAATGTTTTCGTGATCGGTTTTCCTCCGTGGCATGGGGAAATGTTTTCGATAGCTATTTCCCTCCAAAAAAAATTGGGAGACTGTTTCCTTTATCCGTTTTGCCCGAAAAAAATATTTTTCGTCATCCGATTTTTCTCCGGAGCATGAGAAAAATGTTTTCGTTGGCCGTTTTTTCAAGACAAAAATATGGAAAACCGTTCCTTTCTCCGCTTTGCTCAAAAAATGTTTTCGTGATCCGTTTTTCCTCCGGAGCATGGGGAAGCTGTTTTCGGTGGCTATTTCCCCACAAAAAATATGGAAAGCCGTTTTCTTTCTTCGTTTTGCCTGAAAAAATTATTTCCGTGAACCGTGTTTTCTCCGGAACATGGAAAAAATGTTTTCGTTGGCCGTTTCCCAAAAAAAAACGTAAATTCGTTTTTCGCCCGTCGTTTTTCCGTTTTTTCCCGCTTTTCATTATTTTTTTATCAAATTTCGCACGCCGCGGCGTAGCGCGCGAATCTTCCTAGTAGACCATATAGGGCCATCAACGAGCTATAACACGGTTCCCGTGAACTGCAATCCAACGAATTGTTTTCTCCTTAAAAACAGAGCAAACAATTTTTTTTTATGAAACGGAAGATGTCATGTAGGTCCCTAAGCTTAGAGTATAATTGGAAAGTATAACATTTGGTAAAGCTAGCGCAACCAATGTAGTTGTTATGAATGGTCGAAGACTTGAAGTGCCTGCTGGCTAAAAAAGACCATGTGTTATTTTAAGGAGAGAGAAAATATCCGAAGAAATATCATAATTCAACAAAAGATGACAATGATTCGATTGCGAGAGGTGTTTCTATGCTTTCCTTCCTAATATAAGTTGCACAAATCTTGAAGCAAACGAAAGGGTAAGTAATCCCCATCTACCCTTCATTCATGCTTTAATATTTGTGCAACTTTAAAAAGGAAGAGCATAGAAGCACCTCTCTTCGATTGCATCTCTTATTCCCCTTTATGAAAATTTTAAAGTTGCAATACCAATTTGCGGTTCGAGAAAAAAGTTTCAGCCACAACCACAATGTGTACGCACCTCTATATCGCACCATCAGCAAGGCTTCATTTCTCAAAGTTTTAAATTTTGTTTTTGGTATATATCTCGGAAATGGCTGAAATCTAAAATCTCGGTGAGATCTCGAAATTTGAAATAAAATCCGGACAAAATATAAAACTGATAATGAAATCCGGTCATTTTTTTTTTGAAATTTGTTATGGATGATCTTGACCCCAATTTCAATCAAATCCGACCCAAAAAATCAAAATCCGGTCAACATGTCTGAGATTTCGGCCAAAATTACTAAGATCTTACCAAGATTTGAATAGTTACTATAGCATTATGATTTTTTTAAAAAAAAATTATCCCACTAAGATTTAAGATCTCAAAGAGATTCAAAAAATCTTCATTTCTTTCTTCCTCGCCAGAAAAAGGCAACTAGCAAGGCATTGATTTGACCAGGCCGTAACGCGTCTCAAACAATAAAGGGAAGCGCAATCAAAGCGGCCAGCTGCCCGGGGGCTATTTTGAAGTTATGGAGAAAGGAAAGGAGTAAACATGAACAGACAGAATAAATAGGCGCCGATTATGTAGGGCAGAGAGCCAGAGACCGTGGCCAGTTTTCTCTCGGAGCCTCTTGCTTTTGCAAGGAGCTCGTTTGAACTCCCAGGTACTCTTCGTAGCTTTCTATGGAGTAAGTAGTTTAAAAGGCTAAAAAGGTTAAAATTTAAATAAGTAGATAGCTTTTTAACTGAGTTTTTTTTAAAAAAAATGTAGGACTTCATATAATTAAAAACCATTAAAATGCATTTTTTTGCTTAACGAGGATTTATTTTAAACTAATGTAATCAAAGTTAAAGTAAAATTAATGTATAAAAATAAACTGATTTTAAACTGGTTAAGCCAGAAGACTGGCATTAAACTGTAAGACTAACAAACAGTGGCTTAATAAAACGAGCACGTCCTCCTGTCAGCGACTCAGCGGCGCCCAGCTGCTCCAATAAAACACACTTCACTGCGGGGTTTAAGTACAGCCATTAACGCTGCAAGCACAAGCGCGGGGGAAGCAAGAGATGGGCGGCGATGGCAGAGCCGGCGGGGACGGCACGAGGGCGCTGGACCAGACGCCGACGTGGGCCGTGGCGGCCGTCTGCGCCGTCATCGTCGCCGCCTCCATCCTCCTCGAGGGCCTCCTCCACCACCTCGGCCAAGTACACTAGCACTTCTTCCTTTATCTTCCCCCCCCCCCCCCCCTAAGAAATTTTTTTTGTTCCTTTCTTGAACCATTTCACTTGCCTTGGGCCTTCTCCTTCCCTCCTCTTCCGCCGCTTCCTGGCTTGAGTTGCTGATCTGTTTCTCTCTTGGGTGGTGGTGATGGTGGTTGTGATGCTTCCAGTGGTTCAGCAAGAGGAGGAAGAAGGCGCTGTTCGATGCTCTGGAGAAGGTTAAATCCGGTACATTGCAACAAATTCACCCCCAAAAGTTGCATTCTTTGCTACCGCGAGCGTGATCGATAGCGCTTGCGTCGTCTCTGGGTGAGGCGGAATTTGATCGCTCTTGGTGTTTTTTTACATGTTCAGAGTTGATGACTTTGGGGTTCATATCGTTGCTGCTGACTATCACGGGGAGGTACATATCGCGCATCTGCATCCCGGAGGGAGCCGCGGATACCATGCTGCCCTGCAGCCTCTCCAGGAACTCAGAGCCTGAAGAGGCCAAGGGTCATGGTCGACGGATTCTATCTGTAGATCCAACCGAATTTTCATGCCCCAAAGTGAGTAAATACTGTGTAATTCTACATTGTGTAGTGGCAAGATTTATTACATTGCATTTTTCTGACGAAAAACTTATCACATTGATATCTTGGATGCCCGTGTTTGGAGGTCAGGGTAACGAAATAGTTTATGCTCTTCTGTTCTAACTGCAAAGTAATTATTCAGATATGCCAAAGCATTTCAAAGTGTTTGTTTACCTCTGTTAATCCAAATGGCATGGCAGGGTATGGTGTCGCTTGTTTCAGCCGATGGGCTACACCAGCTGCATATCTTTATTTTTTTCTTGGCCGTCTTCCATGTGGCATTCAGTGCTCTTACAATGTCCCTGGGTAGAGCAAAGGTAAGGTCAGTTCGGACGTCATACAGGTTTCCTGTTCGAAAAGCATCTAAGGATTTCGTATTTATGCTAGTGCTTTGTGAAAAAAGAAGCTTGCAGTTACTCTGAATTTTTTTGTATGCAGGCGCGTATATGGAAGGAGTGGGAAAAGGAGACTTGCTCCCTTACCTACGAATTCTCATATGGTAGTATCTGTTTTTATTAGCTACCGCTTTATATGCTTTAGTTGAAATGTATATTCTTGCTTTCTTATGCTAGAAGTAGAATTCATGGTCCATACTCATAGAGGTATCTTGGTTTTCCTCAAGCTAGTTCAATACACTTCATTCTGTTGATTTGGAATTTGATGCCATATTTAACTTTTACAGATCCCTCAAAGTTCAGGCTTACTCATCAAACATCTTTTGTGAGGCAACATGCGAGCTGTTGGAGCAAAAGCACAATTCTGCTCTATGTTGTAAGTTGGCTCATGACTCCTCCTATGTATGCTTACCAAAGCAAGTAGGATATCATTTGTTTTAGTAAACTGCAATTTTGAATTCTTCTCAAATTAATATAGATTACTACTTGGTAAATAGTAAATACCATTCTACTGAATACTGAATTTCAATGATGTTTAAACTTGAACATATTATTTATTCCCCATAGCAATTACTGAATTAAGAAGGTGAAAAGATTTTCCATGATTATAAAGTAAAAAATAATTAAAAGTAGTAAGCTACATGTGACAAACTATTCTAACTAAATTTTAAAGCGTCTTCTCATGATATTTCTGCATATTGTAGCTAGAAATGAAATTAGTGGCTTGTGAGCTCTTGGGCTTGTTATGATTTGATGGGCTTGTTATGATTTGAGATAAAATTGTAGGTGAGCTTCTTCAGGCAGTTTTTCAGATCTGTTCGGAGGACAGACTACCTCACTTTGCGGCATGGATTCATTGCTGTAAGTAGCTTCTGATTTATCAGTACTTTCCTGCTATTAGTTTACACTGCTGATAAATCTTTGTATAGGCTCATTTATCTCCAGGGACTAGGTTCAATTTTCGTAAGTACATTAAGAGGTCGTTGGAGGATGATTTCAAGACAGTCGTTGGCATTAGGTAAGGAAGCTTGAGAATCTAGTGCACCTTTCCTGGACTTCTTTAGGCATACTGTCACAATTCATAAAAAAAAAATCAATCACTTAACTGAGTTCTGTTCTTTATACTTGTTTTCACATCAAATTACGATTAGAATATTCAGAGTCAGACATCCGCATTTTAAATAACTTGTGCATAAACCAATAGACAATGTCAGCTACAATTTTAGGATATTTGATTTCCACGAAATAAGAGCAACCATTTTCTTGTTGTAGTTTCCTACCAACCAGAAATTAGTCTTCGTAACACTACCCTAAGTTACAATATCTTATCTTCTGTTTGTTTCCTGTACGATCACTTGTTTCAACTTCCTAGTAACTGAATGACTCATAACTCATTTGTGTCAACCATTAATTTATCAGTCCACCTTTATGGGCTTCTGCTCTGGCTGTCATGCTCTTCAATGTTCGTGGTGAGTTATAATCTTCTTTCCGAATCACCAACTTCCAAGAAACTATTAACTATATGCTGCCAAATTATCTTCTGTAATTCACATAACAGTATAACACACCTCTACTGAAGGTGAGTTCTGTGCTTTAAAGTGAACACAACTTATTCTGGCACAATTCTAGAACAGGCGAGCTCCTTGGTTGGAGTTCCCATGCAATTTGGCAGTATATAGCTCTACGAAATGATGTTAACTTTTGTTTATCGAAATATGCTTTGTTCAGGATGGCACAACTTATTCTGGTTCTCTACAATCCCCCTTGTGGTAAGTACTTGTGGTTTGTTTGACGGTAACATGTTTTATATGACAGGAGCTGACAATGCTTTCCTATATATATGTAGGTGATTTTAGCAGTTGGAACAAAGCTGCAGGCTATAATTGCAATGATGGCTATTGAAATTAAAGAGAGACATACAGTTATTCAAGGAATGCCAGTGGTAAAACTCAGTGATGAACATTTCTGGTTCGGGAAGCCACGTCTAGTTCTTCATCTTATCCATTTCACATTATTTCAGGTCAGTAAAGGACCAGAAATGGCACCTTATCAACAAGAATGTAACTTGAACGTAAAGCATGCAGGCAAGCTTATGCATAACGCTTTCAGCCTTCGGCTGTGTACATTAATCAAATGATGATTGTAATGCACAACACATATGTTCATAGAAATGTCAAATTGAACTTCACTTCACGTGGTTGTCAGAAAAGAAAAGTGGTAACTAGCGAATATATCATTGCCATAGAATGACTTAATCTCTAGTTCCTCTTGAAGATTGAAATTTTGAATTCACAAAGCTGTCAGAAAATAGGTGTTCACCCTTGATCTAATAGCTGTTCTTTGGCCTTTGCAGAATGCATTCGAAATTACATATTTCTTTTGGATTTGGGTAAGACTATTTTTGAGATCTAGAAGCATTTTCGATGGCACTATTGTAATTTGTATGTCAAGACTTTGTTAATGCTAAATTAATTTCTGTGCAGTACGAATTCGGGTTGAGGTCCTGCTTCCATGACAACTTTGAGCTTATCATTGCAAGAGTCTGCCTTGGGTAACTATCGCATCTATTCCTCAGAATTTTCTATTGTGTGTTAGCTATTAACCACTGCTTTTCCAACTGATACGTGCAGCGCTATCGTCCAATTTATGTGCAGCTATATCACGCTTCCACTCTATGCCCTTGTATCTCAGGTGAACACATGTTCTCACTGCATGCAAATGTTGTGTGGCTAGCTAACTTTACTTTATACTTGCATTTTAGACTGTCTATGAAACTCCCTATGCTTTCAATTACATGGTTTTTATCCTGTCGATGACTTACCGGGGGAGCACTGCTTTCCAGATGGGATCACAAATGAAGAGAACAATTTTCGACGAGCAGACGACAAAGGCCCTGAAGAATTGGCACCAGGCAGTGGTGAAGAAGAAGCAACAAAAGGGCTCATCGCAGGACCCTTCAGGCACTCCAAGCACGGACACAACAGAGACAAGCCCGTGCCAGTTCGAGGTGCCGGTTCGGCACCTCCAACGCTACAAAACCATAGCGCACGTCGGTGCCACGAGAACGCTCTCCGATTCGGACTGCTCTGACACGGACACCGAGATGCAGTTCTCATCGCAGACGAGGCAGCTGATACCGCCTACGAAGCAGAGGAGCCTCGATTCTGGACGGGCAGAGGTGCTTGTAAATGTGGAGGCTGCACCAGATCACCAAGATAGCTTCTCCTTTCCGAAACTGCCTGTTAAGAGTGTGCCGGATAAATGACCAAACGATTTATCCTGCTTAGTACTAAGCTATATTAGAGTTGCTAATTTGAGGTTATCCTCAGGACACATTCATGTGTTACCACATGACAACACTGCCTTCACTCCCTTTCTCTCTCTTTTCCACCCCTTCCTTTTCTAGCACAAAAAATTTTCGATTTGAAACTTTAAGATGAATTCCAATGCAATCTTTCAGATCGAAAACTTTCAATTTAAAAAAACTATTGGTTCAAAAACTTTCGACTTATAAACTTTTGATTAAAAAAAGTTTTGGTTTGGAATTTTTCAAAAATGGTTAAAAAATACGTCCTATTCAAAAACTGAAGGGAAATTTAAAAACAAACTTTGTTGAGTTTGAGAGGGAAAGGAGGAGGTGCCACCGTATTTTACAACAAGAGGTGAGGATGTCTTTAAATTAGCAAAACCGTTTTAGATTAGAGGAACATCTCTATTGAGCGTAGTGGACAACAGCTTTAGGTTCCACTATGACAGCTTGTAGGGCTTCTACTCTCCATGTCCGCCTCCATTGGAGACAGTCACCTGATCAAAGCACACCTTTGTAAGGCATTTAAGCTTCTTTTCTTAAGCATACTTTCGATCTCATATGGCTTGCCTTCTCCAGCCTTTTGAAGATGGTCACCACTGGCCATTTGGCCAGCCAAAACATAATCTTTTCCTGAACATCTGGAATTCGAAAGCCCTTTTTGGTTTTGCAGCTGGCAATAAGGTAAAGAAAGTTTGGAGCAAGAGAATAAGGACGGCTCCATTTTTGGCCTCTTCACTTTTCACCTTGTTTTTCCAGTGTACTACTTAATGAGGTTAGTGTGTGGGCTGTAGCAGAAAGGAACTCACTATCCCACACAGCTAGAATCACAACTACATTGCCAAGGTGATTGCTAATTAAAAACTCACAACCAGGGGATAAATTAGACTGAGCAGGACAAAAACATTAACATAACTGTGATAGACCAGTAGTTGCAATGTTGCATACGCAAGAATTCCAAAAAAAAAATAAACACAAATAGAAAGTCACCATGCGAAAAGAACAGATGATATACATATCCTAGCTGCAAAAGCGGGTCTACAACAGGATTCAGCCTCACGATGTACAGTCGAATCATCTCTTTAGGCCCCCAGTCTCTGCTCTCTTTGAAGTTTCTTTAACAAAGCATCAAAGGTCTAACCCCGGTGTAGTTTGGAAACCACAAAATTACCACCAGCAATGCCGATGACCACATAAGAGCAACTAATCCCTAGCTTCCTTGGCCTGCTTTGCTCCAACAGAGAAGAGCTCGGTGATGACCTCCAGGGGCATGCCCTTTGTCTCTGGCACCTTCATGAAGACAAATACGAGAGCTAGGATGGAAACAACAGCATATATTCCGAAAACTCCAGCAAGTCCGATGGTGTTAAGCATCACAGGAAGAGTGTATGTCACAATAATATCACTAATCCAGGAAGTTACGGCACAGATGGCTATGCAGATGCCACGAACAGTGGTGGGGAAAATCTCCGCACAGAGAATATTCGGAATAGGCCCAAACCCCATGACGAAGAAGCAGAAATAGACTATCACGCTGATCGTTGATAGTGCAGCATGCAACATGGTTTCCAAATTCAATATGCTGACTAGAACCAAGATAATTAGTGCTACTATCAAGACAGGGATTGTTGCCAGGAGAAGAAACCTGAATAAGAAACAAGGCAGAAGAATGGTTACTCTTTTACTTACATTCAACAATAAAGCATTCAATCACAAGTAAGCAATAGCATGCGAAATATGAAGTTTAACCTTCTTCCAGAAATATCCATGAGCCTCATGGCGATACCAATGCTGGGAAGCATCAGCAGGGTTGTCAAGGCACTAATAAGAATCGATACAGAGGCAGAGCTTAGTCCAATGTTTGAAATAAGTACCCCAACACCTGCTTGCTCAAGTATTTGGGGGGTGTAGTAGAGAACTCCGCTGATACCAGCAAACTGAGAAAAAAAGATAAAGTTGATAATCAACGCAACATTTGGTATGCCATATTGAGGTAGAACATATGCTAATATGAAACATACAAGAAAAAAAAGGAAGTGTAGGCCATAGGGACAGGTGAAAAAAACATAATTATGCCGCAATGTGAAATGTTGTGCTGAGCATTTATTCTTGGAAGGCTAGAATCATATTCAGCAAATGTATTCACGAATGCCCTTAAAAGTGAAGGGAACAAAGAAAAAAGCCAGCCTATTGTTTCCATGCTGCTGACAAATTGTGTGACCTAAACAACGTCCAGGGGTCCCACAGCCCACTACCAGCAGTTCATCAGTTCCTCTAGTATCACAGTTGGCACTTTCACATTGCCTGGAAATTTAACGGCGGTGCAACCGATCGAGTCAGAATGCCATTTTCTGCATAGTTTCGTCACTTTCTTGGGGCACAGGACCTCTAGCTAAACTAGAGTTCACATTGCAAGATGTCAAGATTGACTTTACCCATGTAAAAAACTGAAGATATATTGGTAGCATTTGCAGTCTGATCAGCAAAACTATGTTATCCAAATAAGCATTCAGCAGATCATCAAGTTTATTTGCTGAGAGGTGCTTCTATGCTCTTTCTTTTAAAAGTTACACAACTATTAAAGCATGAATGAAGGGTAGATGGTGATTACTTACCCCTTCGCTTGCTTCAAGATTTGTGCAACTTGTACTAGAAGGAAGAGCATAGAAGCACTTGTTTGCTTCTTTGAAAAAAATATAGCAATAAAAAGAGTTGCATACCATAGACTGCTAACATTTTTTTACGGGAAACTGCTAAGCATTTTTTTTAGTAAGGCCAAATGTAAGAGCTTTAACAAGAAAGTTCGGCAGCAGACAACAGCAACATGCTTTAATTTAACTTTTTAGTTTGAAGAGAAAGAACTCTACTTAATTCTAGAACTAGAAGAAATTCTTTTGGTGTTTCTGAAGTGCTCGAGATACCAAGTACACTTAGCAATACATATGTTGGCATTTATATGTGATACAAAGGCAAAAACTAGATCACCTGTTGCAGGATCTGTATTCCTATGCCAACAAGCAGTGCATGCTTCACTCCAGGTTCAAATAGGTCTGCCCATCTTGGACCTTTAGCAGTTGCTTCTGATGGATGCACCATGGCAGGGCCAGAAGGGCGCTGCTCCATCAGTTCCTTAGAGTAAAGAGCAGGTTGGCTCACTAGTGCGGCTGCCTGGATGAACTCATTACCAGGAGGAATATCACCTCCTGGCAATGACAATATAGAGCCCCGTGCGCCTCGCACGCCCTCTTCATGCAAGTAAATACGTTGGAAGCCACCTTCTTTTTGCCCATCTGCACCTTCTCTCTCAGTCCATTTCCAAGCTAACTGCCATCCCCCACCAATGCCCATGCTACTTACTGCCTCCCCTCCCTGCATAAGACTACCACTTCTTCCCACAGCACCCATTATGCTAGCATGCGGTGCAGCAATCTCTTTTCCTTCCACGCTTGTTGTCTGACGAGAAATAAGCGGGCTTTGGAGGCTATCCTCAATGTCATCTCCACCATGATCTGATGCATAATCTTCACCCTCCCTTTGACTCTCCGTATCATACTCAGCTTTAGCCTGCTGCTGTTCCGCCACACTAAACATGCTGCCAAAGTTAGGAAACAATGTGCTCCGCATGCTCCCCATTATCTCGGGCATCTTCTCGTGGACACTTCCAAACAGAGTGACAACAGGATCCACAAGAGGCTTACCCTGACTAACCATACTCCCATCACGAGAGATGAGACCTAACGCGCTTCCAAGAGCACTTTGCCCCCTAACAGGACGAGCAACCCAAGATAGGCCTTCTTCAGGTCCGTACAGTTTGATCTTCTCTGGATCTGGAGCCAGCCCTTCATCAGCGAGCTCATCATCAGGACCAATTATGTATTCCTCGATATGCGTATCTTTTCCAACACACAATCCTTCAACAAGAAGGGCCATTTCTCCTGTACAATCAATCCAGTATGAGATATCATCTCAGAGGTTGTCTGCCTATTACAGTTACATTAGATAGTATCCAGGAAAGACATACAAACCTGAGACATCTTCCCTTCCCCGCAGTTTTTGCAACACTCGCTTGGCCTCGGCTATTCTACCTTTGCTCACAAGCCATCTAGGAGATTCAGGCAAGTAGAAGACGGTCAATGCAAAGTATACAAGTGATGGGATTGATAGAACCCCAAGCATGATCCTCCAATCAGGCTGCGGCATGAGGGACATGCCAAACACCATGCAATAGGAAAGGAACATCCCTCCTGACCCACTGAATTGTGGCAGTGTGTTCAGCAGTCCTCTGATGTCCGTCGGGGCAGTCTCCGAGATGTACAAAGGGACGAGCGTCGCAGCCAAACCAATGCCGAACCCATCAATGAGCCTCGCCAAGAGCAACACAAACACGCTCGGCGCCCAGAGCATCACCAGCCCACTAACAAAGTAGAGGACAGCCGACGCAATCAGCATGGGGCGCCTACCGACAGTATCAGACACTGCCCCAGCGAACGTCGTGATGACCGTCGCCCCAATGAGTGACATGGCCACGATGAGGCCCTCGATAAGGGGCTCGCTCTGCAAGTTGAATTCCTTCTTTATGTACAAGACTGCACCTGGAGAGATCATCCCAGCAAGTCGACAGGGTCAGCATGCAGTCAGTATCAATTCGAAATTTTGGAACATTTTGACATGGATGGTATTGAGTTTCAGATATAGTGAGTAGTGACTATGTACGGGAACCATACATTCATTTAATCCCATTTCAGAAAAGACTAGAATTTCTTGTAAGAATCTCCATTGCTTGGTCAATTCAGGATCCAAAAACAAGAGAAAAAAATATTTTTTACTATAAGCTATTCCACCAAATCCATCGTGATCTCGACAAGAATCCCAATAATTGCTACCAAACACGGGCCTAGCGCGACATAAAGACATGGTATGCAACTGTGCCAAAAGATTCATTTTTTTAACATGAGTTACCTGCAATGGTCGCATTATCCCACCCCTGCAGCAAGTTGCCAATGGAGGCCGCGACGGCGACCAGCACGGCGCCCGTCATGGCCGCCGAATCTACCAGACTACCACTGCACAATCACGACCAACAACGAAAACAACGTCATCACCCAAATCTTGTGAAACTCCTCACGAACCAAAACAAGGGAGACGAATCAAGATTCGAAAGAACCAGCCTCCTTAAATCCACACAGAAGAGTATCGCTCACCTCGCCTGCGGGGGCCCAGAATTGGGATCTCCGATCGGGCACGGGACCTTGCAGGGAGACGGTGGGGAATCTTGGGAACCGATGAGATGGCAGGATGGGTGTATAAGGGGGAATCGCTGCCAAATTCAGAAGCTTTTCTCTCGCTGTGTCAGCGCACGGTGTTGGATTTGGAGAGCGAAGGGGCACGAGGAAGCAGGGGGAGGGAGGTGATTACTGATTAGCGAGCGTGGGGTTGGACTCTGGTGGAATATCATCTGGTTTCTGTGCGTGTGTGTGTGAGGACGACGAGCGGGGCCTATTGTTGGTGGGGCTGAGATACAGTGGGCGTTTTTGTTGATTTTTATGTGAGAAATGGCGTTGGGAATATCTATAGATCTGGTGGAGCTAGGTATTTAACTCTATTAGAACCGTAGAGCTGAAGCTATGGATATATTAAAAGCTTTTAGATGGATCATCTTGTTTAAATTTTAGAATAAAAATATAAACTTATTTTATTTTATTTTAACATACAAATTTTAAATCTAAGGTCAAGCTGAGATCTAGAGTTTTGCCAACAAAACCTAAAATCCGTGAGTTGTCGAACGGTTCAATAATTCTAGTAGAGAGAAAAAATCAAAAAAAAATAATGAAAAGAAAATTTATCTTTTTTCAAAAATATTGTGCAAATTATATGAGGAAAATAAAAAATTAAAAAAAATCAAGGAAAAAAAGTTATTGTAGCTCAGCGTTGTAGTTTCTGCAATGCCGACCACTGTGTGTCGCCCTGTGAACTAAATCACCAATAATAATAGTGTGTGTGTCTATATATATATATATATATATATATATATATATATATATATATATATTTCATAGGTTTGGTAAACCCGGGCCCAAACCTTGTACCTCATATGGGACAACTAGCATCGTGTACTTGCGATTCATAATGAATGATTCTTTTTAGAGAGGTGCTTCTACGCTATTCCTTTTAAAAGTTGCACAATTATTAAAGCATGAATGAAGGGTAGATGGTGATTACTTACCCCTTCGCTTGCTTCAAGATTTGTGCAACTTGTACTAGAAGGAAGAGCATAGAAGCAACTCTCTTCTTTTTATGCGTTACCATGTTCACTCAAAGAATTAAAAGCATACTCTCACAAAGGAAATTTGAAGTATACTAAGGATCTATTTGTTTTTGTTTTATATTCTCTAAAAGTTTATTCTAGATTATAGTTATAGAGAAACTGATCCTCCAAAAGCTGAAATCCAAAAACACATGAAGTGAATTGTGGATTCTAGTGTATATGGGTTGGTTGGATTGTGATAATCGAATTCTAGAATCGGACAATTTGTTTTTATTTAGCTTCAGGGTTAGAATCTAGAATCAAAAACAAAAACAAATAGACTCTAATTTTTAAGGGAAGTGCTAGTTTGCAATGGGGATGTATACCAACTTTCAGATTTTGATAGTTCTATGTTTGAATAGATATCATTCTCTGTATTGCAAAGTTCAAATGGTTTCAGAACAACTCTTGTAGGATTAAAGATTCAAAATCAAGTTTCATGTTTTGAGGGTTTCAAGCTTGGATTTGAGGAATTTAAACAAATTTTTTGGCAAGGTTTCGATGGATATCGGGGGAAGGTAAAAACCTACGCAGCTTTGGTGTAGAGGATCGGACGGTCGCGATGGCAACGGAGACGCATGGACCTGGCTTGATGACCTCGCTCGCAGCATCATGTTGTGAGCCGCTTGCACCTTTGACGATTAGATCCAACTATGGTGGTGCCATTAGATATGACTCGAGGAGGAGGGAGAGGGTGGCGGCATGCCGATTTGGCCTCGCCAATCACGCCCTTCTCCCCAATTCCTAGATGGAGGAGAATGGAGGCAATAGAGGCTAGTACTCTAGTAGCGAGTAGCGACCAACCAAGGAGCGTGCCAGTCATAGCCATGCGAGAGAGGGGGTAGGTATGATAGAGAGAGAAGATTGAGGGGTAGGGGAATTAGAGTTGCTCGATTTGGAGAGTCTAAATAGGGGAGATAAGGTGACACTTTGATCATGTGCGAAGAGGAGACTCGGACCATATTCATGTATCTCGTTGGATGGGCTCCAATGGCTTCTCGATGGTTAATGTAAACCAAAGACTTTTTTCTCCTTTTCTTTAGTCTTCCCTCCCTCTTCTCAAGGACCTAATCCCTCCTTGTACTCATTCCACACTATGTCTATGCGCTCATCTATAGTTGCTAACATCTACATTTGCCTCCTATTCTCCTAAGGTGCCATATGTTTCCACCATACCACCGAACTATTCCTACCACCAACCTTAGTCCCATTGTTCCTCTCTTATATGGTCGCCAATCCTCACTCGTTTTGAAAGGAAACAGCAGGAGCTCTACCAAATGCATTAAAGAAGAGTAAGAGAAAGTTAATGCAACCGTTCGACAATTTCACAACAAAAGCAAAAGAAGGGGGCAACAATTTAACCGAAACCTAGGAAGCTAATAAGAAGTCAACAAAACCAAGAGTAGCAAGGCAATAATCTTCGAGGGTAGATCCGGGCTCGTGTAGGCTTCCTGATAGTTTTGGCGAGGGACGAGAGATCGCCGAATGCCCGCAGCTCTAAAGGGGAGTGTTAGCGAAAGCGTTTCTTCGGTTCTGCCCATCCTGAATAATGGCATTGACCACCAATTGCGCTGTTCAATAAGAATTACAGAAGATCCTATTACTCCTTTGTTTCCACAGGTTCCACAAGGCATACATCAGCATGCCATCGAACTCCTTGCGACGTTGCTTGGAGATGGACGAGCGAAGAGATTGCCACCAGATATGGATGCCTAATTCAACCGAATTAGCATCTAGGGCAAGGTGATTTAAGTGCCTCAAGCCAAGGATCTTCCTCCATACTTGCTTCGCGAAAGGGCATGAAAGGAGGAGGTGTAACACCGTTTCGGCCTTCGATCCGCACAATGCGCTATGGGGCCAACCCCTATATCGTCAGCTGTGAGTATCCTATCCTGTAAGAAGAGCCAAGCAAAGAACTTGCATTTTTCCTTCTGCACTGACGTGCCAGATGATGTTGTAGTTGGCGTCCGGTACCGAATCAAGGAATTGTGCCCTGTAGGATATCTTGGCTGAGTAGTCTCCGTTTGGAGTCCAATTCCAAGAATGGAATCCTGCTCATCTGGTCGTAACTGAATGTGTTGAATGGCCTACCAAAGGCGAACAAACTTATCAAGCTGAGAGACCGAGATGATCCTACGTAAAGGACGGAGCCATTTCCTGGTGACGAGTTCCTCCTTGACTGAGCCACCTCTTCTCCGAACTAATTGGTAGCACGAGGGTGCCAAGTCGCACGGAGAAGCTCCATGGAGTCAGTTGGACTCCCAGAAGTTTGCCAATTCGCCATTTCCAAGTGTTAACCTGGTGCTTGTGTTGAATAAGCTATGAACAGAGCCATCACATGGTAGCGGCGTTCCAACCCATGGTCAATGTTGCTCTTTCCATGTGTACCACATCCATCGAACGCGAAGCACCCGACCGAACATGTCTAGGTCCTTTACTCCTAGGCCTCCAAGGGTCTTAGGTCTGCATACTTTCTTCCAGTTTACCAGGTAATGTCCCCCACTACAATATTGTTGGCCTCTCCAAATGAAGTTCCTTCGAGGCTTCGAACCCTGTCAATTTTCTTTGACGCCTAACTGGTAAGTGGGTACACCGTTAGGTGATAGACTACCAATGACATGAGCGAATTTGTTAGGACCATCCTGGCCAATCCTCACTCGTTATCCTACCCATTGCCATGATCACTGCAACCTATTGAATCTAGAATCAAGGAGCGGGCGAACACTCGATAATATTGGCACAAGCCTATGGCATACGATGATATGTGAATTGGGAAGTATGTTATCCGGTTCTTACTTATTGAATTAGAATATGAACTTCATGTTTCACAAATTCCTTTTTTTTTTTTTGTTGTTGGATTTCGTCATACATCTCCTGATAGATCTAGATCTCACTCCGATTTATTTGTTTATAACTTGCACATTTTTCTTTAGGAAAAACATGTCAAACAATTTCAATTTATCCCTAATGTTGGCATCTCTTTTTCGTAGGATTAGAACATTGAGGAGATGGGTACAAGTTACAACACTTCTGGAACGAACTGCTACGAACCAAGTTGCTCCAAAGAGTGGCCCCATCCCTGAGACATTTTAAAGCAGCTCAGAAGAATCATAGGAAACGGGTGACCTGATGGGCCCGAATTATACATACCTACAATGCTTATCAAGAGGTCGACATTTTTGGTTCTATAAGTGCTTGTACAAAAAAAATTTTCTATCTGACGCAGCATGCTGGACGTTGCTTTATTCCATTCCAAGTGGTGCCGTTTGATTGCAGCTAGCAGCGAGGCAAAAAATGGTCCACCTGTCACTCTCTTCTTTCTGCCGAGAGTTGTATTGCTCCTTCCTGTGTTGGTTTTCTAGATACACCTCCCGTGGCATTGCCTCCGGTTTATAGGCCCTAAATTCAGCAGCAAGCATGATGTTTGCCAGTCGTCAGATAGATCGTTCTTAGATAGACTAAGCAGGAGTTCATGAGTGTTAACTTCACAACATGAGTGTTAACTTCACATCATGAGTGTTAACTTCACATAAGTTTCAATCTAAAAAAACTTACATAAGTTTCAGAAGTTTGGTCGTAGGATCTGACAGGTCACGCAAGATCCATTCTGTTTCTAGGTGTAAGATATTATATAGAATTCTGCGTAGTATCTAAACATATTTTCTTTCTGATTTAGTTTCCATTCTTCTTAGAACACGTAGAAGATACGCCTGTCACTGCGTTAAGAAAGAGGTCGGGAGACGAAAAACCAAATAAGCGTTTTCATGCTCCGGCCCCAGGAAGAAAATCATGGGAATTCTAATGTAAGCCTAGTGGCAATTGAGGGACCCCGGTTTTTACCAATATTGTAAACTCTCGATGCTCCGAGGTCCCCACAATTATAGTGCTGTTCTGAATTATAAACAGTGTATAGAAACAGAGGCGAAATTATTTGATGTCTAAGTGTAAACCATTTTTATCGTATAAACTCCGTGAAAACTATATGTAAAAGTTTTCAAAAATTCTCAAAAATTATCATACATAAAGGGGGTGAGTTTTTACAGTCTAATAAAATTTGAAGATCAAAATCAATAGTATTTGAAAGATATGAAATCGACGAGCAGCGAGATGAATAGTACTAAACAGTGAAAAATCACTATTTGGATTGAATTTGTCTTTTTCATATCTTTCAAATGTAATTGATTTTGGTTTTCAAATTTTACAGGGTTGTAGAAGCTCACCTCCCCTATGCATAATAATTTTTGAGAATTTTTAAAAACTTGTACATATATTTTTTATAGAGTTTACACTATAAAGATCCGGTGCCCTGCATCATTACATATTGCTTTCAGCAGCACATTAACATCAGCTTTTCTTGATTGAAGCTTCCATGGCCATAGTTTGGGCCCAAGTTGGGATATTACTTAACCGGCCGGTTTGCAATAACACGTCCACCTCACCGTGCGGCGAAGGCTTATAATTCGCACTCTGACAATAACGAGTTCGCCGCGGAGAAGCCATCGATCTCTGCCGTCCGATGAGAACTCGCATGATCAGAACGGCCGGATGGCTCACGCGATGCTGGCGGCGCTGAACGGCCGGCACGGCTCTGGGGACGGGGAGTTGCTCTCGTGCTGCTCCGTTCTGACTTTGAACTTGCGAGTTTGGCATTATTCTGAGAGCTTTAACTTGGAGGCATGGACGCGTACAGGTGTCACCACGAGGCTTTGCCGATGAGTCACCGGCCAGCGGCGGCTGCTCGTGTTTGCACGCGGCGTGAACGGATGGGACGCGGTGACGTCGCCCGACGAGGTGTCAATGCTTGCTTACATTGGGCGTTGGCTGGGCCTGTGCTGGGATGATGCCGGTATGCCACGGGTAATGCGAAATTGTCTCAAGACTCTGGAGACACCCGATCGATCTGGAGCTCACCAATTTTGCACCGTCCTAAGCTTCCGTCTAGATCAAGTAAAAATCGCTTTCTTCTTAATTCATCTATCGGTGTGGTGGAGACTATCTAGGCGCAGAAACAGGTAAGTAGGAACTCATGAAAAAAAAAATGGTCAGGTACGTATGCAGAAGATACACATCGACGGGCCTGATCAATGGGAAAACTTGATTTGCTTGAAGTTTCTTCGACCTATTAATGAGCGATGGCCATGATTATACGCTACCATATGATCTGCAACCAAGGCTTTTTCTTATTGATATTTCTTCCACGTACGAAGCTTTCGTTAATTAGACTTGTGAATTGCTTGGTAGTACCTACAGCCTGCGACTTATGCCTGCAATCTGTTCCTGCGGCCGTGGCTCGGTTTCAGTCCATGGAAAGGGCCAGCCGGTAAGGCCAGGGAGCCCAAGTATCTTCTCATGAACTCACGACAGAGAATCTCTTAACCGGAGGATACTTCCGGGAGCATATGTCCGTCCGTGCAGTTAGACCGAGGGTCACTTTCCAAGAGCTGTACACGAGCCACTCTTTGTTGGATTCTCGTTAGTGAGTCATACGAAAGCAACGTTCAGGTATGGACCGTATGGTGAACAAATCTTTGTTCCAGGACGGTTTCCCAGTACTGTTATTGCTGTGCAATGGCGACCTTGCCTAACGTAACCTAGCGAACAAGAGAGAGATCTGGAAATACGCACAAATACGATGGACTCACCGTGCATTTAGTATTTCTTTCAGGACTCATTTCTTTCGGCCACACGAATAGGCATCATTAACGTCAGACGGTTCTCAGAACCGTGTGATATTTACTAATTACCGACAGTATGATGGTAATTAATGTTTTTTTTATCATAGACGGTCTCACAAAACCGTTGATGATATTATCTGATTATCACCCGCGTCTATTTTTCTCGCAATTCTCGCAGACGGTTCATTAACCATCTCTAATGTGCTTCTGTGTGGGTAATAACATGCTCTCATCACCGCATTAGGCCCTGCTTCAAGAACTCGAACCGCCGCTTTACTGTAATCTCAAGAAATCCAATTAAACGGCTAAAGCTTGGAACGATTCTCCTGAACGCTTTCTTTTTCCACGCCGCCGACCGCCTTAACCCTGCTCCACTCCGATTCACGTAATCCGCACAATAGCCAAATGGTTTCCAGACAGTGATTCTGATTCTACCTGAAACGTTTTCACCAAGAATTTGCAACCGTTTCTGTTTCTACTAGAATCTGAAACCGTGCCAAACAGGATCTAAACACGTGCGGGCGCTATGGTATGTACGTACCAACATGGCAGGCTAGTATATAACACGGTGCCACGGATGATACGCTTTGCAGTTGGGTTTTCAGGACAAGCGGTGGAAGAAACCTCTCTTTCTTGGGCTCAAGGCTTAAGAGGCCCTGTGGCCAGTGATTAAGCATAACCGTTAGGATTTTGATAAGTTTCATCCGGATATTTTCTTTAGCAACCATCATCCAAATTCCTGATCATTGGATTTGCTTTCAGATCAATGCACGGCCCTCCTGAATTCGAGGTGGGTTGATCCTACGAATATGTGTTTTGATCGTACGGTCCAAAGTTTGGATGTTTTTTGAGACAAAAATATCCGAATGATGCCTATACACTCCCGAAGCGTTAAAGCCTTTGGCCCTATCAACTTAGAGCAAATCCAATCCTTCTATGATGATACGTAAGCATCTCTGATCAATATAATAGCATACTGGACTGTAAAGCAAGCCATAATAACGATAGTGCACACTGACAATTCTGCAATAGATTATAGATGTAACACGAATACACCATTTTAGGTGCCATTCTCTATATATATACTGCGTTACTGCTAGAATCTGCATATATATCATGCAATCTAGCGCAACACATGCACTCACTCACATTACAGCTTGTAACGTAGCAGCTCAGTGTCGTCTCACCTGTCGCCGGCGCCAATTTTCACGTCCGGGTTGCGCACCGTCTTGAGCCACATGCCGGCCAGCACCCTCGACGACAAGCTCCACACGACGTCGGGCCGCTGCCTCGCCCTCGCCTGCGAAGACGTCGGCGTCGGCGCCCTCTTGCCCGCCCGGCCCGGCCCGTGGGCGAGCATCCACTGCATTGCCGTCAGCTTCTGCCTCTCCGCGCCCCAGCTCGCGCGGCCGCCGACTCCTGACGAGCACCTCATCTGCACTCCCCCGACGTGCAGGCTCCTCACCTTGAACCTCCCGACGCTGTGGCCGGCCGCGCCGAGAAGCCTCGCAGACTGCACGACGGTGACCATCGGCGCGCCCACCGCCTCGTAGCGCCGCGACGGGTCGCGCAGCTGGATGGCCGCCAACAGCGTTACGCGGCCGTCCGAGCTGCCGGGCTCGGACCACTCGTCGGACGGCACCAACGAGTCGAAGACGTTCGTGTCCCCAGCGACCGAGGCCACCTCGAACGGCGCGTTCTCGTCGGCCATCTCGGCCTGGATCATGAGCGCGTCCACGGCCATGGCCTCCAGCTTCTGCAAGGAGAAAGCGAGCACCTCCTCCAAAGTCTCCGGGTCGTCCCTCGCGCTCCAGATGCCGGTGGCGACACGCTCGGTCCGACCCTCGGACACGGCGGTGGCGAGCTTCCGGACGAGCCGGACCGACCGCGCGGCGCTCGAGCTCGCGCCCTCGGTGCGCCGCCCACCGATGACCGCCTCTGCGATGCCCTCGAAACCCATCTGCTCGGGGGTCTTCCCCGTAAGGTTGTCCATGCCCCCAAGCAACGCCACCTTGTCCCGTACCTCGTCGGCGCCTCCCGCCGCGGCCATCTTCTGGAGCACGTCGAACCCAGTCGCGGCCATGTCGCTCGGCAGCACGAACGGCCTCGACACCTGCATGGCAAGCTTCGGGGGCCCATCTCTGCTTGTAAGAGGCAGGTCGAACGGGTTCATGGACACCAAGAATCCCCCGTCGCGAGTTTGCACTGCCGGACCAAGGCCCCGCCCCAAGTCCGGCACCACCGTCGGAGGCGTCGCCTTCTTCTCCGATTCGCTTCTTGGCGTCATGGGCTGCTTCAGCTTCTTGTCCTTGTCTTCGTCCACTTCGAGCTTCCTAAGGAATTCCACCGTCACCATCTCTTCATCCGCATCGAGGCGCTGCTGCTTATCCACCGCCTTCGGCGACTTCTTTCCGCCGTTCGTCATCAACGACTCGATGGCCTCGATCTGCTCTGCAATGGAGTCGAGCTCCCGCAGCACGTCGCGGTGGGCTTGGTAGTGGACGACCTCTTTGACCGTCTCGACGCCCTTGTCAACGGCCTCGTACTCCGGGCGGACGTACTCGACGTCGCCGGTGGTGGAAAGCTCCTCGTCGCCACGCTCGTCGACGCTGAGTCTGTCGATCAGTAGTTGCTCGTAAGCTCTTATAGAAGGTGAGATGGCCGCGTCGGATGCTGTAAGCCTGGGCGTGCTTGAAACACTGAATGAATTCTTGTTGTGAACCCTTGCACGAGCCGGAGACACGTCCCTCTCCGCGGCTTGCGTGTAGAGACTGAGCCCTGCGTCTTCCATGAGCTGAAACCCCAGCTTAAGCAGAAGCTTGCCGCCGGCGGCCTTGCTGGAGAGGTCGAACGCCTTGTCGAACCACCGGACACGGCGTCCCTCGGAGCTTTTCTCGATGGAGTCGATAACGAGAGAGCTCACGTCGACAGTGTGCGTCCCTAGACGGATGTCCGGCGCCTCGATGGCGATGACGGACACGACGAACCGCCGGGGCTTGAGCTTGAGAGGCTTCCCGGTGCCCGCGCCGCCGGCAAAGTAGAGGTTGCATTTGACGAACAGCGTCTCGTCGAAGTCCGCGGAGCCGTCGCGCACCCGGGCCGGCATCGTCTGCACCGCGCCGTCCTTCGTCTCCGCCTTGCGGACGGTGGCGGCGAGGCGGAGGCCGTCCATGGAGGCCGGCACGCCGCGGACGGCGACCACCTCGATGGAGAATAGGCAGCCAGCACGGCGCTTCCCGAGGCGAGAGAGCACGCGCACGGGCTTCCAGTCCCATATCGACCCCTTCATCCTGCCACCGTCACCCGGCTCCGCGGTGGAGTCTCGGATCCTCGAATCCACGGACGACGTCTCACCGACGGGAGGTCTAGAGCGCGCCCCTCTCCACGACGACAGCGAGAAGCGGCGAGACGAGCGCGCCCTTCGATCCTCCCGTCCGGCTCCATCGACGATGCGCGGGCCATCCTCCGCGCCACCGGACCGCAGGATGGCGAGCGACGCGGCACGCCGGTGGATGGCGTTCGGCCGGTCGAGGTAGTCGGTCAGGTTGGCGCCGGAGCTCGCCGGCGCCGTCTCACCCCCGGCCATGTGAACGCAGCTTGCTAGTACCTACCTAGCTAGGCTTCGCTTTTCTCGAGTTGGATTGGACCGAGAAGAAAAAACTTGTGGAGTTGAAGAGCGATAGCCTTTGCACGTACTGTCGTGTTGGCGCGAAGGGAGGGTTGAAAAAGGAGGCCTACCCACCAACACGCCGGCCGAAGCGCCGCACCGTCACCTCCATCGGACGGCTCCGGCTCGGCCCGTCCGCACGTCGTTGGTTCGATCGACGGCTCATGAATCATGATGCCGTTGATGCGTCTCACGTCTCCGTTCCCGTTCGATGGCCGTGGATCGTCCACGACGTGAGGGGGACGGGGCTGAAAAAAAGGCAGCCGCATTGCATGGCGAGGAAGTGATCGAACCGAAGCCACGAGATTTCGCCATGGCCTCCTTGTTGATCAGGGCAAAGTCGTGGTGATGTGATCCGGCGTTAATGCGAGGGAGATCACTTTTGCCACGACGGGAGAACCTCTGGGATGGGATAGGCGAGCGTCTGTCTCATCTTGCCAACGAGCTCGCGTAGTGCCGAGGAAGTTGGAAGCAAGTCGATCGATCGCCGGTCGAACTACGGATCTCGATGCTAACGAACGCTACAAGCTCCTCCATTCGCAAACGTACGTACGTAGCACGTACGTCGGTGTGGCGCACATTCATGTACCGAGCAAGCTGTGGATAGGAACGTTAGGTCACTCGGTCACTGGCCGTTTCTTCTCGGTTCGTTTACAGGTCGTTTCGAGGAACAGTGTGTCAGTTGAGTAGCGACTGTCACCAGGACTAGGCTCTGCACACCGATAAGATTGGATCTTATTAGATAGACTATGCTTCTCTGTTGTCCATTTACAGGATGTTTCAAAGGGCAATGGATCAATGTCTTGTCTCCCATTCTGTCGAAGATTTGCGTTAGGTCAGCAGTCAACACCTCCGTCGGTCCGTCTCTAAGACCGTGTGCTACGTACTCTCAAGAGTGCTACACAAAGTACTTGAAAACTAATCCGTACACTTATATATACCATCCTAAAAATATGTTTAAAT
Source organism: Rhipidocladum racemiflorum (assembly GCA_036346355.1). NCBI lineage: Eukaryota > Viridiplantae > Streptophyta > Magnoliopsida > Poales > Poaceae > Rhipidocladum > Rhipidocladum racemiflorum. The sequence goes on along the minus strand of CM070588.1, from coordinate 55,989,323 downwards.
AATTTAGTAATACATTCATGATTTTGTTTTATAGAAAATAGTTCGTTGCAGAACTCTATTTGTGATATTTTAATATTATATATTATATGAGAGAAATATATATAATCACTCCGTTTACCCATGTTTATCACATTTGACCGAAACTTGCTCCCCCACATACTTCATACTTGCATAGCAAAACTGTAAATGTATCATAACATAATAATTTCATTTATATCCCATTTATATCATCGTCTCTTAATTTCATTATTGCAATGTTTGTCTCTTTCCATACTTCTTTTAATGCATATCACATTGCTTATATTGGTATAGCCGAGTGAACACTTATCGATGTATCGCCCTCTTAACCCCTCCATTCCGTGGAGGCCAAATAAAGAGTCATGTTTTTTTTTTTAGATTTATTAGCATATTCTATATTTTCTTAGCGACTGAAAAACATGTCTTCGACTATTATTACTTAACAATTCATAATATATATCTCTCAAATTCATTAACTTATTTTTTGTATCAAATTATTGTATTTCTAAAATTTTAATTCAAAATAAAACCAAAATATATATGTTTCACATAGTATGGAATTAAAAAAAAAAACTAATTTCATTTTACTTTTATTCGTGTGGTATTACAGTTGTAGTTTAGAATTTGTACACAAATCCAACTAGTAATTTTCATTTTTTTTTTCTCCAAATTTTAGCCATTTACAAGTTTTAATATAGAGTTCATATGAAAAATCAAATAGTCAATTTCCTTTTATTTTTTTTTACCAAATTTATGTTAATTGTCGTTGTTTTTTTTTTATTTAATTTTACATATTAGTTTTAGGTTAGAATTCGTATTCAAATCCAATAGCTAATTTTTATTCTAAATTTTAGCTATACACACACACATGTTTTAATTTGGAGTTTGTATGAAAGTTAAATGTATGATTTTATTTTATTTTTTATTCCAATATTTTTTTTATTGTATTCGGTATGGACTTTTTCTTCTAATCTAAGACTTTTAAATTTTTTATTTAATTTTAAATATTAGTTTTAGGTTATAATTCAAATACAAATCCAACTGCTATTTTTTATCTAATATTTATTTCTAAGTTTAGCTATGTTCATACGAGAATCAGATTATTTTTATTCTGTATTCCTCATTCTATTATTTTTATTGTACTTATGCACTTTATTCATTAAGTTATTATTAATATAAATAAGAGAATCCATTATATATTAAAAGCTCATGCATGTCTTTTATAGCTTATCAAATATCTCACTTAACTGCGGCCGAATAATAGGCACTTGACTGCATCTACCGCGCCCGTAACCGAAGCCTTGATTCACGCCACGTTTCTGTCGTGGGTGTAACAGCACCAGATCGTTGCGTGATTAGCGCTACTTGGACGTTACAGCCGAACACGACCTTCCGACCATACCTCTCGCGAGTGAGTTTGGTCATAGCCGAGCATGGATGCTCGAGGCTGAGTGACGAACCTAGTCCGATCGGGCGGACCAGCCAGCCAGATCATGCGAGGATCTTCCTCGGGGACATCGTCCGAGGGTATGCATGGTCGGCCAAAAACCGACTGCGGGGTACTATGGTACTTATGGAAGTTATCCAATTCCCGACAGGTACCAAAACCCGAAAATCCATAGGTCTAAAATGCTACCCATGCCTGTCCTTATCGGGTCGAGTACTCACGGATACCTAAACCTATAGATAAAACTGCTATCCCTAAGCGAGAACGGTCTAGAGATACAATATTGGCTAAAATTGCTAATTACTCTAGAGATACACACGGAATCACGTTAAAATAAGCTAATTTTGGACTTCCATTACTTCTTTTTAAATAAAACATAGGAGGTTGCACAAAGGGATGTTATGCAACGTTGCGTTATCGCTTGGGTTTTATTTATAGTATTTGCTGAATGACTGTGTTTTATTACGGATAAAAATAATATTACCTAGCACGTTAAGATGTTGTCGCTAAGCTTACCTTGTGTTATGTTCTCGGCTCTGTTCTAGTGCCAGGTCGAGCTCCGTCCCGATCCACACCATGCCTTTGCCATCGTGCTGACTTACACCATGCACTTGGCTTTGCTAGTATTGGTTGCATCGCACATCTGCTGCATACTATGAAGAGGATAAGAGAAATTGTTGAATGGAATATATCCTGAGAATGGTTAAGTAACACTCGAGTGTTTTTTTGGGTTTGTGAGCATTCAACTTGGGGGCCTATAAAGAGGAGGGCGGTGGGGAGAGATGTCAAATTAATTGGATCAATAGATCTAGATCCAAAGGCTACAAATTTGAGTGCTCACAAACTAAAAAAACACTCAGGTGCTCCCTAGACACCCCATGTATCCTTCATCACCACTATGTTCTTCGAAAGAGTAAAGATAACACACTACAACCTTCTTTTTTTTTTTTTGAGCGGAAACAATAGCTTCTAAGGCAATTGACAGCGACAAGGTAGCACCGGCCCACCGGCCCAATTGATCACTCCAAGGAGCCTTCAGATTTCCTTGCCAGATGCAGCAGAAACACAGCGCGAGCCCGCTGCCCCGCAGAACAGGCCCACGGCCACTCCCGCGGTTCCGCCCCCCCCCCCCCCCCCTCGCGTCGTGAGCACGCGCTCGCTCCGCTGCTCCGCTCCCACCCACACACGTAGCGCATCGGCGCACGGCACGGCACGGCGTCCCAGGCCTCGAGACTCCGGGAGGAGAGCACGCACGCACCAGTGGCAGGCAGTACACCACGCAACGCGAGCGGCAAAAGCGGCGGACGCACGCGCGCCCGCCTCCTTGCACTACTGCCCAGCACCGCATGTCGCGGAGGCAGAGCAGGACGCCCCCGCGGCAAAGCCGGCATCACCTGCCCGACCGACGATCCGCCGACTCGTCCGCGCGCGCGGCGCCTGGGCCGCCACCACGGCACGGCCTTCATCCAGGGTACGGGCTCGGTCTCTCTCTGAATTGAATAATAACCTAGGCTTCTGCCATGTTCACGCGGTGTTTTGTTGGATTGTTCTGTTCGGTGTCCGTACATACATACACAGCCATGGCGACCCGGTTCACTTGACTCAGAGTCCTGGCCTCCTGTGCTGGTTATGGGGACTGACTGACCGCCGGCGACAAGGATCACATAAACAACTCGCACAGCCGCCGTAGCGAATTCAGAGGCTCCTGCTTGGGACCAGAGTACAGTGAATTAACAGCCTAGGTTGTTTCCCAGGCACACAGCACTACAGCAGCATGTCCCAGCAGAAGCCAAAGGCAACTAGCTGTACATGACATGCAGTCCTGTGAACCATAGCCCACAAAATGCTGCACGAACAGCCTGGAACCACCTTCAGATCACAGAGAATTTACCCAATTAACCACAGGATGACAGGAGGGAAATAAAGGAGCAACACCAACACCAACCGGGTGCGGTTCTTTTAGTATTATTAAATAGCAGGGTAGCAACCAAAGGAACGAACTTATGACCGGTAAATATACCATCTTCCACAACACTGTCTCACAGACCATACTTGGTACTAGTAACTTACTAGCCAGCCTTCCACACCACTGCCATAGGATGAACACTGCCAGACGATCTAGACTTGGTTCTCTTCCCTTAGATGAACAAGATGAGCGGCCGAAGAGAACAAAATATACGCACGACAGGAACGTCAGTATACTTGGGGTGCCTCCCTCATCAAGGTTATATTCAGGCTGCTCTCCATTGTTTGCCACCCAAGTCCGAAGCTGTTGCTTTGCATCATTGTGACAAATTCAGCATAATCGATTTGACCATCCTAAAATTTAGACAAGGGGGGATACATATTAGATTTTCATCAGCGGTTTTTTTTTTTCTCGAAAAGAACTTTTTATTGTTTAGGCAAAAAAAAAAACCATGCCTTGCTATCCTCACAGAACTAACCAGAATAAAGACATATATTTCCTCACAACACTATGATAAGCTCATGTTGGCACAAATGGGATGTCTTTTTTCCAGTGGTTGAAAAGGACTGTGTGATATCAGGTGAGAGTTCAATCTCTTAAATAATGTAATGTCATACAGGACCTGGTAGTTCTTCATATCCTATCACCGAAGGAAGTTCTGGAAGTGATATCATTTAGGATGAAATATATTATTTGTCAAACATGAAACACCGCAATAACAGTACAAAAGGCATACTGTGCATGTGTTACTAGCCCATAACCTTCTGACAGAAAAACTTATCTCGTGGCTTAAGAAGAACCAAGAAGATAAACTTACGTTGTTCTGATCAACCTCCAAAATTATTTCTTCAAGGAATGTATCTTCCATGTTGCGTTCCATGCAAGCTTTTTGAAGCTTGTCGACTGTGATATAACCACTTCCATCTTTGTCAAAATATGTAAATGCTGCCATCAAGTGTTCTTCGCGTTCTATTTTATTAAGAGGCACTGTTGCAGCAATAAACTCTTCCCAATTGATGGTGGTGATGGTGTCATTATCAGCCTGGAGTAGATCTTAAAATGGTTAAATAGATAAAGCATTTCTGTAATGCTGATAGTATTTTACCAAAAATGCATGCTGTAATCCAACACAATGATAAAGTTGAGTAATTTTCTGACAGTATTGTGTTATCTGACAATTTTCACAAGCATTTAAAACAATACAAAGTTCTGAAAGCAAGGTAACTATAAAGTAGACAATTTTCACAAGCATTTAAAACAATACAAAGTTCTGAAAGCAAGGTAACTATAAAGTAGACAGACTACTTCTGCAACCTATTTACTACATATGTCGCGAATATGGTTTCAGTGTTTCGTTGCGAAAATAAAATGGAAAAGACAGTAGAAGCACAAAACAATCAATTTAATAGGCAATTTGACAACATACTAAGTACTGTTTCTATGATACATTCTACTTATTTTCTTTTCGTATTAACAGTATTTACTTACCGCTTCCATTAAATCACTAATATCAGTATCCTTAAACACTGAATTATATCTTCTCAGTCCTTCTTTAAGCTCACCGAAAGTAATCACACCTCGGTTTTTAGTGTCCATTGACTTGAACATTTCTCTTAACCCAGCAATCTCCTCTTCTGAAAGACGCTCAGCAATAACCTGGATGTGCAGTAATTAGGAAGATGGATTACTGCAATGGTGATAAAAATGTAACAGATGAAAAATGGACAAACAAAGTAGTAACTGAGTGAAGTTTGGCGTCTTAATGCCATCCTAACACCAAGTACTTTGATATCCCATTGGTCCTAGCATAGCAAGTCAGCAACCATATGAAATTATATCCAGATCAACCTTGAATGGTAGTTTCAGGCAAATTCAATCAAAGTGACATTGTTGATTACTCTCTAAGCTTGGAAGCAACAATGGAACACATACAAGACCGACAATAAATGTGCACAAACACTACTGATGACAGATTTATAAAGTCAAATATAGCCAAACCCTGTATTGTCAGGGTTTAAGATCCCAAGAGCAAAAATCTGAACTGAAGCAAATCACTGTGCCCATGATGTACACCAGATGGCTTATCCAAGGACAGAAGTACTTGAAAAACAACCTCTCCTGACTCCAGATGTTTTGAAATGCATGGCAATGCTTAATTATGATGACAAAATGGCAACAAGTAATAACTTCTCTGTAACAACATGCAAACAAATGAAAACATACCTGTAGAGCCAATTTCTTTAACCTATTCATTGCATAAAACTGTTTGAGACGAGAGAGAACACTTGGATCCAGAGCTTGATCAGTAGCCACTCCATTATCACATATCCAGGGATGCTCTGAACATTAAAATTTTTAAAAAATGAATAATAAACTATAAACATGTGCTGTTTGTCACACTTGGATCTTACTGCAGGCATAGTGGAATTCCTGGAAGGAAATTTTTTGTTCGAAATTCTATGGCAAAGCAGGAAGCATCAACATAAGGAATTGAAATTTGAAATGAAGAAAAGTGGTACTTAATGAAAGAAGTTAAATAATACTAACTTAGCACTTCATGGGCCTTCAAACGCTTTGATGGACAAGGGCAGAGCATTTTTCTTATAAGATCCTTTGCGCTGTCAGATATCATGGGCCACGGGTTTGATTCAAAATCAACATATCCGTTCAAGACTTTCTCAAATATTCTGTTTTGTGTATCTGGTCAAGAGTGAAACAAGTCATCTTTAGCAATTCAGCACAGCCAGTTAACCAGAATTTTACAAATCATGTGAAATCAATCACCTGCCCAAAATGGTGGCACGCCACTTAGCAATACATAGAGTATCACTCCAGCTGTCCATACATCAGCCTCCGGTCCATAGTGCTTATGCAATACCTCTGGAGCAATGTAATATGGGCTTCCCACTAACTGAGTGAAAACCTGACCTGATATTTTTTTTAACTCTGGATTCAGACAAAGCTCAAGAATAGGTGGTGCCCAGCTACTTATATAGCCCTTACAATATAAATTAAAGGTGGGTAGAATGATTCAGTTAGGGAAACTGGCAAAAAATAAAAAGGGGCACAGACCATATGCAACGAATATATTTGCATCCATTCAGTTCAAGTCATAGAATAAGCAGCAGCAGCAGCAAACTAATGTTTTCCAGGGCTAATTGGCACAAAGAAAGGCTTAAATGTTCTATTTCTACGCCATACTTTGACCTGGATCATTGTTTGCATTGAATGTATTTACCACCTAGCTAAAAATGTCAGTAGAATATCACATAAGTGACATAACTAATCCATCACCTGACGATACAAACAAAATAGCCCCTTAGAATAGACTGACTCTGATATCATACCTGGTTTGAAGAACACAGAGAGACCAAAATCGATTGCTTTTATCGACAAATCGTCATCTTTATCCATCAAGAGGAAGTTTTCTGGCTTGAGATCCCGGTGCATCACCCCAAGTGAATGGCACTTCGCTACGATTCCAACAATGATTCTTATGAGCTCCGCAGCCTTCCGTTCGCTGTAATGTCCCTTCTGCTGAATCTGGCCAAAGAGCTCGCCACCTGCACAGAGCTCCATGACGATGTGCACGGCCTCCTCGTCCTCATACACATCCTTGATCGTGACTATGTTCTTGTGGCCCGAAAGATGGTGCATTATCTGGATCTCACGGCGCACATCCTCAATGTCTTCCATGGCGCGGAACCTTGCCTTCAAGACAGACTTGCACGCGTACTGGCACCCAGTGCTGATCTCAGTGCAGAGGTACGTTGTCCCAAACTGACCCTGCCCAAGCTTGCAGCCAAGGGTATAATGCTCCCTTATGTCTGGAGTCTTTCGTCCAAGGACAGAGATGGACGTTAGGCTCAGTCCTTGCCGCAGAAGACCCACGACACTGGGCCTAGATGAGCCCGAGTAACAATCCTCACCATCGTCATACCTAGAAGCCAAACGCTCGTTCTTGAACCGGTTGTGGTTGTAGTAATCGTTCCCAAGGGTTCCATTTTGGCATGAATTTCCCATTCTCAAAGAAATGTATATCCTGCAGGATACAAAATAAGCTAGATATCTACACACTGTACTCAAAATTGGAAAAGTTCTGCAAGAACATCTACAGCCTAATCTCTTTTCGATCGCCAATACTTGATCAGAAACTCCTACTCATAAGCTATAATTGTAGTACGACAAAATTAGAGCAAAATCTAGCACAAAACAAAGCACCCAACAACCAAAACTTTATCTTACCAACGCTACCAAACGATAAGCACCTGCAATAATTGCAAGATTACCCACAGTTTCGAGCTTTCCTAAGCTCCTAGGAACAATGATTCCCCAACTCGATGTATCCTATAGCTTAGACCTTCATAAATTTAGGAATTTCTCCCAAAGGCAGCTCCTTCAAGTTTCCTACGGCTCACAATCCCCAACCCAGAGGTTATCAACACCAAAATAAACCAGAATTTCCACCGAATCCTACACTGGATAGCACCCCAAAACCACTACAGCTCCCCTACCCGACGCTTCCGAGACAAGCCATGACCACTACAGACCAAATCTAGATCAAAATCACGAGCTCGATAGGAAATGTATGACCATGTGAATGAAGAAGTGAAGGGCTTTACCTGAAGCAGCAGCCTCGATCGGAGCCGGGAAGCGGGAGAGCCGGGGAGAGGGACCGGAGCCGGAATCCCCGCTTCCCGAGGGGCTAAAATGCAAAACGATAGGAGGAAAAAAAATGGAGAGCCGAGCACTGAGGCGCCGGAGTGGGTGGCGAGGCCATTTTATAGCGGGGAGAGGGTTGGGGTTGGTGCGCCACGTCAGCGAGTGGCGTGAGGGACACCGAACGCTTGGATGTTTTACCATAAAAACAGAAACAAGATGAGCGGCTGTGATCAAGGTTTTAAATTTTGTTTTTGGTTGGCATTCCGGAGGAGGCGGAAATCTAATTTTTTTGGTGAAATATCAGAATTTCAGATAAAATTTGAAAAAAAAAGCAAAATTCAAATCTGATATTTTTTTAACCAAGAATTCGGTGAAGCTGAATTAGCCGAAATTTTGGCTTTTTTCCAACCCTGAGAAATGGTCTCTTAAGGCTATAAAAAATTCTCTTCCCTTCATATGCCAAAAAGCCTATATGGGTGGAGTGGTAGAGGCTGTACTCTGTAGTGTGCGCACAAAAGGGTGTGGGTTCGAGTGCGCTCTCAGCCTTTTTTTTTGGGATTTTTTGCTCGTGCTCTGTTGTGCTCCAAAAAAGGTGCATGGGACGGGAATCGAACCATGCACTTTTCTCTTTGCGCTGAAGCATAGGGGTGAAAACGGATCGGATATGGACGGATAACGGCTCTATCATATTTGTTTTTATTTTTTTTCTCAGATACGGATAGTCCAGATACAAATATGAATACGAGCAATGCCGAATACAGATACGGATCGAATACAAATCGAATCAGATATGGTTACGAATATTTATCGGAACATGATAACCCCTTAGATTGTACATCAAAAATCAACAAAAACATATAACTAGTTGATTTGATCAAAATATTATTAAAAATTGAACAAATATAAGCATTTTCATTCATTTAGACAATATTTTGATACCATGTCACAAACAAAATTATGTAAGACTTAGTTCATCATGCACATACGATTAGTTCATCATACATATAGATCACAATACAAAATGAAGATGATCCTTGCTCAGAGATACAAATGGAAGCAAACATATAACACACTAAAAATTTGATAATACTTAACTACCATGTTTCTAGAAAACATATATAACACTTATATTTAATAACTCAATATTTGTATTCTTTATTAAATTAGGTTTAAAATAATTAATTATGTATTTATAAGTTTTTGTACATTTTTATCTACTTATTTAAAATATTTTCCTATTAAGAACAATAATTTTTTAAATTTTTTAGAAAATTTTAAATCTAATAAAATCTTGAAAATATTTTTTTTTAATTATAGGCTATGCCAGGAATTTTTAAATTTTTTTGTAATTTTTGGAGCTAGTTTGCCAGTTTTAATAAATAAAACCTGATTTATGGATTAATTAAATTATAAAACAATTTTAAAATTTAGAAACCTTATTGGGCCAAACTAGCTTGACCCAGCCCACATGTATATCCAGATATTTTTTGGAGCTAGCTTGGCCCAGCCCACATGTATATCCAGATATCCTACCCATCACTATCCGGATTATCCGAATATGTATCCAATCCGATACTCTCCGAAAAATATCCGATTCGACATAATTCGTATCCGAAAATTATCCTGATCGGTCAAAAAATATCCGATCCGTTTTCATCCCTACTGAAGCATCATGTCAACTGAGTTACAAGTGATTTTGTAATATTTATGTATAACATTAATATGAGCATATCGCAACTACACACGCAAAAATGCAAGCTACCATGACTCGAACCCCGAGTCTCTCGGGTGAGGGCCACCACATATACTCAGTTAGCCCATGCCTACTTCGGTGTAGGAAAATCAAATTCGGACTATTTTTGTAAAATTTCGCCGAAATCAATCGAAATCTCGCGCAAAATTCCCAAAATCGCAACAGGAATTTATTTTTTTAATTTTTTTTTTTAATTCCACCCAGATTTTAAACCTTGGAGGGGTCGAAAACCAAGATTTTGTCAAAATTTCAGGGGGGTTTTGATCCATGGCTGTGATTGTCGTAAAATGATGGCAATCGTCGTAAATAAAACATAGTATAAAGAGCGAACAACAAAAATATTCACGGGGAGCACATATCATATAAGGAAACAAAAATTCTTTTCTCTTTATTAGATTAATTCTCTTGTACAACTGGATGCTATATTTATATTAAAAGCCCATTAAAGATATATTCAAATTCGCACATAACGAAATAAAGTCCAAACGTATTTGAACAACGAGAACTAAAAGTCCAACTATATCTCAACACTCCCCTTAGGCGAATACTGTGTAATGTATATGTCTCATCAAAAATTCCTCTTAAAAACTCAATGGGAAAAAAGGATGGAAAAAATAGTATATTACACTCGTACCAATTGTTACAATTGTTGCATCTTTAAAAACCTTCGTGTGAAAAAACTTCAGGAAAACTCAACAAGACAAAAAGAGTGCAATTTATAATCTTCTAGATTTAAAATAGTATCTTTAGGATCATGCTAAGGGTCATAGTTCACATATTTACTCCCCCTGAACTCTGCATATCCGATAAGGCACGTTCCACACAGCTACATGGGATGGCCTGGGCGCCAGGGTTTCCAGACCCTAGGCCTTGATTGCGGTGGTGGCGATGGGCGGCTTAGAGCTTGGTGACGATACTCGGGGGGAGTGGCATCTAGCCCATGGAGCTTGGATCTAGGCGGCGAGCGACGAGACAACGCCTGGCAGTGCGTAGCACAGTGGTTCAGAGCTCGTCGGCAGCTCGATGGGAGCAGCAGCAGCACATGGAGCTCAAATCCGAGCGGTGGCGGTAGGACGACGCCTAGCGGGGCCCATCGTGGCGGGCACGATGCAATGGCGAGACACTTCGGGCGCACGGTCACGGTGAACACAGCGCGGCACGGTGGCACTTTAGTCGTGCGGTCACTATAGGCACGTGCGCGCGACAGCGCTTCTAGCGTGTGGCCACGATGTACACGAATGCCGACGTGGGTGAGGGCAAGGGAGCGCGACGTGCAGGTATGGCGGTAGACCAGCACAGGCAGGAGCAGGGTTATGCGACGGCGAGCGTGGCACCTAGTGGGGGTTGCGTGGTAGTGTACCATGGTCGATGGCTCGACATGGCGCACTACGGGCAGGGTGCAGGCCAGGGCGCGGCTAATGGCGCCTAAGTAGGCGCTGACATTAAATATATTTTTTAATTCTCCATTGAACAATAGCTAGTAAAAAGCCTAATTTTCTAAATTAGATTAAACGAATAATCTAGGCATATAGGGAAATTAATCTTGAGGATTATAAAAGTTATTCAGATGTGATTAAGGTCCTGTTCGTTTCAGCTTCTAGACGGCTTCTCCTTTAAAAAAAATGGATTATTTGCCGAATGGAAGGATTCTGGACAGCTTCTTCGAGAATTAGAAGCTGCTTTCTACATAGAATTAAAATCTGGCCGAAACCTGATTCTCACTGATTCTCGCTGGCTCGGTCCGGAACTTAGAAGTCATAGCCTGCTCGGCCTGATCCTCCCACAATCAGAAGCATCTTCTTCCATAATCTATAATCTAGAAGCTGAAACCAACTGGGCTTAACTTACGTATTGCTTGCAGTAGGTTTAATCACTTAATACTAATCAAAAATCAATGCAGTGTCAATTGATGCATGCATACAATCTTGATCTGCATTGGAGAATTTTGTGCTGATAACGTTTTATAAAACGACGGCAACCACTGTAGATCAACACAATACAGTGAACGATCAGCAAGAACAATCACAAGAAGCACATACGATATAGAGAGGCACAATGATGTGACATATTTATAGTAAAAAAATAAATTCAAAATCGCTCACAATAAGATAAAATCTAACCATATTTGAATAACTAGGTCTAAAAATAAAACTATATCTCAACGGTGATATCCCAAGTAAAACTATACATTTTAGCCAATAATGTGTTTTTTTGTTGTTGAACTTTGCCCAACTTTTGTTTTGGCAGAAAGCAATGTTGTTGAGTATTTTTGTTGCTTGAGAATTGAGATATTAGGTAACTCATACGTGGTAACCGGTAGACAACAGTCGGGTTTAGCTAGCCAGTGTGTTGCATCTTGCGTGTGATGTTGCGTGCAGTGTGAAGAGTTCCGATGGCCTCGCGACAAGTAAAATGTTACATCAGAAGAATAAACAGTTCTAAAAGTAGCAGTAAAGAAAAACCAAGTTTTGCTGTGGTGCACTAATATGTTTCGCGTTCTAATTATTTTATAGAAGGTGTTTTTATGCCTTTTTTAAAAAAAATTACAAGATATTAAAACATGAATGAAGATTAGATAATGATTATTTATCCCTATGTTTACTTTAAAATTTGTGCAATTTGTATTGAAAAGAAAAACATGAAAACACTGCTTTTGTTTCATGACAAAACATGATTGTTGCATGAGGGTGAGACTTTTGTTTATTACTTTTAAGTGTAATACAACGTTACGTAAAACACGAGAAGTTCTATTGCTTGACGGGAAAAATAAATACCGATTTATCACATGGGAAAGTTTTTTGCTCGTGATCTGCGTAAACTGACAATTATGGTAGGAATGCATTTTCTTCTTCTTCTTATACGACAAATTTTCGATGAAATAAAAAGAGTATTATTCTAAAAAATATACGGTAGATAAAAACCACACTTAGCTATATGGCGTTTATGCGTTGCAAAAACCACAATATTTTGTTAAGTGTTAGAAGCTTTGATGGCTTTGTGGCAAAATCGATAGCGTGTAAAGGGGTATAAGTTACTAGCTAGAGCTGCGTGATTCGTCGCGCCGTGCGAAATTTGATCCAAGCTTTTATCTCTAAAAAAAGGCAGGAATATCCGATTTTTTTTTTGTTCGCTTGGGTATTTTTTTGGAAAAAGACGGTAGGTAAGAACCGTCGACGAACCAGCGAAACAACGGCCATTTTTGTGAGAAAAAAAGAATAATACATGTTTCGAGAAATATTAGATCCCAAACCACAAAAAAAGCTATAGACGCCGAGTTTAACACCCTATGCGGTCAACGGAAAATAATACATGTCTTAAAAAATATTTGAGATCGAGCCGCAAAAGGAATTTTAGATGCCGAGTTTAACATCCTATGCGTTTATTTTCCCGTGAAAAATGAGAAAAAGGGGGAAAAATGGAGAAACGACGGACGAAAAACGAATTTCCATTGGGGGGGAATGGCCAATGAAAACATTTTTTCCATGGTCTGGAGAAAAAACGGATCACGAAAATATTTTTTTTCAGGCAAAAATGGAGAAAGAAAACGGTCTCCCATCTTTTTTTGGGAAATAGCCACCGAAAACATTTTCCCTATGCTCCGGAGGAAAAACGGATCACGAAAACATTTTTTCTGGGCAAAACGGAGAAAGGGAACTGTTTTCCATTTTTTTTTAAAAAAATGGTCAACTAAAACATTTTTCCCATGCTCCGAAGAAAAAACGGATCACGGATTTTTTTTTGGGCAAAACGGAGAAAGGAAACGGTCTTCCATTTTTTTGGGGGGAAAATAGCCACCGAAAACATTTCCCCCATGCTCCGAAGGAAAAACGGATCACGAAAACATTTTTTCTGGACAAAACGGAGAAAGGAAACGGTTTTCCAATTTTTTTTAAAAAAAAAACGGCCACTGAAAATATTTTTCGCATGCTTTGGAGAAAAAACGGACCCCGAAAACATTGTTTTTGGACAAAACGGAGAAAGGACCCGAACGTAAAGTGCGAGGACCTATTTGTTATAATTTTGGACCTGTTCGCTATTTTGAAAAATTAGGAAAGGGTTCGCTCGCGATTCGTACTTAACGGGAGGTCCTCCATGCAAAACGACAAAACCAGGGACCTAAACGTGAACCGGGAAAAAATATTTTCCTCTCACATAAAATCGCGCAGGGATCTATTTGTAATTTGGAGAAAGCCGAGGGGTTATTTTGGAAAAATCGCAGGGGTGACGTGGGGGGCTGGCTGGCCTCCAAAGCCAGCCCCTATAAGGTGGTTAATATGTGTGACAAAACACAACTTTACGTAAAATGTGAGAAGTTGCGATTGCTCGCAAATGAGTCGAGTTTAAGTAAGCTTGGCCTCCTAAGGCTATTTTCAATGGGTAGTATCATACTCATTAAATAGATGTCATATATGATTTTTTGCTGATATGGTAAAGCATTAAATAGGAGGGAGAAGAAAGCTGTATCTTGAGCAAGATACAGCTTTGGCACGATATCTTAGGCTGTGGCACAGAATTTAACGCATTGGACCCACTTTCATAGACACAATATCACACCAATTAATTATTTTAACCATATAAGTATGATACTATGCATTGTAGAGAGTGTTTCTTCAATGCAGTATCATGCTTTTCATCATACGTGATATTCTTGGATATTAGAGTATGATACTTTGCACTGGGAATAGCCTAAGTTCAAGTTGGATAAAAACTTGAATCGAGTTTGAGTTGGCGTCTAAGCTTGAACCTAGGCGCTCGCCTCAGCTTAAGCTCCAGTTAGCTCGAGCTCGGCATGAGTAAACTTACTAACAATCAACAAATTTAAATTGCACTAATTTTCAGCAATAAAAAAGCACAAGTTCGAGTTTGATTCGAGTAAGCTCAGTAAATGTTAACATACAATAACGTTTAATAAGTGATTTGTAAATATACCAAGGCTTACAAACTATTCAAATTCGACTCATTAAAGCTCGCAAGCTTGGGATCAAGCTCAATATTGACTCGTTTGGAGCTAGAGCGAGTTGGAATCAAACCTAGAACGAATCGAGCTTAAGTAGCTCGTGAGTCTAGAGCTTTTTTTTACAGCCATAGCTTCTAGGACTGAAATGCCAATACTTAACCTTACGAAAATCATGTGGATTCATACGCTTCATAAGTCAATTAAATCAAGTAGGTAACAGTTCTCATTTTTTTTCTCAGCGAGTGTAAGTTTTATTCTTGAAATGCGGGCATATTTCGTTATGCCACGCACATACGTTGCAAACTCAGGTTTTTGTAAACTTTTGACGATCACTTCACTTACTTGTATGGTGTTTTCGTGTAAGGTGTGAGAAAAATATCATCACAGCGGCAAAACATGGTTTTGAAAAGCGTGAGATACTAAATGCTTCACAACAAAAATACTGAGATTAATGTATGCTCATATATGCTAAAAATAATCCAATCTATATTTTCCGGAGGTTTCACGCAAGGGGAGCCCACCCACGTGTCCATCTGGCGATTTTGCAAAAACTCCTCTCGTTTCTCCAAATTATGAATTATAGATATGTCCCTGCGAATTTACGAAAAGGCTCTTTGCGATTTTTTGTGAGGGAAAGAAATATTTTTCCGGACTGCGTTTAGGTCCCTCATTCGTTACTTTATGGAAAGAGGTTCCCATTAGATACGAATCGCGAGCGAGCATTTTTCTAATTTTTCGTGATAGCTATCAAGTCCAAAATTGTGACAAATAGGTCATCGCTTCTTACGTTTAGGTCATTTTTGCGTTTTTTCTGGAAAAAAAAATTTCGTGAACAGAAATACGTGTGCATTTTTATCACTGGACTTTTCCCCCCAACTCAACCTCTAATATTTTTCCATTTTTCGTTCACACGCACGGCATACGCCGCGCTTGCTGTTCTAGTAACAACTATATCGGCTTTTCAGCGTGAAGTGAGCATTTTTCTGGAAATGTGGTAAAGAATAATCACATTTAGTTGTGTCACGTTGCCGTATTGGTATGTTTTGAACGTAAAACGTAACAGTATTTCCGCTTTCTTCTTTGCGGGACGCTTTGTAAAGCGCGAGGAGTTTTGAATACTTTGTGGCAAAAAAATATATTAATATTTAACCTTAGCAAAATTATATCGGGTAGTGCCGTTTGAATTGCGTTACTAAGAATTTTTCCTTTTTTTTTGCGAGGGCGTCACTAGAGAGCTGAGCTTTGGATTGAGCACCTTCAGAACTCAGAAGTGGTTTTTGACCTGACGCTTTCAGGGCGTGCAATGCAGCAATACTTCTTCTGCGAATGCAAGTCTCGCATGCTTTGAAATGGCACAACATCTGTTTATTACCAAAAAAAAAAAGTCCTGGATTTCGGTGAAACAACCCAAAAATTCAAAATGAATTTAATTTGGAGTTTAATTCAAATTTCGGTTCAAGTTTTGAATTGGAAATTTGAATTTTGCTATTTGATTTGCAATTGGATTGGTTTTCTTTTCTTTTTGCTTTGGGCCATTTTCCTTTTTGGGCTTTCAGCCCGCTTCGCTTTTCCGCCTACCGCCCACTGCCAACCGCCTCCACCTTCTCGCCACGCGCACTCGGCCGCTTGTTCTCGCTGCCTGGCGCTGGCCAGTCAACCCGACTCGCCGCCAGACCGCTTCGCCGCACTGGCACAAGGCCACACGCCGCCTCCGCCACTCACGCGCAAGGCTGCTGCTGCCGCTTCTCCGGCCAAGGCTGGCGTCAGCTGCGCTTAGTTCCTTGGCTCTTCGCGATCGCTACCGCCTCACAGACGCTGCAGCCGCGCTCGCCGCCCGCCCCGGCTCATTGTCGCCGCTTTCTCTCTCTCTCCCCGCCGAGCCCTATAAAAGCCCGCGAGCCCCTGCTGTTTTCCTCGCTCCGCCTCGCCCCTTCTCCGGTGAGCTCCTCCTCCCCGGTTCCTCTGGCCGCCGCTGGCTCGCCACAGACTTGCTTCCTCGCCGCCAGCCTGCGCCAGAATTCCTAGTTAACCTCGCTTCGTGCCGGTGGCCGTTAAATCGTCTGCCGGGCGCGTCTACCGCTGGCGCTCGCCCGCTGGGCCGATGCTCAGCTTCAGACGCGCCAGCCGCCATTTCAAGCCGCCTGGCCTACCGAGCAAGAAAAGCATTTTTCGGATTTTAATTATTTATTAAATCCGAAAATCTTTTTTAATTCCAGAAAAACCCCAGAAATCCCCCGAAAAATTCCGTGAGCCCCAGAAACCCACCAAATACACTACCCGAACCGTTTCGATCCACTGAGTCCAAAAATGCCCTCCATTCCTCAATCCGGAGTTCCCAAAATTCCGAATTTCCCAATTAAGCCCGCCTTCGTTCTCTCTCGGCGGATTAGGTTTCGGTTCGTTTCGTTTCCTTTTCTTTTCAGTTTTTCGTTTATTTATTTGTCTTTCGTCCTTTTCACGCTAGATCCGGACGTTGGACAATTCCAGAAGCAGTCCTGGAGCCGGAGCAGTTCCAGGAGCAGACGTGGATCACGAAGAAGTTCCTGAGCAGACGTTGGACCCGACGGAAGCCCCGAACGACTACTTCCTCTACAGTTCAGCCGATCCGATCGCCGAGCAAGGCAAGCCGTATACCCTTGATCATGTTGATCCTATCATGCCATGCTATAGTAGTAATTATTTTTACATCGCATTATTTTACTGTATGTTGAACTATTGAAAACAGTATTTTAGAATGACATGATACCTAGGTAATGCCGAATTGATCATGAAACCTCCTTGAAATTATTGAACCAGATTAAATCCTTTGTAACCCTAGATGATTACTATTACCCTGTTAAGTTAGTTATTATTAATCTTGTAGTTAGCTCAAATGCTTTCGAAAATGGAAATAAAATGCTGCCGAATCTCTGATTCGGATGTTTGTGAAAGTGCTACAGTTTGGGGGACAGAATCGGATAAATCCCGGAGTGGATGTAACTCCGATCCCCGGCTGATGATTAATGCCTTGGTTTGTCTAGTGGCCGGTATTATGGGATACCGGATCGGGTTGGTGGATGAAGGCTTGATCTCTGGCAGTATAAGGTTAACAAACCCCTTGAGCAAAGTAAACAACTTAAGTACTCGCTCAACCACAGGTCGGACTGGTCGGCAGGCTAGTATCCGACATGGCTCGGTAAATTAATCATTCCTGAACCTAAAATCGGATTCTTTTGGTGGCTACTATTCTCCGGAGAGAATAGGGACCGGACCTTCCCGACAGGGAAGTGTACCGGAGGGGTGGAACGGGAATGGTCCGTATAGACATTCTTGGTTCTCACAACGGTAGATGCTAATGGGGGACTGTGAGCCCAAGGTAGCTATACAACTATCGGTTAACAACTAAAACAACAGGAATGGTTAACGAAATGCTGTGATCATCTCGACCGACCGCATGTATTCTAGTTGCCTGTGAGTAACGGTCGTTGATATCTTCTGGGTAAAGCTGAGCACCTCTGCAGAGTTAATCACGATGGTATTCGAATACGCCGTACTTCTGGTTAATGAAGTTAAGTTTGAACTAGGGTGATACCCGCAACCAAGCTCAAGTTACTATTTTGGTAAATTTGGAGAAGTTGGTTAAGTGTTGTGAACTGGAGAAACCCCCCCTAGCTACTATCTATGGGTTGTGCTTCAAATGTAAAATGAATTGTAAAATAAAACTGCATCCAGATACTTAACCCTACTACCATCCTTTGGAATACCCCTGCATATAATATTCAGTGTTCTCCGTACGACTTGTTGAGTACTCCCGTACTCACCCTTGCAAACCCCCGCCCTTTCAGAGTTTGAGGAAGCTGGAGCGTTTCAGGAGTTCGTAGATGGCGATTTTGTCTGGTTTTGAGGTCTTAGTCTTTTGCTCAGGCCTGCCTGTGCGGTGTTTTGCTTGTAAGTTATTCGGGCCCTGCTGCGCCCTCTTTTGTAAAAACCCTGGCCGTTAGGCCCTATATTGAGTAAAAAGAGTTGGATTTGCTTTTGCCAGGCAATTGTACTCTTGTTTTCCAACAGTTAGTCTTCCTGGGTAACTGTTGTGAGTTTTCGCACTGCCCCTAAAAAGGCGGTCCGTTACAAGTGGTATCAGAGCCTTGGCTTGACCATAGATTAAGACCTTAGGTTGGTATAGGAAAATTTTACAAAATTATTTCCAGCTAACAAACAAAATGAATTGTGAAAATATAAGTATTATTGCTGTCTCCTTCTTCCCCTGCTACCTTATCTTCTTTAGAGCTTTTTATCCCTCTCGATTTTGTTTTAAAAAGTTTCGTCTGCCCGTCTAAATTTCAAAATCCTCGCCGATCTTCGCCAGCAGCCCGGAGATGACGTCGTCGGCAGTAGTTAGATCGTTAGTAGTCGAGGTTGTGCCCCTTTTCCTTTAGGTCTTTTGGTAGTGTAAAGTAGGTTGTTTTGGATACCTTATGACGGTATTGTAAAATAGTCTATGTAAATAAAAGCTATGTTTTCTATCTCTCTCTGTTAAATTGTTTGCATTAAGTATCCTTATACCTTTCGGCCTAAATTCCACTAATTCTTCTCCTTTCATCTTGCTTCTCACCTACTCAGTCTCTCCGCACCTCATGTTCTAACTCTTACTTACCTTCTGCTTTACCCCAAAACCCTGCTGCAGACCGAAAAGAGAAAGTCAGATTAAGACCATGGCAGATTTTGGATCAGAGTTCCTGCATGACAGCTCGAGCAGTAATGAAGGATCAGTAAACCACCCAGTCAACCTAGCCCAAATGCTGGCCATAATGGAAAGAAACAGACAACAAGCAGAAAGGCACCACACGCAGTTATTAGAAGGGATTTTGGAACAGCTAGTTGAAAAACCTCGAGGACACACCAAAGGAAATCTAGACAGACAAGAGGAAAGTACAGTAGTAGGATGTCTGCACGAATCCGACTACTTTGCCAGTGACATTCCCGTGGAGATGGACATTCAAGCTAAAAGGATGAGAAAAATTCTTGGAAGGATTACAGAAAAGCTTGAAATTCCACACCTTAGCTATCAAGGACATGTCAGCTATAATGGACAAATGGATAATAATCGAAGAAGTCCGGAATGATTTGGAAAGAATGAAGAAGAGAAAGAGAAAACTTCAACAGACATGGATACATACTTCCACCCATATCGGAGAGAAGGCCCCAGCCCTCACTCATGGATTCCCCAATAAGAAACAGGTAATAAAAGGAGAGCAGTCAACACCCGCAGCCACTCAGCCCAAAACAGTGAAGTGCTATAAATGCAATGGGAACCACTATGTCAGAGATTGTCCCCAAAAGATTTCAGGATGTTTCCGCTGTGGACAGCCCGGACACATCAGACAATACTGCCCACAGAAGGACCTACCAACTGTGGTGGCCAGATCACAGACGTCAGCCTCAGCCCCCACCAACGGACCGTCGGTGTCTCATCAACAGCAATCCCAAACCTGAGGATATCAAAAATTACCAGTTGAGTCAGAAGGAAACCCAAACAGTCAAGGTCAGAACACTTTAGGACACGTCCAAGGGAGAGTCAATCATGTCATCGCCAAGGAACAGCAACAAATTGCCCTGTACCCCGTCACCGCTCCCTGGAGGTTCCAAGCAACCGGGAGTAGACTAATAGCCAGATTTGAATGTAACAACTTGGATATGGAGATCCAAGGGATCAAGATTAGGACCGACTTGTACTAGAAAGAATGTATGGTCTGAACAATATTTTGGAAATAAAGCAGTGTTTTGACACGTGAACTGTGCGAATGGTGAATAAAAGACAGTGACTACTGAATTAAATCAGATTGCTTCTCTATAACACGTCCCTAAAAGATGGAATGGAATTGGATTCCAAAAGAATAAAACAGTCTTAAGATGGACATAACATCAGTCACAGAAGCCGCAGAAGTTACAAGTGTCAGGATCAAGAGTCAGAATAATAGTTAAGATTCTGGTACAGCTTGGAGACGGAAATCCAAGGAAACTAAGTCCAAAGATGAATTGTTGTGGAAAAAGGGATAGCCTGAATATCATTCTGAAGATGAATTGATTATTCAGACATAAGGTCAGGATGGATTGTACACAGAAAACAGTGACACCAAGGAGTATCACAGGCAGGAAATGATGGGACAAAATGACCAGAGAATTTTTAAAAGGAGTCAAGGTCACATCAACGCCTACCACACTCGGATTAGACAACACACCCATGATTCAGGGACAAGTAAGTTGCCTCAGAGTAATAACCTGTTGACCAGTTAAAGAAAACCAAAGGATCCTCCGAAATGGAATCAAGGACAAATTACCGTCAGTTGAAAGTCAAGTGACCGGACAGTGAGAAGACCACAGTTGCTAAACAGTATGGACCACGAGAATTGAAATGGTTCTGTTCGGACTCGCAGATAACCTGGCCTATTTCATAAACCCAATGAACCAAGTATATGGAGTATATGGACAGTTCATTGTAGTGTTTTGGAAAGATTTAGAGAACACCGGCTTGCGCCAGATTCTCTAAATGAAGTTTGGTTGGATAAAACCACTTTCCTAAGTAACAACATCGCTAGAGGTGGAATAAAGATGGATCGAATGTGACATTTATGGAATGGAATCACCGACAAGAGTGTAGTCAGAAATTTTCTGAGAGTAGTGAGACAGAAGTTCAGTCAAAGGATTCTTCAGAGATAACCAAACCTGAGACTCAGCCTCTCAAGCAGTACAACCCTACAGATGGACATAGAAGAGTAAGGACAATTTCCAAGAATCTGGAAACAGAATTCAACGTCAGCACCAGTCGCCGTACTCCCAAGACACAAAACAAGACTCCCGTACCGATTTCAGTACTAAGAAGAAAGGATCGACAAGCGTACTGATACAGGATAAAAGAATGATTGAGTATGCTTTATGACAGCTCAAGCCGTACAAGGAGAATGACCCGACACATGATATGAAGTCAGCTTAGACCGTTCATGTTTTGGAAAGGACTAAGGGGATGAAAAGAAAAATGGATGGAGTCAAGTAAAGGATTGCGACTCTAGAATTCAGTACCGTCCATGAGAAAGAGCTAGTGCGATAGCTGATGCCTTACGAAGAGAGGCATGCTATCGCTTAACTCGAGGAAAGAGCATCTCCCCACAGCTAGAGTCAGAGTTATGACAGTTAGACCTGCAGACAGTGTCAGAAATGTCACGAGATTTTCCACAAGGTACAGCCCGGTTTATGGAGACAGTTTTGGTCAACTCAGCAGACAGACAGAGGTACTCAAGAAGATAGAAAGGAGATACACCAAACCAAACCGACAGAATCATCGGAGCAAGGACATGCATACTACAACCCCATAATTACAGTTGCCCATGATAATAAGGATATAAGATGATTGATTTTGGTAAAAGTTCACCTACCTAAACGATCGGTGCCCAGAGTGCGAGAATGCACCAAGATTCGAGAAGGAAGAAATGAAGGAAGAAATAAGCAAACATATGGTTGGATGTAGCAGATGTCAAGCAGATGAGGTGGACCACCAAAGCGACAGTCAGATAGCCACAGTCACTTACAGTACCCGTATGGAAATGAAAGGGAAAGGAAAAACCTTGCCACTAGATTACCTAAAAACCTCAGCAAGGGTTGACAACAGATAGAACATCACTTACGGATTGACCAGAATAGCGTACCTCGTACCTAACTGACAGATCTTCATAAAGGACAAGTTGACAGAATTAGATTCAGCTCAGATCAACAGACCACAAAGGAACCTCACCAAGTCAGATCAATGAGCTAGTTAGCTCAATGTTCAGGGAAAGTCTGTATAAGGCTACAAGGACAGATTTGAACTTTGACCCCGTACACCACCCTCAGCCAGATAGACATGCAGAGAAGAAACAACCAAAACCTAAAGGAAGTGTTGAGAGCCTGCGCTCTAACACATGGGACCGAATTGAACCACTTATTGCCATCCGCAGAATCCCAATACAGCCTCAGTTGCCAAGTCAGTCTGGATATGATACCCTTCGGAACCCCTTACGGAAGAAGTGTCGACCCCTTTTCAAATTGGATAAAGACAAAATAAAAATGGCTTTGGACCACAGCCTATTTATGATACAGAAGTTCATGTGAGAGTTGTCAGAAAGTTTTGAAGACTAATATGATACGACGGAAGAGTTATGCTGAAAAAGGGACATTAGCTATCAAATCAGAGACTTCATTGTCTAGAAGTGATTCCATTGAAGTCAGCGCCGTTTGGATAAAGAACAGAAGCTAAGCCTAGCTAGACTGAACCATACCAGGTTTCTAACAGAATCAGAGAAGTGACATGCAAGTTACAGTCAATTCATGATCTTTCAAGAGTTCGCAGTATGTTTCAGATATTCCCAACTGAGAGGACATTCCGCCAACAGTAGAGTCAGGTACCGCTAAAGGATTTGGTTCTGCATAAAGAGACCAGTCAGGGACATGGAAGTCATGGAGAAAAGATTGAGTTTAAGGATTGTCAGATTTAACGAGTGCTGTGGGAGGATCACTCACTCGAAGGACCCTTGGAAAAAGGAATCAGTTTGCAGCAGTAGTTTCCCAACCTTTCTCCCAGGAGGAATAAATCTCGGGGACGAGATTTGTTTTAAGTGGGGTAGGTTGAAACAACCCAAAAATTCAAAATGAATTTAATTTGGAGTTTAATTCAAATTTCGGTTCAAGTTTTGAATTGGAAATTTGAATTTTGCTTTTTGAATTGCAATTGGATTGGTTTTCTTTTCTTTTTGCTTTGGGCCATTTTCCTTTTTGGGCTTTCAGCCCGTTTCCCGTTTTCCCGGCCCAGCTGGCCCACCTGGCCAACCGGCCTCCACCTTCTCCGGCGCCGGCGCCGCACCCGGCCGCCCTTGTTCCCCGCCGCTGGCGCGCCGCGCCAGTCAACCCGACCAGCGCCCGCACCGCCTCGAGCCGCTGCGCCGCGTGTCACGCCGCCTCCGCCACTTTGCCGTGTCGGCGCTGCCCGCCATTGCGCCCCTCGTCGCCGCGCCGCTTCTCCGGCCACGTCAGCGGCCGCTGTTCCGGCTTGGTTCGGTCTTCGCGACCGGCCGCCTCGCGCCGCAGCGTGCGCGCGCCGCCCTCGGCCGGCTCATTGTCGCGCCCTCGCCTTCTCTCTCGCCGAGCCCTATAAAAGCCCGCGAGCCCTGTTTTCCTCGCTCGCCTCGCCCCTTCTCCGGTGAGCTCCTCCTCCGGGTTCCCCTCGACTCCGTCGCCGCGCTCGCGCGCCACCCGTTCCTCGCCGCCAGCGACCCGCGCTGCCTAACCCTAGCCAACCTCGCCCCGCCTCTGCCGGTGGCCGTTCGTCCGCGTCTTTGGCGCGCGGTCCGCCAGCGTCGCGCTCGCCGCCTCGCCGCTTGGGCGGCCCGACTTCTCACGCCGCGCCCGCCCATTTCGCGCAAGCCGCGATTCGGCCTGGAAGCGATAAAAGCATTTTTCGGATTTTAATTAGTTATTAAATCCGAAAATCGTTTTTAATTCCAGAAAAACCCCAGAAATCCCCCGAAAAATTCCGTGAGCCCCAGAAACCCACCAAATACACTACCCGAACCGTTTCGATCCACTGAGTCCAAAAATGCCCTCCATTCCTCAATCCGGAGTTCCCAAAATTCCGAATTTCCCAATTCGCCCTTCGTTCTCTCTCTCGGCCCGGTTCCGGTTTTCGGTTTCGTTTTCGTTTCCGTTTCTTTTCCGTTTTTCGTTTCTTTATTTGTCGTTCGTCCTTTTCACGCTAGATCCGGACGTTGGACAATTCCAGAAGCAGTCCCTGGAGCCGGAGCAGTTCCAGGAGCAGACGTGGATCCCGAAGAAGTTCCCGGAGCAGACGTTGGACCCGACGGAAGCCCCGAACGACTACTTCCTCTACAGTTCAGCCGATCCGATCGCCGAGCAAGGCAAGCCGTATACCCTTGATCATGTTGATCCTATCATGCCATGCTATAGTAGTAATTATTTTTACATCGCATTATTTTACTGTATGTTGAACTATTGAAAACAGTATTTTAGAATGACATGATACCTAGGTAATGCCGAATTGATCACGAAACCTCCTTGAAATTATTGAACCAGATTAAATCCTTTGTAACCCTAGATGATTACTATTACCCTGTTAAGTTAGTTATTATTAATCTTGTAGTTAGCTCAAATGCTTTCGAAAATGGAAATAAAATGCTGCCGAATCTCTGATTCGGATGTTTGTGAAAGTGCTACAGTTTGGGGGACAGAATCGGATAAATCCCGGAGTGGATGTAACTCCGATCCCCGGCTGATGATTAATGCCTTGGTTTGTCTAGTGGCCGGTATTATGGGATACCGGATCGGGTTGGTGGATGAAGGCTTGATCTCTGGCAGTATAAGGTTAACAAACCCCTTGAGCAAAGTAAACAACTTAAGTACCCGCTCAACCACAGGTCGGACTGGTCGGCAGGCTAGTATCCGACATGGCTCGGTAAATTAATCATTCCTGAACCTAAAATCGGATTCTTTTGGTGGCTACTATTCTCCGGAGAGAATAGGGACCGGGCCTAGATGCACTTTCAATCTCCCCCTTTTTGGTGTATTGATGACAACACAATTATTCAGCAAATAAAATAACGAGAATTAGACTTAGCTATAAGATTAAAAAGAGAAGCTCCCCCTAAATGTGTGCATTAGAAGAATTTAGAGGAAACAAATGCACATATTTAACGAAAGATAACCGAGAGCTCCCCCTCAATCACAGCATCCGAGAATACAACACAAGTAACTGAAAGCAATCCATGCATTAAATAGGCAATTAAAGGCAATACATGGAAACAGAGTTCACGACACGAAATGAAGCAACAACAAGCAAAGCTCCCAAAGCGACTAAAGACAACGCGACTAAAGACAACGCGACTAGAGACAACGCGACTAGAGATAACACTCCCCCTTTGGCATCAAGACACCAAAAGAGGGAGAAACACGGAGGATCACTCGTCGTGCCTTGCCGTCGGACGCAGTACTCGGCCGGGGTCATCTCGGGCGGCGGAGTGGAGGAGGTGATGCCGAAAAGCTGATCTGCTGAGGTGGCATCACTACTCTCCTCGGAAGACCCGGAGGAGTTGCTGGGACTGACTGCTTCGCCATTGTGGCGGCGGATGCTGCGAATGTCTTGACCATTCTTCTTTATCTGCCGACTCATCACCTTACGCTCGTGGAGATGTCGCGGCAAAGAAGAAAGACATGCTTGAGCATCCTCTGAAGAGTGCTGCTCGGGACCTCGGACTGCTCAGAAGGAGTGACTGGAGGCACAGCTGGAGCAGGAGCAGAGGTGGAGGCCGAAGTGCGACCTCGGCGAAGCCTAGCAGCAGGACCAGGAGCAGCTGGAGGGGCTGGAGTAGACTGAGGACGGACCTTATAAGCAAGATGCTCCTCATCTCTGACAAACTTAAGCCCACTCACTGAAGAGATCAAAGTCATCACGAAGGGTGCATAGCTGCAACTGGCCATGTTGCTCTGAGCATTCTGTCTCATCGACTCCCACATGAAATCGACAACATCAAACGGGTGGGTGCGCTCGACGAGATGAAACAGCAAGTTCCTCCCATAGGAACTGATGGTAGAAGCATCTCCCTCCTTGGGCGAAAGAGTGACTCTCAACATTCTGTTGAGTACAGCAGGAACATCCTTCAGACCCTTGATGGTCCCCACTGTGAAACTCCTCGAAGTGTCATACAAAGCCTCAATCTGCTCAGGAGTCATCACTTTCTTTGCATGAAGCTTTGGACTGTCATTATATCTGAGATTGAGGACTCTGGCAAACCTCTTCTTGCTAGCCACATACCAAATCTTATCAGTCATCCACCATATGGCCTCATCATTCTTGTCAAAGTACAAGGTGGCATAGAATCGCATGATAACCTCATTGTTCGATCATACTTGTATGCCATGATGTTCTTGATCCGATGCACGGCTCGCAAATCTGAATGATCTCTGTGAAGATGGATTGCTGCAGCAGCCATGTATTCCCAATCAATGGTCTTCATGCGAACCACCGGGTGCTCAAGTGGGTATAGGACCGTCTCATAGTAATCAGACTGAAACCGGTTCCAAAACTGGCGGTCCACATACTCATCCTGATGGAGCTCTAGAGGATCTTTCTTCCTGTGCTCGACAATGGCTTTCCCCTTTCCAGATCCTGTCCGGTAATCGATTATTCTCATTGGGTTCACGGACATTGGATAGTTCCACACAGGCTTGGCCTTGATCAGAGGACCAATGAAGTGCCCAGAAGCACGAAACTGGCTTCTCTTCTGATCACGAAGCCTGGCATGAGTATCTGCTGGATGCTCATCTGGACCAGGAGCTTGCTGAGGAGGAGGAGACAGGACAGGTGCTGACCCTAGAGCTAGCTGGCTTCGAGGTCTGGAAATGGGTCTTTTGGCCACTCTAATTCTCTGCCTTTTCTGCGGAGGCTGCGGAGGAGAATTGGTGGGAGACGCCCCCTGAGCGGGATCACTGCCACTGGCTGCCTGCTGAGGAGGATCGCTGCCACCAGCTGTCTGCTGAGGAGGATCCATCTGACCAGATAGAGCGAACGAAAAGAATTAGCTGAGAAGCGACGCGAAAAACAGCGAAGAGATGAATCTGGCCGAGGCACTCAACCCGGAGAGTCCGGACTAAAAGTCCGGATACTCCGGATTGCATCCGGAGACTCCGGACAGAATGTTCGGACACTCCGGATTGACCCGGAGACTCCGGACCCAGAGTCCGGACACTCCGGATGTGCCAGAGGGAGAGCACGGGCGACCAAGGAAGGGGCAATCCAACCCGCACAAACCAACAAAATGACTCTAGATTTCCACGAGAAGATTGGAATGAGGTCTAGGGCACAATCTAGAGCAAGATTTCGCGAAAAATAGGGCACGGATTGGAACTAACCTCAACGAGATTGAAACCGAGAAGATGCGGGAGAGTAGGGAGATCGACTTCTTCGATCTTAAGAACCTCCACGAGACGAGCCACACCCTAGAAGAGATGAAGCACGAGGGAGACCCTAAGATTCCGCAAGAAAACGATCCAAACCCGGAGGGAACGAGGTTAGGGCACGAAGAAACTTACCACAATCTTCAATCCAAGGAAGAGGAGGAGTCCAAGACCCTAGAAGAGAGAGAGAGAGAGCACGGGAGAGGGATAGGGAGAGACGCCCGGTGCGAAAGGGATGAAAAAGAAACCGCGCGGGATTTGGGGTTAACTTAAACCGTCCGCCCCAACCCGGAGACTCCGGATTTTCAGTCCGGAGACTCCGGCCCAACCCGGAGAGTCCGAACAAACAGTCCGGAGACTCCGAATTATCCGGAGACTCCGGATTGAATACCGGACAGTCCGGGTTGCCCAGTTCGGTTAGGAATTTGACACGATGAAGGATAGTTCAAGGAATTTAGCGGAGCGAGAGGGAGAAAGATTCCTAAAATGTCAACTTGATACATGACCAGCGAACAATAAAGCAAACAAACTATGGTCACATATCAAATGACAAGATCAGAGGATCAAGAACCAACAACATTGAATAATTTCAAAGAAAAAGAATGAATAACGTTTTGAAATTCATTTTTCATTCAACAAGCAATATGTGAGCACATGTCAAGCCACGTTACGAGAGTCTAAGATATTTAGTCCACTTCTCAATTCACAGAACCTTTTCTCGTCAAGGGGCTTGGTAAAGATATCGGCTAATTGATCATTTGTACTTACATGTTGGATATCAATTTCGCCTTTGGTTGCGTGGTCTCTTAGAAAATGATGGCGAATATCAATGTGTTTTGTTCGGGAGTGTTGGACAGGATTGTTGGCAATTTTTATGGCACTCTCATTGTCACACAAAAGTGGAACGCTTTTGTAGGAAAGGCCATAATCACTCAAGGTTTGTCTCATCCAAAGTAGTTGGGCACAACAGCTCCCGGCGGCTATATATTCGGCTTCGGCAGTGGATAGGGCCACGGAATTTTGTTTCTTGGAAGACCACGAGACTAGGGACCTACCCAAGAATTGGCAGGTTCCCGAGGTACTCTTCCTATCCACTTTACAACCGGCATAATCCGCATCGGAATAGCCAAGAAGTTCAAAGGAGGATCCTTTCGGATACCAAAGTCCGAAATGAGGAGTGTGCACTAAGTATCTCAAGATTCTCTTAACGGCCACCATGTGGCACTCTTTTGGAGCGGCTTGAAAACGTGCACACATACAAACGCTAAGCATGATATCGGGCCTAGATGCACAAAGATAAAGGAGAGAACCGATCATCGGACGATATACCTTTTGGATGACCGGTTTACCTTCTTTGTCGAGGTCTAGATGCCCGTTTGCCTGCATAGGCGTCCTTATAGGCTTGGCGTCCTCCATTCCGAACTTCTTGAGCATGTCCTTGATGTACTTAGTTTGACAAATGAAAGTTCCTTCCTTGAGTTGTTTAACTTGAAATCCGAGGAAGAACTTCAACTCTCCCATCATGGACATCTCAAATCTTTTGGTCATTATCTTGCTAAACTCTTTACACAAATGTTCATTAGTAGATCCAAATATAATGTCATCGACATATATTTGGCATACAAACAAATCATTATCAATATGCTTAGTAAAGAGAGTAGGGTCGCCCTTTCCGACTACAAAACCTTGTTCGAGAAGAAAGTCCCGTAAACACTCGAACCAAGCCCTCGGTGTTTGCTTAAGTCCATAAAGGGCTTTGTGAAGATAGTAAACGTGGTCCGGGTGTTTTGGATCTTCAAAGCCGGGTGGTTGCTCGACGTAGATCATCTCGGAGAGTGGTCCATTTAAGAAGGCGCTCTTCACGTCCATTTGATACAGCTTGAAATCATGGTGAGTAGCAAAGGCAAGTAATATTCTAATAGATTCAAGCCTAGCTACTGGAGCATATGTTTCATCGAAATCCAAACCTTCGATTTGAGTGTACCCTTGAGCAACCAAACGAGCTTTGTTCCTTGTCACGATTCCATTCTCATCTTGCTTGTTCCAGAAGACCCATTTTGTGCCGATCACGTTTTGCTTTGGTCTTTGAACAAGCTCCCAAACTTGATTTCTCTTGAAATTGTTAAGCTCCTCTTGCATGGCCATCACCCAATCCGGATCATCAAGCGCTTCATCTACCTTGAGAGGTTCAAGAGACGACACAAACGAGTAAAATTCACAAAAATTTGCAACTCGAGATCTAGTAGATACTCCCTTGTGAATGTCTCCAAGTATATTGTCGACTGGATGATCTCGTTGAATACTTTGATGAACTCTAGGGTGAGGAACGGTTGAATTTGAAGCTTGGATAGGTTCTTCGTCTTGGGATGCGTTCGAACCATCTTGGGCTTGCTTGGACGAGGAGGAAATATCACCTGAGCCTGACCCATCCGGAGACTCCGGTATTTGACCCGGAGACTCCGGACCAATCCGGACACTCCGGGTTCCAGGCCGGAGACTCCGGGTTGGGGTGCTCGGGTGAGATTCCAGATTTTGAGGTCTTACCTCCCCAATTGCCATTTTCTTGATAGCTTCACACAATGGTTCTTCCCTGTCAATCACGGCACGATCAACTTGTTCTACTTGAGAACCGTTAGTCTCATCAAAAGTCACGTCACGCGAGATTTCAACGACACCGGTGGTATTGTTGAAAACTCGGTACGCGTAAGCATTAGTTCCATACCCAAGTAAGAAACCTTCATCTACTTTGGAAGCGAATTTAGAAGACTTAGCCTTTTTGTTAAGGATATAGCATTTGCTCCCAAAGACTCGAAAGTAGGAGACATTTGGTTTCTTCCCGGTGAGCAACTCGTATGCCGTTTTCTTCAAGATCTTGTGAAGGTAGAGACGGTTGGAGCTATGGCATACGGTATTGATGGCTTCCGCCCAAAAGCTATCGAAAACCTTGTACTCGTCAATCATCGTCCGCGCCATCTCGATGAGGGTTCGATTCTTCCTCTCGGCTACCCCATTTTGTTGAGGAGAATAGGGAGCCGAGAATTCATGCTTGATTCCTTCCTCATCAAGAAACTCCTCCACGCCAATATTCTTGAACTCGGTGCCGTTGTCGCTCCGAATTCTCTTGATCTTTACTTCAAACTCGTTTTGAGCTCTTCTCATGAATTTCTTCAATGTCACTTGGACTTCACCTTTGTCATGCAAAAAGAACACCCAAGTGAATCGAGAAAAATCATCAACAATAACCAAACCATACTTACTTCCCCCGATGCTTATATAAGCTATGGGACCAAATAAATCCATGTGGAGCATTTCCAATGGTCTTGAGGTCGTGATCACATTCTTGGCGGGATGGGAGGCGCCAACTTGCTTGCCCGCTTGACAAGCGCTACAAATCCTATCTTTCTCAAAGACAACATTTGTTAGTCCAAGAATGTGGTTGCCTTTAATGAGTTTGTGAAGATTTCTCATACCAACATGGGCTAACCGGCGATGCCAAAGCCAACCCATGCTAGATTTAGCCATTAAGCACGTTTCAAGATTAAGTCTATCCGTATTGAAGTCTACGAGATAGAGCTTACCCTTCAACCGCCCTTTAAAGGCTATTGAACCATCAAGCCTCTTAATGACATCCACACCCTTTTCATTAAACAAACAATTATAACCCGCTTCACACAATTGTGCAACGGACAACAAATTGTAGCTTAATGATTCAACAAGTAAGACATTACTTAAATGGAAATCATTTGAGATGGAGATTTTACCCAAACCAATTACCTCTCCTTTTCCATTATCTCCAAATATGATACTTTCGCTATTCGATCCATTTACATCCAAGTGTGCGAACATTGCCTTTTCTCCGGTCATGTGGTGCGTGCATCCGCTATCCAAAATCCAACTTGTTCCACCGGAGATATAGGCCTACAAAAACATATTTAGTTTTTGCTCTTTGGTACCCAAACTTGGTTAGGTCCATGCACGTTAGTAACAAGCGATTTAGGGACCCAAATAGAACGAACACAAGGAGCATTCTTCGGCTTACGCCCAACATGATAAGCAACTACACGACCGAGGTTAGTCCTTTTAAGCACATAAGAAGCAAAGAACTCGGAGTGAGCTTTGTGCTTGGATGTTCCTTCGCCTTTTACAAAGTGAATGGGCTTGCTTAAAGGAGCAACAACAATGTTGCTCTTTTGCCCTTTTGGCGGAACATACCCAAGCCCTTGCCTCTTAGGATTACCTTGGCGCTACCGAGATACTCCTCTAAACCCTTGCTTGCCTTGTAGGACTTTTGAAGTCCATCTTCAAGCATCACCTTAAGCTTCTCATTTTCATGAGCTAAGACTTTCAAAGTCTCACGGTTAGTAGCACAAGTAGCAACATCAACATTAAAGCATCTAAGCGCAACTGCTGCTTGTTGAAGGTAATGAAATATTGGAGTTGTTGATTGAGGTAGAAGCTTTATTCGAGAGATCAACAAGCTTCACTTCAAGAGCCTTGCAAGCATCCTTTGCTTTTGCAAGTTGCTCTAAGAGTGAAGCATTGGTGATCTCAAGACTAATTGCTTCATTTTTGGTCAAATTTGAACTTTTGACCAAATCCTCATTTCTCTTTCTTTCAAAAGCTAGGCTCTTCTCTAGCTCAATGTTCTTCTCCTTTTCAAAAATAAGGAGATCCTCTTGAGCCTCAAGAATAGCCTCCTTTTGTTCAACTACTTCCTCCAATTTTTCAATATCTTTAAGTAGCAAGTCTAATTTTTCAATATCAAAATCATTCATAGACTTAAATGCTACTTCCTCATCATCACTAGCATCATCACAATCATCTATGCCATAATCAACAATAGAGAGTGGAGCTTTTAGATGATACCTTGTGCCCCTTTGCCATAAGGCACATTGGAGCATCTTCATCTCCGTCGCTCAAGTTGTCGAAGAGGCTCTTCGACTTTGTCGGTGGAGTAGCGATGGCGACGGTGGCAAGTCCTCCCTCATTGTCGGAGTTGGACTCGGACTCGGACTCGAAGTCGGAGTCGGAGTTCCACTCCTTGCCAATGTATGCATGACCCTTGCCTTTGTACTTCTTGTTCTTGTCCTTGTCCTTCTTCTTGAACTTGTCTTTCTTGTAGGGCTTTTCTTCTTTCTTCTCTTTGTGTGGGCACTCGGCAATGAAATGACCGGGTTCCCCACACTCATAGCACTTTCTTGAGGAGTGACGCCCTCTTGACTTGTTGCCAAAGCTCTTGGAATGGCTTCCAGGTTTGTATCCTTTTCTCTTCAAGAACTTGTTGAATCTTCTAACAAGAAGGGCCATGTCTTCATTTGTGAGTGGCCCATTTGATTCTTCTTCATCGCTTGAGCTATCTTCGGCTTCTTGCACCACCTTGACGGCTTTCAAGGCGATGCCCTTCTTCTTGCCGGACTTGAGCTCCTCCACCACTTCCGCTTCCTTCACCATCATCTCATCCGTCATCAACCGGCCAATCACATCATGAGGAGTGAGAGTGTCGAAGTTTGGCCGGTCGCGGATGAGTTGCACAAGGTTGCGGTTGGTGGGGGTGATCACTCGAAGGATGATCTTCACCACGGCCTTGTCGGTGAGCTCGATGCTTCCAAGTCCCTTTGCTTGATTCACTAGCACCATCAAGCGATCAAACATATTTGTGTATGATTCACCTTCTTCCAAAGTGAATCGGCTTAGCTCCCCAATGATGAGTTCGATCTTGGACTCACGGACACTTGATACACCTTCATGAGACACCATCAATCTTTCCCAAATGTCCTTGGCATTGTCAAGGCCATCGACCAGTTGAACTTCGGAGTCGCTCAAAGCATTGAACAAGGCATTGACGGCCAAGTCGTTGAAGTGTTGAGCTTTGTCTTCTTCGGAGGTGAGATTGTTGGGGTTTGCGGGCTTGAAACCTGTTTCAACAATCTTCCAAATACACGGATGAAGTGATCTCAAATGCATCTTCATCTTATGTTTCCATGCCGCATACCGAGTGCCATCGAAGTGAGGCGCTCGGCCAGACGAGACGGAAACATAGGATGAGGAGTTTGAGACTCCAAAGGAGGAATAATCTAAAGGAATTGCAACCCCTATACCGGAACCCGAGGCTTTCTCTTGGCCATGGGTTTCGGTAACCTTCTCTATGTCGGACATCTTTGATTCTCCAAGCGGTTAAGCCAAAGTAAAGGAGATTTGGCTCTGATACCAATTGAAAGGACCAACGATGTCGCCTAGAGGGGGGGTGAATAGGCGGATTAAAATTTACGCAATGAATAAAACGGGCCGAAGCTGGTTAACCGGAGTCTCCGGGATTTGGTCGGATACTCGGCTTGTCTGGAGTGTCCGGTATTGAGTCCGGACTCTCCGGGTTAGCTGGCTCGGGAGCGCAATAACAACTACTCTAGCAAGCGCAACAAACTACTCGAAATAGAATGCAAGAGCAGCCTAGAACAATTGCTAGACAAGATTTGAATTAAAGCTAAGCAAAGAGCTAGATCTAACTTTACACAAACAAATCCAACCAAGCAAGTCTAGGAAGAAAAAGAGAGAGCGAGAGACTCGATTTTTCACCGAAGTTCGGATTCTTGAAGGGAATCCTACGTCTCTGTTGAGGTGGCTCGGTCACACTTGAGCCGGGGTCTCTTTCAACCCGCTTTCCTCCGGTGTTGCACAAATGCACTCATGGCTTCACTTCTTGTCTCTTCCCTTTCGGAGGCGAGACTCGCCTTCACAAACGACCGGGGCTCACCACATGCGTCGGTAGCTCCCGGTGACTCCTAGCCGTCTAGGAGACCTTCAACCTCCAAGAGAAATAGCACCACGAAGAATCGCTTGGAGGATGAACTAGTGCTCAACAAGATGAAATGAATGCACTTAGCACTTTGCTTCTTCCTCTCCTCACCAAAAGGAATCAACAACCAAATTAATTGGTGGGAGGAAGTGAGGGCTCTATTGAATGCTTAGAGATGGTTAGGAATGGCTTGAATGCTGCTATGAATGAGCTCAATAGAGATCCTAGCCGTTGGAGTGGAGTGGAGGCTTTAAATACCCTTTTTGAAAACTAGCCGTTACTCCCGTTTTTGAACAGGCCGGAGTGTCCGGACAAACAACCCGGAGACTCTGGGTTATCCGGAGACTCCGGACCAAATGTCCGGATACTCCGGACCAGCTGGAACCAAAAGCAATCGAGGGGTCCAACCCAGAGACTCCGGATAAAATGTCCGGATACTCCGGATTGAATCCGGACACTCCGGACTGAAATCCGGAGACTCCGGGTTACCCAGTTCGGTTTCAATTTGAAACTTTTCAAAACCAAATGAAGTAGTGCTAATTTGAGATGCAGTATTTGATGTTGAGCACATGCACATCCTAAAGTCGATTTCTCGTCGTACCCCCTTAATAGTACGGCTATCCTTAAGACACAAATAAATAAAATGATACAACTTTGGTCTTGATGCCGTCCTTTTTCTTTTAAGTCGTCATAGGGGCGTCCAATGTCATTCCAAGCTCGATATGATCTCGATCTCTGCAGTATTCTTGGATAAAACATTAGATCTCTTTAATTGTGTCATCATTAATCACCAAAACAATTTGAGGGGCCTAGATGCACTTTCACCTTCCCGGCAGGGAAGTGTACCGGAGGGGTGGAACGGGAATGGTCCGTATAGACATTCTTGGTTCTCACAACGGTAGATGCTAATGGGGGACTGTGAGCCCAAGGTAGCTATACAACTATCAGTTAACAACTAAAACAACAGGAATGGTTAACGAAATGCTGTGATCATCTCGACCGACCGCATGTATTCTAGTTGCCTGTGAGTAACGGTCGTTGATATCTTCTGGGTAAAGCTGAGCACCTCTGCAGAGTTAATCACGATGGTATTCGAATACGCCGTACTTCCGGTTAATGAAGTTAAGTTTGAACTGGGGTGATACCCGCAACCAAGCTCAAGTTACTATTTTGGTAAATTTGGAGAAGTTGGTTAAGTGTTGTGAACTGGAGAAACCCCCCTAGCTACTATCTATGGGTTGTGCTTCAAATGTAAAATGAATTGTAAAATAAAACTGCATTCAGATACTTAACCCTACTGCAATCCTTTGGAATACCCCTGCATATAATATTCAGTGTTCTCCGTACGACTTGTTGAGTACTCCCGTACTCACCCTTGCAAACTCCCGCCCTTTCAGAGTTTGAGGAAGCTGGAGCGTTTCAGGAGTTCATAGATGGCGATTTTGTCTGGTTTTGAGGTCTTAGTCTTTTGCTCAGGCCTGCCTGTGCGGTGTTTTGCTTGTAAGTTATTCGGGCCCTGTTGCGCCCTCTTTTGTAAAAACCCTGGCCGTTAGGCCCTATATTTTGTAAAAACCCTGGCGGTGTTTTGCTTTTGCCAGGCAATTGTACTCTTGTTTTCCAACAGTTAGTCTTCCCGGGTAACTGTTGTGAGTTTTCGCACTGCCCCTAAAAAGGCGGTCCGTTACATTGGGCGTCAACAATCATACGCACCTTACGTATCAGTTCGCAATCAATTTGCAAAATGTTGTTTATAAACTTGGACTATATATATAGTCATGTCACATGTCCACTGTATGTATGATGATTAAACTCAAGCAGACCGCACAATCTCTCGCGATAGCGTGGTTATAGCTAAATTAACCCCAGCCGCGAATTAACGGTGGTCGCAATCATCAATCATCCAAAGTGTGCTTAGCAGAACAACCATCGCAATCGGAGAAAGAAAAAATAACCTGTGGCAAGTTGAACGGTGGGAAATAAGAGCTCGTGGTTTGCAATGTAGGAAGAGGATCGCTGTCGATCCATCTAATTTGAGGTCCAGCGATACAACTCCGGTTCGACCGTTACGTTATTTTGCTACAGTTAGTACCACTTGCGCCGCAGTAGTGTATCACATTCACAGTGCAGTGCCGGGATAAAAAAACGAGGTTTTTGAAGGCCATGTTCAATGCAAAAACGTTTAGATAGATACTTAAAGAGAGAAACAATATCATAAACATCTATTAAAAAGTAAAAACCTCCAATACAAACATCTCTTTATAGATATTTATATATGTATAAACACCTGCTAAGTATGAACACTTAATTAAGCATCCATGCTTCGAAATAACCGCCTTATCTCTACTATTCTAGAGCAGCACTTGGTGGCAGTGGTCCGTTCTTCCCACGTCATTAATTGTCGCTTAATTGCCCTGCTTAATTGCTCTACTTAATTGCCCTGCTACTTAATTGCTCTGCACAAAAAACAAAGCGTTGCTTTAATTAGCTAGCTCTTGCAAACAATGAAGCGTTAAAGATAGATGTTTGATCTTGTGATTTTTTTTTTAATTTTTTAATCTTTATTTTTCGTTATCAATTTTGTTTTTCGTAGCAACGCACTGGCATGTAACTAGTCTATTCTAAGTACCTTTAAACACCTGCATTGTACATGGCCTCGCGCGCCGCCGCTGGGGCAGAGTGCAACACAACGAGATTTGCCTGGGGTTTCGGTCGTGTTTTGCTGCATCCGCGGCGTGCGGCTCTCCTGTGTCCACGGGTCACTCGTGTCGGCCGCGCCGGGCGTCGTGACGACAGCCGACGAGCTGGTGCCAGGATCGGGTGGTGTTCTGAGTCTGACTGGGAGCGTCCGAGCTCGAGGAGTAGGTTAGGTGTCCATGTCTTGGTGGAGTTAATTTACCGTCTACCCTTTTGCGTTCTGCACCCCTTGCTTTTGTGGATGGGTTATAGGGATAGGTGAAGCCTTCTGTCTCAACACTGTGATTCAATGAAAAACAAAGGAGCTGATCGTAGCACTGAAGCTTGCGTAATACTCCCGCAGTTTCTTTTTATAAGGCCTATTTGGTTTCGTTAGGACAAGGTTTTGACCAACGATTACTCTATTACATATAATTTTTATGACACAAAATTGATATTAGCAGATTTGTATTCAAAAGTACTTATATATAATTATGATTTTGTATTGCATAAATGATATATTAATGAAGTAATCGTTGGTCAAAGTTTTGTCCTAACGAAACCAAATACGCCTTATAAAAAGAAACGGAGGGAGTAAACTCGAAAGGAGCTTTTCACCGATACATTGCTCGCTCCGGTCGCAAAAGGCTATAGCACATTTTTGAATGCTAGTTTTTACTACGTAAATTTGTAGAACCTAATAAAATTACAGGTTTATGAAAATTCTTTTCAAGATAAATCTACAATACTATTTTCATATATCGATAGTCAAGGTTTATAGAGTCGGATAATTGTATTATCCTAAAACGATCCTTTGGTGACCAGAGAGAGCACATATATACCTCTCGTGGCGTGGGTGTTGAATACGGCACGCACAGCTAGGCTCCAGCGAGACCGCTAAATTAACAAAAAAAAAAATCGCTAGGACAGGAGAAGTAAAGCACGAGTTGGTCTCGGTCTGGCCCCTCGAGGCTCGAGTAGAAGTGAGTTTTGGTAGGTTCGGCTGCCCCTGGCCTTTAGCGTCGTGTGAGAGTCGTACTAACGCCAACACACAATAGCCAAGCCATGCATCTCGAAGAGCAAAAATGAAAGCAATTAACCGTGGGCTTCGCTGAAACCCGCATCCCCGGCCGCTCTAATTATCTTACTCGATCGTTCTTGCCATTGATTTATCCACCCACGCAAGCACCAAGCCGCACGGAGCATATACGGCCGTATTATACCGCCAAAAGTACCCGTATTATACTCCACTGTATATGTAAGCTTCGTTCTGCTAATCTATTCAAGGTTAGCTTCTAGCTTAACGCAAGTACGTGATGGGACGACCTGCTGGTCGCGAGACCTGACATGATCATTCGCTGGAGTTCACACTTGGTGAGGGTTAACGCTCTTTACTCGTGCACCGTCCCACCATGGATCGGCTCGTCAGGACACAGGGAAGTAAAAAAGAAACTAATTTTGATGGAGGAGGAAATAGAATCGTCGTCTCCGACTCCAACTCCAACAGAAGAGTATACATGCTGTGTCGTGTAAATCAATTTGCACAGCTTATGTAGGCAGACAGTGGTGAACATAAGGAGGGGACGCGAAATGGCTAGAGCACCAATTCTGATCGTCGTGTTTCTAGTAGCACCAATTAAGATATCGCACCGGCTGCCCCACCGTAAACGCAAGAAAATACAGGAGCATTGAGCACTTCTTCTATTGTTTTTTGGGTTTTGATAAGTTTCATCTGGTTGTTTTCTTTAGCAACCATCATCCAAATTCTGGATCATTGGATTTGCTTTCAGATCGATGCACACTCTCCCTGAATTCGAGGTGGGTTGATCCTACGGATATGTGTTTTGATCGTGCGGTCCAAAATTTTGATGATTTTTAGGACAAAAACATCCGGATGATGCCTATACACTCCTTTTTTTTTTT
Source organism: Rhipidocladum racemiflorum (assembly GCA_036346355.1). Taxonomy (NCBI): domain Eukaryota; kingdom Viridiplantae; phylum Streptophyta; class Magnoliopsida; order Poales; family Poaceae; genus Rhipidocladum; species Rhipidocladum racemiflorum. The sequence goes on along the minus strand of CM070588.1, from coordinate 55,950,159 downwards.
CTGCATACGCTACTGGAGGCGTCAGCTACATAAAAGGAGTGAAGCCATGAAAGGGATGGCTTGCTTGGTTTATTAATCACCTTATAGGTGCCTCCAAAATCCAAATGGTCCAAAACACAAAAGAGAGCACAGGGCATGGATGCACGAGGGGTCATTCTGTGGGCCCTCGGCGTAGGGCAAAGCAGGGAAAAAGCTCGGCACGGGGGACTCGTGGGGAACTTCATAAATTCTCCTCGGGGCCCATCGTGAGTGAAAGCGAAATGGATGGTGGCCAGACAATGGGCTGCGGCGTATGGCTTAGGCAGCCCGGATGGCTCGACGGATCGAGGCCCATCAGGTTGGCCCATGCTGACTTGTACAGTTTGAATGTAGACACACCACGTGCTGGTGTGTAGGTTTAACGTTCGTTTTCAACACATGAATTTTACATTAATTTTGAGAGAATTTTACAGAAATAGTTCAATCTGTACGGTATAATTTATTAACTTAGAAGATTTCAGCATTCCAAACAGAATGTTAGTACTCTTTGATCTGATAGAGGTATACATAGCCAAGGATCACAATCCTCTCAAAAAAATATTAAGATCGCAAACTTCTAAAAGCTCATATACCACCTTTTTCCTTCAGTTTTTTTTTTTTTTTTTTTTTGCAAAAAATTCTCCGTAAATTCTAAAATTGCATCGAGATCTTCCCGGCGGTTCAATTGTAAAAAAGAACCCTCATGGTTCAGAAAATTCCTCGTAGACCTTAGATCCTGTTTTGCAAAAAAAAAACTCATATTTTTTTTTTTACAAAATCTTGTTCAAATTTATTGTTTCTGCGAAAAGGCCCCAGTGATTCATGAAATTACAATTGACGAGTACCCATACCATGGGTACCCCCATCAGCCCGGAAGCACGAACGGGCTGACCTATCACGGCGGAGGCCCGGCACCACCGAAAGGTACTTGGGCCGCAGGGAACGAGCCCCGACCTATGCGGGGCCGACCCCGGACGGTCGGCGGACTCCGGTTCCGGGCGGTCGGCATGCGCCGGCCGCCTAATATTGAAGCTCAAGCTCCACTGCGCAAGACGAGCAGCAGGCCCACGCCGATGTCGCGGCGCCTTGTGCGCAGCTGGCCTCGACATCCGTGCAGGTAGGCGGCTCCTTCCCAAGGTGTCGGAAGAGCCACCGAAGAAGTAAGCCTCGCCCTGCCGCCTGGCACACCGCAGAGTACGCCACTCCGAGGCCAAAGCAAAGTCAAGCGCCATTAAAGCCACCGAGGCCGACAAGAGCACCACGCAACACGCCACTCGACAAAGACTACGCAAGATCAGACGCATACAGAGCCACCAACCCTACCTCGGGACGGCAGGGTTGGCAGGACAAGACAGAAGCCAAACCTCAAGACGTGCATTCTCTCCTCGTAGTCTTCCCAACTCCGTGTAACTCGCCTCCTCCGTCTATATAAGGAGAGGCAGGCCCGAGAGGAGGGGCGCGAGAAAAGAGAAATAGCCTCCTAGGTAGCCTCGACTCCTAGCGAAAACCTCAAGGGGATCGGACAAATGACCGTCCGCCTCGCTGTACACCCCTTATCCGTCTCCCAAAGATCAATACATTCACACCGCACGAATCGAGTAGGGACATTCGGCCCGAACCAAGATACTTCTTCGGCTCCTTGAGTCGACCATTCGGGAGAGGAGCGCGCGACCCCATCCGACCATAAATTCGTATTGCCGGTGCACGAAACACCGGCAGTTGGCGCCCGAGTAGGGGATCTCGCGCGTCTTCACCGACATCCTCATCTTCGGTTCCCATTCTCCTCCCTCGATGGCTTCCTCCCACTACGTTTCGCCGATGTCGAGGCCGGATCCGCTTGGCGCCCTCGATTTCATCGTCACTACGGCGGGGAGCTTGTCTCGTCCCCGCTGCCGGGACCGGACGCCCTCGCAAGCCTGGATGCGATTGCTCACGCCCTCAAGAACCTCACCTCGAGGCCTCAGCAAGCCGCTGGCGGCGTCATGGCTGGCAGCAAGCACTACCCCGGCAACATTGTTTACGGATCGCGCGAAGCGGCGACTTTCACCCTCCACGAGCTCCCAACTCGTGGGCCATGGCCGATTCTGCCACCTTCCTCCACGACTGTTTGGCGGACTCCTCCACCATGGCTCTAGCTCCGAGCAAGGAGTGTGCCCCTCGAAGGGCCTACACCGCGAGTGCAATATGACGGTGCGGCGGAGCCATCCTCCACCCGTTACCATCGGGACCCTCCTCCCGCGACGAAGCGGCGGCGGGAGGAATCCGGCGGAAGACGACGACAAGACCTATAACGCTGGCTGACCTCCGGCGGCAGCGAGGAGTTAGAAGCCCGAAGGCGAGCTCGATAAGCTCCAGGCCGAATCGAGCGCCAGCCTTAGCCACCGCTTGACCTCCGCGCGGCCACAAGGCTGCGTCAGGTGCATCAAGAATTGGCCGAGGAAGCGAACGGCCTTCCGTTCTTCCTCACGCCAACGAGAACATTGCCGCTGCGGCAATGCCGCCCGAGGGCTGCTCGAGCCAACGGAGCCTGGCCAAGGCCACCTACCGTAACCTCCGGATCGGTAGAGCGTCTTGTCGTTCAAAGACGCCCAAGGTTCTAGCTCGGCGAACGGGCGCCACTTCGGGCCGCTGGGCCACTCCTCCTCAGGCGGCGAGCTCAGCCAAGACGGCCCGCTTCACGAACTCCCCAGGCATCGTACACCGGTGCGCCATCGCCTGGGGACAAGTATGATCTCCGCACCACCCTCAAGGCGCGAAGGAGAGCTACCAACGCGGCAAAGACCTCGCAAGTCGCCGATAGCGGCGACGCAACCATCCCGACCCAGATTCGACGGCCTGGGCGCTGCGTTCACCCGCCGTGATCCGCAACGCCGACTTCGGCCGATTCCGGCCCGACCAACATAGCCAAGTACACGGGGCTACCAACCCCGATGTGCGGTTAGAAGACTATCGGCTACTTTGTCGAGTGGGGAGCGACGGACGACTCCTTCGTCATCCAAGACTCCCCATCTATCTTGCGGACTCGGCTCAAGCATGGCTCGAGTACTGCCACAGATACCATCGGCACCGGGCCGACTGACGAACCTTTCGTCGGAAATTTCCAGGGCACGCATACAAACGCCCTGGCAACTCTGGGATCTCAAGAGCTGCAAGCGGCGGCCGGGAGACCCTCCGGGACTACATCCGCCGCTTCCCAAAGAAGGCAACGAAGCTCCTCGACATCCGCGACGCCGACGTCGTCGGCGTTCATCTACGGCACCACGTGCGAGGCTCGTCCACAAGTTGGGGCTGCGAAGCCCGGACCACCAAGGAGCTCCTCGACATCGCCACCAACCACGCCTCCGGCGAGGAGGCCGTGGGGCCATCTTCGAAAGGAAGACGACCCACAAGACCCGGCCTCGGGCCGGCGCCCCCTCCGACCGCCATACGACAAAAGGAAGGCGGAAGGGAAGCAGGTCGCGAAGGTCGAATGGTCGCCGCCGACCGACCGCCAAGCAGCAGGCTCGGCAGACGCCAGACCGATTCGAGAAGTTGATGGATAGTCCGTGCGAACCACGACTATCCCGTCAAGCACAAGTATCGGATCGCGAAGTCTGGCGGTTTCTCTCGGAAACCCCACGACGTCGCGGGTAAGGGAAGAGCGCGACCGTCCGACGCCGGGCAAAGGGCGATGAGCCGGCCGACGAGTTCCCGCGGCTCGACGGTTGCCTCATGATCTTCGGAGGAGGAGTGCTACGCCGACAAGCGGCGGTGGCTTCGCCCACCGAGAGGTCCACACGGCTACCCCGCCGTGCCCACCTACTTGAGGTGGTGAGTGCCCGATCGCCTTCGACCGGACCGACCACCCGACCACATCCCGCACCGGACGCTACTCCGCCGTCGTCGACCCCATCGTGGGGACGGTTACCGACCAAGGTCCTCCTCGACGGCGGCAGTTAGCCTCAACATCATGTATGTTGAGACCCTGGATGCCCTGAGGGTCCTCGCCTCCGCCCTCCGAGCAAGGCGCCTTTCACGGCGTCGTACCAGGCCAACAGCCCACCCCTCGGGCGGTCGGCCTGCCGTCACCTTTGGGAACCCGGACAACTTCCGCACCGAGAGCCTCACGCTCGAGGTTGTGGACTTCCTCGGCTCCTACCACGCCATGCAGGGATCGACCATGCTACGCGAAGTTCATGGCGATCCCCAATTACACCTACCTCAAGTCAAGATGCCAGGGCCGCAAGGAGTCATCAGTGGCCACATCTTTCGGCCGCCTACAATCAAGCGGCGAAGCGTGCGAGCTGGCCTCGGCGGTCCTCGCTTCGCGAGCTCGCCCGGCTCCAGGAGAAGGCCGGATCCGCCCTCGACTCCAGCAAGTCGGGACTAGCTCTTTCAAGTCCGCGGAGGACACGAAGGAGGTCATTTGTTGATCCCGAGGATCCCGCCAAGACCGTGCGGATCGGGGCCGCCTCACCACCAAATAGGAAGGCGCTCGTCGACTTCCTCCAAGCAAACCGAGACGTCTTCGCTTGGAGACCCTCGGACATGCCAGGAGTCGAAGCGAGGTCGCCGAGCACTCCCTGAACATTCGACCAGGGATCGGCACCGATCGCCCGGCGCTGCGCCCGTTTCGACGAAGAGAAGCGACGGGCCATTGGGAAGAGATCGCCAAACTTTTGGCGCCCGGTTTTGTAAGGGAGGTGCGTCACCCCGAGTGGCTCGCCAATCCCGTCCTTGTAAAGAAAAAGTCGGGGCAATGGAGAATGTGCGTTGACTACACGAGCCTTAACAAGGCCTGTCCGAAAGATCCATTCCCATTGCCTCGCATCGACCAGGTCGTGGACTCCACCGCCGGGTGTGAGTCCCTTTCCTTTGGATGCCTACTCGGGCTATCACTGATTGCGATGAAGGAATCCGATCAGCTCGCGACCTCCTTCATCACCCGTATGGCTCGCATCGTTACGTCCACGATGCCTTTTGGTCCAAAACGCAGGCGCCACGCATTACCGATGTATGCAGGCATGTTTTTCGCACCAAATTGGCCGTAACATCGAAGCCTCACGCCGATTTACATCGTTGTCAAAACCAGGAAGGCCGATGACCTCATCACCGACCTGGAGGAGACTTTTGCGAACCTCCGACGGTTTCGCATAAAGCTCAACCCCGAGAAGTGCGTCTTCGGGGTCCCCAAGGGCAAGTTGCTGGGATTCATCGTCTCCGAGCGCGGCATCGAAGCTAACCGAGACAAGATCTCCGCTATCGCTAGGATGGGGCCAATCAACGATCCAAGGGAGTTCAAAGGTCGATGGGATGCCTCGCGTCACTAAGTCGCTTTGTATCCCGCCTCGGAGAACGAGGGATGCCACTCTACAAGCTGATGATGAAGTCCGACCATTTTTTCTGGACCAACGAAGCTCAGGAAGCCTTTAGTCGACTAAAGGTCTTTCGACCTCACCTCCGGCCCCGTCGCCCGGAACCACAGGAGCCTTTGCTCCTCTACATCGCCGCCACGACTCAGTCGTCGGGCGGCACTTGTTGTGGAGCGAGCAGAGGAAGGCCGTTCTCAAGGTGCAGAGGCGGTCTACTTCGGCCGAGGTGCTCTCCGAAACAAAGATTCGATATCCTCGGATCTGGTTCTTGTACTCGGTGCTCATCACCAAGAGGAAGCTTGCCCATTACTGATCGACACCCCATCTCCGTCGTAACCTCCTCACCGCCGGAGAAGTCGCCCACAACCGCGACGCTACGGGAAGGATCGCCAAATGGGCTCTCGAGCTCAACGGCCTCGACATATCAGACGCCCTCAGGACGGCGATCAAGTCCCAGTGTCTTGGCGGACTTTGTCGCCGAGTGGACCGAGGCGCAAGTCCTGCGGCGGCCGAGGACCCGAGTAATCGGACGATGTACTTCGATGGGTCTTACACCAAGAACGGGCCGGCGCGGGGTCGTCATCATCTCCCCACTCGGCAACAAGCTCCGGTATGCCATACGACTACTCTTCGACGCCACCAACAATGTCGCGAGCACGGCCCTCGTCAATGGTTTTGGATCGCCACGACTGGGCGCACGACGGCTCAACGTTCACGGCGACTCCAAGCCGGTCGTCGACCAAGTAATGAAAACCACCGAGCCCCGAGACGCTTCGGATGGCCGCCATCTTGCCTAGAGGTCCGCAAGCTTGAGGAGAAGTTCAAGGGTTTCGAGCTCCATCATAGCTACCGACGCTTATAACGGTGAAGCCGACTCCTCGCCAACCTCGCCTCGGAAGGGACCGGTTCCCTCGAATCTTCGTTTCCGACCTCAACGACCCATCAATCCGGTTGGACCCGAGTCTTTGGCGCCGCCGACCCCAAAGGCGGGCGGCCCCATCGATCTTCTGGCCGATGCCCACCCGCTGGGTCGGACTTGGGCGTCTGAGCATCGAAACCGATCGAGGCGACCGCTTGTCGATCGATTGACAAACGGTCGCTTCCTCGCCGATACCACCGAGGCTCGGCGCCTCGCTTCGGCGGGCTAAGTCTTTCGTCCCGATCGGCGCCCTCTACAAGAGGAGCCCGTCCGGAATCCTTCAGTGCGTTCGACCGACCAAGGAAGCACCTTCGCAGGACATCCACGACGGTGTGCGGGCACCATGCACGTGCCATGGTCCCTGGTAGGAAAAGCCTTCCGATAAGGTTTCTTGGCCGATCGCCGTAGCAGATGCGACCAGATTGTCCGCACTGCGAAGGATGCCAATTCTTCGCCAGCAGACGCATCTTCTGCAAGAAGCCCTGCAGACGATCCCCATCACATGGCCCTTCGCGGTTTGGGGCTCGACCTAGTCGGACCCTTCGAAAAGGCGCCGGGGCTTCACTCACTTGCTTGTCGCCAGAGACAAGTTCACAAAGTGGATTGAAGCAAAGCCATTGGCAAAGATCACATCGGCAAGCAAAGAAGTTTCTTCCGCGACATTGTTCACCGGTTCGGGTGCCCAACTCCATCATCACCGACAACGGACGCAGCTTCACGGGAAAGGAGTTCCTCGAGTTCTGCGACAACTTCAACATCCGAGTCGATCGGGCGGCGTGGCACACCGAGCCAACGGACAAAGCCGAGCGAGCCAACGGCATGATCCTCCAAGGACTCAAGCCGCGAATCTTCACCGATCAAGAAATTCGCGGACGATGGGCCGCCGAGCTACCGCCTGCTTTGGAGTCTGCGAACCACGCCAACCCGGTCGGCCGGGTTCACTCCTTTTCTTGGTGTTCGGGCGAGGTCGTCCTCCCGACCGACCTTGAGTACGGCGCACCAAGGGTGCAGAACTACAACAACGACGGCAATCGAGAACAAAGAAGATGACCTCGACCAGACTCGACGAAGCTCGAGACGTCGCGATCTTACTGATCGGCAAAATATCAAGCGCCGCTGTCGCTACCATACCGACGAGTCCGCGATCATTGCTCAAGTCGGCGACTTAGTGCTGCGCCAAATCCAGTCCGCGAAGGACAGGCACAAGCTCTCCCCGCCTTGGGAGGGCCCTTTCACCATCGCGGAAGTCCTCCGACCCGGCACTTTCCGCCTCAAGGACACCGAAGGGAATCTCGTGACAAACGCCTGGAACATAGAGAAGCTGAGAAGGTTCTATCCATAGTCGGCCTCTCTCCTCTTTTTGTACCATGCAAAAAACACTCAAAGCTGCAGCAGTCGGACGACCGACCAAGTGGTTTTTTCTCTCTCTCGAACCTCTCTCGTTTTGCTGATCTAGAGCACTACGACCTCCGCCCCGAAAGCAGAGGTCCGGAAACTGTCCTCCTTCGATCACGTGCGAAAGAACGAGGGCTAGATCTCAACACAAAAAGAGAAGGAGCGAAAAGAGACGAAAAGAGGAACCCGAGCACTTTTATTTATTTATGGAGGAACATCGCCCCAACCAAGAGCGAACCGCCCATTGCGATCTTGGTGCGCGCTACCGCTACCGAAACTCGCGCGGCGTGCCTCTACCACCGCCCGCAATAGTGGCGCCCTCGCTTCTCGAAGCCGAGGAACGCCGACGACGAGGACGCCGACTCGCCGCACATCCTCACGAACAGCCGCGGCCTCAGCATCCGCCACCTCCCAACCAGGCACGATGGGCGACTACCTCTCGGCCGAAGTGGCGTTGTGGTCCGCCATGGCGACGGGAATGGGCGCACTCCACGCCTCTCCTTTTATAGGCGGCGATGTGGGAGGCACGGAAGACGAAGCGCCCCAAGTCGCCAAAGCAGTGCGAGAGGAGCAGAAGATGAAGCGCCTTGGGGTCACGCAACGGCGCAGAAGACGAAGCGCCCAGCGTCAGCTCCGAAATCGGCGCGGTCCTCAAGGCGAGTTAATCCACCCTTATCCCCGAAAGCATAAAGTTCCTTTTCGAAAGAATCGCCACGAGCTCAAGCGACGCGTGGCGATCGCACTCGCCCCACGCACCGCCGGGTCGTGATGACCTCGTGGGTCGGCGACCAAAATCGATAACCGGTTACCACTCCGACCGAGCTCCTCTTAAAGTAACCTCCTCAAAACCAAAATGCTACGGCCCACGCCCGCTGGCTACTGATTCAAGTAGCACTTTGTGCAAAAAGGAGGCTACTCGAGCGAAGGGGCCGAGCGGCGGCCGGACGGAGTTTTCGATATAGGTTGACGAATGCTACAACCTACGCCCAGGCCCAACCCGACCATCATTTAAAAGCGCTGGTCGCTAACCTAAGCCGCGACCGACCGACCGAGCTATCTACCTCGCGGCTACTTCCTCGGCTCAAAGTGCTTACGGCCTACGCCCCGCTGCCACGGCTCAGTGGCACTCATGCGGAGAAACAAGCCCTCCGAGCAAGAAACACTATGAGCGGCCTGAGCACCCCCACTTAGGTTAGATTTCAACCCGCCAAGCCGCGAAGGAGGTGGTCCGACCCGACACCTCCTCCATCAAGCAATCGCCGAGGCAGCCGCCCTACCCCGTGTCCTCTTCGCATGAACCTGGTGCAACGCCACGCTCGTGGCACCCTGTGGCCCCGTAGCTACGGTTGAAAAATTGCCCAAATTCATAAAAGAAACACGGGTAGACGGGCAGAGTAACTTAAAACACGGCGCTTGAGCTCAACTAGGGCAGTCTTGTTCATTACATACATTGCCAAAAAGCAAGCGAAGGAAAATTAATCTTCCTCCTTCCGACGGAGAATTTCGGCGGCGAGATTGGGAAGCAATCTCTTGGGCGCACGGATCGACCGGGCCATGAACGCGTCGACCTCTTCGTCGCTTTGGCCAGCCGACGCCGCCCCGATCGCCTCAAGGTCGACGCCGTCATAATAAGAGACGGTGTTGACCAGGGCCGAGGAAGCGCCAAGCACCGCCGCTTCCCGACCGACGCCGACGCGCTCAGGGATCCACCCAAGCATGGCGGGGATGGCGCTGGGGCCCGGAGTAAGCCCGAACAGCCGGTCGCAGGCGGCTTGGACGCCCACGTGGAGGACCGTCAGCTGGGCCGTCGTATCGGCCGCATCCCTCTCCGCCAGCCGCTTATTCAAAAGGGCCGAGTCGCGTGACTCGACCGCCGCGTCTCGTGACTCGACCGCCGCGTCTCGTGCCTCCACCGCCGCCCTTCGCGACTCCAGCGCGTCGGTAAGGCTTTTTCGCAGATCTGCAGGGACGAAAACAACGTCAGGGGACGCTCGCCGTGGTGACTCCCGGAAGAATGAACTACTCACCGGCCACGGAAGCCTCCTTGGCGCGAAGTTCCTCCTCGACCTTGGCACGCGCTTCCGGTCGGCCAGAAGCGCTGGTCGGCAAGCTCCTTCATCGCCACGAGCTCCCCGAGTGAGATCCCGCCGGCTAAGCCGGTCGGCCTCCTGCGGACCGACTCGCATTCCTCCCGATAGAGGGCGGCTCCGCCGGGCGGATGTCGCCAAGACCGACCGCAGGTCTTAGCCGCTTCAAAGATCCGCCAGGGACGACTGCCCTCTCTCCTCGGTGGCCAACGACTCAAGACGTCGCCGAGCCTCCCGCAAGGCTTCAGCGACCTCTCCTACGACCCGCCGAGGCGCTCTTCCTTGCGGCAAGCGCCTCCGGGCCGAGCGGCTCTTTCCTACGGCACTCCCTACCGTGCAAGTGCCGGAGGAACATTGACTTGTCCACCGCGGAATGTCAAGCGCCGCAGTACCCGCCTGGTCGATCTCCATTCTGGCCAAGAAGATGCACAAGAGAAATCCGTCAAACTTACTACCGCCGAGCGGACTCCGAGCAATGGACTTCCTCGCCTTTGGACGCGCGTCAACAACAAGGGTAAGGTCGGCGTGGATCCTTCCCATCTCCTCCTCCAGAGCGCCCCAATCCGCTGCGTTCGCGCTGCCGCCCGTAACGAGCACGGACCCCGCCAGTCGGTCGGGCCAAGTCAGCCAAGGCGATCGGCCATCGCCGATTTGACTTCCCGCCGACGGAACGCTGTCGCTTGCCAGGCGCCCATCGGCGACACTCGACCGCCGGGCGGCGGCGGCGGCGGGTGGTAGATTCGCCCCGCCGGCGTTGCAACGCCGCGAATCGATGCTTTCGGCGACAGTTTCGCGCCGACTTCCACGGTCGGCAAAGACGGGGAAGGCAGGCCGGCAGAATCTCGCCGGCCATCGGTCGACGCAGACGGGCAAGCACGCCCGACGGAAGCTTCGCTCAGCAGCCGATCCGGCAGCGGCCCAGATCCCCTCTTCAGCGGCGTCCTCGCTGACGGCCCTTACCATGGGAGCGATCTCAACGATCTCGCCCCGACAACCACCGCGACGCCCGCGGACAGATCGGAGGGCGGTTCCTCACCGCCGAAGTGGGGCTCGCCTCCCCACAAGTGAGGCCTCGCAGTCGGGGTCGGCCAGAATTGCGAAGAAGTCAAGACCAGAGGAATTGCGCAAGTCACTTACCGGAGGAGCGAACAACCGGCACTGACGTGCCCTCTTTGCCGGACTTCGCGAGGAGGCGACAGGACTCCACGCTCGCAGGATAAACCTCGCGCCGCGGTCTTTTCGGAGGAGCCGCGGCCGCGGCCGCTGATCGGGACCGTCATGGCCGCTGGGACCGCCTCCAACTTCTTCTCCTCACTCGGCAACGACTCCACCCTCACTCGAGGTCTCCTCCGAGGTCTCCTCCGAGACCTCCTCGCCACGCTGGCCGGCCTTGGCGCTCGCTGCCTCTCTTCCGCGTCTTGGTGGCCTCTTTTTCCGCTAGCAGGCTGGCCCCGCTTCTCCTTTTCGAGGCGCGGCGTCGCCTCAACTCCTTTTCCCGGCAGCAAGGGACGGAGATCGCCCACCGAGACTGCGGAGCACGCCGTAAGGAGGCGAAGGAGCAGAGCAAAGCAAAAGCGAACAGAGCCGCCGACGTATTCAGCCTTCATGGATTTCGCGCCGAGAACGGCAGCAGCGCCGCCTACCGGTTCGGTGTCTCCGCGATGGAGATCATGACACGCTGCGCGAGGATCTCCGACGAGGGAGCTCCGCCCGACGACCTTGCAGTGGTCGGCCCAATGTACTCAAACATGGGACGAATCGACCCTTGAGGGGTTGGATGCGCCTCCATGAACGCATCGAGGACCACCTTGCTCGCCAGGCCTCGCGCTTCAGTCCGCGAGCTTTTCAAGGATCGCGTCCACCTTCTTCCGGTCCTTCGTGTCGTGACCCCACTTCAACAGGATGCGGCGTTGGTAAATTCCCACTAAAGGAGGGGCACCGTTGTCGAGGTTCCGGACATAGAACCACTCGCTATGCCACCCCTGTTAGACGTCGGCAGCCTCAAATCGACGTAGAACGGTTTGCGGTGGTTGCGCAGCTTAGATCATCGAGCCCCGAGGAGGCCGGCGGTGTCCTGGCGGCCTCGCGAAGAAGAAGTGGCGCCAGAGCCCAAAATGGGGTTCAATCCCGAAAGGCCTCACACAGCGTCATGAAGACCGCAATATGGAGGACTCCATTCGGGTTCAGTGGTGAACTTCTCCCCGTAATAGTGCAGCAACCCTGACGAGCGGTGGAGCGGAAGTCCAAGCCCTGTCAGAGAAGAACGCCACGAGACTATCTCGCCGTCCTCAAGTTCGGGACCTCGGTCGGCCGTGAACTTCGCCCGGCCGGACTCGGGCCGCGGAGGAAGGAACTCCTTCCTCTCCATCGAGATAGCGACCGCGCGGCCGAGTGCGGGGTCGGCGACATCTCCAAATGCTTGAAGAAGCGAGGAACGACGCGACGGCGTGAAGCTCCTCTTCTTCCTCGTTGTCTTTCTTCCCTTTTCCTTTCTTTTGCAGAGCGCGCGAACAGAGGGCTTGGCGCCTACCACGCCACCCACTCCTTCCTTTATAGGCGCCAGTAGAACAGACGCGCCTCGCTACAAATCGACGCCTCACGCAAATCAACGCGGCCGCGAAACCGTCACTTTGCCGCCGCCTCGCTTCTGAACGTGCCGCGATCCATTTAAATCCCATCGCGCATTAATCGCCCGACAGGATGGCCGCTTCGCCACAAGGCCAAGACAAAGATCGCGGCCTCGCCGATTCACGATGGGCTGGCGCCCGCCGGAAAGGTATGCAAGCGGCCCATTTGGGCGCGCCTCGGGAGAGCAAGCGCTATAGGCTCGCACGAGGCCGCCGTCGGCGTAGGGTTACGAAGGCGAATCCGGCCGGTGGAACAAAAGCCGCCCAAAGACGTAAAAGAGCGAGGCGAAGTCGCGGTGAGCCCTCAGAGGCCTCCGCTGGGTCGGCGGACGACCCAATCATCGTGGACTCGCCCGAGACCATACCTCACACTCTCCGCGAACTCATCGATGAGTAGCGGCCACCAAGGCCCGGGCCTACGGACGACCGGCGATCCGACACGGATCGAGTAAGGAAAGGTTTTTATGGAACGCCCCAGTAGTCGGACGCCCACGGAGCTACGCCGGCTTGAAACGAACCCTCAAGGGGATCGCCAAGGTTCCACTCGGATTACCCGATAGTAGCTCGCACGAGCACGGCGTTCAAACCGACGAAGGTAAACGCGTCCACACTGACTCGAGGACCCACGCACACCGTGGCTCGCCAGAGTCCGGCCTGTAAACCTCGGCCGGCTCCCCGACCGGCCGGGGGCTCAGAACTACACCAGGGTGCGCCAAGCCGGGCTCTTTGGCGAAGGCACGACCGACAAGCGGCGGCCCGACCAAAGCGTCGCCGACCTCAGGTCATGGCCACTTTTCGGCCGGGTAAACCCTCGACCGGCTCTCGACCGCTCGGGGCTACACCAGATGCGCTCGCCAAGACCGGGCTCTTTCAGCCGGGCGCGACTCCCCAAGCGATCGCGCCAATCTAGACGCCACCGACCTCGGGTCGACGACTCTGGCCGGGCTAAACCCCGACCGGCTCTCCGACCCACTCAGGGCTACACCACCGGTGCGCTCATGCCCCGGGCTCTTTGGCGGGCATGACCGACAAGCGGCGGCCCCGACCAAAGGCGTCGCCGACCTCGGGTCCGCCGCTTTCGGCCAGGGTAAACCCCGACCGGCTCCACGACCGCTCGGGGCTCGGAGAACTACACCAGGTGCGCTCCAGCCTTTTTCCTAGGTGGCACGGCTCCAGGCACCACGACGACCTAGCATCACCGACCTCCGGCCGACGGTTATCGCCGCCAGTTAAACCCCCGAAGGCTCTCCGACCGCTCCGGGGCTCTGGGATGCTTGACGAGTACCCATACCATGGGTACCCCATCACCGGCACCTAACTGGCCGATTTATCACTACGGAGGCCCTAAGACCACCGAAAGGTACTTGGGCCGCAGGAACGAGCCCGACCTATGCGGGGGCCGACTCGACGGCTTACGGACTCGATTCGGCGGTCGGCAGATGCGCCGGCCGCTTAATATTGAAGCTCAAGCTCCACTGCGACGAGCAGCAGGCCACGCCAGTTGTCGCGGCCGCTTGTGCGCAGCTGGCCCTCGACATCCAGACAGGGTAGGCGGCTCCTTCCCAAGGCCGCCGAAGAGCCACCAAGAAGTAAGCCTCGCCCCGCCGCTCGCACACCGCAGAGGAGTACGCCCACTCCCGAGGCCAAAGCAAAGTCAAGCGCCATTAAAGCCACCGAGGCCGACAAGAGCACCACGCAACACGCCACTCCCGACAAAGACTACGCAAGATCAGACGCCAGAGCCACCAACCCTACCTCGGACGGCAGGGGTTGGCCAGGACAAGACGAAGCCAAACCTCAAGACGTGCACTCTCTCCTCGTAGTCTTCCCAACTCCGTGTAACTCCGCCTCCTCCGTCTATATAAGGAGAGGCAGGCCCGAGAGGAGGGGCGCGAGAAAAGAGAAAGCAGCCTCCTAGGTAGCCTCGACTCCTAGCGAAAACCTCAAGGGATCGGACAATGACCGTCCGCCTCGCCTGTACACCCCTTATCCGTCTCCCAAAGATCAATACATTCACACCGCACGAACTGGAGTAGGGACATTCGGCCCGAACCAGTATACTTCTTCTGGCTCCTTGAGTCGATCATTCGGGGAGAGGGAGCGCGCGACCCCATCCGACCATAAATTCGTATTGCCGGTGCACGAAACACCGACAACAATTGTTTTAGTTTTTCTTAGATTTGTGTAGATTTTAACAAAGGAAAAATAATATCCATCGTGAAGGTTAGTTTTGCCATCTGGACACTCTATTAAAATTCATCAGCCACAACGTAACACACAACTCTGTCTAATTATAACAACTGGTTGCGAGAGAAGAAGTTTTGGCTGTTGGCACACACATATTCACATAAGACTCATTGCGGGAGAGAAATTTGTGTTGAGTATTTCTTCCTGTTCATGTGCGGACGAAGCATTTTTAATGAGAATGTTGACGATGAGAAGGCGAATTACATTGCTCTAAAACGGTTTCTTGTAAAAAGAGAGATACAAACCTGTCCTAAACCCAAATGACACCAACAGGCTCCAAGCGCAATTGATCGGACGGAACTACCCCCTCCACGTCATCGATCCGCACTTCCTCACTCAAACCAACATCCACCCTCCATTCTCAATCCAACGCCCGCGCACCACCCTCCCACGGATCGACCCGCTTCATCCCTATCTCCCATCCACGTCAACGATCTGCACCGAGACCTCTCCACCAATCAAACGCTCGGAGTCCAGCATCCCACGGATCGCTCCCCTCCCCTCTCCCTCCTATAAATACCCGCACCGCCCAGTCATCAACACCCATCTCACCAAAATCTCCAATTCCCCATTACACCAAATCCTCCCACAAGTTCCGTGAGCTCTAAAGCCGTCGTCAGCCATGTCGGGCCGCGGCAAGGGAGGCAAGGGTCTGGGCAAGGGCGGCGCGAAGCGCCACCGCAAGGTGCTCCGCGACAACATCCAGGGCATCACGAAGCCGGCGATCCGGAGGCTGGCGAGGAGGGGCGGCGTGAAGCGCATCTCCGGGCTGATCTACGAGGAGACCCGCGGCGTGCTCAAGATCTTCCTCGAGAACGTCATCCGCGACGCCGTCACCTACACGGAGCACGCCCGCCGCAAGACCGTCACCGCCATGGACGTCGTGTACGCGCTCAAGCGCCAGGGCCGCACCCTCTACGGCTTCGGCGGCTGAGTCCGGGAGGAGATGGATCTGGAGCTTGGGCTGATCCGTGCCTCGTTGGGTGGTGAAGGAGCTAGGGTTTCGGCTGGGTTAGGCCAGTTCCGTGTGTTTGTGCTGTGCTGTGTGTAGTTGCGTCGTGGTGTCCGTAGCGAATTCGATGCCTATGAATTGAAGAAATGGATGTTTCTACGATATCATCGATGCTTGTTTTGCGCGCTGTTAATTTTTGTCACGTTTTGTGTCAAAATCGGACTTGCTGGATCGAATTTTTGTGCAATTGTGGTGCTGCGCGTGTCCAGTCGGTCGGTTTGTTGATTGTGTTTGCGTCCAAAGGCCATCGCTGCTGCTTTATTATCTACTTGTCATTGGCTCAAATCACCGGGGCTAATGACATCTCGATAGGGTTTGGGTGATGTACGCCGATGGGATTTGTGTGCGCTGGCCAGCCTCATTCTTGCGACTTGGGACGCGGGAGTTGTATGATTTCGAGTACAGTGTCTGGAAATCATAGACCATACATCGCTTTGGGGTGAGGTTGCAACATCAAATTCCTGTGCTTGACGTTAGCGTTGGAAATCTGGAATTGACTTGCAAATTGTTGGACACCGTCATCTGGATTCTGGAGTGCGGTTGGAACTTGATTCCTTTATGGCGTGTTTGTTGCTTGTATAGTAAGTGATATGAGATAGTTTAAAAAAAATTATTTATGTATTTGATTGGTTAAATGAAACCATTCCATTTGCCAGTGAAACTAGCGCCTTCTCCTCGAGTTCATCTACTGGAACTGTCTTTCGTGCTACCTTTTGACGCACTCGGCCCTTGTACTGCATCCAAAATAGTATCGACAGACATGGACAATATATTTAAAAAAACATAATACAAGGGAATACTTCATAAATAAAATACTCCCTACATTCTAGTTCTTACCATTAGAACCTAGCGCATGTGAGGCTCAACTTTCTCTGAACATCTCCCCTATCATTGCATATGTTGTACTGTTGTAGGAGTGCCTCTTGGTTTGCCTAAGAAAAATCCAAGAAAAAAAAGCATATCTGATGAGAATGATAACAAGTACTTAATATGGACTTCCTTCTCCCTTTTCCCCTAGGAAAAGTACTTAATTTAGCGATTACTTCATTTCTTTGCCATCATTGTGACAATATAGTTATGCAAGTTTGACCTTTTGTAGCTATCAAGTCAACAAGTGTGGTGGACATTAGTTTCTTAGCACCCTATCTAAACAGAAACAAAATATCTAGTATCTAAATCACTTGAAACAATTCTAAATGCTACAAATACTCGTGTCATCCAAGCTAGTGCAACAAAATTGCATGCAGTTAATTTAACACTCATTTCCTCAACCTCCAACCCACTACCCTACCAAACAAAACAAACCAAGTGACCCGTACCAACCACTGCTAAAATCAAAATCACCATGCAACCCGTCCAACTTAATCAAAGCAAACCAGACCAATTTCCACGCTATTCTCCAAAAATCTTTGCCCAATTCCAAATCACACAACATGAGTTATCAGGGATGTTAATTAATCACACCGCACTTGAAGCATCTCGCCAGCTCTCATCAGACTTCTCGTGCACTCTCGCACCCTCCCCCTCATCATCGATTTCCACAAGGCCGATGCCCTCGGAAATGGACTTCAGGTTAGTACCGTTGTCCACCACAGAAGTGACAGAACCATCAGCCTCCACCTCGACCTACACTCACTCACCACGTCGCATTTCCTCATATCATGAACAAAGCAAATTAGCAACTCGGATCGCGACGAAGCGATGGGGTGAGGTTCAAACCTCAGCTAGATTGAAGTTAAAATAGAAATCTAATGTCTAAACCATGTGATACAATTCTAAATACGAAAAATAGAACTCTAATGTCTAAATCATGTGAAACAAGTCTAAATACGATCAATCCTGCGTAATTAAGCCAGAGAAATTGCGAGCATTTCAAGCTAAATGTGGCTAATTAAACACTCAGTTTCCTCCAACCCACTACCCTACCAAACCGAACAAAACAAATTGGCATCTACCAGCTGCTGCCAAAAATCTAAAATCATCACGCAATCTATCCAGCTTAACAAAATCAAACCAGACAATTTCCATGATAACCCCAACTCCTACTCCAATCACAAATCACACAAAGCCGACAGCTACTATCAGGGATGTTAATTAATGATGCCGCACCTGAATCATCCTCGTGAGAGATCCTTGTCAAACTTCTCCTGTGCCCTGCTCGCCATCGCCACCACTACGGCCGCATCATCCCCCTTCTCCCCCGTCAATGCTATCAAGGCGGAGATGGACTCCAGGTCGATGCCGTCGTCCACCATGATCTGCACGTGCGCACCACACCGCACCGCATCATGTCAGAGCAGAGCCACAATGCTTGGATTGTTGTTGGGTTTGGGGATTCAAACCTTTTGAAGGTCGAGCGGGACAGAGGTGAGGGAGAAGACCTGGTGGCGAAGGACGTCAAGGCCGTGGTCCGTGTGGTGCTCCACCGTGTGCTCCTCGCCGTCCCTCGCGCCGACAGGGGATTGCGGAAGCATGAGCCAGAAAGCCACCATTGCGTTCTCTCACCGTGGACCTGGATTGAGGAAGCAGGGCGCCGACGTTGCCTCCGAGGTTGAGGAATCCCGCCGCCCCCATCAGATCTACGAGGGGGAGGAGTCACCTTGGCCGGTGCCGCACCGCGCTGCCAAATCGAGGTCAAATCCATCGTCATGTCTCCTCCATGTGTCGTGTTGCCTCCTCCGTCCGCGGCTCAATGCGACTGGATCGAGCGGGGAGTTACATGCGGATGCGGGCCGAAAGTCATGGAAGGAGCAACCGTCGGCAAGGTGGTGCAGCTAAATTCAGGCGGATTCGACGATGGCTTGGCCCAGTCCCGTCGTATCCGGCTGGCCGCGACCACGGGTTCGGTGAGTCGCCGCTGTCCGCAGGGCGGCCCGACGGATGCCGTCGCTCGATCCCCGCCGTTGCTATCCACCGCGGTGCACGGAAAGGAGAGCGGCCATGGGTTGGTGGGTATGAGGAATGGTGGTGTAGGTGAGAGAGAAAGGGAAGGGGGAAAATCCGATCGAGGACGGAGCTCGGGGGGCGGGGCCGGGTGGGTGTGTTATGAATTTCTCTGAATTTTAAATTAAATTTGAATGAAATTTTAAATCCGATAAAAAATATCGAGATCTCGTCGAGATTTAGATTAACTAGTTACATGCCCGTGCGTTGCTACGAAAAACAAAATTGATAACGAAAAATAAAGATTAAAAAATAAAAAAAATATTTCACAAAATCAAACATCTATCTTTAATTAACCCGTTTTAGCATGAAAATTTGTTTAATTAAAGAACGTTTCTTGCGTAGGGCAATTAAGCAGGATAATTAAGCAGGGCAATTAATAACGTGGGAAGAATGGACCACCGCCACTAACTTGTGCTTTAGAATAGTAGAGATAATTAGTATTTTAAATTTTTTTATCCGGTAAAAATTTAGGATTTAGGAGTCTGAAATTCGAAATGTCCGGATTTGGATCGAGTCGGGGGGCGGGATCAGATCGAGGGTGGAGGCGTAATGAGCTAGAGACCCCCACCAGTCCGACGTCGTTGTGAGCTAGAGTTGAGCTAGAGGACCCAGAGTCGGGCTCGACGCCTTCATGCGTATGGCATCGCAAGTCTCGATCTCTTGACCACCCTATCGCTTCGCGTTGGCCTCCTCGACATGCAGCTGCGGCGGCTTCCTGCGCTGGCACGGGTGCGCAGATTG
Organism: Rhipidocladum racemiflorum; assembly: GCA_036346355.1. NCBI lineage: Eukaryota > Viridiplantae > Streptophyta > Magnoliopsida > Poales > Poaceae > Rhipidocladum > Rhipidocladum racemiflorum. The sequence continues at coordinate 55,930,816 of CM070588.1, read as the reverse complement.
GAAGGCAAAGCGGGATGAGGCAATCTTTGAGTACGGTGGCGGCGGCGATCGACATGGTTTTTTTACCTTGGGGCTCGCGTGGACTGGACGGGACGGGACGGGAAGGTGGGGGCGAAGGATAAAACCGTGCGGACGATTCGGTTTAGTAAAGAAATGTTGGGGCGAGCGGGCCAAGTGCCAACTCGCCTGGATCCACGCCGGCGTACTTTTGCACACCGCACCGATTCCACCCAACCCGAAGCGCCGAGGCGGAGGCAGCCCCCCACCTGCTTGCCGTTCCGCTGTTTCCATCCCGCCGACCCTCCTCCGCTCCGCACCCCCCACCCCGCCCAACCCCACCAACCAACCACGTGACGCGACGCCCTTCCGCTCTACTTCTCGCTTCCGCTCCACGCTGCGCCGGTCGATCGCCCGTCCGCCTAACCTCCTCCTCCCGCGATCTCGTCCCGCCCAGCCAGGCCCAGATCTGGTGGCCCCTTCCTCGCGCGCGCGCGTGGGCCGGCCGGTCGATGGTGTCCGCCGCGGCGCAGGCGGGCGTGCTCGCGGCGTGCGTGGTGCTCTTCGTCCCCATGGGGCTCGCGGGCTGGCACCTCAGCCGCAACAAGGTGCTCTTCTTCTCCGGCGCGCTCTTCGTCTCCCTCGCCGTCGGCGTCCATCTCTCCCCGTATATCCCCTCCCTGCCCCACCTCCTCGCCTCCTCCTTCTTCCCCCACCCCGTCCCGACCTCCTCCTTCTCCTCCTCCTCGTGCATCCCGTTCCTGCACCGCGTGTCGTGGGCGGACGCGGACGCCACCGCCGGGGGAGGGGGCCGCGCGTGGTCGTGGCAGCCCTCGCTCGCGGCCTCCTGCGGCTTCGCGCGGCTGTCGCGGGACGACGCGTCGCTGCTGCTCAACGGCTCGTGGGTGATGGTGGCCGGGGACTCGCAGGCGCGGTTGCTGGTGCTCGCGCTGCTGCGACTCCTGCTAGACCCGGCGGGGGCGGCGGCGGCCGAGCCGGAGCTGTTCCGCCGCCACAGCGACTACCGCGCCGCCGTGCCGGCGCGGGGCATCTCCGTGGATTTCATCTGGGCGCCGTTCGAGAGCAACCTCACTAGGCTGCTGCACGAGGATCTCCGCCTCGCGCCGCGCACCCCCGACGTGCTCGTGCTCGGATCCGGCCTCTGGCACATGCTCCATGTCACCGACGCCGAACAATACGGTGACGCATTGGCTTCCATCGCCGGTGCTGCCAAGTCCCTCCGTTCGCCACTCCCCGTGCCGCCGCCGCACATGTTCTGGCTCGGCCTGCCGCGTCTCGTGAACCACATGCTCAACACTGCTGCCAAGAAAGCGCACATGAACGACACCATGCTGCAAGCCTACGACCTTGAGGTCGATCAGAGGTGCGTCTTGCGCCGTGCTGGTGGCCCATTTCTACTGCTTGATGTGGGAAAGCTCACCCGGGGATGTGGGCAGCAATGCACAGCCGATGGGATGCATTATGACGTTGAGGTGTACGATGCTGTCATGCATATCATGCTCAATGCATTGGTGATTGAATCACAACAAACCATTTGAGTAGGTGGGGATTCTTGAAGCAGGTGTGCTCTCACCCCCTGTTCTTTTGGTCCAGTACAATACATGGATAATTAGAAATTGTTGTGAATTAGGGAGGTTCTTTTGATTGCTTCAACATTCTGGTCGTTTGCCAGAAGTCACCGTTGGATTGCTCAACCTTAGATTGTAATATAGGGAAATCTTAGAACCACACTGTTTTTGGCTAAATGGCAAACTGAGCTGGTGTATTGTATACCTTTTTCTTGGGTAATAACTAAGATGGTGATTCCGGCGTCTAGGAGAGAACAGATAGAGGAATACTAAGAACTAGTCAACTTTTTGACTGGCAATTGGAGGTATTATTTTTGTTGTAAATGCAGAGATGTTCTCCAAATAATGTGTGTGATGTTTGGTGATGCTTTTCAACACTCAGAATCATCGAGTTATCCAATTCAATAAGCTCAAGGTGTATGTGTAAATGTGAAACTGAAGCTTAAGTGGACTGTAAAGTGGAACTGTACTATGACCCTTTCAACATAGTTATATACTTTTCACCAGTAGTTGATGTGGTTCTAACTTTCACATGATTTTGAAGCTTCGCCTATGACTGTACTGCACGCTGAATGCATCACGCATAGTTGAACACGTAGTTGATATAATGCATTGACCATATTGTAAAGAAGGTTACACCAAGAGTGCAAACGATGGTCCTACAAATGCATAATATTATAGTACCTTTAATCACTTTACCCTTTCTGCCCTAGAAGAAATAAGATTTAGTCGCTTGCTTTGTTTTGTATTTGCTCTTCGTTGTGCACCATATGTGGTGATCATCTTCTTTACTTCCTGGTTATTAACTTGTTCTGAGATCTTTAAATGTCTCCTAGAGAAAATTAGGCCTTTAAATGGCTTAATTTAAATAAGCCTTCCATATGAACTATTAACATGTGGACTTTATAACAATGTATGATGTATCCTCTTTATCTTGTCTGGTTTATTCCATTAGCTGGTGTCTTCATTTTGCAAACCAACATAGTGCCATTGGAATTGCTGACAAGCAATTGTTTCATCATTGTTCAGTGTTCAAAAAAGCACCACAGAAAGTTCCCGGTGTGTGGCTATCCTTGTTATGGTGATTTATCTTAATAGACACATTGTTGCTATTTCCTCTTGCATTTCCCTATTGATGGCCCTGTTAGCAAAAGTTTCAAGCTAATTCCGTCTGCTAGTTTAACTCACTCGGCTCAATCCTGCAGTGCAGGTAATCCATGTGTGCCTGAAGGTATTTTTTGGCCTATCTAGCATGTAGCAGTGTTTGATCATTTGAACATGACGTATTAAACAAGCGTTGCAATATTTCACTACTGCTTTGCTTTAGTAAATACTGTTTACTTATGTCAGAAACTTAGAATTGTTAAGCATGGTTTCATTGCCCATAATCCCATATAATGTTTCCACGTCTGTAGTATAGATTGAAATCGATAGATTTTGTTCCTTTTTGCTAACATTGGTGTATTACACAGTTTATATATTAAACTTTCTACATTAGTCTTGTTGAAAGGGATATCTTGGAAGCTACAAAGTTAAGCACTGTTTGACGGAGCCCCAGATCTTTTACTTGTAGTGTTGTGATGTTTTTATGAGAACAACAACATCAAATATGGTACACTTCCATGACTGCTTCACAATTCCTTGTCTTGAAATTGTCTGTTCTCCGGTTCTGGTTTACTCTGTTTTGTCTAGTTTACTACATGGTTGGTTAATTAGCGCGTGTAATTCTAAAAAAAAAAAGGCGCGAGTGTAAAGCAACTTTGATTGAAGAAATTGGTGTTACTGTGTGAGCTCCTTGTAATACCCTGGCGGTGATGTGATTAGTCCTATATTCAAGGGTAGGGCAGAGCCTCGGGCCGGTGGAGCAATGGCCCGAGGCCTGGATCAAGTACTAGTGTAGCAGTGAAGCCCAACATATAAGGAGCCCGAGGCCTGGCCCAAGCTGCTGGCTGCGGTGCAGGCAGGATGCAGTCGTTGCAGGACAAGGCGTCGGAGTGGAGCGGCGTGGCGGCCGGCGACGCATTCACCATCGACGACGGCAACGTCTTCGAGGCGCTCGGCGGCACCCTGCAGCCCTTCGTCGACCTCTCGACCAACTTCTACACCAGGTTCCCCGCCACCCCCAAGCCTTTTAATCTGTTGATTGCTTTCTCTCGTCTGCTCTGATCTAGGTTTTTTCCTTCCCCGATTTGTTTTCTGATTTTATGGCTGCTGTTAACTTCAACGAAACTGGGTTTATGAGGAGGAATGGTTCTGGGAGATCTTCGCGGGGTCGAGGAAGGAGGAAGCGATCTGGAACCAGTATGAGTTCTTGGTGCAGTGCATGGACGGCCCACCGCTCTTCCAACTGTAAAGTCCTGTGTAATTGAGGACATGTAATCCTGCCATACTGGGGTGTTTAGAGAGCAAATTATGGTCACATCAACTAATTATTATTGGGTAAGGAGGATAGAAGGGAGGATTAAACTATGATGATATTGGCTCGATTTGTAGGGAGTTTTAGCTAGGACGATGAGCCTTTGCTTGTATCTCCTAATACAGCCAATTGTGTTTCTGATTCCGAATTAAAGCTGAGAGCTGAAAGCTAGCTGGTTGGTCAGTCTTACAAATTCAGATACAATCTGGGTCTCCAATGGTTGCTTGAAGCCCCAAAGGCCAAAAACCATCCGGGCTTATCTTTCTGCAGAATGTGAGCTTACCATTAAAGATGATGCTTTGCTTACATTGAATCATATGGACCTCCTGCGTAGAAATGCTCTTGCTGGTCCCTAATAGCTTTCACGTCTAGAATGAAATGATCGGTATTTGAAAACCCATCTTGATGAGGAAGTATTCCTTGTTAATCATAACTTTTAGGCATGATAAGTATGTATGTAGAATTCAGCTCCTTTTGATTTACATTTGAGGTCATTCTTCGTAAGCACCACTGCTATCTTGATAGCTAGCATATTCCTGTTCTCTTTGTAGTGACTAGGCTGAATAGGTTTCATTTCATCCTCTCCTGTTCGCATATTCCTGAATAGGCTACATTGGGCGAGATGTATGTAACACCCGTATTTTTTTTTTTAAAAAAAAGAGAAATCCCTTTGGCCGGCTGAAACCGGCCTATTCTTTTTCGTCCCCGGCCCAGCCTGGTCTCTTCTTCCTCCTCCCTTCCTCTCCTTTTCTCTCTCCTCTTCCTCCGTTGCCGCCGCCCGAGTTCCCTTCTTCCCCCTTTTCTCATGTTGTTTCCCCTCTTTCTTCCGCGGATAAACTCTCGCCACCACCCCGCTGCCTCAACCTCCGCCTCCGCCGCCCTTATCACCTCTCTTCTAACCGGCCCGAGCGCGCCCACCATCGCCATCTTCGCAGGCCTGTTGCGTAGCCCCCGCCCTCTCACCCCTATAAATCCAAATCCCCTCGCCTCCTGCTCGCACTCCTTCCACGCTCCTCCCGCTCTCTCCCGCCCCAAGCATTGAAGCCGTCCTCCCTAAGTCCGGTGTCGCCGTCATCGCCGACTCCCCGCCGCCTACATGCCTCTGGCCCCGCCGCCACCACTGCCAGCCTCGCCTCACGCCGCCGCCTCCCCTTCTTTGCCTCAGCTCATCGGTTAGTCTCATCGTTCGCGCACGGGAGCACGCCCGCGTGCCGCACCATTGTGCGTCGGGTGCACGGTGCACCCGGGCGCACAATAGACCCGGTCCACCGCCTCGGGGACCACCTGTCAGCTGCCCCCCTTTTCTTTTAAAATTAATTTCGCGAATAATCAATTATGATGCAAGCGCGAAGTCATAAATTTGTTTTTCAATTTAAAAATAAATCCAAAAAATAACATCCCCTTTTCTTTTAATATTGGAGCCAAGTATCTATCTGCAAATCCTGTCTTTCATGCTCATAATAAACATATTGAAGTTGATTATCATTTTGTACGAGAACGAGTTTCAAGAAAACTCCTAGATATTGATTTTGATCCGTTAGGAGATCAAATAGCAGACGGCTACACCAAGGCGCTTCCTACACAACAATTGGAGAACTTCAAGCACAATCTCAACCTCATGCGGTTGTGATTGAGGGGGGCTGTTTGATAAACTCGTATATGTTAACATCCGCAATATCCTGAGATAGTGTCGGTCGAAGGTAACTAACAATAGCTTACCAAGATTAGGATTGTTGTATTTGGTTAGGATACCTATGGCCGTGTCTATCCCAGATTGTTGCATGATGTAAATCTTTGACGCGTTTTCCCGTCCCTTTATTAACATGCAGGCAGCGCATGGCCACGGTGCGACTGCTTCCTCCAAATCTTTCGCTCCTCTGATTTCTTTCACCTTCCCATTGCACCTTTCCTTTATAGAAAGCTTGTCAAGATCTCTTGTGATGTAATTAGTGTACTAGTTTGAATCCAGGCTGTAAGATGGTGTTGTTGCCATTGCTGTTGAATGATGATCATCTGCTTGATACGAGTGATCAAACCGATGATAACACTTTATTGCACTATGCTCGGTCTTTCCACAAACCTGACAAATAGGGCGATTTCCGATTGGAAAACCACCTGAGTTATGACTGGCTTGATTTTTGCCACGGCCACCATGACCTCTTCCTCTAGAGAATTGACCACGACCTCCCTTGTTGCACACTGTATTATTTTCTTCAGAGATTTGCATGACACTATTGTTTTGTTCATTGCGTAGCTCAAAGCTCAACATGTGTGCATAAAGATCAGAAAGAGAGATTGAATCTAACCTGGTGCTGATAGATGTCACTAGTGCATCACAATCTTCTCCTAATCCTACCAGTATATATGATGCGATCTCCTCATCTCCGAGGGCTGTCCTATGGTTGATAGTATATCTGCCAAGTTCTATCTTGGTGAAATAATCGTTCGTTCGTTGAAAGATCGTTTTTCTTGACCGTGGATAATTGCATCCTAATATGTATTTTCCTCGCCCTGGAGCTTGAGGCAAACATGTGCTACGAAGCACCTGTGATAGAACTTCTTCAGAAAGAGAGGACAGCAGGACACTCAATACCATTTGATCTTATTGTAGACAGGGAATGTGCCGGATTCAGTCCCGGTCGTTTGTGTGATCATCTGAGGAGGACAAATGATCTCACCGGTGACATAGCCAAGTAGCTGTTGGCCTCGTAGTTATGGAATGAGCTGTGTTTTTTTATAATAAATAATTGTTCCTCGTCAGTTCAACATTGATGAGATGGCCAAACATGGAACCAGAGTTGGGAGCAATCCTCTCATAACAGAGGTTGCGGCCGCAGTTGCAACAGATCCGTTGGCTCTATTGTTCGAGGAGGATGAGGTACTCATTGCTTTTGTGATGCCAAAAACTCTGATATCATGAAGAAAAACAAGAGAAGGAAGAATTCTATGTAGATTGATTTCGGTTCTACGCAGCGAACTGGTGCTAGCAGGTGCCGACTTTACATTGCCGGTCATTGCTGGATAATAAACAGTACAACGATTCGGCTGACAACAGAAAGATTACAAAGAGATTTGTTACAACAGTAAGCTTATCTCTACAAACTGCTATATCTTCATATATTATCTGTCAAGCTCTTCTACATGAGGCCTGATTTACGACATCCGTCTGAACAAAATTTACACTCCGAGAAGCGAAAGCTACGGATTATTCACTGTTGCTGTGTACAAGACTCTCCAACTTTGAGAGAGAGCTGAGGATTGAGGACACGATCTTGAGTGAAACTCGTACAGGATTCATGCACTCCTGAAATACAACTCATTCAGCACTTGAAAAGGCAAGAGGATCAAAACAAATATGCGAACAATTGCTGTGACGTGTACAAAGTGAAAGCACTAAGAAGAACAAAGGTATATGCAAGTTACATTTTCTAAACCTATAACACCACGAGATTGCATTTTTACACACAACAGTAACCTGAGATTCTAAAGGCTCTCGTACAGAAGATAGGCAAGCTCAACAGAAGTGTGGTATTTTTCAGTCTTTTCTGTATTTTTACCACATTGCATAGACTATGCGCAAGAAAACATTCATCTGTCTCCGCCAGGGGCTGCTCTAATGGATAGGATGATATTGTGTGATTCCCCGTTTTGGTGGCAGTTTCCTTAGAATAAACAGAACCAAAGCTGAAGGTACGATCTCAACCAACTGCAAAACATTTGGTGAATTCAGTTAATAAATCATAAAAGAAATTTGGTTACTAGAACTGTTTGTCAAAGGAATGGCTGGAAGGCATAACTGTGTATATCATTGAAATAATAAAAACATAACTAAGCATGATATATGATATTTCTGGAATACTCCCAGAGGAATTAACTTTTTTTTTTTTTGTCTCTACAGATGTCCTGAAAACCCCTTTTGTCTGGCTTGTTGTTACTAACACTTCAACCCACATTGGGGCGTCCATCCATTGTTCATATCTACATAAAATTTATTATTGCAAGCTCTTGTATAATGGTGGCATTCCTAAGTGTTAACTCAATTACCATGATCTGCTACAATAATAATAACGATTGGGGTGAAGTGGACCGATGCCATCTCAGGACAATCTGAGAAGCACTGAACTCATCTGGCCAAGTTGCGCACATGAAGATCTTGTGCATGACGCAAAGAAACATGTCCAGGATGACTCAACATAGTCAGGCACTATTCAAAACTGAGCAACATGTAGAAGTATAGTAGATGGCGTTCGTGCATCATTTGGACAGACATTGACTTGTTTCCTCTTCCACAAAATGTATCACATACACACTTAATTATCCATGTTTGCTCATTTCCATTTCCTTACCAATGCTGCTCTATTTTGCAAAGATATCAGTAATTAGTGACATATGTGTCTTGCAATCCTACTCCTTGCGGCTATTAGAAAGATGGGTGCTCTGAATTTCACATCCTAAGTTCCATCATAACCTTAAACTTTGAATGTGGCCAACCTCAATATCAACAAATTGGTTGTCTAGCCACGAATATTCAAGACATAACATGGGAGGTAGATAAATTCTCCATCCAGCACAAAACATTAAACTACGAGACAATGTATAGGTGACATTAATATTAGCTGCAACACAGTCAAGTCTATTGTGATTTTTTGTTATGTATCTCAGAATATTTTTTTTCGCAATTGTAGTTATGGAAGTCATTAAGTTACGTCCATATCTCAATGTCTTAATACTAGCTTGGTCATAGAAAAATCCACATCTTGATGTAAGTCAAACTGCATAAGGTGAATTGCTCAACATTGTATACATTAGACAGCATAATTAAATGAAATCATACCAAGTAATAAAAGAAATTCAGAATCGGATGGTTCAGGACATCAAGATCAGCTGCTTTATCAAATGCATTAAGGCACATCTGCAAGATACATGCTCAAGTTAGTGGATTTCTCAAACCTACCAACCTAAATTGGTAGTAAGCATAGCATGCTACAAATTATTTGCAAATGCTCACCATGATGCATCTGATCAAGAAACAAGAAAAGCAGACTGTAGTCACATAGCCAACCTGCATGAAGGTATACAGCATTACCATACAGTTTGTCATAGACAAAGCCTCCAAAATTCATACCAATGGAACACAAAGTATACCTCCTGCAATTTCTTGCGTCTTCCTTTTGATTCTACAGGGAAACGTTGCAACATCAGGAATAACCTACAGCAATAGACAGAATGTCAGACACCATATCAGTCAGTAAAGGGTCACTCCGTCACTGCTCTAGCTATACTTAATGCATGCTCATCAATCAGGTTTCATGGAGTTGGGATATAAGTGGTGCATGAACAAGATATTTGCATGAACCCTATTATGACACAGAGCACATACATGACTAGCACACAAACTCATTGCAACATATCCTGGAATTGCAAGCAAAATGGTTGTTGCAAAATGCAAAGACTTGTTCCTGATCTTCACTGGTGAATTCAAACAGTTACTATCCAAATTCACAATAGAAAACAGAGCTGTAGTCCACAGGACAATGCCATAGTAATATCAGGAGCCACAAGCATGTCAATTGTTGAAGAGCGCAAAGGATAGGTCTGGACTTTGGATTTTCAGTGGTGAGTATATCCGGTTAAAAATCACAGAGCTACAATTTATTAGGACGACGACTTAGCCAGGAAAGTATTGTTAGAACTAATCTTGATTAATGTATCTGCATGTCCATTATTTTGTTTTGCATGTAGTTAGGTGTTTGTGCAGGCTGTCGTAGGCTAGCAGGATGTACGTGTGATACGTACATGGCTGATGTGATATCAGTTGGAGCGAATGCCGCGTAAAGCGCCGCCGCATGCAAGAGCAATGGAGCCAACGGACTGCATGAATTAGTCTTTGAGTTAGGTGGTGTTGCAGGCCGAGTGATTTGGCCAGGTAATTATTTAGTTATTGCATGCATGAGCTAGTAGTCGTTGGATCAAGTGATTTGGTCAAGACAGTTGGTGCATGCAGGTTATTAGCTAGTGGAGATTGCATGTAGCACCACGTTGTATTAGTGTAGTAGTGGCACACGTCCTGGACGTGAGCTTAGGAAGCGGATCAGGGCGTTAGTCCCTGGATTGTGTTAGCTGGCGTGTGTGTTTTATTTAAAGGTCTGTAATCAGTTTCAACAATAAGAAAGGCAATAGAGAAAAGAGGAAAAAGACGTTGGCTGTGTGAGACAGCACGTCACCAAAATATAGTGCTTCTTCTTCCTTGTTCCAAGTGTGCGTGAGTTTGTGTGTGTGTGTGTGTGTGAAACACCTTGAGAGAGAGGAGCTGAGTGATTCAGTGTCCCAACAAGTATTACCTCCCACCATAGAGAAGAAACCCAAAAGCTGCAAATAGTGATACACCTGAAAATATAGCATTTTATTAGCTGAAAAGATCAAGAAGTTAACAACGTAAAAAATTGCAATGTGTCTCGAATTTATAACAGATTTTAACATCTAGTGCTTAAGTTGTCTCCCTGGCCATTAACAGATACCAGGAATGACCGAATGAGGGTTATATGAAGACAGTTTTCTGAAATTAACTAACATAATTTTCTTATTCCTAATTCTCCTGGTCCACACTCCACAGTAGATCAAATAATGCTTTCCATAACTTCTCAAGTTAGATAATACTCTGTTAGTTGAAAATCAGCAATGCATGGCATGTCAAGATAGATATGCCCACGATGCACTAGAAAACATACGGGTAGATGGAGAAGGAAAAGGAAGAATGTTACCTGCAAAGAACATCTTCGACAATATGACCATAACTCGAACTGGTTTCCACCACAAAACCAACCACAGAATTATCTGAAATTTATGCATATCAAGTCATCTCATGGGGCTGCAGAATGTTCCTAATTTGCATATGCCAACTCAAAAGATATAGATATAATAAGCCAGAGTGTGATTGTATTTACTCAACAAATACAAATGCAAGCAACATATGGGGCACACAGTAGGAAGGCTGTATTGATGTGGGTTCTCTAGACGGAACGTAACACTGTACTTCACAGTTGAATCAACAAATCAAAGGATTAACAATTATAGGATGCACTTGATATTTCAGGGATACTGGCGTAGCATTTGCTTTACTTTTTCTATCAAGTATACTACGGCAATTAAAATAGAACATATTAAATATGTTTACAACTATCTTTTGTATCATTCATCATAGGTACCACTGTCCTAAGTAGCTAAAAGGACATTGCAACGTCACAGGCTCACAGATATATGCTATAAGATATTACGATGTAATCAATGTCCAGAGGTACACCCCAATACATTTTTGCTAACAGTACATTATTACTGCATCATGTACCTTTCCAAACAGTCATCAGGGTAACCTTTCATGTGAGTTAATTGAACTATGAAGTGCAATGAGAAATCTTATACAAAGTTAATTACCTGAATTGCATAGACCACACCATTGATCCAATAGAAAGTTGGCCTAAGCCCATCGGTTGACATTGCACGTGCCTAGAGAACAGCATCACAAATTAGCAGGTGCGACGGCATTGATGAAACATCACAAGAAACTATGAAACACAAGCCGGTCTAGCACCTGATAATAAATCTCAGCCCAGAATAGCACCAAAAGTGCATATGTCGTGAAGAATGCAAGCCCAGGCATATCGAGAAGCACATGTTGAAGTATCTGCGGCACCACATTGCTTGAAACCATTGCCCCAATGAATTCAAACACAAATATAGTCATCAAGTCAGCCACAAACCTCTGGCTGTATAGGCTGCACATTTCGCCGCAGCACAAACACGATGGACCGCACTGCAAACGCAAATAGCAAGCACACACATATATCACTCAACCAAACCAAACACCCAACAGAAGCAAAGCAAACAGCACAAATGCTTTACCCACCGCCGTTCACGAGGAAGTTTAGGAAATGAAACACCTTCTGCGTCGTCCACCCGTACTCGGGCACTCTACACTCGATTCTGATCAATTGGACCTACAAGAGAAACCAAGCTCCAGAAATTTAAAATTTTTGCAACGCTCATAACTCAGCCTCTCGATTCCTTGCACAATCCCCAAGTTTGAAATCAAGCACCCACGGATCAAGCCAACGCGGGCAATCGATGCAAAACCAGCCAAAGCAGATATGATCGCGCAATCGGATCCAGACGCCCTAGATCGGAACGTGATGGGGGGGGGGGGGTGCTTACAAGCGCGACGGCGGAGACGAGGCCGTAGAGAACAGCGAGGGCGTGGAAGATGCGGTCCTGCCACAGCGGCGACCCGTTCACGTCTTTCCACCAATCCACCGCGCCGTTCAGCGCCGACGAGGCGGCCGCGGCCGCCTCCACCGCCAACAACCGCCTCATCCAGAACCCCGTGCGGTTCCGCGCCTGCTGCGGCCAGGTGGTAGAAGATGGCAGATTCGGAGAGGCGGATTGCGCGGCGTGGGGAGGAAGGCGACGCGAGCGTCTCGAGAGGATTCGAATCGAAATAGATTTGGGCTTCGGTTTCGTTCGCGTCGCGTGGAGGCCACCAGAGGAGAGAGGGGAGGAAGGAGAAGAAGCTTCCAGCCTTCGGCTTCGTGTTCCGCGGGAGGTGACGATAACGGGCGGTGAGCCGATCCTGGGGGGTGGTGAGGACACGTGTACAGTGAGCGCTTTTATCTCTGGAACGAGCCTACGGCGTTGGAGCGCGCGGGGAAGCGGGTGGGCGTGGCTGCCGGTGTATGGACCGGGTGCAGGGACCGGTAAGCATAAGCGGCTCCTCGGTCCAGCTCGGCGTGATTACTTTATTTTGTGCTGAGGTGGCTCTGTTGGACAGAGCATAGGATAAGGCCCGAGGCTTTGTTTGTCAACTTGGAATTGGACTGTTTCTATTAGATTCTGGAAGAAACCTAATCAAACGGGCTAAAACTCGAAACATTCTTCTCGGATCGTTTCTTCTTTTTCCATTTCGTGGTCGAATTGGTTTCAACCTCGTTCCACCAGATTCACAGAATCCTATCTGAAACGTTTCTATCAAGAATCTGGAACCGTTTCCGTTTCTACTTAGGGATGTCAATCAGACGGTTACCTCCGGATACGACTACCGCTCACTTGAACCTGAAACCCAAAATCATGGTACCCATCCGAACCCGAAACCCAAAACGAGCATGGATGTGTACACATACCTGAATCTGATGGGTACCCGAACCCAAACCCTGATATCTAGAAATCGGTGAATCATGTGTCTCCCGAACCCGAGTAGGGAATTGGAGAAGTAATATTTTATTTTTAAATGCATATTTTAAGTGGGACTCACATATCATAGGATACCCATGGGTACAAATGGGTACCTATACTCATCTTATAACCTTATCGGGTACTCAAACCCGAAAACTCGTGGGTCTAAAGTGCTACCCATGCCCACTTTTATCGGATCGGGTACCCGTGGGTAAAATTGGCATCCGTATTTCTAATAGAATTTGGAACCGTATCAAACAGGACCTAAAATCTCGGCGAAATTTTGAAAATTTCGATCGACATTTCGGATTTTAGCTGGAGATGAGATTCTAAATTGGATAATTTTTTTATAAAAATTCAGGGCTACAGTAACTTCAGATTATCAAAATTTCGATAAATTTCATCAAAAATTTGATTTTTTTTTTTTTTTTACCAAATTTGAATTTATTTTACCCAGATTTCACCGGATGTGCGAGTTCAGCCTGTCCAGGTTACACATGGAAGGGGAATTTGTTTGTCCCCGAGTGTGCTCGGTCAGCTTGTTGGTTTCCGGTGATTGCCATGTTAACGTTGCTATGCCACCAGCCATCACATTGCACTCTCTTGTTTTGTCCTTGCTAGTGTTAGGAAACCGGATTCGTATCCGATATGGACTCTTCCTTATCTCTAAGCAGAACCGCTATATATAGGAGGCAGGGGGTCACCCCATTGTACATCTGAGAATAATAAAGCGGACCCGTTCCTCCTCATATTGTGTCTCTAGTCCTCTCTTTACTGTTCTCAGTTTAGATCTATTAGGCAACCAGGACTATTCGATGGCGAGGTTGTCTAACACGTTATCGACAAGAATCGAATAATCTGTTGAGCACTACATCGCACGTCCATACACAAAATGGATTAGTCAAGCACTAATAAAGAGAATTAAGCTCATAGCCCGACCACTCTTGCAGAGTTGTAACTTGCCCAACACTTGTTGGGGACACGCAGCCATGCACGCAAAGAAGACTCATCAATTATAGACCGTCGGCCTACAACATCCATTCAACTATGCAACTAGTGCAATGGGTCATCCTGAAGATTTGAATGAATGGTATATGTACCTATACCACCCCCACAGCGAACTGCAATGGGCCCTCTCCGCAAGTCTGGGATATACATTGGTTATGAGAATGCATCCATAATCAGGTATTTGGAACCCACGACTGGAGATTTGCATATAGCCCAATTCGCTGATTGCATTTTTTTGACGAGGATCGCTTTCCCGTCATTAGGGGGAGGAAATGAACCATTGGATGAAAATACCGGGAAATCATATGGCATTCCATTAGGATCCCCGTGCATGACCCTCGCACTAATGAAGCAAATCATGATGTCAAGAAGACAATCGGTTTGCAGAATTTAGCAAATGAACTGCCTGATCATTTTTGTGATCTGAAGAGCATGGCTAAGTCGCATATACCAGCAAAAAATGCACCAGAGAGGGTGGAAATACCAAAGAAAGTAGAAGGCATCCCTCATCCTGTTCAGAGGCCTCAAAGAAAAAGAACAGGAAATCTGGCTTCTCAAACCCAAAGTACCCGGAGACGTCTGGGGAAAAATGGGCAAGAGGACTTACCACAGCCAATCACAAAAAATGCCCCAAAGCAAGAAGGGGAGCCAGTTGAGACCTGGCACTGGAAAGAAGCCTGTGGGAAAGGCAATTCCAGATTTGAATCTTCAATTGAAAGAAGCCGCCGGAAATAATGTGTGCGCACACATTGGCGGAGAAAAACTAAAGGAACTTGCTCCTGAAATGGGAAATAGCAATGAAGAGCAAGTAGAAGTGCATGAAGCACACCATGACGAAATGGCCATAAATTTTGTAATATCAGGAGAATCAATGAATAGAGCAACAGCCAATGTCGATGCATACTTTGCAAAGAAGATTGCCACGATCATTAATCATGATCCCGAGCCCGCATCTCTCGCAGAGTGCAAGAAAAGGCTCGATTGGGAAGATTGGAAGAAGGCAATCACCGCAGAGTTAGTCTCTCTGAACAAAAGAGAGGTGTTTGGGCCTGTGTGCCGCACGCCTCCCCATATAAACCCCGTAGGTCACAAATGGGTTTTTGTTCGCAAGAGAAACGAAAACAATGAAGTTGTAAGGTACAAGGCAAGGCTTGTCGCTCAAGGTTTCACTCAACGTCCTGGGGTTGATTATGAAGAAACCTATTCTCCGTTCATGTGCGGAATTACCTTTAGATACTTGATCTAAATGGCTTTCAACTTGAAGTTGAAAATGAAGCTACTGGATGTTGTCACAGCATATTTGTATGGAAACTTGGATTCTGAGATTTATATGAAAGTACAGTAAGGTATCCCTATCCCGATCCAAGACAGAGCAAACAGAAACCTATACAAAGGTGAAATTGGAGAAATCACCGTATGAAATTTGAAACGATCGGAAGAATGTGGTACAATCGCTTAAGTGACTTTCTTTGCAAGAAAGGCTACACGAACAATGAAGATTGTCAATGTGTGTTTATACAACGATCCTCGAATGGATTTTGTATAATCTCCGTCTATGTAGATGACTTGAACATCATTGGGACGGATGAGGAAATTGAAGAAGCATGCACATACTTGAAGTCCGAGTTTGAAATGAAAGACTTGGGTAAAACCAAGTTACATTTAGGCTTGCGGCTTGAACATGTCCAAGGCGGAATCTTGGTACACCTATCTTCCTACACGCAGAAAGTGTTGGAGAAATTTGGTTTTGAAAAGGCATACCCCGCAAAGACCCCAATGGCTCGGAAGGTCACTCCAAGCGCACCTAGACCCGCACAGGCCTAAAGAAGAGGGGAGGAAGTCCCGGGAGCGGAATTCCTATACTTGAGTGCAATTGGAGCGCTCATGTACCTTGCGAATAGCACTAGGCGGACATTGCGTTCGCCGTGAATTTGCTAGCGCAGACAAAGGCGTAACCCACCAAATGGCATTGGAAAGGGGTGAAGGACATCTTCCGTTACCTTCAAGGAAGCAAAGACCTTGGCTTGTTTTACAGAAGAAACAATGAATTGAATTTGGTTGGCTATGCAGATGCTGGGTACCTACTGCACTCCACATACCGGCAAGTCACAACCGGGTATGTTTTCCTTTGCGGTGGAACAGCAATTTCTTGGAAGTCGTCTAAGCAGACTCTTGTCTCGACGTCGACTAACCACTCAGAAATCATTGCATTGTATGAAGCCTCTCGGGAATGTGCATGGCTTCGAAGAATGGTTCACCACATCCAGAAGTCATGTGGTCTGAACATGGAACAAACCCCCACTATTATCTATGAAGATAATGCAGCTTGTGTTGCACAAGTACAAATGGGATATGTGAAGAGTAACCTTACAAAGCATATCAACCCCAAGTTCTTTTATGCCCATGAATTGCATAAGATGAACGAGATAAAGATACTGCATACTAAGTCGTGTGAAAATCTCGCAGATTTATTCACTAAGTCACTCCCGGCATCTTCCTTTGAAAGATGTATTAGGGGAATCGGGATGATGAGGCTTAGAGAAGTGCAGATTTCAGGGGGAGATTTTTCACATACTCCTACATAAATCTCAACCATGAAGTTTGAGTACCCAACGTAAATCTTGAAGATTAACATTGAAGTTTGGGTGGATTGTACTCTTTTCCTTAAGTAAGTTTTTCATTGAAGTTTTCTTACATAAGGTTTTTGATGAGGCAATCCGTGCAACACAAAGAAGCGTGTGCTATGTACTCTTTCTCCAATTATTTTTCCCACTGGGTTTTTATGGAGTTTTAATGAGGCATATGCATCTCGCAGTGAAGAGTCCAAGGGGGAGTGTTAGGAAACCGGATTCGTATCCGATATGGACTCTTCCTTATCTCTAAGCAGAACCGCTATATATAGGAGGCAGGGGGTCACCCCATTGTACGTACATCTGAGAATAATAAAGCAGACCCGTTCCTCCTCATATTGTGTCTCTAGTCCTCTCTTTCTGTTCTCCAGTTTAGATCTATTAGGCAACCCCGGACTATTCGATAGCGAGGTTGTCTAACAGCTAGCATAGTAGCATCTGGAATTTTGGGAGGATCGCTTTCTCTTTTCAGAAGTTAAAAACACACGCATGACATGCTGTCAAGTTTAGGAAGGTATCTGAATTCTGACCTGTAAAGCTCAACAAAGATTCCTTTTTTGTGTTGTCAAGATTCCTTTTTCTCTGTTATCTTTCTAACCCCACCGAGATATTAATTACACAGAAGCACAAATGCAATCACTACAACAAACAGAGAAATCCGAGGGTCAAAATGTTACCTTAGAGATCTGTCCAAAAAATAGTTTATATTTAGAATCCAAAAAAAGTATATTTCTACCCTTAAAAAAAGTAATGTCTCAAATTATATCCAATAGCTATATTTGTATCATAATTAGGGCCTAAGGTTCAAAGTCTAGATGAAATTTCAAAAAATTTAGATTGAGATTTCAGATTTCGGACAAGGGCGAGATCATAATCTAAAAATTTTATGAGAATATTAAGGATGTGTTAGGATCATCCGCAAAAATTTTTAAGAGTTTCTAAGATGATTTACACAATTTTTCATTCGATTGAAATTTGCCGGTCAACCTTTTATCAGGACAGAAACACTGTTAGAATTTTAAAAAAATTCTCAAGCTTGAACACCATTTGTAAATTTTATGAGAATGTTAGTGATGCATCAGGACCATACACAAAAATTTCCAAAAATTTCTAACGTGGTTTGAACCATTTTTCATTCGGTTGAAATTTGTCGGTCAACTTTTAGTAGCACTGTCCAAATTTTTGAAATCCTCAAGCTTGACCATCATCTAAAAATTATAGGATGTGTCAAAACTAAATTATAGGATGTGTCAAAACTATCCACAAAATTTTTTAAAAGTTTCTAACGTGGTTTGCACCATTTTTCATTCGGTTGAAATTTGCTGGTCAGCCTTTTATCAGGACAATAACACCGTTAGAATTTTTAAAAATTTCTTAGGATTGATCATCATCTGAAATTTTTACGGGAACATTAATGATGTGCTAGGACCATCCAAAAAAAATTAAATTTTTTTGACGTTGTTTGAACCACTTTTCGTTCAGTTATAATTTACTGAGATTTCACCAATTTCGGTCTAGATCAGAAATCTTTTTATTGAATTTTCATCGATTTCGACTGGTTTACGTCACATAATTTTTTTTAATTGAATTTTTAATTGTTTTTATTTTTTTAATTGGACCAGCTAACCGAACGGTTTTAGAAGCCGAGCCGCGTCGCGGGCAAAAATCCAGCGATTTTCGTTGATTTTTTTGAACCCTGACTATAGGTGTGCCATTTCGATTTTTCTTTGTGGCTTTTGAGTTTTGACCACGTTCGTATGTGCGTCTTAATCAGGCAGGCAAATCATTATGAATGTCGCATGAAGCATGGGAGAATAGAACAGTGCAACTATTTGCCCAGGACTCCAGGGAAGGTAATCAGAGAGGAGTCCCAGTCAGCAAGTGGAGTATAATGTGACTAGTGTCCATGTCAATCACTTCCAACTAGAAGCGTATCTTTGCCTCAAGGAGAAGAACGAGACCTCGAATCCACAACCAGTTTCCATAACCTTGTACTGCGCTGCTAAGATATATACGAGTGATCTATCGATCAGGTCGGGAGGTAGATTGTGCTGTTTCAACCAGTTAGTGTAACTGTACATGAGAGAGCTTGCGATGATCGTATTGGAAAAGGAAAGGAGAAACGGAAATAACATATCCTATAAGGCATGGAATTGGCGAGGTCTCCGCGTGTCCGCGTCACCGTTCTGTGCGCACAAAGCCTGCTTCTTTTTCGTATTTGCGTGAAGGTCCTCGTCACTGGCTACCGTTGATCTTTCGTGCCGGCTCAGATCCAACCATCCACACGTCCCTGGGAGCTCACCAGTGCGTCGCCAAGAAATTGCTCTCCGCGGAACCCTCGGGTTGATCCCATTCATTTAGCTCAAATTCCAATGCGAAACGAGAAAGAAAGATACAATGGACCCAGGCCTACGATCCAAAACAAACTCACCATCCATAGGCCCAGGCGTATGATCTAAATCGAAACAAAAAAAGACCCCTACAGACACAGCCCCGACCCATTCCGGCGACCCAAAAACTGCAAACATTCTCGCCACATCGCATGATGGTGCAGGCATTGACGTCGCCGTCCAACACGTTGCTGACGGCAAGGCAAGGTCCCCCCGCTGTGGTGGTGATGATACACGGCGTTGCTGTGCTTGCCGACGCCGCGGTGGCCGCCGGGAGGGTAGAAGCAGCGGCAAAAGCAGGACAGGAACACGTCGGAAATCACGTCCGCCACTGTGGATTTGTGTGGTTCGTACGAGAAGCAAGCGGTAGATCGATCGAGCACTTGTAGACTGTAGTGCAGAATTGTTTTCTACAATCTAACAAAGGCCAATACATAGATACGGGAGCTTGTCAAGTCGTCATTGAGATCGGTCTAGACGAACAGGCATGTGATGTGTGTTAGTGGTGATCTCGGTTTTGCCCCAAAACATGGATCTAAGAGCCACCACGAACTCATGTTAGCGCTTTAATCGGGAACGCACCAAACTAATTGGTATCGGTCCCGTTAGTCGGCACGAGATGAAAAAGGGAGAAACCGGCACTCAACATTGAGTTTTTCTGGTCTTGAGTTTACTAATCTCCCGAAACTCCTTCGATCTAGGATTCGCGCCGAGGCTAGTAAAGATCCTTACATGCACCGACCCGTCTCGGTGCCCTCTACTTCTTCGCCATCAGCACCGAGTAGATCTCGGTGGAATCTCTCTCCTTCATCGATGCACCAAGAACATCACCGACCAACCCCTAATGGCGTCGTCTTCTTCTAATCCGGGTAAATGACTATTTAATTTCCGTATTATTTCTCTTGTGATCATGATCTAGACTAGTTAAAACTTAGACTTAGTCCTTAATTAGTAAATCTAACATTTGGTATCAGAGCACCTAGTCTAATCATGTTCCTCTTAGCCCGGATTAGTTCTTGCTTGGGTCGGTTTAGCATTTAGAAGGAGGTCATTGGATCAATTAGAACTCAAAACTCTCAGATCTATAACCCTAGAGCTCAAATCCGAACCCTAAACCCCCTAAATCAAAAAATCCTGAAAACCCTAACCCCCAAATGTCCACCCAAAATCCCCAAATCCATCAAGAAAAGCCTAATGGTCTAAGGGGATTTAGGGCTTACCTTTGCCGTAGTTGTCGTCGGTCACTCCGAGCGCACTTTTTCACCGTCGTCTCCTTCCCGGGCTTGACCTTCACCCGTGGGAGTGACTGCGCATAAGCCCGACGGCCTGAGGCCCCGCCTCGCCAGAGCTGTGCGCGGGCTTAGCTCACCGCGCACGCTTGCCGTCCCGCTGCTTCGCTCCGACGCCTCAGCTCATTTCGAATCGGGATTGAACTGCTTTAGGGTTAGGGTTTACAGCTTGCGTTGGTTTTGTTTCCCGTCCGGAGCGATCTGAGCCGTCCATTCGGTTCGACTGTTCTGATTTTGTGCACCGGGACTGTGGAATCAGTTGGGCCACCGAACGCGACTGGGCCGCGCTGGCTAGCGCCTGAGCTCGTGCGTCTAGGCCGTGCACTTTTTTGGGTCTGCTTGCGGTTGAGCCGCAAGGCCGGCTGTTAGTTTGGGCCGAAGGCCTTTTTTTGATTTTGAAGAATGATTAGTTGTTGCCTCTTTTAATTTTGTATAAATTGTCTCATTTTGAGTTCAGCAATTGGTACCGCTAATTATTGTTTTTTTCCTGGGCATTAATGTTCTAATTAATTTTATGATTAATTTTGGATAGAGATTATTATTTAATGTTTAAAATTGGGATTATGTCATGACCATGATTATATTCTGACCAATGTTATTTATGAACATGTGCCACCTAAAAGATTATTTTAGTTCTTTTTCATTTCTGCCCAACGGTGATGCGAGTTAGAACTATTAATTTTTCCTGTCATTAGCATGTTATTAATCAGACCAGTGTAGGGTTAATTTTCATGCAAGACATTTATTTTCTCTATTGTTTATTGATTATACTTTTTTTTGTTTCAGCCATGAACAACACTAACGTTGCCGCTTACTTGAACGGCATTGAGCAGTTAACTGGGACGAACTTTCTCTCTTAGAAGGAGAGATTTCATATTATCCTTGGAGTCATAGACTTTAACTATGCACCACGTGAGGACGCTCCCGTAGCTCCTTCCGCTGATGATAGGAGTTTCATTGAGAAAAAGAAACTCGATGGATTAACAACGAAAAATTTTACCGAGTGACCAGGGTAAGTTATATACTAGATATAAAAATTTGATCTAAAAATTCGATGTAATTTATTTTATAAAATTCTGACATGAATCATAGCTCAAGTTCCCAATGTCAGAAAATGATTTAGTTGAAGGGCTAAATTAACTTATTAATTTTCAGACTTTTACTCAAGGTTTGGTATGATATCAGAGTTCTCCCATAAAAATTTCAAGATCAAATATTAAATATTTATTTTTTTAATAAATCTTTTTATCTGTTTTTGCAGATTTTCATATTTGAGATATAAATTGAATTAAATATTAAATTTTACTAATTTTACCAGAAGTGAATAGTAACATAAAGGTCATATGGTAAAAGTTTAAGCTACAGAAAAACACATTAAAAATTTGCAAAAACCTTTTCCTACACTGTTTACGGTCACATCACCTTAATAAATTTAACCATTCCTTTGGTTAAATGAATTCACATTCTTTTTTGACTGCCCAAAATAGGTCTCCAGTGAGTTCTAGGATTTCACAACATTTTTGGAGATTTTTTTTACATATTTTACTTTAATCTTTTTATCAGTTTACTCATTATTTTTTTACTAATTCCAAAATTTAATTGTTTTTCAATAAAGAATTCACCAAAAAGGCATTTACATTCAGAAAAATTCAAGATAAATTAAGAATAAAGCAATCAAATATTTTATAATTACTTTTTATTCTTTATTAAATTTTTGGATGTTCATCGAACGAGACCGCAGCCGTGCGCGCGGAGAAAGTAAAATGCACTCTCGTAAGATCGATCCGGCCTAGCTACGTAGTGCTTGTCCCCTAAGATTAAATTGTTTGCGGCAGCTAGCTGCTCCAGGACGACACTGGACGATCGAAGGTGAGGCATTGACTGACTGGCAAACTGTAATTAATTCCTCAATTGCGATCTGGAAATAAGGTTGGTCAAGTCATATTTATATTTAATTGGAGTACATAGTGTTTAGCCAAAAAAAAAAAGGAGTAGATCAAGTTGAACACGTGATCAAGGTACCGAGCCGAACTGCGATCAAGATGGGCCAGCGGCCTATTAGGTCTCTCGTGAATCGTGATAATTGGATCCCACATGAAAATAGAAAATGGCTACAATATATATCTGAGACTCGCACACATGATTTTTTTTTCCTAAAAAAAAAAGAAAAACAAAATAGGCTCGCACACATGCGTGATAAATATTCCAACGCCCAAGACAATGCCATCTCATCAGAATGACTGATCGATGGGCATGTACAAAGGAGAGCCCAAGGGTGTCTCTTAACACAATCACCCAAACAAAAAGACAGCATTAAATGTTTCTCATACAATGGATTAACTCTAACCATTGTCGCTCAATAACGAGATGCTTTTAAGTTCTTGTATATGCTGCTTGATCAAGTGTGCACACATCTGTATATGCTGCATACAAGTAGCGTAGATCAAGCCACTACTGCTATGCTGCATGTACGAACACTTGTATATGCTCAATAATTCAGCACGTTAGTTCGAAGTACACTAGCAGCAAGCATTGAAGATTTGCATTCAGGCCAACACTGGCATTGATGCTAGCATGGTCATGCAAGTACTGGAATTCAGCCTGAAACCACAAGATAGCCTTGAAGCATTCACCTGTACAGACATTCAAACTACATTCAAACTAGAGTCACCTGTGAACTTGAACAAATGTGCAGACGTTTCAAAGGAATGGTTATCACCTGGTAAAAGGACCGAAACCACAAGATTGCCTTCAAGCATTCACCTGTACATTGATGCTCATGAACTGTGAATGTAGTTATCACCTGCTAAAAGGAATGGTTGACAACATTCAAACTACAGTCACTCCCATCTTTTAAACCAAAAGTACAGACATTTCAACAAGCCATTTGAACAAGAGTATCAGACCAAAAGTAGAGACATTTCAACTAGCCATTTCAACAAGAGTATCAGACCACAAGTATAGACATTTCAACAAGAGTATCAGACTATAAGTTTAGTGAAACAGCACAATTCAAAAGCCATCAGGCACACTATGACAAGAGTCTAATACAAAATAGAGAGCGGATAGGTCAAGGTAATTCAGGAAAGAGTTTCATCCTCAAACACTTTAGTGCAGCTACATGTTCAGCTCTAATGTCGTCGGCCATCCCTGATGTGTCTTGTGTGAGCAAACATCTATAGGTTTCCAGCATCTTACATTCTTTTTCATACAATTTTGCATCCTTGTGGTCCTTTGCTGCTAGAAGAGCAATCTTGGATGACTCAAGCTTGTCAGAAGAAAGCTTTTGCTGCATTTCAAGAACCTTGACACGATTGGAATTACAATCGGATTGAATTTTTTCGAACCTATCAAGGTCAACGTCTATTGCAGACTCTTTTGACTTCCCTTTCGCATCATATGCAGCCTTTTTAGCTGCTTTCTGTCCTATTGGACGAGAGAGCTCCACATCTTCCAAAATATCTCGTTCCGCCTCTCCTTTGTCCACTGCCTTCCTTTTATTTGGTTTCTTGTTGTTGTAAGCAAACCATTTAGCTTAAATCTCTAACAGTATACCACACATCCATTAGCACAAAACGAGCCCCTTGGTTATCTTCCTCATACATCTTGTTTGCCTTGTCTATCCACATTTGATCAGAATACCCACTAGTATATATCCTTCGAACCTTCAACCAAGCATCATGAAAGCAGTTAGTCCATCTATTAATCTTGTGCCACCTTTCCTTGACTTGTTTTTTGTTCCTCCATCTCCTTTTCTCCGTGGTCAGGTTGTATTCTTTAACAACGTCGGACCAATATTTATCTCCTTTCTTATCGTTACCATTAATGGGGTCGATGGAATGTTTAAGCCAAGCACTCATCTGTATATGAAACAAAAGAATTAAATAGGCAAGCTACAGCATAAGTTGACTATATATCCAAAAATACATACCACTCTAACATCCTCATCCTGTGTCCAAAGCATTCGCTTGTCGATTCTAGCATCTTCATGTCCATCGTCACTCTCGACTGGAACATATTTATTCTTTGCATTTGATAGTGAAGCTTGTTTGCCATCCAATGGTTGTGGATCATTCAAATGTGCAAAGTGGGATGGTGTTCCAACAAAGTGTGCGTTCTGAGGGAGGGATAGCTGACTTTGCAAATAGCTCATGAGGCCACCAGAGCTGAAAAATAGGCATGACCCAAGATATGATTAGATTGCAACAAATCTGAATTACATGCAATTATTGAATAAGAAAAATGGGAGAGACATGACTCAGCATACAATTAAGATCCAATGCCTGATAAAAAAATAAGAATTAAGAACTTCATTATATTTCACCACTAGATAGTACATGAAACAGTAAGTAAACAAATAACTAGGAATTCCAATTGAACTCACAACTAATCCAATTGTCCAAACCTGGAACGAAGCATCCACTGAGAACAAATTCTTAATCAATCCAACCAATCCACAAACCTCCTTTGGATGAGTGCTATTGTTCTTATTCGAAAGAAATATATCCAGGATATTTTACAGAAGGCAAGCATGCAACACTATAAGCCATAAACGAGTTTTACTACTCCTAGTTGTTTACTAAGTTGCATAAAACACAACTAGCTGCTCAGAAAAAGAATACACATGTGAATCGAGTTGTCAGCAAAGACTACAAATCATCTTGCCCCTTGTGTTTTTTTATATATGGCGACGATGTGAACCTAAGCAATCTTGTCGGCAGAATACTATACTTTGGTTGAGATGTAACATCTAATAAGTAATGACAAAAAACCTATTTAAAAATCTTTAGTTAGGCTTGGCCAAACTTTTACTGACTCAATTGGCCGACATGTAGTGTACTGAAAGAACAGAATTGGTCCCAAAACAAAAATCCTTTTTCCTGATGAAAGTGCAAACTCAAATCAAGAACAAAGACATTAAGGGAAAAATGGCAATGATAATTAAGAAGCAAACACTAGCATCTACAAAAATTTACTCCTGTTACTCCTATTACTCTGAATATTTTAAACATGAGTATTTACTCCTGTTACTCTGAATATTCCTCTTAAGATCAATTTTGCCGAGTTTCTGCCACTACTTTCAACCAGTGCCTGCTATTTTTGCTGCTAGTTACAGTGGCCTATTTTTATTTCGATATACTATCTCATATCGGTATCTTGTCCTTCTCGACATCCTGATTCTTGAATCATCAGGATGGTATCTTGTCCTTCGAGACACTTTCTTTTCTATCCATATTTCTTTATATTCATTGAGTTCACCATGCCACTTTATGATTCATGATTGCATTTTACATTTCCAGATTGTTTGTGTTATTTCAACCATCCTCCTTTACTTGTCTATGCTATGCTATCAGTTCAGAACATGTTGCTAGGATCTGGGAATAGCAGTATTACAAAATTAAAGTCTAGAAGGTTGATATTTTTTTTTCTCAAGCTTTTGTCTAATCAGGTCAAGTCCAATCCATGGGTGCTTAATCTAAATGAAGACCTCTAATGCTCTAGTACCAGATTCAACATACAAAGCCATTAGCAAACAATAATTACTTACATGTATGTGCTCCTAGACTAGGTTTTATTAGACGTGGACTGCAGCACTGAATTATGATTCAGCATACAAAGCCATTAGCATATAGTACCGGTTTGGAATATAATGTGATTCAGGAATTCCCCCCACTTCCAAAAGCTTAAAATCCTGAATGGCAAAGGCTTTGTGCTGAAGTGCTAACCATGATGTACTAAATGCAAAGATAATCAGTAGAATACATATAGCAGTAGAGTGTGAAATATTCAGTACATGCAAAGATAATCAGTAGAACACGCGCATGAACTGAGTCTAACCTGGGAAGACAAATTACCTCTGTTGCATGAAATCTGTCATGCTCGTCGGAGTAGATGGTGAGGATCCAGGTGTGAGGGCAACTGATGTGGTGGGGTAGGCAGCTGTGGAGGCAAAGGCGGCCATGGCAGATGCAAAGGCGGCGGCGGCAGAGCTCGAAGTGTACGGATGGGCGGCGGCGGCGGAGGAGCTCGAAGTGAACGGATGGGCGGCGGCGGCGGAGGAGCTCGAAGTGAACGGATGGGCGGCGGCGGCGGAGGAGCTCGAAGTGTACGGATGGGCGGCGGCAGCAGAGCTCGAAGTGTACGGATGGGCGGCGGCGGCGACAGATCTAAGCACGGCGCCAGCGGGTTTACGGGGGGCTGCAGGGGGTTCATCATCTTGCCGAGCCATGGGGATCTAGGGCTGCTGCGAGGAGACGCGGTAGTGGAGAGGAGAGGAATCGCACCCGGATCGCCTTCGCTCGCTCCGATTTCGCGCGAAATCGCTGTCACCGGATGGCCTTCGCGCCTTCCTGGCTCCGCTTTCGCGCGATCCCGCTCGCCGCATCGGATTTGGGATGATTTAGGGTTGAAGACGGGAGAAGGGGTTGGCGCACCTACAACGCGGAAGCAGCCGTCTCTGTGGCTTGGAAATCGGAGCCCGAAGGCGATGCTTCGTGAAGAGTCGTCTCGCTCCGATTTCGCCCAAACGAGCTTCCACGTCACGCCATTTTCTGCCAGCTCAGCTTTAGAGACTGCATAATCAAAGGCGTTGTACATGCCCTGAGTAAAGAATCAGAAACGCGTGGATGATTGAGCTCACCAGAATCAGTTTGGCAAAAGCATAGACTAGCCCTGATTAAACATGCCAAATTTAAAGGACCACGCCCTTCTTTCAGGTTACTCAAAGTCAATTTTCTTAGCCATTGGATTAGCTTCGAGATATGTGTGTCTAGTATTAGATTAATCCAATGATTGAAAAATGTGATCACTTACGCCTGAGAAAGCATAAGATACCATAGAAATAGACATGTCCAAAGTGAAGCTGCCACAGTGCTCTATTCTTCTGTATTTACTGATTACATGAAAACACCGGCTCACCAATCAACAACTAAGTAGAGATCATCAGAGAGGAACACTAGATCAATCGATCTTTAACTAGAAAATCGCACACAACCCAGCAAGAGTTCGATCCCGATCAGCCGAGCCTTCCACCCACAACACAATTATACAAAAAGATCGCCATGTACGTACGTGCATGGCGATCCGGCTAGAACATTTGACAATTGCAATAGCAAGCTAGCAGCAGCAGCAGCAGCAGTGTAGTACCCGTATATGCTGCTGCTACTGCTATATATTACTGTACAATCAATACCTTGCGGATGCATGGCACCTTACAACATTTGCAATGTAGTGGTACATAGCTAGCTTCCCCATGTTGCTGATGATCTCTCTTCACTCTCATACTGTGCTATGTCGCCTTCGCCAAGGGGTCCCCTACTCCCGGCCCTTTGATCCATCAGCCGGCCGTTACTAAATGCATGCCCTAGCTGGCTGCGGCCGGCTAGCTAGCTCCTCCCCCACCACGCACCACGGCGAGCCCTATCGCAACAACCTGCAGCACGCATCACGGGGACCCCTTGATCTCTCTCATGCGCCTTCTGTGGAGGGGGGAGAGAGAGATCACTGTACAGACGTACGTACGCATGCCAAGAGAGAGACACAGAAGCTAGCTAGCTAGCTAGCTCCGGCCATCTGTAGCTAGATTGGTAATTGAGGCATCATGCATACTGTAAAGCATATATAATCATATATATAATACTTAACTATCTTCTTCCCCAGAGCTAGCTATATGTGGGGGCACGCATACATGGATGGGTCTTTATCATTGGGAGGCCTGGGGATCCTATGAAGGAGTACATATTGATTGTAGCATGTATATTTAGGATATGCATATATCAGGAAAAGTTATAGAGTAGAACACACAATAACTGCCAATTATGATGTGCATGTGGCGCTGCAGATGTGATGCTGATACTTAGGTTCTGTTTGGCAGAGTTTCAGCTCCATCAGATTCGTGGATCTGGTGGAGCTGAAGCTGTGGGTATATGGCAGAGCTCCAGCTCCATCAAATTCTTGGAGTTGGTGGAGCTAGGTATTCCTAGCTTCATCAAATTTGTGAAGCTGGAGCTGTAGGTATATTCAGAGTGTTTAGGTAGGTCATCTTGTTTACATTTTAGAATAAAATTATAAATTTAAATCACTTTATTTCAGTCTACAAGTTTCAGCTCTGAGGTGGAGCTGGAATCTGGAGCTCCGCCAAACAGGGTCTAAGATGAGTCATTTTGTTTACATTTTAGAATAAAAATATAAACTTAATTCACTTTAATTCTTTTAGCCTACAAGTTTCGGATATGAGGTGAAGCTGGGATCTGGAGTTTTACCAAATAGGGCCTTACGCTCCATGATTAGATAAACAAATTAAAATTATTGCACGTTAATTGATTCCTAAATCTAGTTTTTTATGCAATGGAGATATATATATTCCTTAATTTACATATTGCTTGATACACGCAATCATCAAAATCTGTTCACGAGACATAGGATGTGAAAGAAATTAATCTTGGATCGTCGACGACCAAAACAAGCAAATTAAATTCTGAATTTCTGCTGGACTTTCTCTTGCATACACTGGATCTAAGTTTTGGGTGATTTCTCTGTTGCAAGTGAGTAGATGGTCATAAATCATGATGATGTGATGTACTCTTGTTTCAGTGCTACTTTAAGCAATCTCATCGGCCAAGGCGTATCTAGAAAATTTGAACGAGAGGAGTTAAAACTAAGATTTCCAAAGCTTATATATATATATATATATTGTATATATGGAGGAGCCGGTGGGCCACGGGTGGGACTTCAGCCCACCTGTCGGTGCTATAGGCTATTTTCTTGATGCTTTGCGTATGCTTCTGCAACACATAGAGTATAGACATACTGATCAATGATGAAACCTGTGAAAACCAAATCTGTTCTCTGTTGGGATCGAATCAAGGATCAAATACAACGATCAAGAAGTTCCAGGCAGTAGTAGCTTGCAGCCACTCTGCAAGGAATTAATGCGTACGAATAGAAGCACAGGAGAAATTATGTTCTTTTGTATGTTTGCCATAACTCTTTTTCTCAATTGCCTTGCTCTCGTTACAGGACTCAATCGAACCTTATGAAGGCTGATTTACACGTCCAGTACTTAGCCGACTCGGATTCTATTCCATGCACTACTCGGACTCTACTTCGTTACAAGATTAACTCTAATATTCACCCTCCTAATCTTGTAACATCTAGTTTCTAACGTAACTCTAACTTGTTGAGGCAGTCCGCCTCAACTATGACTTACCTAACTGTTACTCGACACAGAGTGACGAATACATCTACTCAACATCTTGTACACAACTTACTTAACTCAAGATAGCGAATACATCTCCTCAACGTCTTGATCATATCTTCGACAGGCATGACTCAGGACGGCAAATTAATCCCCTCAATGTCCTGAACACATCTCCCACGAACTCAACTTAGGACGGCGAATACATCTTCTCCATGTCCCAAACTCAATGTACTTGATTTAAGACGGTGAACACATCTCCTCAATATCTTGAACTCGACTCACGATGAACTAGACTCAACATCAGAGCAATGCTGGATGCTCTTCAACATCTGCCTCAATTAAATGAGTATCTAAATGAGTATCCACTCTCTCCTTCCTCATATTACGACATTCAGAAGCGAAGTTCCTATAATCCTAACAATTGCAGCATCTCAACTTTGTCTTGTCAAACTTTCTGTAGCATCCACCGGCCTTCGCCTCTTTAGCCTTCCACTCAGCACGGGTGAGCAATAAATGTTCCTCCCTGGTGTCACTATATCCTCCTAAATGCTCCTCATGCACCTTCAACTACCCAACGAGATCCTCCACCATCATGGTCTTAAGGTTGGCAAATTGTTCGATAGTTGAAGTAATCTCGAGAAACTTATGAGAGACGGCATGAAGAAATTTATTGACTACGTACGTCTCTTTGATTTTCTCACCTAGCACCCGAATCTTATTGATGATGGTCGTCAGCCGGACTGCGAAATCGTCAACTGATTATGTCTCCTTCATACACAGCCACTCAAACTCCGACTTGAGTGTTTGTACCTTCGCCTCCTTCACATGATCGGTGCCAAGATGCATCATCTTTAACGTCTTCCATACATCTTTGATCGTCTTCTTTTCGGCCAGTAGGAAGAGCATTTCCTCCGGGATGCCTCCATAGATGGCTGCCAAGGCCATCTAATCCTTGCGCACATTGACGTGGCCGTCCACAATCGCTTCCGACAATCCTTGAGCCCTCATATACGCCTTTATCTTGATTGCCCCATCCTACATAATTGCTCTACATGAGCATCGGATAATGCAATGAGATAGCGAAATTCTCCTTCGCCTTCGTACTCGATGTCACCTCATCACCAGTGACACCACTTCCCAAAGAGTGTGACATCATCTCAGGCAACGAATCAAGAATATAGCTCTAATACTAATAGTTGGGATCGAATTAAGGATCAAATACAATGATCGAGAAGCTCCAGGCGGCAGTAGTTTGCAGCCACTCGGCAAGGAATGCGTACGTACAAAAACATGAGAGAAGTTATGTCCTTTTGTACGTTTGCCATAACTCTTTTTCTCTATTGCCTTGCTCTCGTTACAGGACTCAACTGAGCCTTATAAAGGCTAATTTACATGCCCAGTACTTAGCTGACTCGGATTCGATTCCATACACTACTCGGACTCTACTCTATGGGGGAGGAAGTGTGGGGGGCGCCTAGCGTTTGAGGGGGGGGCGCATGAGGCAGAAATTTGCTGCCCCCTCCTCCCCACATGGGCCGGGAACCTCCACCTACGGCCCAAATTGATCCCCCAAGGCCCAACATAATTCCCTCAAGGCCCAAACTCCCCCGGAAAGGCCCAAACACCCGGAAACGGTCCAAAACACGATATAAAGTTGTACCGTAATACCCCATTCTATAAAATCACATTTTATAATGTCACACTCCCATTCAATCCAAACAACATGCATGTTGCCTTCTTTGAAGCGTTTTGTTGTGCATGGAGCCAGAGTAAAAAATGATTTAATTAAATCATTCGGTTGAAAGGGAGAGGTATGGGAGTACATACTCCCAAGAGTACGAAACATGCTTCTTATATATATATATATATATATATATATATATAGAGAGAGAGAGAGAGAGAGAGAGAGGAAGTTTTTTCGTATTTGGTTGAAAAAACTTCATTAGTGCCCTTTATTTTTTGCTATATGCCCTTTTCATATGTAAAAGGAGTATACAAACAAATTATGCTATAAAAAGTGGACTCTGATGAAATTTTCGTGGAACTCACTTTGGAGTATCTTATAATCAGTCTTAAAGTATACTCAAAAGGAAAAGAGGTATAACAACATCATTTACGAGGTATACAAAAAGTGAGAGTACGTACTCCCAGGAGTATGAAACCATTTTCCTATATACATATAGCTGCGTTATTCTTCAACTACATGTAGAATATACTATTACCCGTACGCAAGTAAAGTATATTCTACACGTACGCAGGTCACTTTATGCAATCCAACCGAGTCATATTACCCGTATTTATTACTTGCGTATGGATGCATGGACCATTTATTACTTGTACATCATCTATCAATGAGGATGGGTTGGATTACTGGTCGCGACATTCCAGCTTCGAAGCACACTGTGCTGATTGCTACCAAGTCGGTAGTAATTCATGAATACATTTTATTATAGAACAACATATGCAATTACTACTGAATTAGTTACTAATGTGTTGGTCAATCCAACTAGTTAATACGTATTGTAGTTTGTACATGAATATATTTCTTCTATATTTTAGTCTTATCTTTTTATTGGTAACTTGGATTTGCAAATAGTTTTCATCTGTAGCTTACTGATTACGAGAAGAATAAAATGATATGAGTCTCGCTATTAAGTAGTAATTTTACTGACTGATAAAAGAAATTACTACTTTTATAACATAAAATTACTATGTTTACAACTAGAAATTACTATCATATAGTATAATTAAAAATCATATACAGATAAGTCATTTTGCAGTAAAAGTATGTGAAAATTATATGTAAAAAATCGGAAAAAATCTGAAAAATTACCAAACATAGGGAATATGAGTTTTTACAGGCCTATAAAATTTGAATACCAAAGTCAGTCACATTTCTGAATTAGTACTATATATATAGTAGTGATTTATGGAGCAGTCATCATGAACATTGTGCCGTATAAAAGTTTGTTCATTAGTTATTCAAATTCTATCAATGTGTGCAAACTGCAATTTTGCATGCAGTTAAACTATTTTAAATTTGATCAATAATATCTTTATGAATATTTTGACTGTCTATATATATATATATGAAAATGATACTAGCAGTTTTATCTTGAAAAATATACTCTTTTCATAGTTATTTTATGATATTGTAATATTATTAGGTTGTATAAATATATTACAACATAAATTAGTGATCTTTATGAATATTTTTATGATATTGTAATATTATAATATCTTTATGAATATTTTTATGATATTATAATATTATTGTAATATTATTAGGTTTTACAAATATATTACAACATAAAAGTGTGTTTTTGAGATTATGTTAATGTCCAAAATGACACTTAAACTTGTGAGTGGAGCCTAGTCATTTAGTTCTAATATCTTGAAATCTAGTATACTCTATCTACATAATTCAAAATGTTCATGTAACTCAATGTACGCAATTCTATCACTAAAGAGAGATATGTGGTACTCCATACATACACATGAAATATAATCATATGATCCCTTCTAAAATAACCCTAGCAAATTAAAATAACATGCTTAATTAAACTAAATGATAAAATTGAATCACATAATTCAATTGTTAGAGATTGAATATAATGTAATAAATTACAAAATTAAACAATTCATTACATTTCAAATCTCGAAATTCATAAATAATTAATTGCAAATGAGATCATTAAAATAAAATAAATCACATTATTAAATCAAACTAATCGGCGAAGAATTAATATTATAACATAACTATTACAAATGGAGTCCTATGAATTAAATTATAACACGCGAATACTTAATTACAGTTTTGATGGCAAATTATAGAAATGAATAATTACATTCCAAAAATAAAAATTACAAGAATATAAATTACAAAACACCAGTGATCTTCTAATCTTCATTTGTAAACCCAGCATTTTAGTTGCATGCACATAAGAATAAGGATAAGCTCAAATCATGAAAATAAATAAATGAATTAAGAATTAGAATTGCTGTCAGCCCCGTATGGTTTGGTATCGTGCACTAATATACCAAATTCGTTCGGGGCCGAATCAGCACCTTTCATGAAATTGGTAATTTAACAAAACTGTAATTATCTGTAGATGCACATATATTAAAAATATCGCGGGTAGAAAAGTAATTTCTTGCGGTAAAAGGGTAACATTCCACAGCAATTTGGATAAGAATGAAGCATTGTGCAATGGGATAGAGCTCAGTTGAAGCCAAGCCTCAAGTCTAGAACCTTATCCCCTTATCCCTTAAGCCATCCCAAGCACCCCTCCCACACAAGTTCAAGCAAGAAACCACCAAAGCCTTCGCGGCCAAGCAACAACAACACCAATTCTTCAAGCCCTCAATTAAATAGATTGGAGCTAGTTCACACCAAGTCAACACATCTCATTCCACCATACCAAAGTAAAGTCACCAGGGATCAAAGCAACCAAGAGATCATTAAACCAAAGCCAACCACAACCAAAGCAAGTTCCAAGAGACCAAGACCCAAGAAGCAAGATCATAAAGAGGCCAGGCCCAAGACCAAGAAGGGTCCAGCTCAAGCTCAAGCCAAGCCAACCAGGAGTGTAACATCCTCAAATTTATAAAGTAATAAAAATCCAATATTAAAAATGTGAAATCATTTCCTTGCTTTATTTCTTGTTTCTATGTGCTTTTGTTGAATTGTTTGTTGATTGAAATGAATAATTGAAATGATTATTGGAATCAAATAGAAGAAGAAAAGAAGAAATGATAGAATGGTAAATTTTGGAAATTACCATAGTAATTCTGATCTAATAATGGACTACTCTAGAAAACGTTTTTAGCTGGTCAAAAGACCATGTGCATGCTTTTACTAGTGAGCAAAACAAATTAAAATGATAATTCTCACTTCTGTCCAGACCATGTCAGAATTATGGAGAAAGTTGTAGAGCAATCTAGACCTTAGAATTTTTACCATAAGACCTCAGACTTATCACATTCACTCACAAAAAGTTTCAAAAATTATTAAGCAATTTTGCTATGAGTTAGCATTTAATTTAGGCAGATTTGAAATTCTGCAGAAATCAATAAAAGATTTATAGAGAAATAATCTTTGCAAGTTTAGTGCTGAAATTTTTATGGTAGATCCATATTATGTAATCACACCTTCAGTAAAAATTTCAAAAATAAATATGTTGATTTGGTCCCTTAATTAATTTGAAAACCGATTTGAATATCTTGTGCAAGTCGGCATGTCAGAATTATTACAAATAATTGGTAGATTGTTTTAACCTCAAATTTTTACTGGTAGTAGATGACTTACTCATCAACTCGTATAAAAAGTTTAGAAAAATATTGAGCTGATCTGTCTCGTGAATTAATTGCCATTTTGCGCTGTCTGGAAAATTTGCTCTAGAGCTCTCCCTTGGTCTTACACGCGGGTCCACGCGTCCAGCCAGCCCATGTGCTAGCGCTACTGCTGATGAAGCCCAGAAGCTATCCGGCCCACGCGTCATCCTCTTATTCTCTCATCTCTATTTCTCTCTAGTTCCACTGCCGTGTGGACCCCTTTGGCCAGGCTCGTCTTCCACCTCTCCTCATCTCTGTCTTTCTCTCTCTCTCTCTCTCTCTTCTGTCGGCAGAACTTGAGCACCGCCTTAGTTCTTGTCCCTTATGCGCCGCAATCTTGCAAGCCTCGAGGCCACCCTCTGCCACGCCGCTGCACCCCTGTACCACGCCCATGCCTTGACCAAGCTGGAGGAGAACGCCCGAGAACCGCCGCCACTCCCTCAACAAGCCAAACCCCCTCCTTACCGCCTTCCCTGCCTATTTAAAGGGAAGGAGTAGAGCCTCTAAGCACCGCTAAACTCAGAACACTCACCCATTTCCTCTCTCTCGCCCGGAACCACTCAGGCCGAAGCCTTCTTCCTCACTGCCGGCGAGACTCGAATTGGGGGAAATCCCAAATTGCTTCACCACGGTAAGAAAACGTCTAAATTGTTTGATCCTAAAGCATCCTTGGTTACTCACGAGGTTATTGCGCACCTTCTTCCAGTCCGGAGCGAATCAAGGAGTCCCTGCACCGTGTACCTTATTGCCGCCATTATCGCCGCTCGGTGAGAACTCCACCCGGCTGTTTCCTTTCGGGTTTGAATGCACCGTTAGAGTCCTAAGGACCTCCTGATGCTTACATGCATGATCATTAAGCCTAGTTTAAGCCATAGCTTCTTCGCGCCTTACGCCACCGTGAGCCTCCGCCGGTCATCGCCGTGAGCTTGATTTCTCCGAACACCACCCATGTCCGAGTAGTCCCCTAGGTCCGTCATGATCCGGTGAAGCTAGTGCTACCGGCCGAAGTCGATCGACGTCGCCGGAGAGCCGCCGGCGAGGTCGTCGACCATCGCCCCTGCCCTGGCTCTATGCCATGTGGGCCATGGCTGTCAGCCGCATGCGCACCTGCGTCCCGCTGCCGTGCGCCAGTATGCTGATTCGCGGCATAATTGCGCTCGCCACACAAGCCAGCGACGGCCGGACCAGCGCGTGATGGCAGCCCAATTCAAAAACCAGCCGCGCAAATCGCTGAAATGCGTTTTCCTTTAAGGAAAACGTATTTTCCCTTTTTCCTGTTTTAAAGAACTGAAATGATTCAAATTGCTATATCTTTTAAATTATAGCTCCAAATTGAATGAGATAAATTTCTAAATTCATTATAAATCCTGTAGTTTCATAATCTGCAAAAATATCTTGAACTTGTTTAATAATTTAAATATGAATTTGAATTTAAAGAGTGAAGTTTGAATATGTAGCATATAAAGATTTTGCAAATAAAGTCCAAATTGAGTGAAACCAACTTTGCTGGAATCCTTAGGTCAAGTACTACTCAAATATGTAATTAGAATTGGATTTGGAATTAGTTTGTGAAATTTTCATATTAAGACTTTACTTAATGCATAAATTCAATATAATTGCTATAACTTGAGCAAAAATCATTCAAATAGAATGAAACTTGTTTTATTGTGCTAATTACATTAATTAGGACCAGTTAGTAAGATAAAGGTTAGGATGTACCATGTTACTTTTGTTTGACATGTTTGAAGTTACCTTATACAATATAATGATACAACTAACATCACACCTTGAAAATGAATTTCATTAAATTCAATTTTACAATCTTAGCTTCCTGAATTCGTATAATAAAATGAAATAATACATAAAGAAATGTAGTCATGTTGTATGTCATTAAGCTTTTACCCTTAAGACCAAAATCTTATAACTTGGTTAATGCATGAATTGATTAAGTGATTGCCATCATTGGTTGATTTGAATTGATTTCATTTGAATCTCTCAACTGCTATCCTTGTTGTTTATGTATTTGCTTCTTTTATCGATATTAAAGTATCTTATTTGCCATGTTCTTAATCGACGTATAGACGCTGAGATTACCGACTACGCTATCGACGACACAGATCCAGCTTACACCGTCGAGGAGCAAGGCAAGCACCCCTTTGATCATTCTTGAACCCAGATTTTATAACCAGATAAAATGTGATTAAGAATCTTCCTGCATGCTTATATTCTAACTATCTATTTCACGCTCTCGGTAGTTATAACCCAATGTTGATATATTGTCTTAATCATATCAACATAAACCCCATGATAACCATAGGAATGGATACTCAATTAGAGGATGGGCTATAACGAATATTAATTGCATCTGCTTAGCAATACTAGAATGATACGTTGACATTTACACCCACACACTTTTCTTTATAAAATCTTTTATGATTTATTTAAGCAGTAAAGAATACTGGTAGTTTGATAAAAATGAAAATAAAACTACTGTTTTGACGTGGGTGATTATTGGCAATAGCTGGTTGTACATGTTTTAACGTGTACGTAGCTAGGGTGGAGTTATTACCCATGTCACTTTGAGGACCGAACGTAGTGTTGCATGATCCAAGTATAACCGTACATCCACAAGTACTGTAATGGGACAGTCTTAACTTATTAAATTATTTGGGAATTAGCTTTGCACATTGGTAGGCAGTTGTAGCACGGGCATTCCGGATATAGGTTTGCTCGAGGGAGGTGTCATCACCGAGGTGTTGGCATCTGCCGTTGTAACGGTGTACGCCTGGCTATGAATTGGGGCTGTTGTTGTACCATTTGAGCCGCGGGCTCCTGAATACTATTGCTTCACTGTTTGTTTGCTTCCATCATAGTCAGGAGTAACGTCATTGGGCTAGTGCAAAGTTAAGGTTCAAGTAATCAAACAGTTTCGTTATGAACTCCTCGCGGACATACCAAAGGAAGTGTGTCTTATAGCTTGCAAAAAGGGAGAACATATCTTGTGGGTAAAGCAGTACAAACTCTGCAGAGTCTAAAACTATTCGAATAGCCGTGTCCACGGTCATGGACGACTTGGCGAATTGACACTAGTTAGCTGTTTCTGTTTTCAAAAACCTTTGATAAAATGTTTTGGAAAATGGTTTACATCTTTTATGTCACTTATTGTTACATTTGTCCATATAAGACCATGGAGGGTCTTTTTCGTTAATTTACTCACAAAGGTCGTGAGTAGATTGGTATATTTCATCTTACTACTTGTTATTTAAATTACTTATTAAACTGTTTTAAATTTCCAGTTATGCTTTCCATTATTAATCAGTATTACTTCATTCAAAACTTTCGCTTTATGCAAAACAACCGTAGAAACCCACTTTCTATTTCAGCTTGCATATATTCCAGGAATTGCATACACTACAAAGTCTTGCGAGTACCAATGTACTCAACTTGCTTCAACAATGTTTTTAGGTGAAGAGCAAGATTACGATAATGACGGAAATGAATATGAGGAACCTGCGAATTTTAGCGACGACTGATCTTTCTAGGTTCATCTCGTGATTTACTGTGGAGTTATGGAATAGTTGGCATACTATGAGACATGGTTTTAATTTCATGCTACTTTTGGTATTGTAATAACACTATAAAACTTGTGATGTAATAAAATGTGTATCTGTGTGACTGTAATTTCCAAATTGTGTTTGTGCGTGCCAGCCACTGATCATGGGAATGGCACAGGAAGCACTTAAAAGAGCCTCATATTTATGTTATTTACTGACATAAAAATGAGGGTCTCACAAGGAGCATGAACACCACAACACCACCATATTTCCAACCTGCATCCCATCCATTTCCTCACATCACAGGTAACCTCAAACCACCATAGCAACAATGGCAACATAGAGCAATAATAGTACAAATCAAATAGAGATTGAGGATAAGTGATAATCTAATGGTCTCAGTAGGTTATTGCGATGGGGGTTGCGCCGCACGTTCTCAATAACCCAAAAATGCTCCCCGACGCACGATAAATTATGATCATCGTTGCGGTGCCATCCAAAAAACCTGTGCATACACCTTTAGAGTTCATCATAGACCATAGCATCCAAATCACTAGTGTAAGTAATTCAATTGTGAATCAAACTACCATCCTTAGTGCATAACTCAAGTAGCAAAGCAACTATGGTAGAGAAACTAATTAAAATATGGGGGAAGAAATCAGTCTCAAGGGGAACAAGAGGGCGTTAGCCAGGGTGGTTGGTTGAGGACAGCAGCCAGGCGACACGGGTGAGTCGGCCTGTGATGCGTGGCCGGCGGGGTCGGTGCCACGTGGCGATGCGGCACCAGAGAGGACTTGTACTAACCACTGGGTCATACTACCCCACTCATAATAACAAAACGATCAGTCTAATATTAATAATGTACAAATAAAGGCACTACTACAAAATGATACATCACTATCGCTTCATCTGTATCGGTTCCAAACTTTTGACTAAAAAATCGATTGTGATACATGTATGTCATTTGTAAATTTTGGTAACAGGTTATCACAATCGGTTCTGAGAAAGAACCGACTGTGATGATGATTATTATCACAATCGTTTCTTTCTCAAAACCGATTGTGATAACCCGTTTCCTCATCACAATCGGTTCTGAGAAAGAACCGATTGTGATAAGGGTCCTTATCACAATCGGTTCTTTCTCAGAACCGATTGTGATGAGGAAGCGGTTATCTGTCGGTTACGAAAGAACCGATTGTGATAAGTGGTCCACAATCACAATCGGTTCTTTCTCAGAACCGATTGTGATGAGCCTCGCTTGGTTTTATATCCTCTCAGGATGACTATGTTGGTGTTCTAGAGCCAAAAAAAACATATTGAGATGTGTGTTAAGAGGGTAAGTTGAAGCTCTAGCTTGAGGAGATTTCCCCTCTATTTTCCCTTATTTGAGGTTTTCAACATATTGAGATACATATATCTAATCTGTAAATTTTGGTAACAGGTCATCATAATCGGTTCTGAAATAGAACCGATTGTGATAAGACCCTCATCACAATCGGTTCTTTTAGGGAACCGACACCAATAATAAGCGTATTGCAATCGGTTCTTTCAGAGAACCGACACTAATAATACATATATTACAATCGGTTCTTTTAGGGAACCGACACCAATAATAAGCGTATTGCAATCGGTTCTTTCAGAGAACTGACACTAATAATATATATATTACAATCGGTTCTTTTAGGGAACCGACACCAATAATAAGCATATTGCAATCGGTTCTTTCAGAGAACCGACACTAATAATACATATATTACAATCGGTTCATTTAGGGAACCGATACTAATAGTGCGTGTATTACAGTCGGTTCTTTCAATGTACCGATAGGAATAATCTGTATTACAATCGATCCGAATTAGAACCGATACGAATCCTCGCGGCGGCGTACTAAAACCTAGCCCTCGGTCACGACTTCCTACCCAAGCTCTTCTTAGCCCACGCCGCCTAGCTCCTCGTCCCGAGCTTGGCCCCGCCAGTGCCTCCTCCTCCCGAGCCCCACCGCCGATGCCTCCTCTCGAGCTCAGCCCCGCCAGCACCTCCTTCCTCCCGAGTCCAACCGTCGGCGCCTCCTCCCGAGCCCCACTACCGGCGCCTCCTCCCATGACCGGTCCCACCGGCACCTCCTCCTCCTGAGCCCAGCCGCCGGCGCCTCCTCCTCCTGAGCCCCGCCATCGGCGCCTCCTCCCTAGCTCAGCCCCGCCAGCACCTCCTCCCGAGCCCCGCCGCCGGTGCCTCCTCCTCTCGAGCCCCGCCGCCTCAAGAGGTGATGTGTACGTGTGTGTTGCAAATTTCTTTCTGCTTAGGATGATGTGTAGTGCTATTTTTCCTCTTTGCAGGAACAAGTGAGGCGGGGATTTGGATCCTTGAGTTGCTCCAGAACATTCACCAAGGGTAGTCATGTATTAGTTCTGCACTTACCAACGGAATTTTCTATGTGATCCTTATCCTTGAAATCCATGTTCACAGCAAGAAGCCAAAGAGTATTAAAGCGCTTCGACAGAAGCAATATTGGAGTAGTGCAGTCACCAGCCTAGAGTATATTCTCTTATGTTTGACCTTTTCTCTTTGTATCTTGGATATCTAGTGTTTCAGAATTAACGAGAGGTTTGGATAACTTCGACTGATGGCTTTCATATAATAGAAATCAAATTTAAATTTATTCATGCTACTAAAAGTCTTAAAGGATCATTTTTACCAACTTGGAAGACATCGATGTCTTCTATAGTTCTATCTAGACACCTCTGTGATAACTTAAGTATTCAACATATCCTAGCTGCTTATTAACACTATCATATCAATCTGACATATCTAAATTCCAGCTTTTTTAATAGTCCATGTTAATTATCTTCTGATAGATGGATGGGGACTACTGGGATGCTGTTAAATTGGTCATTCAATTTAAAGAGAGTGGCCTGAAACCTGAAGTGTATATTTATCTTATTGGATTGACTGCCTTGGTTAAAGAGCAAAAGGAATTCTCTAAGGCACTGTGTAAATTGAATTCGTCAGTGAAGGATGGCTCAATTTCTAAACTGGATGCTGAGAGCATGCACAGTATTGAAAAGTACCAATTAGAATTATTAAGAAATGGTGTTCTTTTATCAAATTGGGCAGTACAGGAAGGCAGCAGCGAGGTCCTTGGACTTGTGCATGAGAGGCTCCAGGTGCAGCAATGTTACCTCATCCTTAATTCAAAGGTAATGGTTGTTCTTCTCGGTCTCTTGTAAGTAATGTATATTTACTGTATCTGCCAGATACGAAAACATAGTTCAGAGTATAAGTTATGCTATCACAATAGTTCAATTAAATGGCTCTGTCTTTGATATGCTCTCAGTGTACTGGCCAGTGTTGTGGAAGACATATTAAATTTTAAAAAAAAAACTGCATTTATGGCACTCTTCCAACTTCTGTTAACGTTTTTCTCTTCTAATAAATTGTTGATAGAGTACAACTTTACTCCGAACTGATTCAATGAGAGATCCAGTTCTTTATAAAGATTTTGGCATGTAAATTGCATATGTTTGCCTTTTCATTTAGAGATGAAATATACTTGATTGTCATGCTGTTTCCAAATATGAAAAGGATGATGTACATGGCTCTCTCACTTCTAGCTTATTTTTTTTGCTCCTTATATGTGATCTATAGTTTTAGAATGCTTACAAATAATGATCGAAAGAACAGCTTTAGCTATCTGTGAAACATTTATACAGTTGTAGCTGCTTCTACTTGTTTCCTTTATGTGAGATAGTACGCAGGGAAGAATATGTACCCACCATGTTTACTTGATTTTTCACCTGCGACAAGCTGCATTAAGACAACCACACCTTTCTCTTGAATCATTCTGATATTTTAATGACTTATATATACTTGAAATAGTTATGCCTTCTATTATTTGAGTTGGATTCCAACTCCCATGTATGTGTCCAGCTAACACTGTAGCATTTAACTTAGAGCCCACTTATTTAGATCAAAAGTCAGAAACTAAGAGACCATACTTTTGTTTTAGTTCTTGATGTTTTGTTTTGT
Source organism: Rhipidocladum racemiflorum (assembly GCA_036346355.1). Lineage (NCBI taxonomy): Eukaryota > Viridiplantae > Streptophyta > Magnoliopsida > Poales > Poaceae > Rhipidocladum > Rhipidocladum racemiflorum. The sequence continues at coordinate 55,888,162 of CM070588.1, read as the reverse complement.
ATGAGCAATATTACTAAAATTATGATCATTTAAGGAAAGCAAAAATGAGTTATGAGGCTATATGTTTCAATTCAGGAGTAGCTTTTTGTCTATTTATGTAGTTATTGGACTGTCAAGTATTGAGATTGTGATAATATGGTCATCACAATCGGTTCTAAATTAGAATCGATTGTGATAATATGATCATCACAATCGGTTCTGAGCTAGAACCGATTGTGATAATATAGTCATCACAATCGGTTCTAGCTCAGAACCGATTGTGATGATCATATTATCACAATCGGTTCTGAGCTAGAACCGATTGTGATAATATAGTCATCACAATCGGTTCTGAGATAGAACCGATTGTGATGACCCTATTATCACTATCGGGCGAAAACCGATTGTGATAATGCCTCCTCATCACTGTCGTTGGACTTTCTATCGCCACCAAAACCGATTGTGATGACAAAAAAGAACCGATTCTGATGTACATTTCTGTAGTAGTGAGGGTAGCATGAGCCAGTGGTTAGACAAGTAAATTAGAGCATACCATCATGATTAAAATGGTAAGGCCATACCTAGGACGAGGAGTGAATTAGACTAGGATGCACCAACTTAATGTACCACAAGTTAAAACATCCTGAATTAAAATAAGTCAGGTCAAAATTACGACGAGTTAATGTGTCCCAAATTTAAGTAAACAACTTGTAAGTATCCATGTAAATCAAAGCAGGGAAAGGACAAGGACCAGCTGTTTAGGAAAGAAAAAGAGAGAAAGAAAGAAAGATTAGGTTAAAGAAATGAAAGAAAATAAATGCCGTGAATAGAAAATATATAGAAGTGGATAAAACTAAACACCACCATAATAAATAAAATGGGAACCTACTACCTCTGTGGGAATGAAGACATAATCTAAAATCTTAATAAACAACACAGATTAAAAATTCACTAAGGTAAAATATGACAAGCTAAAATGTTTCAAATTAAAATGCACCGAGTGAATTATGATAAGTTAAAATATCCCTAGCTAAGATAAGTACTTGCTAAAGCTTGTCAATTAAAACACCCGAATTGAAATACGCAGTAAACAAACAATAATTCATAGAAGTTAAAGAAAGGGTTGGATAGTTGGACACCATAAAATATATAAAAATCTATTAGCCACTAAAATTTGTCATCCTTGTCATTTGAGGAATTAAACTCATCCCGACCAGTGGCCATCTTCAGCAACCGTGTGACGACAGTTAGTTTCATCGAAATCCTGACAAGTTCCTTTGGTCATATTTGTGAAATCACTTTGAATGTTTTCCAAAATCATCACTGCATGGGAAAATTATCTTCAAAATAAAACTCTAAATTGGGTCTATTTAGAAAGTGGGTATTGATAGACCGTCGAGGCAATTTGCAAGTTTGTTAATAGACTATCGATACAGTCTGAGAATTTGTTAATAGACTACTGGTGCAGTTGATGAATTTGTGAGTGTATTAGTTTAGTTCACTCGACAAATGAAGTCGGTGTGGTATATATATGAGAGGTGGGTAGAGGATGCCATGTTTGAGTATTGCTGGAGGGGCCCTTTGTATACAGTATGATATAAGGATAAAACAAACTACACTCGGGCAATGAGCCGTATTATATTATATCAACCATAGTATATGAAAACGACCAGAAAAGGTTGTCCTATTAAAGTGTTGGATCTCCACAATGGGTAAGAGTAGTTAACTAAGAGTGGCGTGAAACTGGGATATGCCGAAGGTCCGGTGAGGGACACATTTGATAACCAACGTTGATTGTCTTATTTGGCGCTATATTAAATGCCACAAGAGGAGCAACTCCGATTTCGAGAAGGAGTTCAACTGGCCACCCCCACGTGTTAGTACCACCGATTTTGAGATTGAGTACAACTGGTAAGTGGTCAGGGCAGATGAGTACTATCTATTTTGAGAAGGGGTATAACTAACCATCCCATGTAATGGTACCATCAAATTCGAAGGAGGGTACAACTGGCAGGTGGTTAGGGCTGGAGATCTAATTCGAAAATAGCGATAAACAATCTGGGTCTCAACTGCAGTTGAGTTCACTATGGGTAAAGCGATACAAACATGCGCAGTGTCAAATCATGAATTCATACCTGTCTCCTAGATTGGAGGCTACGGAAGCTAAGGTTGCCTTATATATGAGTGCTAGTAGCATTTTTGGATAATTAAAATCAACAACTTTTCTAATAAAACTATTTTCTAAAAATGGTTTTGAGGAGATGTTACACTAGATGGTTGTGGAAGTATTTGAGATGGATATGGAAGGAAAAGTTCATATATTTCTTTTTCTATTAATGCTTGCTGAGTAATTTCGTACTCACTCTTGCTAAACCTCCCTTTGCTAGGGAAAAACTTCGGTGATCGAGCTTGTAAGAGGAAGTATTACCAAGAGGGCTAGATTGTTGAGATAGACTGTACTTGACCGGCATTTGGGTAATTAGTAATTATATAACATATTTTTGTTGTACTTAGATTCTATGTCTAATTTATATACTAAACATGTAGCTTGTGTGTCAATAGAATGTAATAAAGTTTTCCATTTCGGTCTATAATTATTGTTTCTGTTGCAACACTTTAAATACGGTATGTTAACTGATAAAATGCCGTGTTGACTCGAGATTTTATCAGCTAGTATACCCATATCAGCGTAATTATCTCAGAGTAATGGTGATGGTTACTATCATTATCCCTCCTAAAGGTCCAAGGATAGCACTACCAGTGCAGTTACACCTTTTTATAGCCAATCAACTGGCTGAATTATGGAGCACATAACATGCCTAACTCATATAAGCTAGCTAGGTGGCCGGGTTTACCACCGTACGTCGTTGTATGAGTTACAACTTACGACTATACAACCGGGGGGGTTGCACGACTCTTACAGCCATCCAATCCCATGATCAATATATTGTTAGGAGCAAATTAAGCTTTGATCAAAAGCTTAAAATGTCCACTACACCCTATGTATTCCCCTCCACCATGCAAGCTTGGTTGATACCGACATAGATTTTTGTCCCGCGATTCTTGATCGATCGCATACGGTCGGCACGCAGCTGCTAAAAGGGATAACATCCAATCAGAATCCCACATCCACCGAGCCGAGGAGCCAGTAGGGTTGACAGGGACATGCTCACATGATCTCAAAGCTCAAGCCACATCACTCGTGGCTTGCGGGCCCCACCCCTAGCTAGATCCCTCACTCGCCTCCCTATACTACTTAAGAAAGCTAGCTAGCTAGCTAGCTACTTGTGTTGTATCGTTCGTTCCCAGCCCAACCATTCTCCTACCTTCCTCCTCCATATGATTCTCGTACACACTGATACCTACACATACGGTGCCCTTGGCCACATACAGCAAGAACGTCCTTCACTTCACATTGCTCCCATTTCTTCCCTCTCTCTCTCCATCCATTCCACGCCTATTCCAACCATCCAATATCGTTCCCAAAGACACCCGCTGGTTAAAGAGAACTCCCCATGTTATAATATAAGCTAGCTAACAGCCTTAATAAACCCCTTCTCTAAGAACAGTAGCATAGATTACTGTTGCATTCCATCCCAGCTAGCTCCCAGGAATAGCATACTAGTCAAAGTCAACAGCTAGGAGCTTGAGATCGAGAGGCGAGAGGCCGGCCATGGAGTTCACGCCAATCGCCCACAGCAGCAGCGCCGCCGTTGAGTATGCCGAGAGGGCTTGCGCCACCGCAGGGGCGTGGGCCGCGGCGTCGGCGGTGGTGGAGAAGGAGCACATGTTTGAGAAGGTGGTGACCCCGAGCGACGTGGGGAAGCTGAACCGCCTGGTCATCCCCAAGCAGCACGCCGAGCGCTACTTCCCGCTCGACGCCGCGGCGACGAACGGCGGCAAGGGGCTGGTGCTCAGCTTCGAGGACCGGACGGGGAAGGCGTGGCGGTTCCGGTACTCCTACTGGAACAGCAGCCAGAGCTACGTGATGACCAAGGGCTGGAGCCGCTTCGTCAAGGAGAAGCGCCTCGGCGCCGGCGACACCGTCTCGTTCGGACGCGGAGTCGGCGAGGCCGCCCGCGGCCGCCTCTTCATCGACTTCCGCCGCCGCCGCCAGGACGCCAGCGCCATGATGTTTCCGCCGTCAGCGTCGCACCGCCTGCCGCTCCCGTCCGTGCCCCTCTGCCCGTGGCGGGACTACACCGCCTACGGCTCCGCGGTGGGGTCCAACCAGCACGTGCTGTTCCTGCGGCCGCAGGTGCCTGCCGCGGTGGTGCTCAAGTCGGTGCCGGTGGGCGTCGCGGCCTCCGCGGTGGAGGCGACAAGGTTGAAGCGGGTCCGGCTGTTCGGGGTGAACCTCGACTGCCCGGTCATGGAGGACGCCGAAGACGGCACCAGAGCGACGCGGACGGTCGCGTCGACGCTCCTGCAGATGCCGTCACCGTCGTCCTCAACGTCTTCGTCGACAGCGGGGAAGGAGATGTGCTCCTTGGATCTTGGACTGTGAATTCAAGGCAAGGAACAGCGAAGGGAGAAACACTAGTACTGACGCGAACTGATCAAGAGACGATGCTTGGAGCAGCTGCGTACGTATATAGCTCCGGTACTGCATGTGTAACACAGTGAGATGAAGTACTATTTCTTGATGATACCGTGCCCATATAATTTACTTGCTGTGCTAAAATAGTTTGTTTTTCATTTCTACTCGAGTCTAATTTGGAGGATATGAGAGCTAGAACTGTGGTTTCCGATCCACACTTCCAAATTAACCTAGTAATTGTAAATAATCTGATCGAGTTCAGTAAGAGTCACTGCACTGTGCTCCCTGCATATGATAACAATTAGTCCCCAATGTATGTATATCTTGCTTGGCTAATTGGCTGCAGTATACATGTGGACATGAATTTTTTTTTTTAGTTTCTTGAAGCGGTCTCTGGGCAGATCACCAGGCTAGAAGCAGTTACTGGAGGAATACTAGAGGTCAGATCCTAATCCTTCGATCCCCTACTCAGATGCATGCATGCATCACGCACATATATCCAGATCGATCTGCTAGACTGCTACTAGTATTATCCTGCTTCTTGGTTTGGTTCTTGTGCAGTTCTTTCACTGCTGCATCTGATGTCCTGATCCACTTCTGCCTCGGACTCTCTGTTCGCGCTAGCTGCATGCTGCAGTAATACTCTGCAATTCGCGCCACATTTATGAGATACCCTGTAGGTTCAGTTCTTAAAATTAATTTAATCTTGTTTTTAAATGCATATCATTATACAATTTTAAAGTAATTTTTTATTATTTTTTCTTTTCATATACCTTTCCTATTTAGCTATTTTCAATATCATTTACTCATATGGACTATATAGTAAAACCCATCATTCAAAGACGTATAATGAAGAGAAGTAATACAATATTTTATAGATTTGTCTCGGTGAAAGTACAGGAATGTAGAATAACGTATCCGGGAATGAAGGGAGTACAAGATATTATTGTGCATTGAATCAGTGAATCAAAAATACTCCTAATTTAACTGTGTGAAGAATATCATATGTATCAAATGTCTATAGTAAGCGGTTAATTTGGGGTTAGAGGGATTTTTCAGCTTGCATCCATAGCATTACCGAGAAAGGATCTTCAGTTGCTCGAAGTACTTCATTTTGATGGAATCTCCATATAGTAGCAGTGCATATATATACCTCTACACACACACATATATATATATATGTGTGTGTATACATATATTCATATATATATACATATATATATATATATATATATATACATATATATATATATATATATACATATATATATATATGTATATATATATATGTATATATATATATATGTATATAATGATCGATAGATAATATAAAGGGTTAAGTTCTCTATGAAAGTGTTGCAGAAATGGGCTTAATGCCTAGCTGATATTTGCACATAGTTATTTTATTACTGTAGTTCACCCCAATTCAATCTTGAATCAAGCATGTACGTATGAGAAATTTATTTTCCTTTGTTTAACTATCAAACAATATTGCACAACCCCGCATACGCCTTTTACCTTTAGGATGAAAGGTGCCCACACTGAGGACCTAAATACTCTACATTAGCCAGAGTGCATATATTTCAGTTAGTCATTCTTCTAGAGAGCTCTTTGTTGGACTCAGATTTCATTTCAAATGCTCGCTGCCTGATAAGCTCAACCTTGTATGTAGTATTCCTCATCTAAGTTTATAGGGTATATTTTCTCTTGACATATAGACCATAAATATTGATAATGACTAGATTATCTCTAAGCACTATATCAATGCATGCATGTACATAATATAAAGTAAAGTTAAATATTTATTAGGGTATAAAAGGAACATCACACTTATTTTGTATTGGAATATGAAATACACCATATATTTATGCACACAATTATTTAAAGTATATGCCTAATTATAAACTTGGAATGAAGGAGTATTTTAAATGATATACCACCCAAGATCTTGGCAGCTATATATTCCGAATTATTATACTATTCCGAAGCCAATGAAAATAAATAGGACCTCAAAAATTGTGGGTTTTCTATTTTGATGCCTTGAGTAACATATAGTTTACCTATAGACAAGGAACAATTAAAGAAGAGGGAAAAAAAAAGAATTATATCATACATGTAAAATTAGCAAAGTTGCTGGGCTCCCAAGTTCTAAGCTTGCCCCATTCAAAAATATTCTTCATGGGCTACATATAACTTCGGTTTGTAGGAAACTGAGGTGCTTATGTCCATTTGGTGAAATTTCAAATTAATTGCAACCTCCAGTGGAGACAAGTTTTGTTGTAAATGGTCCTAACCAACATATACAAGAAAGGTCGACGGTCGCGTGCCATATTTTCTAGTGCCATTATCTTATCAATATATATGGGCATGGACCATCCTATATATTTTCTATATAAAGTATCATATATATAAGAAAATGGACCGTTTAATAGTATACAACAAATTAAATTGCAGATATGCACCCCCTGACTTACTTCTATCTTGAAGTATGGCACAAACTAACATGTGTTTGATGGATCTACATATGTGATAGTTACTTAACCTAAAATTGATATGCATGTATCGTGCACAGCTTAAATTGTTTTGTGTACTTGCATGCTAAATTGGGTGTTATAATACACGTATCTTGATATTTGAAAATAGAGTTGTATTTGTTACAGTGCAACTCAACACTTGTAAGTTATACTTGTTCTACATTTTTGATAGCTCCAGTAGATATTTAATTGCCCTACACTTATAATCAGGTCCCACCGGAAAAACAGTGTAAATTATTCTCTTTTTTCTAACTATTGATTAGAGGTTTCTAGACATATATCATTTTTTCTAATTATTATGGGAATTTCTAGTCCTCGAAGGTAGGGAGGCGCCTTTAATCTCGCAGGTTATGTATATATAGTTATGTTGATAAAGTGGCAGGCTGAATAGATCGGCCAGGTGTTATTTGGACTGCTAATATAATTATACATATGGATTATCTCCTACGATATAGATAGTTTACTCATGCAAAATACTCTTATCACTAACTCGCAAAAGAAATTCGTATCACTAGGTATACTTAACACCCCCCAAAAAAACTTGCATCAATATTTGGCTGGTAAACAATGAAAAACAGGTACATGCGTGTTAATTATATATTGATGAAGCCCAAAATGTGATAAATGTGGCCTTTAAAATAACAAAGAATTAATTAAGCATGGACATAGTACTAGTCATTGTGACATCGATCAAACGCTAGGTGCATTGTGTTCTGCTATTTTCAGCGCTCTGTCAAATCGTGCTAGCCTGCAAGTTAATTAGCTCGCTAGTTGCAACCAAAAGGTCCCAAATAGGGCTGGGCAAATAAACCGGAAATTGGAAACTGAAACCGTTAAAATTGGAACTGAAACCGAAAAAACTGGCACCGAATTATTCGGTTATTGATTCGGTTAGCTGTAGGAAATAACCGAACTTTTTTCAGTTAATTAATTCGGTTCTAACTCTCGATTAACCAAACTAACCGAATTAACTGATAGAGCCATTTGGCCAATTCACATGGAAAACACGAAACATTAATTTACTTGTTAAGAATTTAAGATGACCATAGATCACGTACATCCAACACATGTACAGTAGAGTGTACATATATAGCGTACGTACTCATTATTATACATATATACAACATTCGCCGACGTTCGATCCGACCGGGCGCGCGATCGAGACACCGGCCGGCATGAACGAATGCTTAGCCGAGGGCGCTGGTGAGCGTCGACTCGAGCATGATCTCCTCCACGAAGGCCTTGGAGTCGAAACGGATGTCGAAGCCTTTGCATTGAGGCTAATTCGTTTAAAACCAAAACCGAACTATCGGTTAACCGAAGTATCGATTACCGAAATTTTCATACACAATTCGGTTTCAATTTTGGAATAACCGGATTTCCAAATAAACCGAAAACCAAAACCAAACGCCCACCCCTAGTCCCAAACAAGATATGAGTCATTCACTGTAGTAGCTCCTTGATATATATATTTTTTTTTGCAAAAGTAGCCTCGTGCTAAATAAAATTAAATGACCCTGGCACATCCCTGCTGTGCTCGGGTAGCTTGGAAGCAAAGCTTCCTCGCACGGCACAGGCAAAACGCGGCGAGTAGGCGGGCGCGTAGCGCGGGGCGGGGTGGGGCGCTTGCGCCTAACGCGCTGGTGGGCGTGTGTCGCGAGGAGGGCGGGCAGGTGTGGGGGCGTGTGCTCAACACAGGGCGCGTGCGTGCCTACCGCGTTCGGGTGTAGGATCAAGGATAACCGACTAGAGGGGGTGAATAGGAGGTTTTAAAATTCGTGGCACTAATTGCAATAATCTAAGTAGGTAAAACTAGAATTGAGAATTTTAACAAATAAAACATAAAAGCTCTAGGTTTATCTAAGTGCACTAACAACCTAGGTCTAAGGAAATTATACAATTCTAGAATAAATATCAATCACTAAGTATACTAGAAAAGTATATTGCACAAGTAAATAAAGAAAGCAAACCACAAGAGAGATTGACACAAAGAATTTATCACGTGGTCTCGGAGATTTGCGGATCTACCCTAATCCACGTTGAGGTAAGCTTGACCAACTCAAGCCAGCTCCTTGAGCAAATTAAGTCTTCCTCGATCACTTGTGGTAGTTCTTCCTCAGTCTAGATAGACGAGCTCCTTACCTTCACAACCAACTGGACCTTCTCATAATCTCCTTTGAGAAGATCACCGGTTCCACACCTCTAATCCATCTAGGAGGCATTAATCTCCAAAATAATGAAGTGATGAATCTTGCTTGAGGTTGAATCAAGTGTCTAATTGGCTCAAACAATGAAGATCACACGTAAATGCTCCTAACTCTCTCAAAGAGTGAATTTAATGCTCAATGGAGAAAGGAGACTTGCTGGAGCTCAAATGCATTCAATGAGTGTTCAAGAAGCTATATGAATACAGGTGTGGGAGTATTTATAACCTCCATCAACAAATCCAACCGTTGGGGGCAGGTTTCTAAAAAATTCAGCATTTGCAGTACTACCTGTGTGCAAAGTGCGGTAGTACCACCCCATGCACAATGGTCGAGTCAGAGCATTAAATACGGTAGTTAATAGCCGTTACAGGAAATCTGGTACTACCGACGTTCAAAGTGCGGTAGTACTGACTTTTGTAGTGAGATCGGCTCAAAAACAGGTTCTTTCTGTAAAATGAGTACCGGTACTATTGAGTTCCGGTAGTACCACTATTATCATTTCATTGCGGTAGTACCGACGTTCAAAACAGAGCAACATCGCCCGAAAACACCCCTTTCTGTAAAATAACTACCGCTCAATTTTAGCGGTACTATGACCTCTGGTAGTATCACTCTTTGTACTGCGATAGTTCTGAATTCAAAAAGTTGGCAAAAGGAGTGCTTCTGTTTAAAAACTACCGCCCATATGCTCGGTGCTACATTGCTACCGCAAAGCAATAGTACCGCATTTTGCATTGTGGTACTCTGGGCCAAAGAGAAAAGGTTAAGCACTGAAAAGTCCTTCTCTGAAAAATACATATCATTGTTTGAAATCCAGTACTACCTCATTTTGTACTGCGGTACTACCGAAAATGCTGAGAATGCAAGAAGACATTCAAAGCCAAGACTAGATGCAACTAGGATGATTTTTTAGAAAGGATTTTGAGCCAATTTAGACTTGCTCAACATCAAACTACTAGGCATTACTCCCTCTTGATAGCACGATATCGATTCTAGCAAACGATCTTTTCTTCTAACTCTAAGATCGATAACAATATAAAAGGGTCCTAACCACTCTCGTACCTTGACTTCAAGATATAGATCTTCTTTTCTTGACCCCTTTAGTTCACAATGTTTTTTCTTTTTCATATGCCGTGATGTGGGTCAGCCTATTCTCATAAACTCAAGATAAATCGTTATTCCTTTAACATAATTATCATTAATTACTAAAATAAAAAAAATTAAGGACCTACATGCATCACCGGGTTGCGCGGATATATATACTTCTCTCACACTGAGATATACCCTTCTGTGGTCAAGAATCAAGCATTATTGGCGAGCCTTTTAGCCGAATAAATGGAGCAGTAATACCAATTGAGAGCAACATGTCGATCGTACGTACCGATGGTGGCTAGCTCCATCGTGTTTCCTGTTCCAACGCATGGGCAAGCTAGCTAGGCAGCCGCAAAGTGAGAAAAACAAAAGTTAATTGCACGCCAAATAACGATAACGAAGGCCCACTTGGTAGGGCACCAATTTGGCATCCGAAGCCACTGCGCTGTGCTAGCTGTACATCACGTTCTTCGACAAATACGTACATACTGTGTAGCTTGGGATAGCCTTTTTGGTGGTGGAAGCTTTACATCGATCGTCCTTCGATAGCTAGGGCAACGGACACGCACTTCTCAACGGCCATCGTCTGCATTGGCATGCATTGAGATCCAGAAAAGATGGTGATGTCGATATCGATCCCGATAATTAATTTCTCAGATTAAGGCCACCAAATTCATTACATTGTTCTTCTATACTGTACTTAGGGTGCGTTTGGTTCATGGGATGAGGTTGAATGGGATGGGATGGTCCTGTACCATTTGGTTCCATTATTTTGGCTGAATGAGATGGTTCAGCATCTAGAGAGAATATTCCTTAAATTTGTACCACTTGATCCAGGACGGAATGGTTCCATTCAAACAACCAAACGCATGGATAGTTTATTTCTTAAACCATCTCATACATGTACCACTTGGTACAGGCAACCAAACGCACCCTTAGTTAAATATATACTTCATGTCGCATGCTCGTGATCACAAGCAATGCCATAGTAAGATGTTAGCTAGCTAGGAGATCGACACACTAGCGCTCTCACAAAGCGATCCCACAGCTATATATATAGTGCCATGGACCACTCACCTTGGGAGAAATAAAAAGGTGAAAGTAAATAAAGCTATGTTTCAGTAGGCAACAAAAAGGCTGATTTTGATATGTATATCAAGCCCTTAAGCTTCCTTGATAAACAGAAGAAGAGCTCGGTTAACGATGTACATTTCGTTATCTACAACAGGTCCAAGGCCTCGATGAATCTCTTTCCAGAAGTACAGGCACACGAAGATTCGGAGAGATTGTAACAGTGTGCTCATGAATAACCTCAATTAGCCAAAAGAAACCTGCATTGTGCAGCTGGGAGGGCAACAAGCGCCGTCTTGTATTAGACTCTCTCCAAGTATGGTCTGAAAAACGGTTTTTTTTTTTATATTTGAAGGTCTATTCAGTGTCAGAATCATCGAGGGTGTCTTATGTCTTGCGCCTATCAAGAAGTAGGAGGGTTCATCCCTATATGGAGAGGTCGTCCTCGCGTGTGTTATGTGTGAAAGAGAGTTCAGGCCATGGTTGAAAATTGACCCAATATAAATGCCTAAATTAAATGCAGACCACACTATTCAAGCCTCATAGAGGTCTGGTTTTCCAGGTCATCCTGGGTTCAGCCTTAGGCAGCTATTTCTTTCTAATTAATAAAGCTCTTTCTGTCTAAAGAAACGATGGCCTTTAGATGGAACAAAAATTCCCGCAAAGAGAATACAGTTTTTTAATAGATAGGTTATTAACGAGACCATTTTAACACTTGGTATATGAGGCATCGCTGAGATCAAAACAGAGCAAAGAGATTTGTTTCTCAAGGCTTTGTAATTATTACCGGTACAAGCCCGGGCCCACGGCAATGTTCTAAGGTCCAAGTAGATGTGGTCCCACCCGGCAGCGGCAGCAGGCACAGTAGCGGGCATGCATTGCGGTAGCAGACGTGGCGGTGCCAGCGCAGGCTCTCATTCCCTTTTTGGTGCCCACCGGTCACCTGTGACGCCATTAATTCCACCGGGCCGCGAAGGGCAGCCCCATCCCCCTCCATGCCATGTGGGCCCATAGGTACTCCGGCCCCGTCCGTCATGGCACGCGGGTGCGGCAAAACGGGTGGGAGGAGGCTTCCATGGAGACAAAACTGCGCGCCGTTAGCCAGTGCGCAGAGCGGGGCGCGATCCACTGCGACCACTGCACACCACGCGACGTGGGCTCGGGATGTCGCCGGGGACCACATGTCAGCGACCCGGCGCCACTGGGCGCGTCCCTCGAGAGCGGAAAAAAAAAAAAAACTTCTACGCGCATCGCTTGCGCTCGTCCTCCGCAGCCAGTCGCCCTGCATGCTCGCGTGTTGCCCTTTCCCCGCAGGCAAAGGAAACGGGAGACCGGCCCTTTTCGCATGCATGCATGCATCTAGCTGGCTATGCTATTGCCTACAAACGGTTGTCCCCCAAGGGCTAGCTATAAGATATACTAGCTTCATAGGAGTACATCATCTTCTTCCCTGTTGTTTGGGGTGCTAGTGCTACTATTTGCGAAAACTTAACTAGTTAACCTTTCTTCATATCTATATATTGCTTATATATACTCTCTGTGTCTCACAAAGAGTGTATTTCTATGTTTTTTAAGGCAGATTAGTGTGCAAGGTAAATGACTTGACCCCATTACTCCATACATAAGCATACTAGTGCTTCGGTTTCCATGAGACTTAAATGGCGTCATACACTTACAATTTGGCCTACGGACTAAAGATGCACTCTTTGTGGGACATATTTTGAACATTAGAAATGCACTCTTTGTGGGACAGAGGGAGTATGTGTAGTGTTTTATTTTGATGGTAGCGAGGGACTAGGGAGACCACGGGAACAAAGAAAATTAAATAGGTCAACTACTCAACATGACATCCACAGGAAACATGGCAAGGCTGGCTAGCTGACGTTGATATGTTGCAAATTTTTGCTGCACGGGCAAGAACGCAATCGGAGCACCGTCATCCTACACTAGAAACCTTTTTCAGGCAGCAGCTCAGACATGCATGCATCAGGAAAAGGCTGCAGGATCTCTTTACCATTCGTCGATGCATGCATGCAAAGCACATGACGCTTGTACCACCATCTGCATGCGACGTGAGATGTTGTCCATACGATTATTTTGTTTTAATCAACAAGTGAACGGTAAAAACTAAAAACCCGTGAAGAAAATTACTTCAACATCGTCCAATTGTGGTATTCCAGGATCCAGATGCATACATAGTACATACTAATTTGATCAGTTTGGGCATGTATACAGGCTGCCACTGATCGATCGACCACCCGTGACCATACGTAAATGAGAGTTTTTGCCGTATTTGATACCATCAAAGTATTCTTAAACTCTTATTATTTCTTGGTATCTTTATCATTTAAACTTTCTAGCGTCTCTTAACGCTAGTTTAATGGATAGCTTGATACCCTCTAAAGATGATATATAAAAAATCGCTAAAGACTGTATAGCGTATCGGTGCCATCCTACGGTATACTTATATCCTACATTTCTGTACGTATCATGATGTACAGTATATATACTGTACATATATATACTGTATATATATATGTATATATACATACTGAACTCTATATTCCTTGAAGGTTTCCGGTCACCACAGCCCCCCACGCTCTCTCTCCTTTTCTTGCAAAAAAATCCTCTGGTTTTTTGAAATTACGGATAGGTCCTTTCCATTTACGAATGAGTCCTTTGTGATTTTCTGTGAGTGCAAGATATTTTTCCCCGGTTCGCGTTTAGGTTCTTCGTTCGCCGTTTTACACAAAGAGCCTCCCGTTAGATACGAATTGCGAACGAGTCCTTTCTTACTTATTCGAAATAGCGAACAGGTCCAAAATTATAACAAATAGGTCCCTGCACTTTTCGTTCAGATCCTTTCTCCGTTTTTCCCGAAAAAAATATTTTTGTGATCCGTTTACTCTCCAGAGCATGGGAAAAATGTTTCTGTGGTCTGTTTTTTCTCCGAAAAAAAACAAAAAAATTTTCGTTCGCGCGCACAAACTTACGTGGCGTGCCGCCGCGTGCACGTTTCTAGTGTGTGTGTGTGTGTGTGTGTGTGTGTATATATATATATATAGGACGACGGGATGGGACACTATGGTGCCTAGGCACCATGATTTTAAATGCATTAATTCAAGTCAAATTCGGATAATTTTTTAAAAAACTTTCAGTTTTAGGGTATATACCCATTTATAAGAATTCAAATGAAACACATACCTTTGAAAAAATATACTCGAATTTGAAGATTTTAATGAATTTAGATTACATACTTTGCTGATTTATATGTATGATCCACACATACCTACAATCAAAACTATCATCAAAAAAGAAAACTTTAATTTGAATTTTAGTTCAAACTTGTTTCAACTAGTTAGTAAACTAGTTGAACTCAACATCCTAAAAATTTCAAAAAATTTCGCATACAAATACGTATGGAAAATACCCGTTTTGGATCATGGTGCCTAGGCACCATGGTGTCCCAGGTAATTGTAATATATATATATATATATATATATATATATATATATATATATATATATATATATATATGCGCAAGCTAGCTTTGGCTGCACGAGAAATGAACAGCCACGGAAAGGGTGCTCGGGCACGTATCGTACTCTGGTAATAGGCGCATGCGCCATACGTCACCTAGGTCGTGATACATGGTTCCGTCAGAGCAATACGGAGGAGTACATGACAATAACAAAAGAACAAAATCAAGTGTACGAATTGAACGAGATCGATCGCTTCGTAAAGAAAAGAGCTTTTCCATGGTCCAAGCTGGCACGCGTGCCATAAACTTGTCTTGAAGAGTTCTGCGCTTCAATTCAACTATACTTTGGTGGATCTTTTTAAATTAAAATGGTTAGAACACGCGGCCGACGCGACAACCAGATGGGCTTTTGGCCACACATACTTTGCAACACATATAATATTTGTTGCAGGAATATATATTATTTGCAACACACATACTTTTGGCCATATGTGTAGCAAGTAATGTCCTGATTGGGCGAGCTTTAAACCAGCTTCAGTTTCTGAATAGCTAACAAGCCTCTCTAAACAGCTCAACTTTTAAACGGCTTTTGGCATAATTTAGAAGTCATATATAAAAGCTGAAAGCTGGGTCGGACCTGCTTTTGCAGCTTATTGCTGAGGAAAATTAGGTTTTTATCTAACGGTCCATTATAAAATGCTACAGCTATTTTCAACTGAGAAAACTAAAAGGCGGCTTTTCAAAAAAAAAACTACGACCCCCAAACAAGCCCTAAAACTTACCTAGTAAAATTTGTGGGAAGCACGCACATTTGTTGCAATAAAATATAAAAAAGAATCATCTTGGTATGCAATTTCTTTAATAGATGGAAAACATCGTATTTGCATTTTTTTCTAGTATTAATCCCATCATTTTTTTCTAGTATATACAAAGAAATACATAATTAGGTAAAATGTTTATAAATAATGGAAATACGGTCTAGTTGTCATTTTGAATATCGATATGGTCTCAAAAACACAATTTTAACCACTTAATTTCTATTATAATATATGTATAAAACCCAATAAAATTATAATACTATGAAAATATTTTTTTAGACAAATCTACTCATATGATTTTCATGTACCCAGTTTAAATATTTAAAAAGATATTGACAGTTAAAGTTTTAAAATTTTGACTACATTTATATCTAAAATGATAACTATTTGTGACTGAATAAAGTATAACTGTATATATAAAAAATGACTTGGTTGGTTAAGCTAACGAGCTGAAAACTTATCTCAGTTAGATAAATTAAAGGCTTGAGCTACTCGTAAACAGCTCATGAGCCACGTCGATCAAGCTAAAAAATGGCTTGGCTAGTTAAGCTAACGATCTGAAAACTTAGCTTAAACTAATGAGCCATGTTGGTTAAGCTAAAAAATGACTACATTTATATCTCAAAATTGAGTTGGCTGGTTGAGCCAACGAGCTGAAAACTTAGCTCGGTTAGATAAATTAAAAGCTTGAGCTACTCGTGAGCAGCTCATGAGCCATGTCGGTTAAGATGAACTAAGTTACATTAAGCCACGTAAGCTAGAGTAATTAGTCAGAGCTAAGTTAAACCACGTCGTGGACACATACCATAAATTAACACATACATGCAACTGGAGGACTATATAAATGAAACCATAACTAATTATCTAGAATACAAGTAAAATATAGGTAATTAGTGAGGAGCCGATTAACAATCCTAACAATTATATTCCAACCTAGCATGGTTACATAGACATACATTAATTTAAATATTCAGGTAATTAAAAAAATTTACATAAAAAATCATCACGGTGAATATTCAGTTACCAAGCCTTAACGAGTGACTCGTGGGTTAACTCAAGCTCGGCTCGTTAAGATAATAAGATAGGAAGTCGGATCAACTTAGCTTATTTATTTTACAAGCCAAACTCAAACTAAATTTATAACAAACTCAGTTCAAGCAGCTCATAAGCTTCAAGTTTTTTTTTTGCTAGCCCTAAACAAAATGGTGGTGACCAACCGATCGAATGCATCAATCAGGTGCTCCATAAAAGGAAGGAACGACAACGCCAAGATCAGCACGGCCCAGCCTAGTACGATACGCCATAAAGGGTTTATTTAGGAGGTCCATCAAAGGTTTGAGGCCTATACATCAGGCCATTAAGTCCAGCACCTAGTTTTCTAGCCTGATAGCAGCCTACATAGTGGAAGGTCCAGTGACAACTTGGTCACAAGCCCATCAAAGCAGGCAGGTCTCAATTTTGCAGGGTTGTTAGTTTCAAGCCCAGTCACATTTGAGTACCAATTTAGTAGTCAACATTTAGGCCCCTGTTCAAGGAACTAATAAGCCAAGTCCAATGAAATATTTGATGCAGAGGCATCAACCTATTAGCTACTCATATGTTGGAACAAACGAGTTTTTCATGTATTTATGCTTGCTGGGATTCACAATCAAATTGAATCATATATACTCTGTTCAAACATCAAGCACACCCAGTGACCCAGTGTTGATTACTCAAGCTGAAACAATCGGTTATACCTTTTTATTACGAAGCAATTAGCCTTCTATTAAGCACCATTTGGTACATGAGCACTTAGCTAGTTACACTTCTCTCAGAACTCAGAAGATACACACACACCTCAGCGAAAAAATAATACAGGTCAGCCAAAGAAAGTGTCCTCGTACAACCATACACACCGTGTGTACATATACAAGCTAGTCACAACAAGCTAAGCAATCACGTCCAATGCAAACCAATCGCCACTCTACAATTGTATCGATCGATCGATCAGGCGACCCTGCAGTTGGCCCTGATCCGGCCGCTGCTGCCGGTGAGCACGCCGACGGAGCCCATCTTGACCATGGCGGCGGCGAAGTCGCTCTGGAAGGTGGCCGGGTCGTTGGCGTAGGTGACCACCTGCACGGCGGTGTTCTTGTCGCTGAGCAGCGCCTGGTCCGAGGAGAGCAGGCCTCGGTTGGCCATTACGCTCTTGTAGAACCCCTCGTCGAAGGCGTTCGGGGTGACGGCGTCCATGGGCACGAGCGCGCCGCCCCCTGCCGGCGCGGACCCCTGCGGGCACTGCTGCGCCAGCTGCGCCACGTACGCCGGGTCCATGGTCGGGTCCTGCCCCGCTGTGGGGCTCGTCGTGTACAGCCGGCTGCTGAACGAGCTGCAGTGCGACGCGCCGATGGTGTGCGCCCCCGAGAGGGTGACCATCTCCTTCTGGGCGAGGCCCTTGGAGGCGAAGATCTGCGTGAGCTGGTTCACGTTGGCGCCGGGAGGAGGAAGGTTGCCGTTCGTGTCCTGCGCGCGGGAGACGCTCCCGTCCCTGCGCCCCGCCGGCACTTGGTACGCGTTCCCGCCGGTCTGCACGAGACGATCAATTAACGCCATCAGTAACAGATAGCTAGTGAACAATGGCGTGGTGGTTTTGAATTTTTGATGGGTCCATGCATGTAAAGATCAATTTTTTTCCCCTGGCATGCAGGTGCAGCATCACGTGGTGCAGGCAATGTGTGCATGGAAAAGTTGGGGACAGAGATCCTATAAGATTGGGTTTTCCTAGTTCTACGTGCTAGCTTAGCTTTGGATTCCACTCATATGATCGATCGTGTCCAGTTTAAAAGGCCA
Organism: Rhipidocladum racemiflorum; assembly: GCA_036346355.1. Classification (NCBI taxonomy): domain Eukaryota; kingdom Viridiplantae; phylum Streptophyta; class Magnoliopsida; order Poales; family Poaceae; genus Rhipidocladum; species Rhipidocladum racemiflorum. The sequence goes on along the minus strand of CM070588.1, from coordinate 55,869,611 downwards.
AATGCAATACTACTTTAGATTCTGCAGTAAGTGTGCGAGCGTTAAATAGTTAATCGTTTAATTTACCAGTGCGACGCTGTCCCTGGCCGCGAACGCGAGGATGTCCGCGCACGAGACGACCCCGAAGCACGCCTGCTCCACGCGCGCCTTGATGCGGTCGATGACCTCGAAGCCTCGCAGGCTCGTGTTCGGCCCCGCGTCCTTCTCCGCCGTGTTGCCCTTGGTTGAGTCGATCAGAACCGACGCGTCACACCCCTGCAAGATCGCAACGGCATCTATACGGTCAATTCGATCACTAATTAATAATCGCTGCTGCATTTGCAAAACTGATCAATCGATGGGGTTAATTTGATTCAATCGTTTGGCTGACCCTGACGAAGCAGTCGTGGAAGTGCAGCCGGAGGAGTCCGGCGGCGAGGCCCGGGTTGGCCGCCACCGCCTTGCTCACCTCCTGCTGCACGATGATCTCCGCCGCCGGGCACGGGTTGTCGTAGAACCCCACCCTCAGCTGCGCGCGCAGTCCCGTCGCCATCAGCAGCACGGACACCGCCGCAACCTGGAAGAACATCGCGCAGCGTCTTCTTTCCACTTCCATTAATTGCCACTAGCCACTAGCTAACGCTCACTTTGGCACTAGTCTCTTTACGGCACTAGCTAGCTTTTATACAGGCACACATCACTAGCATACTAGCTATGCTTCTTGGTTAAGGAAGGCGAGAGCGCAGGAGCGCGTGTTATATAGAAAATTTGCGAGTGCTTAGGGGAATCTTGATTGGGCCGGGACAAGTGAGTGTGCCATATGCCGGCATGTGCAGGGGGGCTAGCTAGGTTGGTAGTGGAAACGTGTGGTGCCAATTGGGGGCCGGGCTTTTCTGCCATCATTGGGGGCAAGGCGATGGAAAGGCAGGCAGCAAGATCTGCACTACTCCAATGTTTTTATCTGCAGTAGTAGATGGAGCGGCGGACAAGTGGGCAGTACATAGATAGAGCACAGAACTCTGAAACAAACTACACGACGGATTTGGTTTGGGCGGTATATACGGTGCGTGCTGGAGGCTGGAGCTGCCACTTGTGAACGGACCATTACATCTTTCGCTTTCATGGAACGTTATACTCATGGATTCATACTTAATCCGGTGATGCTTAATTTGGATCCTTGGATAGAAGCGTGTTTTTTTTTTTTTTTGAGTTGGAAGATAGATGCGTGACTTGTGTCTCATTTACAGTAGGTAAGCCTGTCTGAGCTGGTAGTGATCACGTTCTTTAACGAAGTAAGGAATTATTAATTTCCTGGACGGACAACGGTCCAATTAATCTTGTATATAATTCAGAATGGTCCAACTAATACCTTTTACTCTATTTAGACGTTACTGCCTGTTTGTTTTCTGCATGGATCAGCGGCTCAGCGTGGCGCCTGGAGCATCAGATGCGCGCGGAATAGCAAATTAAGCCTGATTCCTGACAGCCAAGTTCCAGGCAGTGTAGCTGCGAATGCTTCACAGCTCGAAAGAAAGCAGCAGGGAGCAAATGATTGACTCACCGCTAGGTTCATCAACGCTTGGTAGCTAATTAGAAATGATCTTTTCCTTGATGTGCACTGTTGCTGCTTGGGCTTAACAATAGAGCAGGAAAGCATTCGGTCTGGTTGGTTGCGGGACAAGCCAAGGAAGACTCCTCATCACATTGTTACAGAGCAGAAACTTATTTTGAGGTTAACCTCAAACTACAAATTTAATTTAAGATCACCTTTCTAGGATGCCATGTGTCAACTTCTCCATCCATCTTCCCCTTCCCTTTTCCCCTACTCACTTCCTCCACCCCCTTCTTCCCTCTCTCTAACACAAAATTTTAAAATTAGCACATTTTAACTTTGAAAAATTTAAATAGAAAGTTTCAACTCAACAAAATTTAAATCAAAAATTTTCAAATTAGGGAGCCCCAACTCGGAAATCTTTAAATCGAAAAGTTTCATCACAAAAAGTTTTAAAACTCAAAAAACTTTGAATCAAAAAATTTCAAATTAGAAAGTTTCAACTCGAAAAATTTCAAATCAAAAAGTTTCAACTCGAAAAGGTTAACACAACAAGTTTTAAAACTCAAAAAACTTTGAATCAAAAACTTTTCAAAATAAGAAATTTCAACTCGAAAAGTTTCAAATAAAAAAATTCAACTCAAAAAGTTTCGACACAAAAAAAAATTTAAATAAAGAACCCCAATCAGGCAAAGTAACTAATCTGTTCATGCGTTTTCACACAGCCTAAGCTCTCCCACGACCAACGAAAATCCCCCATCTGCAAGCCGAGCCAGGAGGCATTGCGAGCTTTTCCAGTCGTACTTGAGTATAGTGCTGAGCAGATAGAACCTGCACGTAACATGCAACGCTGCATCAAGCCACACGGAGCCGTCTATATGAGCGACCGTAAATTATAATAAAGCCGACTTGTCCATGATTTCTGACGGACTTCACAGTGATGCATATGAAAAAAAAAATCAGTAATCCTACATAAGCAGGATGATAAGGCTATTAGTAAGTCAAGTGCAGTGTTATTTTCACCGAGAACAAGTGCAGATCCACTCGGCGACAGCTAAGGTAGCTACTGGCTGACTGGCTCTGATCGCTGGGAGTGACTGAGTGAGTGGCGTCTGCAGTGCACATGCAGATCGTGTTTGGTAGAGCTCAAGTCGTGCCAAGATCCTTTGATATTATGGACTGTAGTCGTCTAAATTTGACCTCCGGTTAAGGAATCAACCGTTAGAACAAGCTGGATAAATGGATCCAGCCCGATTAATTAAGTTGCTCCTCCATATACTCTATCCATTTATTTTTATAAGACACGATTTAACTGATACGGTGTTCAAAGTTAAACTTTAACCGTCAGTTTCGTTTATAATACTTTGTTCATGACTACAAACTCATAACCATAGGGAAGTCCTTTCAAATACGAATCTAACGGTCCCACTTTTGTATCGTATATTCTATATATTATTGGACTTCTTATTGATCAAAGTTTACAAATTTAGAATATCGAAATACGTAGACACTTTATAAAAATCAACAGTAATATGTAAATCCTGTAAAAAAAATGGTCTAGTTGATTGGCCATATATCCACAGCGTAAACTAAATGCACTGAAGTGGCAGTCACATATCATTGTATAGTACGAACTAGGAAGGTCCCAGCTACATGTATAACCAAGTACAGCAGTGCTGAAGCATAGCAAAAGCAATATGAACGGTTTTTTTTGTTGCCAAACTGACCCTCTCTCAGCCTTGCTGTTTCATGGGGTCCTGTAATCTTCTTTGCGCAGTACAGCATGTGCTGCCTCTGATATAATGTCATCTACTCAGCCGCCCTTTTCTTTCGAACAGAGTGCCGTCGTCTTTTCATGAACGGTATAGGAAGGCTTTTAGATTGAGCTATTCCACGGTACACTAAATTCAATCGAAACTATTTATTTTTTTTTGTATTCAATAGATCATATTAGTTACTACTATTTATTTATAATTTCTTCAATAGTAAATAACAGAAATATCCTTAATAAATAAATAACTAGATCTAATATTCAATGATCGTCATATATTGTTAATATAATACAACGTAAAATTTCTTTAACAGATACTCCCTCCGTCCCACAAAGAGTGTATTTCTAGGTTTTTTTAAACCAGATTAGTGTGCAAGGTAAATGACTAATGTGACCCTCATTACTCCATACACAAGTATGCTGGTGCTTCGGTTTTCACAGACACTTAAATGAGCATACATACACTTACAACTAGGCTCTACGGACTAAAGATGCATTTTTTGTGCGACAAATTTTGAACACTAGGAATGCACTCGGGACAGAGAGAGTAGGCCTACAGCGCAGCGTGCTTAGGCTAGCACATGACAAAAGTGCGAATGCGCGTACAAAGTGCTCCGTTGTCCTAGAGGCACAGCGACTGCCTGGGCAGGAGCAGCGCCTGATTGAGCTGTCGCAAAGACGTTGGAAGCTGCGACTCCGAGCATGCTTGTTCACACGGCCACGCCGGGAAGGAGCCCAACCCGCCGCCGTCTCAACCGCCGCGCGCGCCGAACTGTGCGGTGCGTGGGTAATGCAGCAGTTCGCGCACGCATCCACGCATCGTTGCGCGTGGCCGCGCGGAGGGCTCTCGTCCGAAGCGAATGCCCAATCGGGTACAGTGGTTGCCAACGCCATGTCCGATGACTCGAGGATGCACATAGATTTCGGTGACGAAACGACCGGGTCGTCGCCAAAGGTCTAAAATTCGGCGAAATCTCGGATTTCGGATCCTTCCGAGATTCAAAATCCCGGAAAATTCAAAAAAATTTAAAAAATTCAAATATCGGATTTCTCGGCGAGATCTCGGCAATCTTGGGTGAGATTTGACGTTTTTTTTGCCGGATTTTGATTTTTATGCATTGTATTTGCTTGGGTTTAGGATCAAGATCATCCACAAAAAATTTTAAAAATTTGTAACATGTTTTTGATCATTTTTTGGTCGGTTCAATATGTCGGTTAGGACTTTCCGAATTTTTTAAAAATTTTCAAGATTGATTATCTTCTGAAAATTTTATGGATGTGTTAGGACCATTCACAAAAAATTTCAAAATTTTCTAAAGTGGTTTGAACTTTTTTAATACATAGGAATTTTTCTAGTGCATTAAAACAGCAGAGAGAAATGATATCTGATACTGATATTGATAGTTGGAATCAATCTGTGTATGACTATGAGAGAATAGTGGAGTGGAAATAGTGGTACAAAACCCACTTCAAAATTATTGAATGACATATATTGAAAAACAAAATTTAAAATCTAAGATAACATGTATTTATAAATGGGTACAGTACTAACTCACCTATGTATATATGGGCGGGGATTCACATATACATGATCAACGCTCATATTTATGGCATTGATCTTTTCTTACTGATCAAAATTCAAAACTACAGGTGTTTTCAAAGAAAGAATCTCCCTCAGAACTGCAGGTGGTTTCAAAGAAAGAACCTCCCTTAATACATCGGAACATATATAAAACTTTTCAAATGACTTGAAGTTCATTTGTTACATTTGAAAAATCAAAAACTGATTTTATATACAGTTTTTATCACGACTTTACCACTGTTAGATTTTTTAAAAATTCCTCATGATTGATCATTATCGGCGTATTTTACGCCAGGGTACCCACTCCCCCGCAATGAATAAGTACGGTCGTCAGGCGGGTAGGGCGCGACCGGGTCCACCGCCACGGCGAGCAGTAAACCCCCGGCCCGGGTGCCCAGTGGACAGGTGGCGATCAGGCCGCACCACTGGGCGCCCAGTAAGGTGGTCGCCAATGACAGTGGCGATCAAAGCCGCATCGGGCGCCAAGAATGAGGTCGCCAGCAACAGTGGCGATCAAAGCCGCATTGGGCGCCCAGTAAGGAGGTCGCCCAACGGACAGGTGGCGATCAGGCCGCACCACTGGGCACCCAGCAAAATGGTCGCCCAGTGGACGCGTGGTGTGCAGGCCACTCCCCTGGCGCTCACCCCTGGCCACACCCGGGTCAAGGACATTTAATGCGGGTAGTGCGCATTAAATGCCAGGCGTGAAGGCTGCAGTATGGCGACGCGCCTTCCCTAGGTGTGCATTAAGTGCGGGAGACGTCACGACTACACCTCACCCCGTGGCGAACGAAGCGGCGTTAGTGGACATGGGGCCCGAGGCGGGATTGTGACTACGGCGATCATTAATTGGATGTAAAACGATGACGTACGCATTAAATGAGCCCATGCCAGTGTAATGATTATGGCTTGCAGTGTAAGCCTCCCATGCGCCCCCGTCAGCCCGAGTATAAAAGGGAGCCGGGGTGCATGGGAGAAGGGGTTGGATCTTTTGGGCAGTAGGTTTTCGTTTCTCCAAGGAAGAACACAAGCAATACCAAGGAAAGCAGGACTAGGGCTATTACTCTTCGGAGGGCCTGAACCTGGGTAAAAAACCCCTGCGCCCCCGTTGGCCTGAGCCTCTTGGTACCCCGGTCGCCTCCGTCTTCCATTCTCAGGCGATTGCCCCGAAAGCCCCCCGTCAGAATCTCATAAGCACCCATCTCGGAGGTGCCTGTTGGCTAGTACGCCGACAATCATCATCTCAAATTTTTATGGAAACATTAGTGATGTGTTAGGACTACCCAAAAAAAATTTCAAAATTTTTTGACGTATTTTGAACCATTTTTGAGCCGGTTCAATTTGACCGAGATCTCGGTGATTTCGGCCGAGATCTCGAATTTCCCGGTAGAAAAAAAAACCAGATTTGAAATTTGGTTTTTGCAATTCATCCGAATTTTATCCGAAATTTTTGAATCTCGCCGAAATTTCGGATTTCGAAAACCTCCGAGATTTGACTCAAAACGAGATTTGAAACCTTGTCGTCGCACGTGGACCGAAATTTCGGCCGAGCGTTGTTCGTGGGCTACACTTTTGGTGGGCTGTATCCGTTCGGTGTTGGCTCTTCGATGTTCATCCTTTACTGGGCCGAACTATGATGGGCCGGAAATTACGTTCTTGTGTGTGGTAAACTGGTAACTGGTAACTCGAATAACTCTGTGCTTGCACGACTACTCGATGGTAATGACAGATTGGAAGCTGTGTGATTGGAAGCGATTGTCTGCTCGTATATATCAACCCAAGTTGTGCGTAGAAACATTCTTGAATTTGAGTAACATAATACCAAAAATGTAAAGGTACACTGAATCCCAAAATCCAGAAACAACGAATGTTACATGCTCAAACGTTAACTGAGCAAAGACCGAAGAAAAGATCCCAAAGCAATGAATTCAATCGAGCCGCCCGCGTCGTGGTCACGCGCCAACAACGCACCGGTTTGGCCTAGCTATATGCTCGTCACGTCCTGACCTTCGAGCAGTCGACGCGGACCTTGCCTGGGTAGCTGCCGCGTATGCTGCCCATCTTGCCCATGGCGGTCGCGAAGCTGCTCATGAACAAGCCGGGGTTGCTCTTCAGCTGCCTCACCCTGTTCACGGTCTGCGGCGAGTTGAGCGCGGCGTCGGACTCGAGCACGGTGCGGTTGGCGAGGACGTTGGCGTAGTAGCTCGTGTCGAACGCGAACTGGCTGCCGGCGTCGAGCGGCGCGAAGTTGTTGGGGTTGAAGTTGCACTGGCTCCTCAGGCTGTTCCGGAAGGCCGCGTCCATGCCCTTGTCGTTGTCGTTCATCAGCCGGTACCCGAACGTGCGGCAGAACGATATGCCCAGCGTGTGCGCGCCTGCACGTACGTACGCATGCGTACGTCCGAGCCAAATTAAATTAAACAGGGGGCAATGAAGATCAATCGATTTCATGGCGATCGACTCGGCGTTACATGATCGCAACATCTCTGTATATGTTGGATCGTACTAGCTAGTACCTGAGAGGACGATCATGTCGTCCATCGACAACCCTTTCCTGTAGAAGAACTGGGCGAGCTGGTCCGGATTCCGCAGAGTCGGAGGAGGGAGATCGCTGGTCATGCTCGCCCGCGACACGGTGCCGTCCTGCCTCCCGCCGGGAACGGCATACACGTAACCGCCGGTCTGCGGATTTAATCAGTACCATTTTGGTCGGTCAGTGATGACACATTGAGGAGATGTGGTATATATATATCTAGCTATATATATCATGCACGTTAGGACGAGAGAAATTTTACGGTGGATTATACTTGTAATATAAAATATGTAGTAGAAATAACATCTAACCGTTGATTTGTTAAGGGTGTTTCTACTACTCTACTACCATGTGTAGTATTAGTAAACGTTAGCCCGAAGCAGCTAGCTAGTAATTCTTCCGTGGCTGCAGGCACGCACGTACCGCCACTCTGACGCTGTCCCTTGCGGCGTAGGCGAGTATGTCCGCGCACGAGACCGTCCCTGGGCACACGGCTTCGATCCTCGCCTTGGCCTTGTCGATGACGCTGTACCCTCCGAGGCTCAGGTTCGGCGGCGCGTTCTTCTCCGCCTGGTTGTCGGCGGAGTTGAGCAGCACCGACCCGTCGCACCCCTGAAATCAGCCGTGAGTGCGCACGCACGTACGGCCGCCGCCGTTCTAGTGAGCAAAACAAAACGTAGCATGCACACGGCACATGCGTGCATGCGTGTACACGCTAATTAAGGCACGGCGATCGATCGAAGATGCATGCGCGCTTACATTGACGAAGCAGTCGTGGAAGTGCAGCCGGATCAGGTTGGCCGGCACCTTCCTGTCCGAGTTCCACGCCTTCTGAACCTCGTCGAACACGATGGATTCGGCGCTGCGGCAAGTCTGGTCGTAGAACCCGGCCCTGAGAGTCTGCGCATCGGCGACGCAAGCAGCGTGCAGGAGCAGGCTCGCAACAGCAGCAGCCAGCAACCCTGCTCCTCCTCTTCCCATTGCCATCGTACGTGTGTAACGGCCTCCCCTCCCTATCTCCAATCTCACCACCGTATGATCGATGGCCGATGCAGCTCTTTAATTAGCTAGCCAGCGCTGCACCGTAATTAAGCCAAGGAGGTGCGTGCACAGGTTGTTGACGACGACGGACGCTTGGTGTAATATATACGAGGTCGAGGAGCTGGTCAGGTCAGGGAGACGCAATTAGGATGTGGGTATATGCATTTGAGGCGGGCACGTATGCAAAGATTCTCGGGATTAATTAAATCAAATCGGACGCAGCTAAGATTAGTGGCGCCGTGCTGTCTTGTTTTGTGCCGCGTTCGTCAGGGCGGGTCGTGATCGATCGAGTTGATCCGATTAATTCGTCCGGTCCCTAGGACGTGAGGTGGTGTAACTGTGAGCTAGCTAGCGACGAATGATGTATATATGCGCGCGACTCTGTCTCGGGCAAGACGTGCCTCCGAGTTGAACCTGCATTGTCTGGTCCAATCATGAATCGCACGAAGGAAACGGAGAAAAAATAGTGGAAACCCACGAAATGGTGGAAACAGAAAATTGGTTGCGGGGAGAAGCAAATATGCTTGTCGGATTATATGAACCTATACAGGGTTAGCTTTGTTAAACTCGAAAATAGCTCGTTAAACTCGATATATAGCCAGCCCTAAACCTGTATATGTTTTGGCTTTGTGCACTTACTTATGGTTGTTTAACAAGAAAAATATTTGCTTATTGGATGGTAGTAAGTACGATAAATATTGATAACGACGTCATTCAAAAAATAAATAATTTCCTCGCCATTTAAACACATGCTTATTATGAGAAGTTTTATGATACCAAATTTTATATTGAACTAGTACTAAGAGATATCCATATTTTTAAACTCTTGATACCTCTTGTTACTAGGTTAATGTAAATTTGGGTACCTTCCAAAGATATTAAAAGTCTTGCCTATTATACCTATAAGCATGTACCCATGTACCCAGAACATTAGGGAAATTTTTTAAAATAATATTTTTTTATACGTGAAATACAAAAATATACCTTGTTTAATTTTTTTGCAAGATTGGTCATCTGTCGTGGTGACCTGGCGACGGCCAATCACGGTGACTTGATGCGACTGAAAAGCAGTTGCAATGACATGGCACGACTGGCGCGGAGAGAGAGAAAGGGAGGGAGAAAGAAAGAGGGAGCGGGAGAGAGAGAAAGAGAGAGGAAGCGCGGTGAGCACCGAGGAATTTTTTTATAAATAATTATTTTTTATTCGTGAAATTCAAACATATTTGAGAGAGAGAGAGAGAGAGAGGGAGGGGGAAGCGGGAGAGAGAAAAAGAGAGGAAGCGGGGTGAGTACTGAGGAATTTTTTTTATAAATAATTATTTTTTATTTGTGAAATTCAAACATATACCGTGATTTTTTTTTTTACAAAACTGGTCATCTGTCGCACCACGTGGCCATTTAATTGATTCTTTTATATCTTTTCCTAGTATTGCAAAAAAAAAAAAATATTCACGGAGGACTTTGGTCCATACTCCTGCACCCACCTCTATCAAAAACAGGGAAGAGGCGGGCATGAACAAGACACCTCCAACAGATATAAACTCAATTGTCAATCCCGACAAGCCTAGTTTCTGTAAAATTCTTGCTCTCCAAATGGTAAGTGTATGATAGCGGACCACATACTGAGAGTGTGACGTCGACAAGGTGTAGAAGGCGAGAAAGCACAGGCCAACGGGCCAATATGGTACAATTTTCGATCAGATATTGACTCTTAATGTAATTTTCGGATTTTTAATGACTGCCATCGAAATTTGTCAGACACGGGAACTAAATTTAATAGTGGTCAATACTTTGCGCTACTTGATGCAGTAAATATTAGCATGAAAAAAAAATGAGATGATTAAGATGCAACTTCACATGGAGTCATGGACATATCACTGCTTCCCGCTGATATTATATTTAGAGAGGTGCTTCTATGCTCTTCTTTTTAAAAGTTGCATAACTATTAAAGTATGAATGAAGGATAGATGGTGATTACTTATCCCTTCGCTTGCTTCAAGATTTGTGCAACTTGTACTAGAAGGAAGAGCATAGAAGCACCTCTCTTATATTTATTGCTAAGAAGCATTGACATAGGGAAAAAAGATAGGAGGAAGTTAACTTGGCCGTTCTGGGAGATGATGGCTAAACAGATCAAATGTTATTTACTGGTAATGTCCAACTTATTTAGACATACATTGAGTAAGGATTAAATTAGATGCTATGCTGAAATATAGTACAGAGAATACAGTAGTAGCTAGTCTCCCTTGAATTGAGCTTCTCTCAATTCGGATGAGCTTGTGTAAGCTCTTCATCTGTTAGCCGCTGATTATATCCTCGTAGATGTCCCTAACCTTTGCAAAGAAAGCTTCCCTGAAATACATTACAGTTGTTTAAGCATATGGAGTCCATAACTAATTAAGGATCTTAAAAAATACAGCTCTTCTACAATGCATTAAACTGAATATGAACTATTCATTCTTTTCGATCCAATAGATCAGATTAACTAGAATTTACTTATACTTCATCTGGTAGTGAGTAGTAGAAACACCCTTAACAAATTAACGGTTAGATACGATTCCTACTATCCATTATATACTATTAGTATAATGCAATGTAAAATTTCTCCAAAAATAAACATAACAAGAAGTAGAACAACTGAGTCACCAAACTGTCTACTTGGAAGGTCTACTACTAAGCTTCATTTTAGTATTTCCTATGTTTGACCATTTTTCTTATAGGCGGATTTGTTCAGAAATGACTAATCTAGATTGCCTTCTCACGGCTCACTATGTAGTGATGTCAAGGCACCGGCGAAAATAGCTGTGTTTCATTACCTGTCAGGCTTGAATATCAGGTTCCTGTACGCAAACCACTGCATTACAACAGCAGATCAGAAGGTTAAACTCGTAGAAAATGATAGAAAGGAAAGCAATCAAGACTTGCACGGGTTCCCAGAACAGTCAGATGAAGCAACTATCGCAAATGCTACATGTACACATGCAAGCAAATCTGAATATATTAGACCTCAGTGCAACATGGGCGTGGCAATCCCCTGCCACATTTGTCATGATGCAGCAATAGTCATACATTCTAATGTGAAGTTTTGTTCAGAAATACATCTTACCCCACTGTAGCCAATGCCAACAAGCTCCATCAGACCTGGAACCACGGGAAGCCTATCGATTGCCTGCAAGGTAGCATCAAAATCATCTTTAGTTTCTCCATCCATGCAGGAAATGTTCAGAAATAACTTGCTTTAAAAAAAGATAGAAAGGTGGCTGCCGAGTACCGATACTACTCCGCCGGCGCTCCACATCCCGAGCGTGGCAGCGACCGCCAGCGTGGTCACCGCGTACTTGTCCTCAATCCTGTCCCACTGCACGCGGCAACGAGACGGTACAACCAATTTATACACACCTCGCCGGTTCTTCTCATCAGAGAAGAAAAGAAGAAACAAGACACATATCTTACGTACCTCCTGTTTTAAGGCGTTGATGAACTCGGTGAGCTCAGCATTTGCGGCCATCGGCGCCGCCGGCTCCCCTGCGGCCATGGCCACCACATTCCTCGCAAGCCTCTTGCCTGAAAAACGCGCGCGCGTTCGTCCAAAGTAAAACAACTCCATTCGTGGTCGTGTCGTAAATGTTACACCATGCATGCCAAGTTCCAAGCCACTCACAGAAAGAAGAGACACGGGGCTGGCCGTGGGAGGCGAGGCCGGGCAATGGCGGCAGCGCGGGGAGTCCAAGCCCGACGGAGCGCGCGGCCTTCCCATCGCTCGCGGCAGGCTTGGCGACGGCGCCCGTGGCTGGGGTGGTGACGGTCGGGGCCATGTCTAGCTTCGACGCGCAGGTGTTTCCGTCAGTGTCGCGCGCGCTGAGGCAGGCAATAACGGCCGCGCGCTCGATCGGTGGGACGACGTACGGGCGATGGGAGGCGAGGGAGCGGCTGGGGTCTGGCCGTCTGAGGCCGGGTTTTGGCGCGCGCAGATAAAGTGGGGAAGCGTGGGATGGATACCGACCGCAAGTTGCGAGCGGAAAAACGATAAGATGGGGTTGGGTTTTGTATGGCCGTCGGCTTGGATGTTGCTGTTTGCGGTATCTGAAATTCCAGGCGTTTTATTGTGGGCTGATGATCGATCATAGTTTTATCTATGACTGATGGGTAAGTGTGACCCCTTCCATGCTGCATTTGTCGGAGGAACTCGAAATTTTACATGGTGGAGACCAAGTTAAGGCCATGTCCAGTGCAAAACATTTAGATAGATGCTTAAAGAGAGAGGAATAATACCGTATCATAAAACATCTATTCAAGAGTTTTGGATGCTTATATACACATAAACACCTGCTAAGCATGGAGCTTAATTAAGCATCGATGCTTCAAAACAAGTATCTCATCTATCCTATGTGGCAAGAAAATTCAGTTTTTCATTGCTAAACATCCTTTTAAGTGCCTGCATTGTATATGGCCTAACTCGCCCTACACGTCTAGCTAGGGCTCCATGCGGTTCTGGACAAGGCGTGGTACATAGGACTCTGGTCTCTTTTCGAATAAAATTATAAATCTAATCTTCTTTTTAATTGCGGAAACACCAATAGACAATACGTATCACCTATCGCGATAGCTCCCCTACAAGCTCGAACACTACGGTACCTGTCTGCCAAGCTTGAGTTCCAGGGTAGCTCGTCTAATGCAGTAGGAGAACATAGTAGATGACACATATCGTCTGTTGATGCTTTTATGGGTGGTAAGAAGGCTAGATTTACAATTTTGTTCCAAGAAAACCAGGGCAAAAAAAAAAAAACGTGAAGGGGGCAAATAGGCCGAAGATTCGTGGTACCAGGCTTATGAAACATCCTACGCGTCTCTGACTAGGGCCTGGTTCGTGCGGCACCGCGACCTGCCTGGTGGCCTTTGCTGGACTCTGCGCCCGCGCTTGTTCAAGTGGGAGACTGGGAGTGCAGGTAGAAGGCCGATGCCACCGCAAGCATGGGCCGCGGATTCGAGTGGTGGCCCCGTGATGGTCTCCCCCTAGCTTTGTTCCGTCCGGGCCGCCAGTCAGCCCCTCTGCTGGCCCGTAGACTAATGGTTGCAGAATATGCATGGCCCGTCAGGATTTGCCATTTCTGCGTCGGCTAATGGTTGCGAAGCGATACCAGCCCACGGCATGCGGTATGCCCGTGCGCTGCGAGCCTTCAACAGGCCCGGCCCAAACCATGAAACACAGGCACACAACGCTGCGTCAGTGCGTCGTGTAGAGAGTGCAAAATGAAGTAAAATAGGTTACTAACACAAGGTAACGAGTACAAGCATTATTTTGCCTAAGGCATTATGGATCAAGACAGTCACCCATGTTGTGATTATTCTAACCACCAAAAGTCTTCCTTTTCTCTGTAAAGGCCGAAATGCTTGATTGCAAGTTCTACGAGAACAAACAAAGCAAATCGCATTGAACAACAGTGGACTCATCACGTTTCCTGTGGACCAGTGAGCGTGAATGTGCTGCGATCAGTGGTGCTACTGGCTTAGGTTCTGAACATCTCCAAGCAGTGCTCCTGGTCCAGGTTCCTGCTCCAAAACTTCTTGTAGTACTCGTCGTACGTGTAGCTCCTGTACATGGCCGGTGACTCCTCGGTGATGAGCTTCTCGGCGGGGCCGAGCACCACGCTGTTGCACGGGCACAGGAACGACGCCACGGACATCCTCTCCCTGTCGGAGTTCACCACGGCACGGTGCCAGACGCTCCTGTACTCGCCGTTGCTCAGCGCCTGCATTACAAACCAATATATATTCAGTTAATACGTACGTTCTGCAGTTTACTGAGAAGGAGCACTAGTGTGGGACGTTGACTGCAGCACCTGCAGCTGGTCGCCGATGTTGATGACGAGGGCGCCGGGCTGCGGGTGGACGGCGAGCCACTTGCCGTCGTTGAGGACCTGCAGGCCGGCGACCTCGTTGTCCATGAGCAGGATGGTGAGCGCGTTCGGGTCGGTGTGCGCGGGGAGCCCGTAAGTGAGCTCCGGCTCGGGGCACTGCGGGTAGAAGTTGACCGCCATGTGCTGCTCCTGCTCGCCCAGCGTCTTCTTGATGTAGCCTTCCTCCAGCCCCAGGCTCTCCGATATCGCTCCGTAGAGCCTGAACCCGAGCTCCCTGACCTCCCTGCAGTACATGCTTATGATCTCCCTGCAGTACGTGGCGGTGTCAGCAGGACTCAGGAATACTCGATTAAGCTGTTAATTATTTTGACCAGTGATTCGATCATATATAGTACACAAATTTACAACACGAAGTTGTCACCGAAATGTGTTGCAGGAGGAATCAATCTACAGAGCGACATGGCTGTATTTTGGACTGGTCATTTTCACAGTATTTCTGCACGTACGTGGCTAGTTTCGCTGTGGCTGTTCTTCTCCCTGCCACCTCGTTCACATGTGATTGTGCATGTGCTTCTTATGAGTTGTGGCTGCTAACCCTGGATCGATCCAGAGTGAGCGGACCACTAGCTTCGATGTCAGTGTTGCTTGCTGTATTCTATCTTTACCCCAGCTAACTAATCCATGTGAATTTGTGCGAGTGCCACGCAGCATTGCAGCCGCCTCAGCACATGCTGGAGAGCCATGCAGAGGAGGCACGACAGTGGTCACTAGTCAGCTTGATGGATGCACATCGAGACGTCCTGAACCTGATTCACGTGGTTTTGTTTGCCCCTTTCATGCCGATCGCTTCCTTTTGTTTTTCTTGGATCGATCGTGTCGTGGTATCCTCTTGCCTACCTTCACTACGATGAGAAAAGGAAAGGGGGGCATATCTCTTGGGATTTTTAGCTAGCTGTCTAAACGCGCTTGAAAGCGTCATCCAGAGCATACCGCCAAAAGTCGTTTGTTTTGATGCTGTACGCCGCAACATCGGAATCTGCATTTTATATGGGCGCATTTCAAGAGCAAATTGCTCACTGCAAGGCTTGTCAAAAACGGAAGGTAGCAGTATGGCAGTTGTCACAGATCTTTCAATGGACAAACTAATTAAACTAACATTATGATTTGCCTCTTATATGTGAGGCCCTAGCTTTATAATATAGAAGTCAGAAGAACTAAGCATGTATATAGTCCCAACTAAGGCAACTTTAGCTGAAGACTCTGCTTCTGTCACCACATAGCTGAAGACTCTGCTTCTGTCACCACAAAAGCAAGGTCCATTGGCAACTAGTAGTAAATCATACTTTCTGCAGTAGAGTTGCCACAACCTGGTCCAAAATTTATTTTGTGACAATGGTCCAAACTGGTTTATTGGGCACTTGACAAAGAGTAGTGCTTTGATGTTCAGCATAAACCTTGAAGCACTTCTAAAACTGTTATATAATAAAAGTCGATTACAGGTTATCTACAACTGCTAAAAAAAACATATATACTACAAATCCTAAAAAAAACATCTAGCTTTTAATTTGGTGCATGGACCTGATTTTAAAGGCTTAAATTTAACATTTCACTTAGCGAGATATTATTTTAGGATATAAATAAGTCTTACCAATAATTCAAAGGTTGAGACTAGAGAGTATGTAAATTTGCTAGTTGGGTCCACCTCCTAATCATCTCTTTCACACAGGGAGAGATCTCAAAATAAATTGCGTAATTGAATATGAAATCAAATATCCCAAATCTATTTTCTTTGCGGAATAGGAATTTAAACATTAAGAATTGCGGAGAAAATTTTATACGTTAATCTATACCACACTGCACCGCACATTTACACATGCTAGTCGGCTAGTTGAATTAAATTCAGATAAAAATGGCATTTGCTGACACACTAGTGATTTTTCCAGGTAGGAGGCCGGCCGCATAGGTGAAGTGAGCTATGGGAAGGGGGGGAAGTGATGAGATCCACTATATCAAGTATCCAATGACAATTTCAGTGCTCTTGAACGACTCGGGGGGTGAAGCGCCCAATCCTCGGGCTGAACTAATTATTTTTGGGTTGATTTGTGATTTTAGTGATTTTTTTAAGAGATTTTACGTGAGTTTTTTTATTTATTTATCTCAGACCTTTAGTCCTCTCCGAACGATTGAGACTTGGTTCGGACCTGCTTGGATTATTTTTAAGAAGTGTGTGTCTGGCTCTAGATTTTTAACTAATGGTTTAAAATATGACCTATATTTAATGATATTGGTGCTACGAGCGCTTTCCTTACCAAGGAATTGGGATTGCTGTAAACCTACAGCTATGGTCTAGTGATGTGAAGTCAAAGCTAGAAATGACTGGAGAGATAAAATACTGTACTTGAAGGACGCCGGGTTTGAGGGCCAGTCCGGGACGAACTGGTCGAGCGGGTAGCAGTGCAGCCGGAGGTAGTCGCGCCAGTTGTGCACCGTCTCCTTGCGCACGTTGAAACTCGTGGACAGCCGCACCTTCTGGGCCGGGTCGTCGGAGTAGAGCTTGGCCTTCTCCTCCGCCGGCAGCCGGAAGAACTCCCGCGCCACGGCCATCACCGCCAGCATGACCCTCGCGTCTATCCCGTGGTTCAGCACCTGCACAGCACGTCACACCACTGCCTTCCAGTAACGAAACTGCTACGGATCGACACGCATGTCTGGTGCTTGCCACGCGCGTTTTGCCCACCTGGAAGAAGCCGTGCGTGCGGCATGCGGCGCCGATGGCGGAGACGACCGCGGCGCGGTCGGGGGACGCGAGGTCGACGACGGGGATGCGCGCGTCGGCCACGACCTCCGCGAGGAGCGGGCGCTCCGACTCCGGCCGGACGTACTTGCCGGGCATCGTCTCGTGCACGGCCGTCGAGAGGAGGTGCTCCGCCATGCCGCGCGGCTGATTAATCTGCTCCCCTCACCACCACCGAACGCGGTTGCGTAGTACGACTCGCGCGTGTATGGGGCGACGAGCCGGGCGGTTCGACATGGCTCTCCCGCAGACAGTCACCACGCCCTCTTATAGAGTTAGAACAGTTGGAGCTGAGCTCGGCTCCCCCATGGGCCTGGGCCATCAGCCGCGGTGACGGCCTGCAGGATCCGATGGTCGTCGTCGGTGGCTCGGTGCCTAAGCGACCTGGCTAACGATCAGTGGAGCTCCATGCGTCGACGTACGTCATCGCCGCGGCCGCGCATGACATCACCTCGCTTCGAGTCAAAAACCGGCCACCTCCGTTAACTGCGGAAGCTAGCTAGGCTGAAGAACGGCGGAAACTAGGCAGGCCAGGCTTTTCTTTTTTTCTTTGCTGCGATGCGTCCACCCCACCATGTGGAAGGTGGAACGTTTTTCGTCGTTCTCCTCTCGTGACTGATCGCACGATCCAAAGCTAAATGACAGAGCTGCCGCACAGCTGCATGGACTCGAGTGTGCCTCACCGGTCGTATTGCACAAGCTGTGTGGTTCGAGTCAGATCTACGTACTCTCTTGTCTGCATTGAGGCAGTACTGTTACACATGGAGATGGAGAACCACCCCACCATGTGGCAGCAGGAAGCAATCAACGTGGCACTTCCTCCGAGCGCATTAAGTGTGTGGGCCCTACCGAGGCAGCAAGATACCGTGGTATGATCCGTCCTGCTACGGTACCGATCCGCAGCAGGTCGGTGGTGCTTGCGGTTCGGCGCGTATTTGGCTGTTGCTGCTGACATCCTTGTCCACTCACCCTACTCATCTCCCTTATTTCACTTTGAGAGGAGAAGAGAAACGAAGAGGGAGAGAAGAGATGTGAAGCCGGTTTTTAATTCTATTGAGAGGTAATTTGAGTGGGAATTAGGAGATTTGGTGGTTATAAAAGGTGTATATCCAGTTGAGGGCTTCAAGAAAAGGTAAGTTTCATTTGCATGTTTTATGATTATGATGTGGTTAGGGTTTAATTTGGTATTTGAAGGAGTTGTGGATGAAGTGAAGCATGGGCGGAACTAGGGGGTGCCGAGTATGCTCCGGCACCCTCAAAGATTTGAGAATCGGAGGAATCAATATTCTTTATTAAGGAAGAAAGAACTATCTTTTTATTGTTTATGCTACCATGCTCTATCTTCAGCTGATGATTGGACGTTTGTAGTGATAATGTCTATTCCTACTTGTTTTCATAATAGAAGCAAAATATGCATTAGTTTCTGTGTTCTTCACTGTGAGTTAGCTATCTCATCAGAAAGTCCAAAGAAATGATGTGAAATAATCATTACTACTGAAATATGTCATAATAACAGCAAAATTTGTATTAGTTATTGTGTTATTCACTGTGAGTTGGCTATCTCATCAGAAAGTCCAAAGGTATAATGTCAAATAGTCACTACTCCTAAAATATGGTAAGTCTAGTTGCCTGCAGCTTGACCACCTTACACTCAAGTCTCGAGTATATACCGCCAATGTGAGAAAAGTTCTGAATTAGTTACTGTCACTTTGGAATGGTGCTTCTGTCTGCATGCATGACGAATATTATGTTTTAGACTGTAGAGTACAACATTAATTTGATCAACCAATTAGTTGTGCTAGTGAGATAGTGAATCAAGCTAGTAGTCCAAGTATGTCTGTTTATGAATGTACCATAGAATATAGCCAAGGTGGGGTTTATCATGAAGAATTGACGGCGCGGCAGGCAACGCTCGAACCGGGCGAGCGCGGCAAGTGGTTCGAGCGGGCAGTGGCGCAGCGCGAGCACACCCAGCAGAGAATTTTTATTCCGCCACTGAAGTGAAGAGCTTACAGAAATGTAAGTTATTCCTGCATGCAAGGTAAGTAATTAATACTGATTAGGGTATAATTAGTGTAGTAGTTTTTTAATGAACACCATTTCATGTGCTAAGCATGGTAGATGATGTCAGGGGCGTAGCCAACGGTTGGCACAATTAACGGAGGTTTGCAACGAAAGGTTAGTAGCGCCGTACGTCCTTTAGGGAAAAAAACGGCGGTGATTTGCTAATCAGTGTTTAAGATATATTGGTTTATTATTTTATCATGATAATTTTGATTTGATCCATCCAAAACATTACTAGGTCATTAAATGATTGATTCGAAAAGTTTGATTGATTAATTCCTTGTAGATTCTGAATTCTGATTAATCTCATAATTAGGATTTAATCAATTTCCGTCATTATTTGGTCCACGGTCAGCCTGCAGGAGGCAACACACAGGGATTTTGTATTTTTATGCTTGTGGTCTTGTGGCTTGTGCGGGTGTGCCTCCTTTCTTTAGTTTCTTCGTATATATTTAGCTTTTGATACATTTTATGTTTATATATTGCCTTGTTACCTTTTTTTTTAAAAAAAAATAGATCAACCTTATCTAAAATCCTGGCTACACCACTGGATGATGTATGTGACCTTTATTTGTGTTGCTTGTTAGTTGCTATAATGACGTTTTAGTCATTAAAATTTTTATTGTTAAATACTATGTTACCACATGTTTAGCGAGCTGATGTACATTTTAACATGACCTTAACTAACAAGAATATTGCGGGGCAACATACTATATTGATAAATAAAACTCAAAAAGTGGTGTGCATGTCTAGTCCATATGCATGTAGGTAAAGTAATTTGCTGGTAAATGGATGTTGTATTGCTAGTCATATATACACTAGGTTAGGTGACCAATAAATTAGCATTGTATATGTTATATGGAAGTAGCTCTTTGTATAATACCATCTGGTTGATAAATTTGCAACGCTTATTTACTATTGTAAAATTAATAGTGATTTGAATTTTATATAACGTTGAAACTAAATTTCCAAAATATTAAAATTTGCAATAGTAACTAAAAGAAAATTATAAATTTTGTTTCAATTGAGAATGTAAACTGTAAAATATGCAAATACGGAATAAAATGGAAATAAGATTACAAATTTATTTCTGTATTTATAAATTTAGACTAAAAGAAACATAATACGTCTAGTATAATCTTTTATGTGGGTCGTAGTAGAGTAATATGTGATAGGTAATACATGTAAATTTAATAGTGATTAATTGCATGTGTACTATAGCAAATTGACGTCTATAAGAGCAACTCCAATAATAGCTTCTCTTCTTTCATTCCCTACCCAAAAAAATGAGGAATCCGTACCATAGAGGAGCAAAACCTTTGAGCCAACAGCTTCCCGATCGCATTCCCGATTTTTAGGTAATGGAGAGAGATTCCCGATTTCTCAGGAACCTCTCTCCGTTCCCCCATCCTGCTCCCCATCGCCTGGGAGGCAACGGGCGCTCGTTCTCGCGCCCGCCAGGACTGTCGAGGGTGTCTAGTCCCCAAGCGTTCCTGGCGGTGATGGTCATCGAGTCGCCGGAGATGGCGGTATTCGCTGCTTT
This sequence comes from Rhipidocladum racemiflorum, assembly GCA_036346355.1. Classification (NCBI taxonomy): domain Eukaryota; kingdom Viridiplantae; phylum Streptophyta; class Magnoliopsida; order Poales; family Poaceae; genus Rhipidocladum; species Rhipidocladum racemiflorum. Next base: position 55,848,894 of record CM070588.1, on the reverse strand, counting down.
GCTCGTGATGGTCACCCTTTCTCTTTTAAGCGGGTTTCATTTGCAATTGTGGTTTGCACGTAAGGTCGGATGTTGAAGATTTGTTTGTGTTGTTTGAGGACGGTGTCATACGCGATGGGCCATACAGGGTGAATATATTAAATTGCGAATGGAAGGTGGTCTATGCACCGGGTATATAGGATATGGGTCGGGCTGAGTGTCGTATCTCAGAAAAACACTTCCAAAATTATCTATATATCATGTACTAATTTAGAAAAAGCTAATACACACAGTGGAAATAATACCACAATATATCCAATAAAATTTTATTTGTTTAATTATCGAAGTTTTACAGCATAAATGGCGTACATGCCAACATAAAAAAACACAGCGGAAGAAAAATAAAATCATGGTAGAACCCAGCAAATCTACTATAGACAATCGACTAGGGTAGCGGCCTAGTCATCGAGATCCTCACTAGCGTAGAACTCTTCCTCTGAATCAATAGAGTAAACAAGGGTGAGTACAAAAGTACTTCGCAAATCACACCGATAAATGCAGTATTAATATAAAGGTGATAAAGAAAGGTTATGTGGTTGATTTTACCATAAAGCAATAATTTTCTAAATATTCTAAGTAATTTCAAATTGCATAATTTTAATGAAACTTCATTTTTAAATATTTTCAACTCAGGAATCCCTTCTGGATCTATCCAATTTTTTTCATGATGGACTCACTCCATTCCAATCTCATTTTTATAAACTCAAATTTTAAAATCATCAAATTCTAGTCTTTGAATGGCTTGCTCGGTCCATCACCGCGGGCACGACTAATCGATTAGTTTTACACTCTGCAGATGTTGTACAACTTTACCTATAAGATATGATAGTATTCTTACGTCAGCACACATTCTTTGGTGTGCGACTGAGAAACTCACGACAATACCCCTATAAAAATTCATCCATGTAGTCATGCCCACTATCATTTCACCGATGAAAGAATCCCTCTAGTTAGAAGCTCCCTTTTACGCCTGAGTGGTAGCCTCACGCTTTCACCACACCACTCCCACCTAATGGCATGATTATATATGGTATATTTTAATACAGCTAGCCATGTCTGCCCCATTCCAGATTTGTGGTAGTACGGTTAGGCTTTACATTCAGCGAAACTCAGACCGGTCTTCAATTGACTAAGCGAGACTTTCCACAAACCCAGAACCATCACACCACCACCCAAACATTTCTTGCCCGGTCTAAATTATATTTTTATTTTTAACCATACCAATTCTAAGAATATCACTAAAATCATGCTTCTCATTTTAATAAAACATTATTTCAGCACAAATCTCCCAAAATTTCCTAAGTTCAGTTCTAACCATGTCTAAGCAATTTATAAGTACCATCATATATTAATTAACATTTTTTTAAGGTTATAATGGCACATGGATTCAAATTTCAAAGGTGGTTTAACAATTCTGGGCATAACTATGAATTTAAAACTCGAACAAAAATTACATTCTGTCGACGATTGGAGAACGGGCTCCCGTCGAGCTTACTTGTTGAATGGGGGATCAACAGAGCCCCGTCGTACGGACCGAAGAGGGCGTTCGAGCGACGCGAGCTCGGGGGAAGAAGAAGGGTGGAGCACGATGTTTTATCCTGGTTCGGGCCTCTCACCGCCGAGATAATAGCCCTACTCCAGTGTATTGTATTCTATCTCCGTGTCCCTCCCCTTTTACAGATCTTCAAGGGGGGGTTTAAATACTACGACTAGAGGTACACAGAAGGTAACTACCTCCTGGGATCGCGCCGCGTAATCGTACTTACGATCCACTGCCCTTGACCCGGGCGCTATTTGAATTTCGGGTATGATTTCCCTTGATCTCCGGCTGATTGGTTGCCACCTTCCTTCCTTGTGGCATTGGCCGGGCACTCAGACCAAAACACCCGAGCAGGTCGTGGCCTCTCTGAGCATGCTTGCTCGTGGGGAGAGGTGTTTGGTGCCTGCGGCGAAGGTGCAAATGCGTATGCTCGGAGGAGAAGGAGGGATGCTCGTTCCGTTCTCCGAGCATCTTCTTTAGTGTTGCTTGGCTCGCGGGTTTAGCTTTTCCCGGGTACCGTGGTCTTTGCGGATAGCCAATCCTCGACAGCTAGCCCCGAGGTTCAAGTGGGAACCCTCGGGCTTCCCTTGAGCCTAAGAAGACTTGAAGGGGATTGAATTTCCTTTGGTCGTGGCTCACGACCATTTTTCGTCGGGAGACGAACTTTTTACCCGCCACAGCGTGCTTGCTCGCGTGGGCGCGTCGTTGGTTGTTCTGCGGTTCCTTCTGCGAGAAGCCTCCTCGTAGATGCGGCGGTTTTTCCGGAAAGCGCTTTCTTCATCCAGTGTCGCTACGTGATAGGCGGCGATTTTAACTGCCCTCTTCGCTGTCTTTTTAACCCTTTCTACCGGAGAGGTCTGAGTTACATTGTCTCTTTGCTCGTCTTGACAAGAAATCTTCCAAGAGCCCTAAGCGCCCAAGAACGCTTTCGCTCCTCTTCCTTCTTTGGCCATGGCGCGCTTCAAGGTCACCAGATGACGAAGGAGGCTCCAGTGCTCATGGATGAGGGTACGTCGACCCAAGCTCGGCCGAGTGCGGGGCGGCGGTGCCGGCTGCCGCGAGGCGGAGATCGTCTCCTGCGAGTTGTACGCCATCAGGCTTCGCTGCTGAGCGACTTCCTCGCCTCCGTGCTTGCCTTCTGTGGGTGCGAGATCTCTCATCTCCATCCCAACTCTATCCTTTCTCTCGCAATCTTCTCTCACCTTTGCGAGGCTTACGTGGGTGTAATGCCCACGGCTAGCCTCTTCTTTCACTTCTATTCCCCCTTCCGCACCGTAGGATGGCTCCGCCGGATTGCGTTTATCTTCGCCTCCGGCCCAACCGACCATACGAGTACCCCTTCGTTGCTCACGAAGGACTCGGTGTCGGGTTGGGCCGACCTCTGTTCTACCGGAAGAAGGCGGAGGGGTCGGCTTGGTCTACATCGGGAGGGCGCTCCGCCATCGAGACTCTGCGCCCGCCGGTGCAACTGAGGAAGAGCGGGTGCTCGGGGCGATCGGTGAGCTTGCCCGGATGGGGCTCAGCGGTCGGGATATCGCCGGGACTTCACCTTCAACCGGTGTCCCTCGAGGCGCCGCGAGCATCCTTTCTTCGAGGTGACCGGGTGTACGACTTCACCCATGAAGACAACGCAGTATGTTCCGGACCTCTTTCCCGAGCATCATTTGCTACGGTGATCGGTGCTATGCATATATATATATATCCTTTGTCTTAGTCTTCGGTTGCGGCCAGCGGCTCAGGGGCCAATTGGAGTTAACGAGAGGGTCGCCGAGATGTTCGGCGCCAGAAGGAGAAGGAGCCGACGCCCAATCGCCAGGTCCCCAAGAACATTTTCACCGGCGACGCAGTAAGTACATCTTTGCTTCCGCCGGGGCATGTTTTCCGAGCTCATTCCTCCCGATTGTTTGCGAGGAGAAGGTCGCCCTTGAGCTTGCGGTGTCGAAGGCCGCAGTCAGCCGCCGCAAGCCAAAGATCACGGCCAGGCTCTCATAAGAGGCGGCTGGTCGAGGCCGCCAGGCATCCGCCCTCGCCTCCGCGCCAGCTGGCCGAGGCGCCGAGCTTCACCAGACCCCACGCCGCACCTTGAGTACGCCGACCGCCAGGAGGTAAGCGAACTCCGAATTTGGTTTGATGACTTCAAACGGAGGAAGCCGGAGCTGATGAGCCGACTGGGGCAGCTCGCCGAGCAGGCGAGGAAGGCCGAGGAGGAGGCCAGGTCCCTCCCGACCAAGGAGGCGGTGGAGAGGCGGATCAAGGCCCTCCAGACCAGCTTACTCGGGTGGTCGATGACCCGAGGAGGAGGAAGAAGAGGAGGCCACTTATGCTCTGGTCGGAAGGAGCGGAGGTCGACCTCTCGCACCGCCGACGCCGGAAGAGGTCGACATGGACGACGTCGACCGGCGATGGCACGTGCCGGCCGATGCCGCGGAGGAGCGTGTCGTGGTCGTGGCCGAGGCCTACTGAGGCCGCCGCGTGAGCAGTCGCCAGTGGCCCGTAGCGAGGAGGCCGAGGAGGACGGCGCCGGCCACGGCGGAAGGTAAGTTCTTACTTTATTCTCTTATTCTATTCTTGTCTTGCGATTTTCTTGGGCTAACCCCACCTGTTTGGCGTGGGCGTGATAGCTTCGGATGTCGTTTGGACTTCCGCCGATGGTCGAGAGATTATCGACTCTGCGGTGGACGCCGAGCTCGACCGCGTCGTCGGCCGAGTGATGGCCGAGGCAGAGGAGGCCGGCGCCCGACTGCGGACTCAGCTGAGCCGTACTTCCCTCGGCGGGACCCGTGCTTTCTTCGGCGGACGCGAACCTATTCGGCCGCGGAGGAGCAGGGAGTTGCGAGGTGAGGACCAAGACGCCTTGGCCTTGGTCCCTTGCGAAGAGACGATCAGCGGGCGAGGCTCAGGCGCCGAGCCCCGAGGAAGGGAGCTTGGTTGCTGCCGACCAACAACCCTTGGTCGTGAGCCAAGGAGAGGAGGAGGTCGTCCCCGACCTAACTCCTTCGGCCTTGGGGCACCAGGCGTCCCCGGCCACGGAGGTGCAAGGGGCGGAGGTGATCGTCCTTGATCAAAGGCCTCCGGCCGCGGAGCATCGATCGCCTCGACTACGGAGGGGCGAGGCGGAAGTGATCGCCCTCGATCCAATGCCTCCGATCGCAGAGCATTGGTCGCCTCGGTGCGAGAGGGACAAGAGGCGGAGGTGGTCGTTAACGACCAACCGCCTCGGCCGTGAGCAAGGAGTGCGGGGCTTCGTGGTTGGCGTCTGACCCCGGCGATGTGTCAGACCAGGAGGAAGGCGGCCACGAGCCGCTTGCTGTGGAAGAGGATCAGCCTCGGGGCGACCCGGGGTGGGTCGAAGGTGGTGACGCCGTTGCCCTCCTGAGAGCACCGGGTGCTCAGGAGGAGCAAGACCCCGACGTGCCGGCCCGGGATGACTTGGTCAATCCCTTCTTTTTGGCGCTGACCAGGCCGCCAGCCGAGGACAAGGTGGTCGGTAGGGCTCTTCCGGTAAGTTTCATGTTTCTTCTTTTTTCCTGCGATCGATCTTCCGGGAGTCTCGGCTTTTTCCCTTCTCTTTCCTCTTTACGCTCAAGTTTGCCGCGAAGGCTATGGAGGATATCGACGCTACCTCGGTCTCATGAGAAGAGTCTTGAGTCGTACCATCATGAGCAAGACGCCAAGATCGCCGATCTTGAGCGTCGGAGTCTCGAGGTGTGAGGCCGACTGAAGCGGTTGGAATCGGCGAGGAGCCTCATCGCCGGCTCGGACCAGCTCTTCGAGAGCGAGGCGCGAAGAGCACTTCAGAGCGTGCGCGCCGAGCTTGACGAGGAGCCGGTGAAGCCGGGGACCTTCAACAGCTCGGGAGCGCGAGGAAGCCCGGCTCAAGGAGGCGCAGCGCCTCAGGAAAAGCGCGGCCAGAAGTCGCGGCCGGCGGAAGGTCTGGACCTAGAGGCGGAGGTCGACTCCTTAAGGGCGAGCTCGCTGCCCTCCAGCCGAGCGTAGGACTTAGCTCCTCTTTTATTTTTAGCTCGTGTAAACCTGTAAAAAACAACGCCGGGTTAAATGAGCAAACTTGCAGTGTTTGGTCCTTGCCTGTTTTCTTGAGCTCGCCTTTCAACATATGCCCGTATGATCCTGGTTCTGCAGAAAAAGGAAACAAGTTCCTGCATAGAGCATACAGCATAGATACGAGCAAAGGATCCTTGATAAGAAGGGACAGAACGTTCCTATCATACGGAGCCCTCCTGCCATGGACAAAGGTCGTGCCCTCACCGTCGCGAGCACGAGTTTGTTCATGGGAGAATTTTAAGGGTCGCTTTGGTCGTGACCTAGATAGATCGGTTGCGTTGAGGGAAGTGTGAGCACAGGGAAGACGAGCTTTAAACCAACAATACGTAGAGCCACCATACCCGATTGGTCACCGAACCGGGCTTAGAGTGGATGCTCGCGCTCGACCACGCATCTGATGAAGAGCTCATGGAAAGTGAACGATTGGGCGAGCATCCGGCCGGGGGCCAAGGGAAATGGTGCGCACATATTTGTCGGATAAGTTCGTCTGTAGTGCTGGTAGACGACGATGCTCGTTCGACAAAGCGAGGTCGAAAACACGAGAAAGAGGAAAATGATTTATTTGAAAGAACGCAAGGGGCGCGAGATAGGAGTACTCGTCTAAACGTAGAATTTCTTGTGATTGATCGATGTTCAGTCTTTGGTGAGCTCCCGACCATCCGGCATCGCGAGGCGAACAGCCCCGGGCGTCTTTGTAGACATGACCGTGTAGGGTCCCTCCCACCTTGGGGTCGGTTTGTTGGCCTTCGACAGGTCTTGAACTCTTCGTAAGACCATGTCGCCAACTTGTAGGGCCCTAGGTCGGATTGTCTTGGCTGCATGCCTCACGAAGAGCTGTAGGTAAGTCGCAGGCCGAACAACGCCCGCTCGCGTGTCGCCGGCGAGGTCGGTCGACGAGGCGCTCAACCTCTTGATCGATGGAATCGATCGATTTGCACCCTCGGGGAACCCGGCCACAATTTCGTGAGGCGAGCGGCCTCCGCACCGTGACGAGTTGGAAAGGAGTTTCGCTTTGTGGCTCGACTCGTCGTGGTGTGACAGACCAAAGAACGGGCGGAAGCTCCTCCACCCACTTCTTGCTTGTCTTTGGTTGAGGGTCTTAAAGACCCTCTTTTATATACTGGACTAGGCGGCCGTTTGCTCGCTCATTGCTCAGTTACTCTGTGGATGTGCCACGAAGCGAAGCAGACCTTGGTCCCGACCTCCTCGCTTGATAACTTTGGAGCAGTTCACTAGTGAGTGGGTCCGTTATGCAATGATAAGGCGGTTGGGTATCGAACCGAGTTACCACATTCTTTGCGGAGGAATCTCTTGGCCGCTGGGCCGAGATGGTCGAGACGGGCTCGGCCTCTATCCACTTAGTGAAAGTGTCGATGGCCACGAGCAAATACTTGCGGCCTTCGACCTCGGGGAAAGGGTCCAAGGGCGTCGAGACCCAGTGTCGAGAATGGCCCGCGAAAGTGGTATGGTTTGCGTGGCGTCTGTTGGTTGACGGGATTTGCGAGCATGGAATCGGCATGCTTGGCGGTCGTTACGATTGACCGTAGGCCCGCTAAGGTCGTAGAGGCCGTGAGTAACCCAATCCAAGGCCTTGCTCACAAGCGTTACGAAGAGCGAATGAGCTCCGCACATCCCTTCGTGGATATCACGAAGAAGGTGCGCCTTCCTCCTGGGAGACGCATCTGGAAAGGATTCCTAACGCGCCTTTCCGGTATAGGTCGCCTTCGATCAGTCTGTACTGAGAAGATCGCCTTGTTAGCCGGGAACGCTCGGCTTCTTCCTCGGGCAATGTCCCATGCGCAAGGTATTGGATGAATGGCGTCATCCAATTTGCGCTTTGCTCGAGGAATGAGACCCTACCGCCGGTCTCTGGTGCCTCCTCTTCAGAGGGAATGGAGGGCTTATGTAGGTGCTCGACAAGCACCCCCGCCGGAGCGGTGGTTTGAGAGGAACCGACCTTAGACATTTGGTCGGCCAGGGAATTATCCTTCACGGGGATGTAGATTGCCGAAATTCTTGAAGTATTTCTCCATCTTCCTTACTTCGGCCAGTCTGAGCGCCATTGAGGTATCGGAACAACGATACTCCTTGTTGACCTGGTTCACGACCAGCGTGAATCGCCCTTCACGGTGAGTTGTTGGACTCCTAGCGATTTACATGCTCAAGTCCGGCCAAAGGCCTTCGTACTCCGCCGCGTTGTTAGTCGCGGCGAAATGTAGCCGGATGGCGTCTTGTAGCTGTTCTCCATCCGGGAGACCAAGATGACGCCACTTGACCAGGCGCTCGTATGCTCGGGATCCGTCAAAATACAAGGTCCAGCGTTTCCCCTCGAATCATTGGTCCCGCAGTTGGTGGTGCCGAGCCGACCATTACGCCACGAAATCAGCCAAGACTTGTGATTTTATCGCCGTGCGGTGAGAACACCGGCTCGAACTCGGCGAGCTCCATTGCCCACTTGGCTATGCGACCCCGGCGTCCTGATTTTTCAGGATTTCCTGAGTGGGAATCCGGTCGGCACCACGATCTTGTGTGCTTGAAAGTAGTGACGTAACCAGGGAGGCCATCGGTAATGAGTCTGATGGCTTACGGACCTCGGTAACGCTCCTTTGGTCCATGAAGTACTTTGACGTAATAGATAGGTCATTGGGTACCATTTCTCTCTCTGCCAACACCGAGCTTACGCTTGCGGGTTGCCGCCAGGTATAATAGCAATTCTTCCTACCGTGGGTGTGACGAGGGCGGGCGGTTTGAGAGGTATCGCTTCAGCTCTTTGAGCAGCGATCGGCTTCCTCGGTCCACGTGAAGCCATCATGTTTGCGGAGGGCTTTAAAGAAAGGTAGTCCTCGTTCCCCGGTAGAGACGAGCAGAAGCTTAAGGCGGCCATTCTTCGGTCGAGCTTGTACTTCCTTTACGCAAGTGGGCGACCTCATGTTCTCAATGGCTTCGATCTTCTCGGGTTAGCCCCAACGCCCGTGTGGCCCGACCATGTAGCCGAGCACCTTGCCGGCCTTCACGCCGAATACGCATTTTTACGGATTTAGCTTTATTCGATGCTTATTGAGGTTCTGAAAGTTTCTTCCAGGTCGACAGCGTGACCGAAGTACTCTTGCTTTTGGCGACTATGTCGTCGACATACACCTCAAATTCCGACCTATTTGGTGCTGTGAAAGTCTTCTGCATGAGGCGTTGAAAGGTTGCTCCGCGTTTCTCAGGCCGAAAGACATGGTCTTATAGCGAGAAGGTACCGAAGGGTGATGAAGGAAGTCTTTCCCTCGTCTTCGCGCGACAGTCGATTCGATGATAGCCTGAATAGGCGTCTAGGAAGCTCATGGTGCGTGACCTCGCCAGTCGCGTCCACCAATTGGTCTATGCGAGGCAGCGGGTAGTTGTCTTTTGGGCATCTCGCGTTCAAACCCGTGTGGTCGGCCTTACATGCGCCACTTGCCTCCTTTCTTCTGACGAGGCTGGATTGGCTAGCCACTCGGAGTGCTCGATCTCTCCGATGAAGCCACTTTTAGGAGTTTATCAAGTTCCTCCGGATGATTGCCTGTTTTAGGGAAAAGCGTCTAAGTTCTGTCTCCTTGGTTTTTGTCGGTGAACCGCTAGCTTTGTGCTCGACCACCTCCTTGGGACCGGGCATGTCGGATGGTTCCAGCGAACACATCCGACCTTGCAGGAGGAAGGTGACGAGCTCGAGTTCCTATTTGGGATCTAAGGAAGATCCCAAATGAATGACCTTGGCCGGTTCCGACTCGTTGAGCGGAACAGCCTTGGTCTCTCCTCGGTGGAGGGCAAGTTTAGGCCGGGAATGCTTCGGCTCTTGGTCGAGGCAGCGAGTGGGCAATCGATCGACCATATCCAGCGCTCTTCGTCGCAATTGAGTGCGGACTTGTGGTTCCCTTTGACGGTTATGACCCTGTTCGGCCGGAATCTTCGAGGCACCGATACGCTGCGTGATGCGAGGCGGCCATGAACTTGGCCAAGGCCGGCTGCCGAGGATGGCGTTGTAGGCCGACTCAAGTCCACCACTTCGAAGGTGATTAGCTCCGTTACGAAGTTACTTGGGCCGCCGAAACTTACGGCGGGGCGACCTGTCCCGGAGGTTTGATCGAGGTGCCCGGACTATCAGAAGAAGGGCACGGCCACACTCTTGATTTTGGAGCGAGGAATCGCATCTCGTCCAAAACCTTGGCTGAAATAAGGTCCAAAGAGCTTCCGGAGTCTATGAGGACCCGGCCAAGCGGCGGTATTGCTGATGGTGGGGTTCACGACCATCGGAAGCCTCTGGGGTTTGGTCATCCCAAGGGGACAGTCGTCCTTGGAGAAGGTTAGGGATACCTCCGACCATTTCAGCTGCTGCACCGGGGGCTTACCCTGGGTAACATGGTGCACTTCCCTTGCGGCCTCCTTTAAGTCCCGACGGGACTTGTAGGCGGAGGAGCCCCCGAAGATGACCGCTATGTGATTCCTTGGTTCTTGGTATTCCATGTCATCCTCACTTTCTTCGGCGGGCTGTTTTCCTTTGTCATTATCACCCTGCTCTGGAAGCGTTGGCATGGGCCCCCTGCCGCTGTAAAACTGCTCCAGGCGGTAGGTCCATGTTCGGCGGGGTTGCTCGGGGTTGTTGTTGTTCCACCGCGGCTACCATGGCTGGCGAGGGCTGCTTTTTCTTCTTTTTCTTGATCTTCTTGTCTACAGAATTCGAGCCCTTTTTGCTAGCTGAGGTCTCTAAGCCAGGTTGAGGCGGCAGCTTCCCTTCGTCCAGCATCTTCTTCCATTGGACGGCCTCATCTGCGTTGGCGTATCGATCGGCCATTCGGAAGAGCTCGTTCGCCGTTAGATCCGGGTGGATCTCCAGGTCCTGTGTGAAGCGCACGTCTCGTACCCCGAACTTGAAAGCTCGGACGACAGCCTCGTCCGATATGTTCGGGATCGAGTTCCGGACTTGGATGAACCTCTGGACGAACTGTCGCAGGGTTTCCCTGTCCGTCTGTATCAAGCGCTCCAGGTCGCGCTCCTTTCGGCGGATGTAGCAGCTGCGGAAATTTGCTCGAGCGCAATCGAGCCGCCCCAGGACCGTATGGATCCTTCCTTCTGATTGAAAAGCCACGTACGAGCGGCTCCGTCCAGAACCGTCGGCAGGTAATTCGCCATCACCCCCTCATTGCCTCCGGCGGCGAGGATGGCGGTAGTGTATATTGAGAGGAATTCGTCCGGGTTATGGGTCCCGTTGAATCTCGGCGTGGCGGGCTTGAATACGTTCGGCCATGCGACGTCCGGAGGGAGCTCGTGAAGGCTCGGAATCGAAACTTCGGGGTTTCGCGGTGAAACCCTCGGTCACCGGCCTCACGCGGGTCTTCCATCCAACGCCCAGCTGGCCGAAGTCTGAGAAAACCTCTTGTGTCGTGCCAGAAGCGACCGCTTAGTCGTGGAGCGTTCAGAGCGTTAAATGTCCGGCGATTATACGGATATCGCCTACGAGGTTGCTCTGTAGTATTCCGGGCCTTTCGGATCGGATTAAGCGATGCAGGGGCGATCTCCGAGCATGGCTCGGATTCGCCTGTCTGCGGCGCCGCGAAGTGTTCGCGATGGTCCCGGAAACACTCGGGCATCCCGACCTCGAGGGGATCCGAGACTTTAGCTCGGCGGCAAGCCTTTCCAAATCTTCTGGCCACGACCTGCCCACGGCCTCTAAGTCTACTTGCTCGGAAAGCTGCGCAAGAGTCACGCACGACCGCCGCCAAGGCCTGTAGCCGTTCTGTTTCCTGGTGAGCGCGGCGGTGAGCTTTGACGGTGCTCGAGTGCGATCGGAGTTCGGTACGCGAGTTCCTTTCCGTGGAAGCGCACCTCCCCTTTGCTTGGCGGCGAATGCTTGCGAGGTCTTTCCCAAAGACGCCTCCAGGTGGAGTCTGGCGCCTGCGTAGTGGTCGTGCTTGGCGGCGTCGAGGATCCCTCTCCGGCTCGCACGGCTCCCGCCACGTTGACTCGGCGAGAACGGGATGAAAGCGATGGGGACATCATTGTATCCCCTTGGGGCCTTGATCTCTCGGTCGAGCTCTAGGTCATCCGGTATGTCCAGGCCATCGTAGAGCTCGTCGCGATCATCCTCGGGGTCTCAGGGTAATGTCTGGGAATGGAGGATCTGCCCTCGCATTCCGTGTCAGGAAAGGCTCCCAGACTTCGGTGTGACCGATAGGATCGGTCACCCCGCCACGTTGTCGGCGGCGTAGTACACGCGTCGTCATCTTCAACGTGGTCAAAAACACAAAGGTCCCGAGTGTCTCCCGAGTTTGGCATCCTCGAGGATCTTGATCCGCGACGGAATCAAGCTATCGTCCCCACGGACGGCGCCCGGTATCGGCGATTATTGGAGAAACGGGCTCCGTCGAGCTTACTTGTTGAATGGGGATCAACGAGCCCGTCGTGCAGGACCGAAGAGGGCGTTCGAGCGACGCGAGCTTCGGGGGAAGAAGAAGGGTGGAACACGATGTTTTATCCTGGTTCGGGCCTCTCACCGCCGAGATAATAGCCCTACTTAGGTGTATTGTATTCTATCTCCGTGTCCCTCCTTTTACAGATCTTCAAGGGGGTTTAAATACTACGACTAGAGGTACACAGAAGGTAACTACCTCCTGGGATCGCGCGTAATCGTGTCGTACTTACGATCCACGCCCTTGACCCGGCGCTATTTGAATTTCGGGTATGATTTCCCTTGATCTCGGTGATTGGTTGCCACCTTCCTTCCTTGTGGCATTGGCCGGCACCCAGACCAAAACACCCGAAGCGGTCGTGGCCTCTACGAGCATGCTTGCTCGTGGGGTGTGTTTGGTGCTTCATGAGCGAAGGTGCAAATGCGTATGCTCGGAGGAGAAGGAGGGATGCTCGTTCCGTTCTCCGAGCATCTTCTTTTAGTGTTGCTTGGTCGGCGGGTTTAGCTTTTCCCGGGGGTACCGTGGTCTTTTGCCAGATAGCCAATCCCCGACACATTCATAACAATTAAGCATGCAATAATTTAAATTCAAAATACAAGTTTAAAACTAGGAGCAACGTGATCAAGGAAGTGTGACTTGCCTGGTTCGACGAGTTGCTGCTCGAAATCGTCGCTCGGATACTCCTCAGACCCACCGAAATCTATACGCGAAAACAACCAAATTCAAAAAAATAAAATAAAATACCAAACTAGCATACAGTATAAATTTAGGATTTAGATGAATTTAGAAAGAAAAATTGAGCCAAGCGGAGTTCGAACGGGCAAAAACAGGCTCCCAGAAGTTTAAAAATAAATAAAAAGGATTTTTTGAATTATTTTTCTAAAAGAAAATCAGGATTATTGTGTATGCTGAGGTCAGCAACCGAATTTTTGGATTTCGAAATATTTTTTAAAAGAAAACTTGGTTTATGACGTCATGCTTGCATCATAAATGGATTTTCGCAAATAAAAGAAGGAAGAAGGGGAAGGGGGAAGGGGGAAGGGGGAATTGGCTGGGTTGGACCGAGAGGAAAAGGGGGTGGACTGGGGAGCTGGGCTCGGCCTAAAAGGGAGAGGATTTTTTTAATTACAGGTGTTACAATGAGCTCCGTAAGTGCATACATAGCGTATTTGATAGGGAGGTTGTAAGGAAAAAGCTTGTGACCGAGGTGGTAAATGTCACCAAGATGAAAGTTTCATTGGTTTATGCGTGGGAGATTATCAAGGTGAAAGGCAACGCTCTTTGGAGGCAGTACATGGCGATTGTAACCAACCGGGATGTAGCGATATATGGGAGGCCTATGGTGTATGTGCAATTTGTAGAGAATGGTGAATCATCAAGCAGGGGTGAAGTCGGTGGGAGTGGCATCGTGGAAATGAAGTGGTTGGGTGGTGGCAGTGCAATGGAATCTGGTGCTGGGATAATGTACATCTCAGGAGGCCATGAGGGCAATGGTGGCCACCCGTGTTGACTGTTGACCACCATGAATACTTAAAGGGTCTAATGATGAGCTAGACCTAGACGTAGACATAGGTAGGAGTGGAGACGATGCATGCGAAGATGCTGGGGGGTGGTCAAGTTGGTGTGATTGTGTCAACCAACGTTGCTAATGTGTCTTCGAGATTGGATGGTCTTGCAGTGGCCTCCCTTGTTGTGTCACATATGGATGATTCATAATGGGCAATACTTCCTAAACAAGAGCGCCGATCCATTAGCCATAGCCAGACATGCCGTAAGCATTATCGCACGTACAGGGTCAGGTCGAACCAGCACACGTACATCATGAAGTGTGTGAAACATGGATGTCCTGGCAAGGTTTGTGTGCAGAAATTTAAGGGCACTGTCACGGATTTCAGGATCACGGTAGCGAAGGCTCACAGTTATGAGTTTGCTGAGCCGCTACACAAGTACAGGAATGTCACTTAGTCGTATGTGATTGCGGATGTCCCAGTTTCTTCTAAGCTGTGGATGGCACATGTGACGAACATGGTGGACTATCCAACCAGCTATAAGAAGATCATAGAAGCATCACTCAAGAAGATATGATAGGGCAAAATTTCATGTGCCTCAAATCCATCGCTCATGTCTAAGATAGCCTATAAATTATTCCATGCAAAGGACCGGTGTATCTTCAACACACTCATCCAACCACAACATGATAAACGGAAAGGGTAGCTCGAGCCGAGGAAGGGGACAACGGCATGGACTGGGGAACGAGGCCACAACCCTTACCTAGAAGACACACACATCTACGATCTTTGAATCTAACCCCCAAAGACCCATTCTTTCGCTTAAAACCAGAAAGTTCTACACCCCTAGAAATCCCCTTCGCAACTACCCACACATCCCTAAGCTTCGGCCTCAATGTAAGCACACACTGGATGCGGTGGTCCTGGTTTCTGACGATGAAGGGAACCCAGGACGTTGATTCTTTCGCTACTTTCTTTTCATGATTAGTGGTTCATTTCATATCTATATTTCTACGCATGTATAATTGTATTGCTTGTAATCACCTATCTTCCTTACAGACTATGGATTGTAAATTCATCGAGAGGGTGGATCAATCGTATCCAATACATGTCCATGTTTACGTCCACACTCCCCGGAGGATCAAATTCTCTCTTTCATAGTTAGTGATCATTTTCAAAACTTCTAACTCATCAAACAAAAAAAAATACAACCTGAGGACTTGGTCGCCATTTCCAAAAAAAAATTCAGATAGGGGCCATATTTTCGGGGCTGTTTGGTTGCCTTCTCTCGCGAGCTTGGCCCGTTCGACTCAGCCAGGCTAATAGGATACGAGATGCACAGATGCAGAGACGGTGTTTGGTTGAGTATATAGTAGACATGTATTTTGTAATTTAAATATTTTGAAATTTATATAGCAAGTGTGGTCTAGTTTTGTTCGAAAAAAATGTCAGGAACCCATTTTTGAAATCGGTTCGGTAATTGGAGATGCTAATCAAAAGATATAAACAAAAAGGCAAAAAAAAAAAAACTTACATAACCACGTGGCACCGCATGCATGGTTTGCTATTGTGGCTGACAGTGGCCCCTTGTGCAGAACACGAGGCTGCATCCAGAGATATACCCATTTTCTACGTATATCTAGAGCCAGGCTGCATGGAGAATCTTGCATCCAGAGAGCCAGGCTCAAAACTAGATATAGGCAACCAAACACAACAAAAAAGCAAGATTCTGCATCTATAGATACAAATATCTGTGTATGCAAGTAACCAAACAGCACTTCAATTCCAATCGGATGGAGGCCAAACATGCAAAAAAAAAGTGTAAAGGACAAAATAAGTCATAGGGCAACCTACTGCGACGCGAGACCGCATCAGGTCCCACTGCAATCGGGCGCGATATGATCTACTACAATTTCGCTCCACAACAGGTTGATCGAACCAACCCCCTATCATGCTTTGGTGGGCTACCACGATACAACAGCTGATACATGTCACTTGCTATTGTTCGTATGGACGTAGGTCAGTACGAAGCCATTTTTAGAATTACGGTCTCAGAGCATCTCCAAGAGGGGCCCTAAATATGGCTCTAACTTGAATTATAGGGTTTTTAGGGGTAAAGATTAACTCCAGCAAGGACCCTAAATTGTTAAAATTTATCAAATTGTTTTAGGGCCCATGGAAGAGTAGCTATATTTAGCAACTATGTGATTGAGCCCTATCTTCATTGAGTTTTAGGGCCTAATTGCTGGAGTGAATATTTCATTGGAGCCCTAAATCTAATTAGTTGGGGTCCTAAATTAAAATTTAAGGCTCATTTTTAGGGCCCTCTCTTGGAGATGCTCTCAGGAAAGCTATTTTGAAAAAAAAAATCGCCAGTGGGCTTGTAATGCACAGGCTTTGTCCACGACCAACAGGAGGGTGTGTTATCATTCGCATGCGTGCCTTTCGAATTTGGGGAAGAAATGGTGGAGCACAGCGAGAATAAACGAGGCATAGCTTTTTATCTTGATCTCTTTTCTCAGTTTGGAATTGTTTTTCCTTTTAATTTTTGAACATAATCTTTGTATATCCTCATGTTCTCTTTTATCTATATCTTTCCTACTGTTACCATTCAAAAATAAATAAATAAATGAGGCATGGCTAATGCCTGCCTCACGAATTTCTTGTAATGTGTGTGGAAAGGGTCAAAAAAAAAGTTGAATATATATATATAGACTACTATTATCAGTGATTGAACGTGCAGCCGACACTTGTCGCTCGTCACTGCTACAATATTTTTTTTATTTTTTTTTTCAAATTTTTATTTTTCTTATAAAACTATTTACACAGTTTTTTTGGAAGGAGATAAATTTTCTTTTCTTTCCAAAATTTTTAAAATGATTTTTTTCTCCGTTAGAATTAACAGACCGTCCGAGGTAATGCACAGAGTAATCTAGTTGATTTGATGCTTGGGCACCAAGCCAGTGCAGGGAATGAAATATCGCCGAGATTTTGTGAAATCTCGGTGAAATTTCGGATCTCAGACCCCTCCGAATTTCATAATCTCGGAAATTTTGGTTCAAAAATTACCGAATTCAAAATTTTCTTTTTGTATTTTGTTCGGATTTCATCCGAAAAATAAGATTTCATCGAAATTTTGGATTTCGGAGGGTGCCGAGGTAAAACCTTAAAACGAAATTTGAAACATTAAGCTAGTGTCACATGATCTACCTGTTGGTGTATAATTTTACTCTGCTTCCGGAGGATCAGCCACAGCCCACAGGACATGCATATTCTTCTTCGTTTTTCCTTTGTAGTGGTACGTTGGTTGTAGCATGTAGGCGGTCTTCTCGCTCACTAGAGCATGTATAATAAGATCTTTACTTTTAAGTGTGTGTATATATATATACAGTATAATTACTTGAGACACCATGGTGCTTAGGCAGCATGATTCAAAATAGGTATTTTTCCTATTTATTTGCATTTAAATTTTTTTGAAATTTTTAAGATGTTGACTTTAACTAGTTTACCAGCGAACTAAAATTCAAACTAGAGTTTCTTTTTTTGATGATAATTTGCTTGTAGGTATGTGCTGAGTATATATATAAATTAGTAAAGTATGTAATTTTAGTTCTTTCAAATATTTGAATTCAAGTATATTTTTCAAAGGTATGTGTTTCATTTGAATTATTATAGATGGGTATATACCCTAAAACTAAGTTTCAAAAAATATACCTAAATTTGACTTGAATTCGTGCATTTAAAATCATGGTACCTGAACACCATGGTACCCCATTACGGCGTCACACACACACACACACACACACACACATATATATATATATATATATATATATATATATATATATATATATATATATTGCTCGCACGGAAACAAACTAGATTAGTTATATAAAGAGAGAAGAGATAATTATTGCACAACATCTAGAGATAATCTTTAGAAATAGTTATTGTATAAATTGACTTTATTACTTACTCTAGATGATATGGATGAGAAATAAAATAAATAGTAAGTTTTATTATTGCACTTGCTCTTATGGACGAACTCGCGCTGTGGTCGGCCGCCGGTGCCAACCTCACTTGTTAAATAGTTTGGTGCTCTTGTATACGCTGTATATTAAATCGTAAAGGTTTTCAGCTCGTTCGTGGTGGCCACATCGATTTCTGCTGTTGTGTTCGTTACGCGCAAGGTCACGTTTGCAAAAAGGCCCCCGAAAAAAACAAAAATTATTTTCTTTCGCTCGTATGTGCTGTTTTTTTTACGAAAAGGCCCTTAAAAAAATAAAAGTTTGTTTTTTTTGCGATTCCCTCATTCTGTAAATGCTTTCTTGCCGCTTGGAACTTTTTAAAATTATATATTAGTCTAATTTTTTTGATGAGCACCCCGAAACTCCGTTCGACTTTTACCACTAAAGGTGTGACGGCTGGAACAGCGTGCGCTACGCTCATGTGTCTAGTCTTCTTCAATGTCAATGAATAAGCAGCTCTTCTGCTTGTTCGTGAAAAAACAAAATTTACTCAGGTGCAGGTCATTATCCATGAAACATCAATTTGATCAACTTGGTTTTGGAAAAACGAACTAGGCGGCTAATAAGAACTTGTCCAGGGCAAATGTTCTAGCGCTAGCTAGGCGGCTAAGTGGAAGTGTTGTCACACTGACAGGCGATAGTCGAGCGACAAAATGTGACCTACTACTAAACCTTCCACTTAGCAATGCTAGCCCAAGAATACCGTGGGTACACACGCGCTCACGGTTTTGAATTTTTTTTTTAAAAAAATATTTACAAAAATAATAAGCTGAATCACAAAAGGACCCATTGTAGCCAATTGGTGACATAGTGTATACCACCAATTCAAATAATGACATATAGGTATTTTATAATTTTTTTGTTCAACCGTTGGCGATAAACATATGTTACCATTTAAAATGACGACAAACACGTGTCGTCAATAGTTAAGTTCTTTGCCACCATTTGAAATTGCGACTGAGCAAGCATATAAAACTTGGCCGAGCGCTCGCTCGACCAGAATTACCATTTCGCTCAAGCCAGCCAAAGTGAAGAGAAAAAAGGAGAGGGAGAAGAGAAGAAAGGAGAGGGGAAATAGGAGAGGAGGGAAGGGGAAGAAGAAGAGGAAGAAGAAGAAAGAAGGAGAGGAGGAAGAAAGTTATCCACAAATTTGTAGGTAAATTTTTTGCCCATTTCAATTACAATTCGAAAATAGGACTTAGTGACCAGATTCAATAGATTTGTAAGTAATTAGCTATGTAGAATAGCAATAGTTGTTCAGATACACAATTTAGCGATAAGATTAATTAGGTTTGTAAATAATTAGCTGTGTAGAATAGTAATAGTTGTTTAGATACACGACGTAGCGATAATATTATTTAGGTTTGTAAGTAATTAGCTGTGTAGTGTAGCAATAGCTGTTCATGTACATGATTTAGCGACTAAATTAATTAGGTTTGTAAGTAATTAGCTGTGTAGAGTATCAATAATTGTTTAGATATATGCCGATGTTCAAGACCTGGGGGTCCCTAGACTGAGCTTAGGAATATAATTTGGGTTGTCTTTGTCTAAAAATTAAAGATTGAAAGGAGTAGAAAAAATAAGGATTGTATTTTATTGAATCGTGACCGTTTATAGAATACAGACTTTGAGTGGAAAACTAGAACACTAAACTTAATATTGCTTCTAATTCCTCTTAATCACGACCATGCTTTGAATACTTGCAGAAGCCTCCTATGTCTAGCAGATGAAGAGATGGCAGTTTGTCATCTTCTAAGATATGTCTTCCTACCAAAAGATATCTTCTCGCTAAGAGGCGTCTTTCCGTCAAAAATGTGTCTTTTAATAAAGAGGTGTCTCTTTGTAGGGAGTAATTTCCAAACGGCTGTCTGTACCTGTCAGAGAAAATGTCTCCCGCATGCTAATCTTATACGATGGTAACTTCTTTCCCGACCTCAATCAAGTCGGAGTGAAGATTATAACCAACCTAGACGCTAGTCAGGGTTATTGATAGGCAATTTCAAGCAATTTTCGATCACAATTCAATGCATTAGTTGGATTACCTTGCATGTTAATCACGCATTTTGGACTAGGTATCTTGAGGCTCCGGTAGGCATGATGAGCAATTGCCATAAATTTGGTGAGTGAAGGTCTACCCAAAATAGCATTGTATGCAGACTAAAAGTCTATAACTTCAAATAAAATCAACTTAGTTCTGAAATTGTGGGCATCTCCAAAAGTGACAGGTAATACAATTTATCCTATTGAAGTTATTGACAGAATAAGGACAGTTTTAAAAAAAGGGATTTGTCACAGGTCGAATCTTAGAACGAGGTATTTGCATTTCATCAATAGTATGGATAAAAAGTAAATCTAACGAACTTCCTCCATCAACTAAAACTCTTCCTACTTTACAATTACTAATAGTAGGAGATACTACCAAAGGAAATTTATAAGAAATAGACATACTTTTTGAGCAATCATTCTTGCTGAAGGTGATCACAATACTCGACCACTTTGAAAAGTTCGGTCTTCCTGGTCGGGTGTCGATGTTATTGACCTCCCTCCAAGAAGATTTAAATTATCACTTTGAAGAATATGCAGATGATCCACCGAAGATCATGTTAACATGGTTGTCTGGTTTTTGATAACCCATGTCTTCGTCACCATCAGCATCTTTAATACTTTGTTCTTTTGGTAAGGTCGGCATAGGATCCTTACTATAATACAATGTATCCATACGCCTTTGCCATGTTTAGCAATTGCGCAAGTCATATCTTGGTGTATTATGCAGTGTACACCATTGTATGTTCACATTGTTCGAAATAGAACCCTTGGAAATGAACCGATCACCTGTCCGTCCAGGTTTCTTCTTCGAAGGTGTTTTATCTTTGGAGTACGCAGGTTATTCAGAAACACACGTGACCTCTCTTTGAGAGAGCTTTTTACTCTTTTCTTATTTTTGCTTTTTCTGTCTTTAGGTGTGGGGATCTTCTTAGGTTTGTTACTTTCCATTATCTTCAAATCTAGCTGAGGTGGTGTGTGGCTCTTGTCGACCATATAGTTCTATTCAACCGCTTCATGTGCATCAGAATACTAATTTGCTATATTGAAGAGTTCTGATATGGTAAATGGCGGGTGAATGTTGAGCTCCTCTATGAAACGTTTGTTAGAAATTGTGTTACGGACCTCCACAAACCTCTTAATAAACTGATGTAAATTCTCATACGAGGTTTGGCAAAGATGGTGTAGATCGTCTTCTTTGCCTGGCTTTGCATAACAACTTTTGAAATTATTTAAAATGGCATGGCAGATATTTTCCTAACTAAAAATGGATCCTTCTAATTGATTGAATAATCAAGTTCTATTGTTGCCCCTGTCTATTGTTGCTAAAATCAAATTGTGATCTCCTCTGGTGGCGAAGCCAAAAAAAAATTGAGGGTGGGTTCAAAGAATTGAGTTAGATTGAGATAAATATATTAAACAACTTATGCTGTATTATTATCAGTTCAAGGATTACTAATAGTACTTTATTATTTGAGAAATACTTGTACAATATTCGCTTATTAAACTTTTGTAAATATGTAAACAAGTTAACACCAATCAATCAAACAAATTGGCTATTGTCTCTATTCAACCTATTTACATAGTTACAATTGATAAAAAAAACATAAATCAGAAGAGGCTCGCACTGCCTATTTGTTGTTTTGGTCAGCACACTTTGCCGGTCAGGCACGCTGTGCTATCTTCCCTGCTCGCTCACCATCGCCGCAGTGGGTTACCTGTCGCCACATGCTCGCGCCTTCACTAGCTTCTTAGCATCTACCCTCCGCAATGCATTTCAAGCACTCTTGACTCGGTAGGCTACCATATCCTTGTGAATGAGAGACGTGGAGACGGACCCTCTCTCCCTCCCTCTATGATCTTTGCGTGTATCTATGGTTCGAGTCTAGTTATGTAAATAGCAAGTGAAGTCACCAATTACTAAATTAGGCATCCAACAGTCAGCAGCCCACCAAGCCAGGTACATGAAGCAGTTCATCCACCTAGCAAAACTTCTTTTCTTCCTTAAGCCACACCCTACCACGTGTGCATTTACTGTCACTATGCCTATATAATGGGTAATAGAAATCAGATCTAACCATTTATTTGTTGAGAAGATTCTACCATTCTACTACCAGAAGAAGTATAACTAAATAGTAGCTAATCCGATTCATTGAATGAAAAAGAATGAACTGTCTATATTAAATTTAGTGTATCATAAAAAGACTTAAAAATTAAACATTGATACTAAAAAATACATATTGTTCCACAACTGGAGGGGAGGCTCCAGCCTAATGGAGCCCCCTTGCTGGCTACCCTCTGAATTCTCGTCTCTGTATCTCTATTGTTCTTTTAAACAATAGATTTATTATAGATCTATCGGTGCATGCATGATGATATTTCATAGTTATTTTTGAAATTCGATTTTTGACCTTGTTGTCGAGCACAAAAATTCTAAAATTACAAGAACTAATTTCAGACTGTCATATCAGAAGTGCATTGTTTCAGATTGGTAAAGGAGACATTATTGCCCAGGGGAAAAAAAAAAAGAAAACTTTGTTTGTACTTCATACATGTGTAACACGAGTGTGACTTGAGTTGAAATCAAAATACATGCACTTACTTCAAAACACTTGATCGGCCGGTGGAAAGTTGGTGTTGTCGTCTAAGCGAGCAATTTCTGATGTAATAGGCTGTTTATCTTGTGTATGCTAATGTTGTGTTCAGATGCGGTTACTGGTTTCTGATGTAAAAGAAATAAAGTATTGGAGATAACTGACCCAATGCATCTTTGTACACTTCGATGCTTTTAAACTCTGAAGTATCTGAATGTCTATCGATTGATATATATTGTCCTTATTGCATCATGTACCATTTATTGATATTATTCCTTATCTGTGATATGTAAACAGTGTGTTGTCTTTGCATAGAAACAATTTTAATGATGTCTATGAGTAACTAAGTCAAAATAAATTTCCTGAAGAAGAAAGGCAAATGATACTCACATAAGTAGTGTTTCTATGCTTTTCTTTTCAATACAAGTTGCAAAAATTTGTAAAAAAAAAAAAACTCTATAAATTTACGTACAAATACATATGAGTAATACACAAATACAATTGAAGTATTACAGCCAGAGATAAAAAAATCTATTTGCCTCTAATTTTGTGTCTTAGGGTTTTTGGAGCTAACGTACTAGCCAAAAAAATTTCTAAGACAATTCTAGATTTTTAAAGAAATGGATTCCAAAGTGCAAAATCCCGGTGAAATTTCGGAAATCTCAGCCGTTATTTCGGATTTTGGCCAGAGACGAGACCCTAAATCCCAGCCAGATAAAAGATTTGATTTTTTTTAAGTGGTACAGTATTATAAAATTTCGGACCGAAATTTCGGTTTTTAACCGTATCTTTGCCATTGTTCTCTGCACAAAGGTACTTGCCATGCCTTGTCAACAAGTTCAAGACTGTAGAATTCGGGCTAGGTGAATATCTGGGCCTTCCCATGGTGTTTATCCTCAAGACTACTTAACTGAGACTTCATAGAACAATGCCGATGTTCATTCAATGGAGGAGATTGATTGCTTTTAAGAGATTTGCTGCTGGGGCTTACAGAAGAATGGGATGGAGAAGAGAATACCTACTGGTATTAGATGGAGAGGCCCCATGGACGCTAGAGAACTCATGCTTTTGTTGGTGAGACCACCTCGCAAGAAGGTCCCACTCAAGAACTCCAACATTAAACACTAAGTCCTGAAGATGGTCAGCTGTCTCTTTACTCTGTAAATATGAAGGAACATTTGACATATGTTTGACAAGTTCAACAACAGTAGTGGCCTTTCGGCCAGGCCATGGTTTTGAGCTCTTGAAGGATGCACCTCCTTCTGCATTCCAATGTTTTCGTTGCCCTCAAAACTCATCATTTTTTACAACTCGGAATCTGTCTTCAAATTTCCCATTGATGTTTCCACTGACTGCTGAGACCTTCTCCTTTGGCACTTCTACTAATTGATCTTGTTGTGAATTTCCCCTTTTTCGTCTATCATGACCTGATGTGACCCTCACATTTCTTTCCCTGTTAAAATTGAGATGATGAAATTGCCTTAGTATCAGAGAATTTTTTTCCTTACTTCATCATCGAAAAATTTTATAAGAATATAAAGGATGTATCAGGTCCACCACAAAAATTTTCAAAAGTTTCTAACGTGATTTGCACTATTTTTCATTCGGTTGAAATTTATCAGTTAGCCTTTTATCAGGATAGTATCACTATCAGAATTTTAAAAAATTCCTCAAGCTTGATCATCATCTAAAAATTTTATGAGAACACTAGTGATGCATTAGGACCATCCACAAAAATTGTCAAAATTTTCTAACATGGTTTGAAACCATTTTTCATTCGATTGAAATTTGCCGGTCAGTCTTGAATGGCATTGTCTGAATTTTTGAAAATACCTCAAGATTGATCATCATCTGAAAAATTTATGAAAATATTATGGATGTGTCAGGACCATCTACAAAAAAATTTAAAAGTTTCTTACGTGGTTTACATTATTTTCCATTATGTTGAAATTTGCCGGTCAACCTTTTATCAGGAAAGTAACACTGTTAGATTTTTTAAAAATTTCTCACTTTTGATCATCATCTGAAATTTTTATGGAAACATTAGTGATGTGTTAGGATCATCCAAAAAAATTTAAATTTTTTTAATGTTGTTTGAACTATTTTTCGTTTAGTTGAAATTTACCGAGATTTCGACAATTTTGGATGAAATTTCGGTTTTTTGACGAAAATTTGGAAATCTCGGACCAAAAAATTTCAGATTTAAATTTTGCTTTTTCAATTTCGTTCGGAATAAGGAGATTTCGTCGAAATTTTAGATTTTTAAGGGTGGGGAGCTGTGAACCGTAAATAAAATTTGGAACCTCGATGGATTCTCACGTAATCAAAAGCATGAACCGGAAAAATATGAATACACGGAGCTATACCAAACAGCCTTAATTACGTTCCAAAGTACAGGAACCTGTCTCTAACACAACAGCTGGATAAGTTGTCTTGTTGTTCGACGTGCTCGCGCAGAGTGCACCGACTGACGGCCCCGACGCCCTGCGAACGCTCGCGGCTCGTTCTTCCGTCGCATTTACTCTCCCATGCTCTGGCTGGCAACTTTGAATCGCTCAGCGTACGGTCGCGCCGAATATGCTTGCAATTCAATGACTTGAACGCGTCAAGCAAGCGGCAGCGGCGCGGCGCACGCGTTGATCGGCGACCGGCACCGTCGCCGTCGATCTCTGCAAACGAAACAGGTGCGCTACTTGCGTGAACAGGAATGAAGTATGTAGCTAGCAGCAGCATGAGTACAGGCATGATGTTATCATCATCGATTGCTTTCTCCTTTCCATTCTGTCAAGCTTTCTCCATTTTTTTTCTCCAACCTCTCAAGAAGAATGGCAGTTAATTGGGTTCTCTGGTCAAGTGCTGCGCCTGACAATGGTTGAAACTTTTGATTTATGGTTGTGTGTCTAGCCACCTTGAGCGACAATGGTTGAAACATGCATATGCGTCTGACGACGTGGTAATGATTACGAGCCAGGTGCTGGTTGTTCAACATTTCGTCATGGTCAAAAATTCGTCGCGGAAATCTCGCCGGCTGAAGTGCAAATTAAACGCATCGTCTGGTCGTTGCCGGCCGGTGCCAAACTCCGTGCATCGATCACTCTGCCAACGTTTGACTGCCCTTGGCAGGAAATTACACTAGGCCTTGTGTATAGTTTAGAATTCTAGAAAACAAACATATGTGTTTTTTTTTCAAAACTACATATGTTTTATGAGCACAGGTAAAAATAGAACAAAGCCAGCTCAAGCTTTGGCTCATTGTCATGGTCCTAGTTTTCCAGGTGTGTGGGCTTAGGGGCATTTAGGTAATTGTTTTAGAATTTTTCCCCACCCATCTCCTCTCTTTCTCCACCCGGCTCCTTCCCCCACACGTCTCCTTTCTTTTTCCTTCCACTGCCCGACGACTCCCCCTGGGCGACGCCGGCGCCCCTGCTCCCGTCCCTGGCTCGGCCGGCCGGCCCTGCGCCGCCTCCACCCGGCTGCCTCAGATCGCAGGCCGATCGCGCCTCTGGTCGCCTCCTCGCCTGCGTCGCTGGGCAGGCCACGGGCCGGCCTCGTCGCTGTCGCCGCCACCGACCTCCACCGCTTTCAAGATCGCTTCGGTGAACCCCTCTCTCTTGTACTCCCTCCCTCCCTCTACCTCTCCATGGCCGAACCCTAGCCCCAACCGGCCATGGCTTGGGTTTGTGAAGCATTTGGGGATTTTGCCCCAAATTGATAATTGTGTGTTCTTGGAGTGTTCATGGTGATTAGTGCTGTGAGATTGTACTAAATGGATTTGCACTGAGATTTTGCTTTTGGTATATTGTATGCTTATGGTTTCATTTAGAACTCCTTTGCACTGAGTTGGGGATATGGTTGGGCTTGGTAACTGATGAATGGATTGCTGCTAGGCTTCGTTGAATAACCTGTAAATACTTGAGTTGAGCCTGATGATAATGGCGTTGTCGAGATTCAATACATAGTAGATGGGTTTTGGTTAAAGCTAAACAATGTCGAAGATTCGGAATGCTCATGAATTAGTATCCTGTTAGTGTGACTACTGAGTTCCTTGCATAGTAGGTGTTATGTGTTCTCAATTCCAATGCTTTAGGAACATATGCGGCTAACCGAGTACATGATGCAACCCTTGCATTTTCCAATTCGGAGGCCAAGTTCCTATTCCTTTCGTTCAACCCTCACTACTTATGCTCTATTCTAGTTCCTTTTCCACGGTAGAGCCTGTAATGGTTAGCTGGGATGGTTGGAGCACTATACTTCGAACGCAATCTGTGAGAGTTGTGCTAGGTTGGTGTCCTGGTTTTAGTTCATATGGCCGAAGCCTCTAGTCTATGATAAATGATTTCATTGGGGTGCTTACGATCCGAGACCTGTGAGACTTGTGGGGAATGAGTGTGCTTGGGGTCTTTATACTCTAATTTGTGGTGTACCTAAATACCTTCTTTGGGGATTTATGACAGTGGGGTTGAGACCAAATAGGAAACTTAGTGGATGGCGAACAATTAAATCGCGAGCTATGAAGGTTTTGATCGAAATAGTGTTGAGCCCTTCATAGTGTTGCTTGGTTGTTGTAGTGGAATTTCGCAAATTGTATTTCATTTTGGCTTGATGATTGTTTGCATTGTTGTCTTCATTCTCGTTCCATATTCATATGTATAGCATGCATCTCATTTTGCATACATTGTGCTCGTGTAGGGAACGAAACCGCGGAGGGTGACGTGGCTGTGGTCGAGGGGGATATCGGTGAGCAGGTTGTTACTGAGACTCCAGCAGAAGCTTCAGGCAAGCACCTAAGCATATTCAACCTTATGTATATGTTTATTTTGGTGAATAAAATGCTTATTGAATGATTAAGTGTTGCATTAGGAATCAAATTGTGGGAAGGGTAGTATAACCTAATTGTTGCACTTACACTCCTTGATGCTTGTTGAACACTTCCTTTGGAGCTAGTTTATGGGTAATTATAATGTGTCCATGCTTAGTTTGCTTAGAGGTCGGGTATGGGCCAAGTGGTGGATGGTTCCATCGCTTGAGAATACTTACTTCAAACTATTGGGCTGAAATGGGTTTGGATAGGAAAGGTAATGTGGAATTGAGACCGGGCGAGAGGGTTGGATCATTTGAGCATGGAGACTCAAATGTGTAGTCTCGTCTGTGTCGGTTGAGGACCGATTCGTTGTTTGCCCTTTGATAGAGCACACGTTGTTAATCGCATGCCTGATTATGGTACGGTAAGCCACCCTTCCATGGCATACTATTCGATGGATCATGCCCTCATGCGGTTGGACGTGGTTGAGGGCGAGGCTTAGGCCGACCCTCGAGGGCCAAGCGAGGCTTGGGCCGCTCGAGGGGGTGCTAGGTACTCGGACCGCATGAAGATGGTTCAACGAATGTGTATGGATGGGAGGAGGGTTGACATGAGGTTCCTTCGTGGGATTCATGTCGTGTGATTGACAATCCCCTGCAGGGTGAGTAAACAATTCGAATTGCCGCGCTCTCGGATATGAGCACGCTTGGTCATTGCACATTCAACGTAGTAATAACTTACACTTGATGCTAGTTGGTATATTAAGGATTATACTTGTGCATGATGAGACTTGCTTTACTTCAATTGCTTAAATTCAAACTTCACTCTAGCAATAGGTGCTGTCTATAAATGCTTTAAAACTTGTGAGTCGAGTAGTTGAATGTCACTATGCAACAAAGATAAGCTTTTCCGCACTTTTACCTGAAACTTATTTCCTTGCTACATCCAAATGCATATTCCTTCGTGTCAGTCATATATGGGCCACGGGTAAGTCTTGCGAGTACCTTCTGTACTCATGCTTCTGCTCTGTGGTTTTCAGGTGAGGACCAGGAGGGATGCGAGTTCTGTCCCTACTGCCTCTCGGTGTCCGGGCGGGGCACCGAGTAGAGTCTACTTGTGAGGTTGCACACGCCCGGAAGTGTTCAGGGGCAGAACACTTCCGGAGATGACATATTTTGCTAATGTGTTGGTTAAATTTACTTTTGTTGTATAGTTAGCCTTCTAAACCGTGTCCTGTGAGGCTTGAAGACTTGGGTATCCTCCTTGTTGATCGTTGATGTATTTTGGTGTTTTTATCATGCTTGTATGTTGCTCATATCCATGTCATATATCATGCTATGTCAATTGATTTTATGTCTGCTGAGTGGATGTCCTTACTTCTAGGGGCATCATGCCGAAATTTTGAATTTTCGTGCTACCTTGGTTATGTTGCGTCCTCATAATTATCTCGTACGTTAGTTGTGTTATTCTTAGTTGTCGGGTTTGTCTTTGTGCTTTGGTTTTAGTCGTCTTGTTGTGCTTCCGCGTTGCGTGTTCGGTTGTGGGGTTTTGAGTTCGTTGCCCCCTTTATGCAAATTGAGTTGATATGGCAATGGAAACCGGTATGCGGGGCGATCCTGGGCGAGTTCGGGTCGCATACCGGGGGAATACCGGGGCTGTTGTCGAGTTATTCGAAGGGTCCCACCGTTGTCTCATTCGGCTTGGGTTCTAGCATTGCTAGCCTCCAAATCCGAATGGGGCGACATGGCATTCCAATAACCCGATGACGGTCTGGGCGGCTCCTGACACTCATGCTGTAAATAAAGTACAAGCTCAAGCAGGGTGTACAAACTCTATAATACTAGCCTGTAAAACTAGCTTCATGCTGGCGTAATCTATACTCCCCGTCCAAGTTTATAGAATATATATTTTTTAAATAATTTTATCCATAAATACAAGGTGTATTTCATATTTCAATGCAAAATTATTGTGACATTCCTTCTATACTCCTAATAAATTTCTATCTTTGCTTTATATTCTCTCCGTCCAAATTTATAAAACGTATTTTTTAATGAT
The DNA here is from genome assembly GCA_036346355.1 of Rhipidocladum racemiflorum. Taxonomy (NCBI): domain Eukaryota; kingdom Viridiplantae; phylum Streptophyta; class Magnoliopsida; order Poales; family Poaceae; genus Rhipidocladum; species Rhipidocladum racemiflorum. Next base: position 55,819,793 of record CM070588.1, on the reverse strand, counting down.
CTTGTCTATAAATATAAGGTGTATTTCATAGTTCAATACAAAATTAGTGTGATATTCCCCCTACACTCATAATAAATATCTATCTTTATTTTATATTCTCTATGTGCATATATTGAATATAGTGCTTAATGATAATAATTATGGGTGATCTAACCATTTTCAACATCTTTTTATCAAGAAAAATATCTCTTATAAATTTGACAAAGAGATTATTATTATTATATATATATATATATATATATATATATATGCATCAAATACAGCTACAACTCCCTTGAATTTTTTAATCAACGCATGGGCAGCATGCACTTGTCGCCTAATTATAAAACTGTACAGCTGACACCGATACGTCAATGATTGGTGCCCTAAATTAATGTCCATTTCGTTAATTATTTTAGCGCGTGACCCACGCTGGAGCGTCTAGGATTCGTATGGCTTTTTTTCATACTCCCCTTTCCTGAATATATATTATTCTAACTTTTAAATTTTATTTAAAAATATTTATTATTCTATAGTTTTAAGTTGCCTTTTTGTTATTTTTTCATAGATACCTCTCCTCTTTAGCTATTTATAATATAATTTAATACTATAAATTAGAGTAAGATATATTACCCAAAGAAATAATAAAAATAAGCAATACAATCTTTTATACATGTGAACTAAAATGATATCTATCCACAAACTATAGAGGACTCAAAGACTAGCAAGTCAATCAAATTAATTTAGCCCGACATAATTGCAATATACTAGTATATCCTTGCATGAGCGCGGTTCGCTGATTGCGTACGCTCGCCTGTCCAAGAGCTGGTCGTCACCGTCGGCACCCCGGCTTACATCACTGCAGGTGACGTCCCCTAGGAATTAATGCGTCTGCGCCCTCCGGATTCCTCATGTGCTTTAAGATGCGCGCGGCTGAGTCTTCTACGTACTTCCGAGTTGGTATGTTCTTCGTGCGGGGTTCTACGGCTGGGTTGGGCTTCGACCGGTGGCAGAGACCGGAACTCACAATCCCTTAGCCTGGGCTAAAGCTGAGGCCCGAGGGAAGGTTGATCTGGGCCACGTTTAGCTTACAAGCCCGGCCCGGCCCATGCGTGATCGACTCCAGGCGCCCAGTTCCGGCGACAGAGATGCATGCACCCAGCAGCCACGACGTGCTGACATCACTAGGGATGGCAACGGGTTTATACCCGGCGGGTATCACCACCCCGTACCCGTACCCGTGTTAGCAAAATTCACCCGTTCCAATACCCATACCCGCACGCGGGTACAAAATCTACCCATACCCGTACCCATGCGGGTAATCTGCACCAGCGTAACCCGCACCCGAAATTTGTCATTAAAAATAAAATGATGGGTTGTTTGCCTTGCTTAGTGTACTTGCTTTCCAATCAAGTTCTTGAACACTCGTTTGTCTTTCGCCTAGGCTATGTGGTATGAGTTAAGAGCAATGGAGATGTATTGACTACCTGGTTGTGGTTTTGGTCTGTTGCGTAGATTAAAGTGCACTCGATGTAGTGAGACATGGTTGTGCTCTATCACCTTTGGTTCATATGAATTGATTGGATGAATGGTATATTGAATCCTACGGTTGAGTGTCGCTACAAATCAATCCTTCGTCTGATCGAGTGTAATTTCATGTCCTAATCGCTGCTATTGCCGTGTGCAGCGGATAGTCTTCCGTTCTGGCCCGATCAAGACTGGCGGCCGCTTCCCTTGCAGCCTGTTCGCTGAGGACGATTCACTGATCGTTGGTGTGCTTGCCGTGGGTTCAGTGGATATCATGGTGGGCGTGCCATTGCGCTTCGTCACTTGTGTCTCGTGTTCTTGCTTGTCAGGTTGGCACAGTTCGGTTAAGTCCACCTTACAGTGGCCACTCTTGAGGCTGAGCTCGGCATCGTCTTCACCTTCCGATGGGCTCGACTGTAGCGGCCAAGGGAGTGGGGTGGCATGGGGCGCCGATGGAGCGGGGCGGCACTGCGCCAAATTTTTACTGTATCAACCGGGTTAATTCAACCCACGGGTGAACGCGGACGGTAATAGCAGAGCGGACCCAGAGCTCTACCCGCGGGTACTAAATTTTGCCCGTTAATAGACCCACGGGTATGAAAAATAGTCCATACCCGGCCCCTAATGGAGTAAATACCCGTCGGGTTTCGGGTTTCGGGTCCCCATTGCCATCTCTAGACATCACTATCCGAATCGTCAGGCAGATCTTTCGCGGTCGCACGTACGGCCTCGTGAACGCTAGACCGCGACAATACGAGGCACGGCAGATTCGCAGCGCGACACGAGCGCGCATCGACGAGTGCTTTCTGGCAGCGGAACAACACGAGGAGATGGATGCTCTGATGCTCATATCTGGTAAAAAGCCCTCTTAAATCTTCTCCCTTTCTTTTACTCGTCTCGTTTCGTTTGCCTTCTAATTAATCTTCAGTTCCTCACAATGTGCATATATGCCCTTCGCAACATCTATGTACGTGCACAGCCGTGCAGGAGCAATATACTGGGTGTTTCACCTCCAGATCCTGGAAAGGTTTACAGGTATGTCGTCGCGGCTGTTTCCCCGTTGCTGAATTCACCTTTGCAAGACAGTACAGACTTTGGTGACACAACTTATACTAAACGGAAACACTGAACTGAACTGACTGGGCCCTTTCATGCTGCATGCAGAGAGCTTATTCTTATGAGATTTGGCGTTGCGGCTCTGGTTGCCTCAGTTGGCTTAACCTGAATCCCGGTTGGAGGAGCGATCCCTGCCGGGCAATCCTATGTGGAGCTCCGTCTCCACGTCCATATCGTTGGTGATCGGCTCCGGCATGCCGCGCGGCGGCGGCGGCGCCTGAAGATTGCGATGCTGCAGCAACAAGACCGACAGTGACTGGTCAGGTACAGGTACACGATGGCTGTGACTGTGAGATTGGCCATGCTTTGCACATAAGATATCAGGTACGTACTTTGCAGTTTTACTTGAAAAAAAAAGTACTTAATTTGCAGTCTGCACTGCTATTTTTTACAGGAAGTGGTTCATTGTCTTTACCTTTTCGTGTAAATCTTCATTATCTTTGAGCAGTGTCCTCTCCTAATTATAGAGACGCAAAAAAGATAGCACTCAGAATTAGAAAAGTGGTCACCATAGGTTATTGAAAGGTTACACATCAGTTAAGGTGTACCACTGTACCTTTTCTTTCAGCTTAGATATCTGCTGCTCCAGCAGATGGGTCTGATGGCATTGAAGAGAACACATAGAAGAATGCATATCAATTTGCGTACAAAGAGGCTTTATTGTTTTGTACTAGCAATCCAGGAGTTTTTAAATAGCCAACCTTCTTTTCTCTGATGTTGTGGAGGCTCTTCTCAAGTTTGACTTCCAGACTGTGCAGTTCTTCGGCAGAGCATCCTGCTAAATTTTCGCCCAAGATCTTTCTGCATCTCATGTAACTCAGCATCAACTACTGAGTTTTGATGGTCTGAGGTTAGTTTATGGTCTTCAGAAAGTGGCACGATTTCTTACCGTTTGGAATCTTCAAGAGCTTCAAGTTTCTTTGCTAAGCTTGCGGCATCAGCTTTGACTTGCTGCACTTCAAATGATTCAGCATTAGAATGCGAGCCATCACTGCACATGATATAGTATATTGCCCAGAGCAAGTCTCCAAATTTTTAAGTCCTTTCTATATTGAAAACAAGCGGGCAATCTCTCTCTATTTTTTATTCCACACGTATTTAGGTGATATGGCAATGGAGATTTGGCATAGGTTGTTTACAAAATATTGATGGCTGCTGAGTTTTAAATTAATCATATTACAATCCTATCCAGGGTTTAGGTATATTCGTATATAAGCCTCATGTAGATAAAAATTTGAACTTAGCGGATGCAGAAGTTTAGTATGTGTTTAGTAGACCCATCAAACAATATGGCAAATTAATACTCTCAACAAGAGGACATTATGCTGTTGCTACATTATAGTCCATGTATAAGGCTCGTGCAGATGTTAATTTTAGCTTAGCTGTACCAATTGAAGATGATTGTAGGAGATGTGTTTAGTTCACACTTAAGTCAAAGAAAAATTAATTGATATACTCTCAAGAAGAGCAAAATATGTCATTGCTACATTATTATAGTATCTTCTGAATAACAAAGTCTCAGTATAAAAATGAAGAAAAGTAGTTATCATCTATAACGTGATATGAGATATACACAAGGTACAGCCATAATTCAAGTCTTCATCAAGCAGGAAGGTCATACTGAGGATGTTCACCTGTATATCTTGTTGCACTGTCTTGTTATTGACATTATCCTTTGTATATGCCTTATAGCGGTCAATCGTTTTTTGCAGGCTGAATTGCAGATACAAAAGCAGACTAAAAGTTAGACGATAATAATCGTTTCTGAATAAAACGAAGTCAAGATGTGGCATCTTTTGATTGAGCGCCAACAATACAATGCCTTATCCTGGAGTTTCAGAACATGCACATCAAGAAATACTTGGAAATGCTTCCAATCTGTCACCAATAAATATATTCCTAGGATAAAAGAAGTCAATAACAGTATACTAAATGACAAGGATTAATATGCCCTATTCTACTTTTGGGCATATGGTCTCATAAGAAAAGGCGCCTATAAGTAAAGACAAGTCTCAGGGCCCATTACCTGGTTACCATTCCAATTAGAGTTAAATTTAGTCACGTGGAAGTATTCCCGACCAATGTACAAGGCACTAGTTGGATATAAGGTATATCCTATTTACCCCGACCAACTATGTGTGCACTGGACGGGGATAGTTCATATAGTTACCCCGAGCTATAACTTATACTGGTTGATGTCAATGTTCAAGACCCGAGGGTCTCTAGATCGAGCTTACAAATGTAATTTTGTTTGTCTTTGTCTGTAAAACAATATTGAAAGGGGTAGGAAAAGAATGAGACTTGTATTATATCATGGACTTTCTTTCAGTGTACAAACTATTCTGAAAACATGCTGTACGCTTTCTTCAACCGTACACAACACAGACTATCTCTAAATCCTTACGGGAGTGTCATATTTATAGCGTCGAAAGGATGGCAGTTGTCATCTTCGGAGAGGTGTCTTCCCGTCAAAAGGTGTCTTTTGGTCAAACGGCGTGTTCTCACTGAAGATATGTCTTTTCGTCAGAAGGGCACCTGGTCATCTATACCTGTTAGAGAAAGCTTATTCTGCACGTTATCCTTGCGCAGAGATTCCTTGCCAACCTGAATCAGGTCAGAGCGAAGGTTATCCTTTACCCAATCCTGTTTAGGTCGGTGTGATAAAGGGCATTATGTCTTACCTATAAAGATTCACAGGTCAGACCGTTCCCGACCTGGTAGTGGCTCAGATCAGAGATTCAGGATAAGTTCTCGTCTGACCTACATTGCAGGTCAGGTAGTTATTTACGTGGTCAACTATAACTTTGAACGAATGATCGTGAGATATTTAATGTGGGTCGCATTTATGAGGATGCGACTGGCTTACAAAAAGCCGTTACCATTTATGGGCATCAGACAAATCAATCGTCGTCAGTTAGCCCCCAAGTCTTGAGAGAACATGTGTATTCTCTTAAGGCTTTTCAACTTCCAAGACATTTGGGATGTTACGCTAATCATGGCGCTGGTTGCGTCTCGAGAAAATCTTTTCGATTTCCTTGATAACAGAAGCAACGGCAAAAATTATAAATATAGGGGAGAGGCTTCCTTTGGACGCTTCACGTTGCCAGTCATTTGAAAATTGCTTTCGAGTTCTCTTGCTTTCCTCTTGATTTTTGAAGCTTTTCATCTTCTGCTTGAGTACTTTCTCCTCCTCCTTTGCGTCTTTTGTAATGGAGAAGTTAGTTCTTATGAGGTGAAGATCATAGAGCTTGCTGATGAGGGCTTGATCCCACCACGTGAAATGGTGCAATGGGATCCCAATAGAGAGGACATGAAACCCGTTCCTCCAGAGGGGCGGATTGTTCTCTTCGCCACTTTCGTTAGGTTAGGATTTCGTCTCCCTGAGAGCGAATTCCTAGCCGATGTACTCGATCATTATGAGATCGAGCTCCATCATCTTCCCCCAATTCTATTTTGATTTTGAATGTCTTCTCGCATTTTTGTAAGGCTTTTCTGGATATTCCTCCTCCCGTTCGTCTTTTTTGTTTCTTCTACCAGTATATTAGAAATAACAAAACTCCCGAAGTTTTTGGGAGTGTATATTTCAAGTTTCAGTCCAATGTTGTGTATCCCTTGCTCCCAATCAAGGATACAAGGACTACCGGAAGGAGTGATTTTACTCGGAGATCCCAAGCGGCAGTCGCCTTCGGTTCACCGATAAGGCCGCTCCGACATGGTCAAAGGCGGAAGTGAAAGAAGAGAGGGACTCCTTGGTACTCGCCGATGAAAAAAGCAAGATCATCGATGCTATCTTAAATTTAGTGGAAGGAGGACTTACGGGACAAAAACATAAGTTGAGCCCTCTAAAAATATGGTTTCGATTCGCCCGGAGGATAGAGGGTGACCAAGATCCGACTAAGGACGAACCTGGAGGTAAGAATTCTTAGATTCCAACCTTTATTTTTTCTTTACATGATAAATGAATTTTACTTACATATTTTTCTTGTGTATCTTTTAGTCCGGACTGACAGGGAAGCCTGTGTGAAGGTTGTATAAATATTGCATATTCCTTTAAATAGATTCAATCAAGCTGCGTTGGATAAGCAACAAGCTAGTTTGATTGGTAAAAATGATGAGTTCATCAATGAACGCATCGAGGTAAGTACCAAGTAGTACATTTAGTTCTAGAATCAAACTGATATTTGTTCTGAATTCTTATTTTATTTTGTCATCCTTAGATGCATGATCAGAAACGTGTCGCCGATCAATTTGTGGATTTGGCTTGGGCTCCCGCAACGAAGAAGAAAACAATCGCAGACAGAACAACCTCGGATGTTGTGGATACAACATCTGCCACAATGGTCGATGCTGATCCGACCAGCACTAGACCGGCACGGAGCACTTGCTCTAGGGACAATACCGACCAACCTCAAGTCCATAGGACTCCGGCTAAAGTACAAAAAAGAATTTCCTCACAGGTATATAACAAAAGACGATATGGCATATGGGACACTCCATATAATAATTATCCCATATTTCTACATGTTCAGGGTGAGGAGAGTGATGATGATATCCCTCTTGTCATCAAAAGAAAGAAAGCGCCCGTCCCGATCGTTGGGGAAACCAAAACTCCTTGGATTTCTTGGCAAATGGATTCAGGAGTATCCTACAAGTAAGTCCTTTGTATTTTTCTTAGTTCTAAAATTTTAATTTTTAGAACTAGTAAGTTTTTCTTTATACTGGTTTCTTTTTTCTTTTAGCCCCTGGCTACTCCGATTCTAATAGAATCCAAGGTGGATTCTTTGGTCGGTAACAAACCGACCAATGCAGATTTGCCTTTGGAGCCTATTGTTGAGGAGATTTTGCCGAGTGCGCAAGGCACATAAACTAGGCCGATCAACACTAAGGGTGAAATTCCTCTGGCTGTTGAGAAGGAACCTGAGGTCGGCGGGTCATCTACTGCTGCAGAGGAGGTTGTCACTTCTCCAAAGGCAACATAGGAAGAGGCCGAGATGAGCCAAGAAGTGGCTATCGTCCTGACCGAAGATGATAGACCAGTGGATGGAAATGTGACAACATTGACTATCACTGAAACTGAGCATCCACCCTCTTCTGGTACTATCAATCAGGAGGGGGTGAATCAACAATACTTCAACAAGTTGTTGTCTAAGGTATTTTTCTCTCTTGTAAAATTTCTAAGAGAATAGAGTTAATTAACTTTGTATACTCTGCTTGCTTTTACAGTTTTCACAAGAGGTATCCGACCCAGTAGGTCGGCAAGTTAAAGCTGATTTAGAGAAAATCACAAAAAAGAATTGCTACTCGGAGCCCGGCTAGAGGTGTGACCAGCACTATACTAGCCCTCGAACCTTTTAGTTCTCTAGAACCATCAAAGTATAAGGTTCTGTGATCGATATCAATGAAATTCTGCTCTACAAAAGGCTCACTGTTAATCCATTCAACGATCAAATCTGCTAGAATTTGGGTTTGATTGCTGATCGAGAGACGAACTGTATATCAAAAGATCCAAGTTCAATTGTCCACTTAGTAATCCGACCAGTTGCTTCTTGATTATAGAGAATGTTGCCCAAAGCAAATTATGAGGGCACTGTAATCTAATGAGATTGGAAACAATGTCTTAATTTCCTAGAAGCTATTAATAGGGAATAAAGTAGTTTTTTAACCTGAGGGTATCTCCTTTGGTCCATGTAAAACTTCACTTACGTAGTATATAGGTTTTTAAATCTTATCTCGTTCAACGGCTAGAACAACACTAACCACATTATTCGTAGCCGCTAAATTGAGCAACAATGGTTCATCTGGATCAGGTGATACCAATGTTGGTGGGCTTGACAGATAATGTTTTAAGTTCATGGAAGGCCTTTTCTGCTTCATCCGACCAGTGGAATTTGTCGTGTTTTCTTATTTCTTTGAAAAAAAGGGTAATCCACATTCTTCCGATTTGGATATGAAGCAACCGAGACCACCCATCCGACCAGTTAATCCTTGCACTTCCTTCACTGAAGAAGGGGACTTTAAGGATTCAATAGCACGAATCTTTTCAGAATTAGTTTAACAATGAATCCTAGCAACTTCCTAGAAGAATCTCCGAAAGTACACTTTTCGAGATTTAACTTTACTCCATGTTTTTTCAAATTACAGAATGTCAGCCAAATCCGACAAATGGTTAGAACTTTTCTTGCTATTTACAATAAGATCATCAACATAACCTTCTAAATTTCTTCCTATTTGATTTATGAAAGTCTTCTGCATGAGGTGCTGGTATGTGGCTCTAGCATTTTTCAACCCAAATGGCATCTTCTGATAGCAGTAGATTTCAAAAGGGGTTATGAAGGAAGTCTTCTCTTCATCTTCTCTTGCCATGCTTATTTGATGATAACTTGAGTATGCATCCAGAAAACTCATTAGTTCGCAACCCGCAGTGGAGTTAACCAACTGGTCTATTCGGGGCAAAGGAAAGGCAACTTTTGGACAAGTAGTATTTAGGCTGGTAAAATCGACGCATATTCGCCACTTACCATTTCCCTTCTTGACCATTATCAGATTTGCAAGCCAATCTAGATGATCAACTTCACGAATGAAACCAGCCTCTAAGAGTTTATCCAACTCTTATAGGATGGCTTCTTGCCGATCAGGAGCGAATTGCCGTAGCTTCCACTTCACTGGTCGTATTTCAGATCGAATAGCTAACCTGTGCTCGATAACCTCCCTTGGGACTTCATGCATGTCGGATGGTTTCCACGCAAACACATCTGCGTTACACAGAGGAAGATAATGAGCGTGTCTTCCTATTTGGCATCCATGCCTAACCCTATCCGAACAGTCTTCGACTAGTCGATGGGAATGAGCTTCACTTGTTCATTCAGCTGAGGATTAGCTTTCAGCTTTTCTGACTTGCCTGGTTTATCAACCTTGCAAGGTTTTCCTGCATCATAAACATCTCTTAATGGTAATTGATTGATAATTTCAAGTAATTTTCGATCACAACTCAGTGCAGTATTTAGATCACTTTGCACACTGATCACGCCTTTTGGACCAGTACCTTTATGCTCTGGTAGGCATGATGAGTAACTTCCTTGAATTTAATGAGTGAAGGTCTATCTAAAATGGCGCTATATGCAGATTCAAAATCAACAACTTCAAATGAAATTAACTCGGTTCTAAAATCTTGAGCATCTCCAAAAGTGACAGGTAACACAATCTGTCCTATTGAAGTTACCGAGGGACCAGGAACAATTTCAAAGAAAGGATTTGTTATTGGTCAGATTTTAGAGCGAAGAATTTGCATTTCATGAAGGGTATTGATAAAAAGTAAGTCTAAAGGACTTCCCCCATCAACTAAAATTCTCCCTACCTTGCAATTACTAATTGTAGGGGATACAATTAGTCATTTCGAAAATAGACATACCTTTTATACTATCGTCTTTGCTAAATGTAATCGTGACATTCGATCATTTCGGAAATTATGATTTTCTTAGTCGGGAATCAATATTGTTGACTTCTCTATAGGCAGACTTGAATTGCCATTTTGAGATATATGCAGATGATCCACCGAAGATCATGTTAACGTGATGATTTGGTTTTTGATAACTCATGTCTTCATCACCATCTGCATCCTTTATACCTCTTCCATATGGTAAGGTTGGCATAGGACCTTTACTAGAGTAGAATTCATCTATGCGCCTTTGCCATGTTCAGCAATTGCGCAAGTCGTGTCCTGGTGCATTATGCAGATGACAACATCTTCCATTCCCACTATTTGAGGTGGAAGTTTTATGGTTAGACTGGTCGTTTGTTCGACCAGGCTTCTTCTTCTAACGTATTTTATCCTTGGAATAAGTAGGTTGTTCAAATACGCCTGCGACCTCTCTTTGAGAGATATTTTTACTCTTTCTCACTGTTACCTTTTCAGTTTTTAGGTGTGAGATTTTTTTTAGGTTTATTACCTTCGGAAATCTTCAAACCTGGTTGAGGTGGCGTATGCCCCTTGTTGACCATACGGTTCCATTCAACCGCCTCATGGCCATCAGAATATCGATCTGCCATATCGAAGTGTTCTAATATGGTGGATGGCTTGTGAATGTTGAGGTATTCTATGAAACACTTTTAGCGTACAACCTACGTAAATGCATGAATCATCAGATATATTAGGAATTGTATTACAGACCTCTACAAACCTCTTGATAAACTGACGTAAATTCTTGTCAGAGTTTTGGCAAAAACGATACAGATTGAAGATGCCTTCCCGACGGATCCGGTCTACACGAGGTTCCCGACTGGCTGTTGTGGTAAAAACGTCTCGCCTCTTCCACAGCCTTTTGCTTGGAAATCGCGACTCTCGTGTTGCTTTTGGGCATACTTTTCTTGAGCTTCACACTGTTCACGTTCTACTCGTTATGCCTTTGACTCCTCCATGACTGCGCAAATGCGAAATCCAGAATTGACGGAAGGGGTGAGCACTCCCTCATCGGAGGAAGATGATGGGGTATAATCGAGTTCAAGGCTTCGGAGAATATCTTCTGAAGATGAACACTCACGGATTGTCTTGCTCACCCATCGGAGGACGATGATGGGGTATAATGAAGTTCAAGACTTCGGAGAATATCTTCTGAAGATGAATACTCATGGAAGTTATTGTCGTTCTTGTGAGTTCGTATATTGTCGACTTTCATAGGGCATGTGTCATGATCCTCTGCCTTTGAGGCAAGGGCAGGCACAGAGTCACTTTGTTTTCCTGCTTTTTCCTTAGAAAATGGTGCTGCTGGTGTGGTCTCATCCAGTTTGGATGAAGTTGCTAATTTAGAAGACTCCGCCTTAGTAACATACTCGGAGTAGAAATCACACTTACCTCCTTCCTCCAAAAAGTCATCGGTGGTGAGGTGGGCGTAGTCGGCGAGATCGAATGAATTTTCTTCATCCATGGCTTCCGACGACAACACATTACTTCTTTCAATGTTGAATTACGACGAGGCCCGAGGGTCCTTAGATTGAGCTTACGAATTTAATTATGGCTGCCTTTGTCTGTAAAACAATATTGAAAGGGGTAGTAAAAGAATGGGAATTGTATTATATCACGAACTTTTTTCAGTGTACAAACTATTCTAAAAACAGACTACACGATCTCTCTTCAACCATACATAATACACCATGCTCAACACAGACTCTCTCTGAATCCTTGTGGGGGTATCATATTTATAGCGTCGAAGGGATGGCAGTTGTCATCTTCGGAGAAGTTTCTTCCCGTCAAAAGGTGTCTTTTAGTCAAAAAGAGTCTTCTCACTAAAGAGGTGTCTTTTCATCAGAGGGACGCCTGGTCGTCTGTACCTGTTAGAGAAAGCTTCTTCCGCACGTTATTCTTGCACAGAGATTCCTAGTACTTTTCTTCTCTCTTGACTATGGTAGTGTGGTATGCTCCCAGGCAGCCAGCAACAGCCAGAAGTTGGTGAGGGCAGCAGCGGCTAGGAGGCAAAATATATGGTTGCGTCTGGCAGGAATAAAAGTGCACAATTGTAGGCACGTTTGGGGCAACAGTAGACTAAATGCCCTAAGCTGCTTGCTATGGGCTGATGGCCATTTGAGATGATCTAGCCCATTTTCTTCTATATTTTCTTGTTATTATCTCTTTTAGACAGTGATGCGCGGCACCCCTCTCCCTACCGGTGCGACGGCATCACTACTCGTCTGCACGGTGAGTCCTCCCACTAGTACTCTTCTTTCCTCTTAACTATGGTAGTGGTATACTCCCAAGCAGCCAGCGGCAGCTAGGAGTTGGTGAGGGCAGCAGCAGCTAGGAGGTAAAATATATGGTTTCGGCTGGCAGAAATAAAAGAGCACAATTGTAGATACGTTTGGGGCAACAGTAGGCTAGATTCCCTAAGCCGCTTGCTATGGGCTGATGGCCCTTTGAGATGATCTAGCCCATTTGCTTATATATTTTCTTTGTTATTATCTCTTTTATGTCTATTTTTATATCACATGTATGTTTCTCTATTATTTTTTTATTATTATATATACACACGTATCGCCGTATCATAGTTTTTGGAAAATGGTGTATCGCAGTATCAACGAATCGCGTATCTGTATCAGTATTGGCGTATTCGGGCATCCTAGAATATAATATCTGGCTTAAACTTCGCATCTTGTGATGTGCTTTAATTAGCTCGACCTAGCCAACTAAAGCCAAATGTTCGCCAAAAGTAGAACTAGCAAGAGATGGATTAATGTTTTGTTTCTATAGTGTGCCTGTTATATAGACCTACAATGACGGTGTAGATATGAAAGTTGTGGTTCCAGTGTTCTTTGAATGGACTAAACCAATATCAGCACTAGAACATTTGATCTAACTATCCCATTATCCGACTTGTCGTATGAACAGGAAGCAATCACAGTTCTAGATTTTATTGAAGTCATTATCACAAAAGTTATCTCGCCCTTATTAACTATTAGTCCAGCAAAATAACATATCAATAAAGATAAGACAAATATTGATCTCTGACTTGAAATGTTACATATGGAATCTTATGATTAGTAGAAAATTTAGCCTATCTGAAAGGTTAGAAAAAAAAAGGGCACAACAAATGCTATCCAAATATTAGAAACAAGGAACTTAGAAAGCACAAGAAAAGAAGCATACAAGAATAAAATCTGACTCAACTCTACCAAAGCTATCTGAAGAAAAGATGCAGAAAGTACAAATCGTAGTTAAATTACTATTGTACCCTGACTGGGGTTAGCGAGAAAATAGATAACAGACTTGGCTGAGGTTGAAGGAAAAAGGCTACGAGGTTTGAATAGGGCAACTCGTCTAGTCAACTACGGGAAATATTATTTTTGAAGCCTGGTTGCATTGAAGTTTTTGAATACTTTCTGTAGGCCATACTTTGAAGATCAACATCTAACTGACAAGAATAGGAGTACTGCATGGACAGAGGACCATTTGGGATTATTGTACATCTACCTGAACTGTGCCAATGTTCAGTATTTAAGTTGATCAAACCATTGAATTAAAAACCACTTGTCAAGAGAGGCTTATGGATGAGGTTGTCATTAGGATTAAGTGAACACTTATTTGTCCTAAACATAAATCGTGCTACAGATGGCTGGAGAGGTGCACTATTAATTAAGGGCTGCAATGGATCGTACCCAACCCTATAAGTTTATAACTAACGATTGAGCATCACTTGACAAAATAACCATGAAGATTAGCAAGGGTAGGCAGCAATAGGTAATTCTACCACATCTGGAGAAAAATCCAAGTACAAAGCATCAAAGTTATACTGATTTACTAGATCAGCCTTGACAAGAACTAGATTTCGGTACTCTTATGAACCATTGTTAAAAAAAATATAGACTTCGGTACCCTGTGAATCATTGCTAAAAGTATATAGTATTATCTTTAATTGTTAATTTGGTTTTATATTATCAACTTGAGGGAGAAGAATCAGAGTTGTATACGGTACTTCCAATTTTGCAGTAGCATAATTCCAAACAAAATACTATTTAAAACTCTGTTGATTCATTCAAAATTGTATTGCAATCTTTCGTTTAAGCTTCGATTTTTTCTCTATGTTTGTAATTGTGCCAGCATTTGATGTTTGGCACTTTCATGTTGAGGTTTCAAGCCGTATGAATTAAATAAACTACGACGGGCAGAGATTTAAGAGCATAAATGAATGTTGGTGCTAGTAGTACTAGTATGTCCGTTCTAAGTAACAACGGATAACTGCATAACGGTTAAGAATCTAGTGTAAACCCAGGTGCTAATTTGTGAACCCAATTGAGCTGTTAGATATCATTTGGATGGACCAGATTCGAAGGGATGTGACGATCACATGAATGGATGTTTTGTGAATAACACATCCACTGATCAAGAAATCATTTTTAAGGGTTCCCATTTCACATTCCTTTGGGTCGAATTAATCAAACTCTCAGCCAACGGCTTAGGAGAGGAGATAGGAAATTAGCACACAAAGATGGCTTTGCACAAGCTATTGCCCCTCGTATGATGTTGAAACACTCACCCAAGCAGTAATCACATAGATAGTAGTAGATCAGTGGGCTAATTGATATGGTTCTGCTCTATGCTCTTTCCATGTAAATATATGACATGCTAACCGGTTCTAAATCCATAATTTATCTTTTAACTCATGTTGCTACTAAAATGTTCTTAGATATTTCGCATGTCATATTTCAGATGGATAATGCTACATTCAAATTTGCACGTAGTAGCATATGCACATAATTTATAGAAATGTGCACTTGGGCACTTCAAAAAATTATAACAAAATATTGGACATAGGGCATAAAAAGGAAAAGTTTATGCATTTGATTTGCTTTTTTTTACGTTGTGCTTATGATCATCTTTGTGCACTACCAACAAGACCTACATCCATGAATTTTTGGGGAATTTTGTTGAGCTATGCTTTGTGTAAGCCAAAATAGGTGCATAAAATCCACATTAAAAGATAAGATACTCCCTCCATTCGTGAATGATTGTCTTGATCAAGGTTGTCAAGGCAACAAGGCGATGCGAGACGCTAGCCCATCGCCTGGACGCCTAGGCGACTAGGCGGGCGCCTAGGCGAGGATTAGGCGAAGGTTAGCATTTTCAGTATATCACATTATCACCAATACATATATACCTTGTATGGATGCAAATAAATAACAGGACAAGATGCCAATTAAATAGAGAAGCAAATACAAGTCTTAAACAAGTAGACAACAACATAGTGACCCTATCCCTCAGTCCCTCACTCGTTGTCTGACTGTCTCCCTGTACAAAGCATCAAGCCATCAACACAACAGACAACAACATCAATAGCACAACAGGCAGCAGCAGTCGAGTAGCAGAGGAGGGGAGCAGCGGCGCGGAGCGGAGGGGAGCGGCGCGAAGGGGAGCAACGGTGTGGCCCGGAGGGGAGCCACGGCGCGGAGCAGCGCGAGGGGGCCACGACACGGAGCAAGGAGGGGACGACGCGGAGGAGGTCGGCCCGGAGGGGAGCCACGACCGGCGGGAGGGGAAGGAGAGGAAGGAGGAGGGCGACTTACGGATCTGGATCTGCAACCGACGGCGGCGACAGAGGCGGTGGCGGGCTGGCGGCGAATGGCGATGCGGTGCCGCGGCGGAACCTTCGCTTCTCCTCAGCCGACCGAACCAACCCTAGGCGACAGAGGTAGCCCCAGCTCGTCCCTAACCGACCATATGCGCTCGTCCTCCTCCCAAATCCCACCCTGGCGTGGCTCGACCACGCTGGCGGCGCTCGATGACCGGCGGCGCTGGGCGATCAAGCGCCCGCCTTCTCCGGCCAGGCGAGGCGAGCGGCTCAGGCGAGCTCCCTCCAGCGCCGCGACGCCAGGCGTCGCCTTGACAAGCATGGTCTTGATTGGCTTTGACCACTTAAACTTTTCCAATAATAATTTTGAAATATCTAGTTAGGTAGCATGAAATGATTATGTTATATTTTCCAAGAGCATATTTTAATAACACTGTGAATTTATAGCTACTTTTACAAGTGATGGTCAAGGAATCAATGGAGACAGTTATTCGCGAACATAGATAGTACAACAGTAAAAGACTGCTTATCACCCCACTCAGTGTTGTTAATAGTATAATATTTCAACATAAGTATTTTGGTCAGATTTTGAGTTTAATATGTTATCTTGTTCATAAAACTTAGAAGGTTAGTACATTATGATTTCAGAAATTTGGATGGTAACAAACAAATTGAACGGCAAAATCAAACTTTACTTTTTTTTTGGGAAAATACACAGAAAATAATTCGCAAAAGTATTCTATTTTAAAAATTAATATTTGACATCTTCATCCCATATATCCATGTTTCCTTTGAGGGATATATTCCTTTTAAAAAAAGAAAATTACACTAGATATTCGTAAATTTGTAGAAAAGTGCCGCTTAGGATCCTACGTACAATGCAATTTAGCTTCGCAAGACTTTAGATGCAAAATGTACCATTTAGGTCACCTTATAATTTCTTTACTAAGCTTAAAGAGTTGATAGGATGTGGAATAAATTAAGGTATCAAGCTATAAGTTCACTTTGATTATCATGGGAACGATCAAGGATTCAAAAACAGATTACAAAAAAGAAACCGGGCCTGGGCCGGTACCGGTTACCACCAGTAATAGGTTTTGTACCGGACGGTTCAATTATCAAATTTAAGCTCAAAATTTGAATTTGGCCATTTTTCAGGAAGTTACAGCCTGATTTGACCGATTCCCGACTTGTTAACACCCAAAATTACTATTCATCAATTCAAATTCAAAATTTAAAACTTAAAAATTTTAGGCCTGATATTTTTTTACTGGTTCAGGCCGGTATAGCCGGTCTGCCGATATTTTTATCCTTGGTGATGATATATTGCGACATCATTATCCATCTAAGTTTAGTACAACCTTCCAAGTGCCATGCCAACACATAAAAAGTCAAAATACCCCCAAATTGCAACCTAAGCCATGCATCTAATTATTTGCACCGATTTTCCACCACCATTTCGCTGCCACATTGGTATTTTTAGATCTGTTAAAGTTGCCACAACTTAAATGGGCGAACTTGTTTAAGGGGCATGCCTACTTATTTCAAGTTTACAAACCTTGCAGGTGCAATTTTTTCTAATGGAACAAAGATGCATTTTATACTGAAACGATAGTTCTTGACCACAATAGGTCCTTAGATTCTATGTTTGAACATATTTGAGAAGTTTCTATTGCGAAATAATAATAAGAAACAAGTAGAAAAGGTGGATATTCCTCCAAAACATTGCATAAAAGCTTGGCATTTAGCGAAATATTAGTGTGCATGTGCACGCGCGTCTTTGATATATAAATCATATCCCTTTTATCAATTCTATAATTGGTATTTTAACTTTTTTTGCAATGTTGCAGGCCAGTTTTTTTTCCTAATTTAAAAAAAAGGTTTAGGAAAAAAGAGTTGTTATATAGAAGAGAATCTTGCATTGGGCAATTGGGCTATACTTGGTGATGGGGAGGACTCATATAGGCATGTGTTACACCTTCTTTGCTACCATTGCCGTGTGTACCCTACATCTACGACTGATAAAAGGCCTAACCTAATCCCATTGCTATCCTCTCCATAAGTATCAAAGGACACATATCCCAATCCATTTTTTAAAAATCATTTTTAATAATTTTTCAAAATTAACTTTATCAACGTATTTAAAAGATGAACTCTTTTTGCAATGCCACCATCTGTGTTGTTGCATGCGACCTAGATAGGTCAACATTTTCTGGAAAACTTCCTCTTATAAATTCCTAGAAGCTTATAAGCCCCGTTCCATAAGGTACTCCACCAGCTTTGGCCTCTACATAAAAGGTTTCATGGCCCATGTAGGCAATCAACAATAAAATGTTGCAGAGTAGCTTTTTACTTGTGAAACCTAAAAAACGACTTTTAGTCGTGTATATATAAATGTTCATTTATTTTATGTTAAGTTAAATCTACCCAAGAAAAAGAAGAGATAACTCACTAGTAGTAGGACTTCATATGTCAAAGGCCCATGTACGATTTTAGTGTTCAAATTTGATGGAAGAGGCTATTGTAGAGAATAAAAACGACCAGCCTTCAATTACAAAGCTGTAATTCTAAATGCAAGAAGCTACCACAAGAAACCAAGTGGTATGTAATTTCTTTGGGCTTGTTATAAAATAGATAAAAAATTGTATTACATGTATGTTATGTGCAAAGTTGGCATCACATGTTCACATGTGGCCTTTGCAATGCAGCAAGAGTACAAGCATTTGGATAATGCACCATTATTTCTAGCTACTGTATGTATATTGGTGGTAATATATAATGCCCTTAAATTCGTATATTGTTGTTTATCATTTAATTCTGATTTTTGGATATTTTCCTTTTCATATTTATAGAAATAACACTACTATAAATCTGGCCACCAGTACCGGTTGACAACAGCCATCAGTACCGGTTTTTAAACTGGTACAGACCATCTGGGACTGATGCCCATTGGGCATCAGTACAGGTTGCACCAACCGGTACTGATAGGACTAGAAATGTTTCAAAATATGCCGATGCTATATGGGAGAAGCGGGACTCGAACTCGCAACCTCATGACTCCAGCCTCACCCTTCTAACCAACCCACCCACCATCGCGTACTAATATACATAGAATATGCATTCCTTTGAACTTTCCTGAAACGAGGCATCAGTACCGGTTTGTAACACCAACCGGTACTAATGTGAGGGCATCAGTACCGGTTCGTGGATCTAACCGTACTGAAAGCCCACTACGGCCCTGTAGCCAATGAACCAGTACTGATGCACTATCAGTACGGGTTCAAATCCAATCAGTAGTGATGTGCCGGTAGTAAAGCCTAGTTTTCTAGTAGTGTAAATTCTTTGAGAAAATTCAAAACCCAAATCAGCATGGAAATAATTTTAATAAGTCTAAACTGTTCCAATGTATTTTTGAGAATATTTCTAAAGTTTTTGCTCTCAGTTTGCTATTTTCTAAAAGGGTGTTTGAATAACTAGAAATATTTTAAATGGAAAATCCCTAGAAATAATTTTGGGCTGAAGACTCTTTGCCCCGGCCTATTTTCCATTTTGGCCTGGCACATGGTCGAGCCCCCTCCTTCCGTGCGGCCCGTCGTGCCGCACCGGCCCACCTCGCCCTAGCCTCCCCTTTCCTGGCCTGCTCGGCTTGGCCCAAGAGCCAGCCCACCCGAGTTCCCATCTCCTCCCCCGCCGACAGGTGGGTCCCAACCCCAGCTGTCAAGGGTTGTCTTCAACCTCCGGTTGGCCCTTTCTTCTCTCCTCCATTGCCACTCAGATAAGCTTCGAAATGCCGATGTTTTCGCATCCGATTTCTTTCTCGTTCATACGCAACCTAATAATGGCTTATCCCGCTCCCTCTTATCCCCTTCACTTGCCATATCCCGCTATTTTCACAATGTTTTCGTGAGTTGTTCATGCGCCACCATCCCCGCATGGATAGCCCCTACCGAGCGCCTCCTCTCCTATAAATACACGCCCAAGCTCCCCACTCTTCCCTCATCTTGTTTCAGTCCTCAGCTAGCTTCCTCTCGTGCTCAAGATTTCGGAGCACCGTGAAGATGAGTTTGTCTTCCCCAAAGACGAAGAAATTTAGTGCAACCACAATTGCTATTATAGGGTGGTCTTAACCTATTAAGTTGCTTGGGTCTAACTTTGCACATTGGAATGCTGAAGTGGTATGGGCAAACTGGGTAGGTTTTCTCGAAGTGGTACCCACACCAAGGTGTTGGGAATAACTCTTGCCAATACAACAATGCACGCCTTGCTATAGGGGGAAATGGTTATGACAGGATGTAAACCGTCATTGTTGTTATGAATATGTATTTAATTTCCACCACTATAATAAGGATCAAACATCACCGGGTTGGTGTAAAGTTAAACCTAGGTGATGTAACGGTTCTAGTCATGACCTCGCTGCCACCCACCAAAGAAAGTGTGAAAATAGCGGCACCAAGTGTTGTTCATGTTTTGCGGGTAAAGATGTGCGCCTCTGCAGAGTATAAACCTTTTTAGAAAGCTGTACTCGCGGTTATGAGAGACTTGGTGCTTTAACATTAGTTAGATTTTACGTTTTAACAAAAAAGGTTGAACTGGAAAATTTGGTGGAAAGCTTTGTTTCAGATTTTATGCCAAGAGATGGCATGGATTATGAGTTGCTCATATTTTATGCTATACACACTTATTATTTACATACTTGTCAACCACTCTTTACAAATTCCATTTGCAATCTACTATTGTTATTCTTGAACAAATCTCGCTTTATGCAAAAGAACATGGTAGGATAGCCATTTCCCTTGATGTAGCCAAGCATTTATTTATAATTGATACACTACAACTCTTGTTAAGTACAAATGTAATCACCATTGCTTGTTGATATTTAGTGGGTGAAGAAATCAAAGTCCCTCACGATTCCTACTTTCTCGCAGGTCACGAGGATTACACTGATGAGAACTTCTAATGCATAATACTTGTCAATAATTTGTAGAATATTTTGGGTGTAACAGCCCAAAAAATGGAAAAAGAAATAAAATGTAAAATGGAAATTGGAAATTGGAATTTTGATTTTACTGTGAATTTTCACCATTTCTATGTTTTGCTTGAATTTTTGGTCTTTAAGAAAAGCTTTTATTGCTGAAACTTTGATTTTCAATCTTTGAAGTTCAAAATCATGCAAGAACAAAATCTAGAGAAAATTTATTTAAATCTAAGGATAACTCCAAAACATCCTCAAAAGTTTCAAAGATGTTTTAACATATTAAATGCCTTTATAAAATAAAAAATAGCAGCAAATAAAAAATAGTGAAATCAATGTCAGATTTTTATAAAAATATATATAATTGATCATCATATAAAAATTTTATGGTATCATTATAAACCCTTAGGATGACGTATAAAAATTTTCAAATTAATTTAACCTAATTTGATACCTAAAAAAATCAAAAACAGAAAACTCAAAATTGAAATAGTAACTGTTAGAATTTTATAAAATCACACGAGTAATATCTTGGTCTGAAATTTTTATGGGAAGATAATATTCATCTTAGTATGTTATACAAAAAGTTTCAAAAATATTAGACCACGATTGATAGCTCAAATAAACCAAAGACCTTATCTATCCAAAGAGGAAATATCTGTTATGAATATAGCACTTGTATTCAACATGGGGCCAATGGGCCAGTACATATACAAGTACACGAGGGTATAAAGGGAAAGTATATATTAGGCAATATCTATACAAGGATGTAAAGAGATACTGTCTAACACCCCCCCCCTCAAACTCATGGTGGATCTACAACACTGAGTTTGGAGAGATAAAAGTTATGATAAGCTCTACTTTGTGTCTTCGTGAAGAAATCTGCCAACTGGAGCTCTAAAGGCACATACTGAAGAGCCACAAGCTGATCCTGTACTTGTGACCGCATATAAGAAGCATCAACACCAATATGCTTGGTGAGTTCATGCTTCACTGGATCTCGAGCAATGCTGATAGCACCCGTACTGTCAGAGAAAAGAGGAGTCGGTGTAAAAACAAAAACACCAAAATCCTCAAGTAACCATCGTAGCCATGTAACCTCTGCTGTTAAAAGAGCCATAACTCGCAACTCAGCCCCAGCACTCGAACGAGAAACCGTTGTTTGCTTCTTAGTCTTCCAAGCAATGAGAGAACCACCAAGAAAAATACAGTAAGCAGAAAGAGACTGATGATCAGAGTGATCACTAGCCCAAATAGCATCAGAGTATGCCTGGAGCTGTAAAGAACTGGAGCGTGGAAAGAATAGAAGCCGAGAGATAGTTCCACGAAGATATTGTAGAACACGAAGAAGATGACTATAGTGGAGCTGAGTGGGAGCAGAAACAAACTGACTCAATATATGGACAGGATATGAAATGTTAGGACGAGTGACACCAAGGTAAACAAGACTCCCAACAAAAGCCCCTGTGCGGCGATCCTGAACACAATAAGAGTCAGAGTCAAGAATATTCCGACAACCATGATCAGTAAGCTGGCCAGCAGATATGAGTTGCATGGTCAGTTTGGGAATATAAGAAGCAGTAGGAACATGAAAAGAGGACGACAAAAGAGTGCCTCGTCCTGCAACAGAAAGAGAAGTACCATCTGTGGTATACACAGTGACAGGAGCAACAAGACTAATGGAATGTAGACTTGTGGGATCAGATGTCATATGAAAAGAAGCTCCAGAGTCAAGAATTCATGGTGTGATACCTGATGAGGAGGGTGGTCTCTCACTGGAAGACTGAGTAGCAGAACCAGCCGAACATGTCTATGTAGAGGCAGCCATGCGACGTAAGAGTATAAGAATCTCCTGAGTGGAGTCAGAGTCAGCAGAAGTCCGCTGAGAAGGCGTCTACTGAGAGGAGACGCCTGAGCCTCCATTGCTCTTAGGACGATGGCCACTTCGATGAGCAAGATCTTTCTTCTCCCGGTAGCAGAACTACTCCACATGTCCGTTTTTATCGCAGTAGGTGCAATGAAGGCCTCCGCCCCCAGTAGCTGAAACTGGAGTAGGCATCACTGACATAGGAGTAGAACGAGGTGCCGCCAAGACTGAGGGAGACACCAGCAGGCCCGCACCACGAAGACGAGTCTCCTTTGTACGAATAGCTGCAAGGGCCTCCAACAGAATCATACAAGGATGACGAGCAAGCAGCTGGGCACGAATCTGCTCAAATTCAGCCCGAAGACGTGTCAGGAAGTCGTAGATGCGGCGAAGCTCCAAATGAGAGTGCAAACATTGACAACACTGGCAAGTCCGGCAAACCTCCGGTCCTAGCGAATCAAGCTGACGCCACACTGAAGACAGCTACGCATAGAACTCATCCATAGTAGAATCACCCTGCTGTAGTGACTGCTCATGTCTCACAACAGCAAGATATAGAAAGCCACCAGCAGGCTCATAGCGGTCGCGAAGATGCGCCCACATCAATTGTCCTAAAGACAGCAACAATGTCACCAGTAAGATGCACCTCCATGCTAGCAACCAAAATAGCAGAGGCACGAGCATCTTCATCAATCCATATCTTGTAAGCAGTAAATTGAGTATGAAAAGACTCCACAGCATCAGCATAATCATCAGAGGCCTTCTGGCGAGCAACATCATTAGCCTCCTTGGGAATAACAGGCGTGGCAGGGGGAGCAGGACGAGGCGTGACTGACCACGCATGTGAAGACGCATATGATGAACCTAGTCTCGATAATTGAGACCATCGAATGTAAGAGGATAGCGAGGAACAGAAACAGTCCCCGTAGAAAGGCCTAAAAGCCAGAGCCACTTGAAGCCGGAACCGGAGACACTAGAAGTTGGGCCCGAACGATTTTAAAACCGATTCACAAAGGAAGCCAGATCTGATCAAAGGCATCGACAGAGGTGCGGCGCGGAAGGGCGGCGTCGGTTCATGGCGTCAGTGAGCTCAATGGCGGGCGTCGGGCCGGCCGGCGCGGAGGAAGGGCCGGCGAGGCTCGATGGCGTCAGCCGGCGGCATCGGCCCTCAGGCGTTGGCGGGCTCGACAAGCGTCGCAGCAACCGGCCCGGGCGACGTCGACGGATCACAATGGGAGGTCGTCGATGGTCACGGGCGGCGTCGACGAAACGTCATTGCTGGTGTCAAAAGGAGGAGAGCCGAAGGGCTGGCGCAGAGGACGAAAGGCCAGAGGAGAGGAAAGGTGGAGCTCAAGTGCAACACCTGTAAGAAAACCCTAAACCTAACCTAGCTGCTCTGATATCGTGTTATGAATAGCACTTGTATTCAACATGGGGCTAATGGGCCAGTATATATACACGTACACGAGTGTATAAAGGGAAAGTCTATATTAGGCAATATCTATACAAGGATATAAAGAGAGATTGTCTAACAATATCTAGTTTCATCCTTGCTCTCACTGCCATGTGGGGCCCACACCAATTCTAGGCCACCTGGCAGTGCCCCAGCCCCAGTTGCTTCTTCCCCACAGCTCAGAGCTCAGCACCACCATTCCTCTCCATGCGCCGGTCAAGATGTGCCTTCTCATCGCGCCGACCAAGCAACATCGCCGTATACGGTGTCCATAATCAATGCGCTGCCACGACAAGACCTCCATGCCCTGTCACCCTGGCTTTGGAAAACCGACAACTCCAGCCGCCATTCTCACCTCTGTTTACAGCCGAGTTCACACCGCGGCACCTCACCTAAAAATGCCAACCATCACCTCCCATAACACTCCATACCCCCTTAGCTCCCCTTTGCCCCGAGCCAAAGCGCAATGAGCCGCTATTCTCCTCCAATGCCACCAAGCAAGCTCCCGAGGCAGGCGAGATCAATTAAGCGATTCCGGTGAGCACTTAGCTATTCCTTCCACTTAGACCTTCACTTCCATGCCTTGATCATTTCGCCTAATTCAATTTCAGCTCTAAGCCACCGTAACACCGCCGCACCGCAACTCTTCTTCCCCAACTCCGGCGTTCGGTGCCAGACCAACTCAAACAACCCTCGTCGTGGCTAAACGGTAAAATGGAACCCCTCGATTCACTAATGCTCATCCACCCTGTAAGTTCGAGCTCCATTAGTTTTGGTGATTGGTTTAAGATTAATGCTTAATCATTGTTTAATGATAAATCTATTCTTAATGAAACTAACATGCTTATTGAGTTTACTGTTAGTAGTCTCATATTTGGATAGAAAATGAAAAACCAAGGTATGCACTTGTATTAATATTCATTATCATAATGCATACTTAGGTTTCAAGTTAAAGTATGAAATTCCCCCATTACATTAACCTCAAAATGTGCATTATGTTTCCAATCCATATATTACATGGATGCACATATCTAGGGAGAGTTCGTTATTTAACTTGATGTTCCATTGTATTGATATATTTCTTCACTCCGTATATATAATGATCAATACTTTGGAACCAATCCTTAAGTATATAACTAACTTGCATAGTTGTAGTATACTCATGGTATTGCAAAGCGATACTACTGCACTTTGTGTTGGTAGTACCGTGGTACTGTAAACAACGGCTAGTACCCGACTAGAATCCGACCATTGGGTCGGGTCCAGTACTACCAGGCTTTTGCCACCGATAGTACCGGGTTTTGCTAATTTTTTCCCTAATTGCCCCCCCCCCAACAGCTAGTTTTCGTGTGGGGGGCTATAAAATGATGCCATGGGGTGGCATTTGGGGTTGCTACTCTTGTGGAGTGTTTGTAGAAGTTGTGTGCATGTGTTACTGAAGTGCCCTAGAATATTAATTAAACAAATATTAGCATTAGCTAATAATTAGAATATTAATTGGCGTATTTTGCTTTTGTAAAATTAAATAGGGGATTGCCATTAGACCCGCAGGCGAGGTATTGATCACCGAGATAGCAAACCCGTTGGGGCTGGGTCAGCACCTCTCGCTAGATCGGGTTCATCATTCGACAACCGTAACTTACCTGTCGGATTGCGGGCATCCGTAGCGTTTAGGGCCAAATAGTAAACCATTCGGTAACTCGGTAAAAGGAACCAAGGGCCAAAGGAAGTAACTTAGTAAATTTGACTAGCACAGTCACAAGAGACCAACCAGCCATGCCATGCATTCCCCCTGGACACTCGGTAGTTAAAGCAAAGGACAAGAGGCCATGCCCTCATTACAGCCGAAGGGACCAAGGAGAACAAAGGCACATCCATATGATCCTAGCCACAACCGAAGCAAGAGAGCAACCAGCACTCCATTCTTCACTTCCAACCAAGAAGAGCAGGAGGGAGCCCCAAGAACCGAAGCCAGGAGGGAACTCACCAGGAGCCAACGCGGAGAAGGGAACCTTAGCGAGGAGTTCCCCCAAGCAAGGTGGCCACTTCACCTTCCCCGACACTAGCGTCAACCTCTTCTTCCCCAACACCAACACCTTCCTCATCCCCAAACTGATCCCAGGTGCACAACCATAAGAGTAGTATGACTAGCAGTAAACTAGTACTATTGTAGGTTGCTTGACTCGATAGATCGAGTAGGGATTTTGGCCTCGGTAGAATAGAGCTAGGGTTGCTTAGCTTGTGCTTGCCGTCCCACTAGCCCTTGTATCATTGGCCATTTTGTTGTAAATCAAAAGTCTTAGCAAAGTGCAAAATGGTGCAAATCAAATTTGAGAGCCCCTTTGCAGTAGTTCAGCCATTAGGGCAGGGGAGAGAAGAAGGGAAAGGGGAAGAGAGGAGAGAAGAGAGAGGGAGGAGGCGGCTAACCGGCGAGGGGAGGACCAACTGCTAGAAGAGAGAGGGAAGAGCGAGAGCGAGAGGCAGAGAAGAGAGGGAGGCCGCAACAACAGAGGCCAGAGGAGTGGCCGAAGAGAGAGGAGACCGTTGGTGACCCAGGAATGAGGGCGGCGGCGGCCGACGACAGTCGGTGGCCGAGGGGCCAGGGGAGGCGAGAGCCGAGGAAGCGTCGGCCGAAGGGAGTGGGGAGAAGAACAGAGGAACCGAAGAGACCAGAGACGGCTTCAGCCAGAAAGAAAGAAGAAAGGAAGAAAGGGAGAAAAGAAAAAGGAAGAAAGAAGAGAAAAAAAAGAGGGAAGGCAAAAAAAATTAGGAAAATTGTCACGTGCGATTCATGTAGGTTAAAGCACCATTCCGTGACCGTAGGCAAAGAGATCGGGTATTACTCGGACTCTCACCATCGTGCCCTACAAGAAAGGACAAAAGATGGTGACTAACTATTATTATGAAGGATATGATTGTATTCTGGAGATAGAATCTCCACCATGTAACCAATTAAGAATCCACCCTGTAACCGACTCGGATCCCTCAGCCCTCTACTTATATAAAAGGGGCGAGGGGTGTAGGGAGAGGGAGATACGAACAACATAGACACAAAGAGCAAGCAACACACAATACGTGAGATACATACTTCTCATAATTCCAGAACACAGGACTAGGGTATTACCTCCACCGTTGAGGGCATGAACCCATCTAATCCCTTGTCTTGTGTTACCATCGAGTTTAGATCTAGCGCATAGCCCCATATAGATTATTGCCGATAACAAACGTCGACAGATGCAACAGCGACGGTTATAAATAGGGCCTTTTGGAATGGTGTGGCTCTATGCTTCTTCGTTTGGTTAAATGGGGATGTCAAGCCATCTATGGCTTTTCTATATGGAGAACTAATTAAGGCAAAGGAGCTCAAAGATGCCTTTGGAAATGTGGAGAAGAACTACAAAGATGTTGTGGACATTGTTGAGAAGAAGATGAAAGGTAGACTTGATTCTCCATTGCACTTGAGTGCATACATGTTGAATCCATACTATAGTTATGTTGATGATGCAATCTTCATGGATCCAAACATTAAGAAATCATTCATATCTTGTGTTGAAACTTTTTTTATCATGGTGATGATGACAAGCAAGATCGGGTTGTAAATCAAGAGTTGATCAAATTTCAAAATAGAGAAGGTCCGTTTTGAAAGAAGCTTGCAAGGAGTTGTCAAAACTTCGACTATAATCCGGGTAAACTTGTGCTTAATTCATGCCTTCATTTTGCAATGCATGCTAACTTGTTAATCAACTCATATAGATATACATATACTAAATTGTTCTTGCTTTTCTTATTGATAGCATCTTGGTGGAGGCTTTATGGAGGTCAAACACCGGATTTACAAAAGATGGCCTTAAGACTCCTCTCATTGACCTCAAGTTCTTCCGGTTGTGAAAGAAATTGGAGCACTTTTGAATCGGTTAATCTCTAATCTTGAGTCCCAATATTCAATACTCTAAAGTCTCAATTCCCAATAAAATATAATGACTAAATCTACTTTGCAATTCGTAGATACATACCAAAAGAAGAAATAGGCTAACCGTTGCCCGCCTCAACAGTCTAGTCTACAAACAATTCAATGCTAGAATGTTGGCCAAGAAAGAAAGGATAATGGCAAAGAAGAACATTGATGTCCTCCTATGTTGTGATGCTTCCAAAGCTCAAGGATTTCTATATGAGGGAGAGGATAATCATGCATTGGTTGTTTTTCAGGACGATGAGGATGAGGAAGAGGTAGTGCCCGGTATACCATGGGGAGTACCTGATGAAACTATAGGTACTAGTGAACAACTTGAACTTCTTAGGAGTGCAAGAGTGAGATAGCTTATGATGATGATTTCCAATCCAAAGAAGAGGAGGGTAATGAGGAGGAAGAGTTGGCTGTTGAGTTCATTGCATAATTCATTAATGCTATCAATTTATCTTATCATTTATCATATTCCATCTGTCATGTGTGTCTCTCTTTTGTGAAACTTAGTTATGTGTGGGACTATGTTTTGTGACTATATTATGTGCGGAACTTAGTTTGCGACTATGTTATGTGTGAGACTTAGTTTTGTGACTATATTATATGTGGAAATATGTTTTGTGACTATATTCCATCTTTCATGTGTGTCTTTCACTCTTTTGTCACATTTAGTTATGTGTCTTTGCTGCAGCCTGCCCATTTTGCGATTTCCGCCTAGGTGTGCCTAGGCACTGCCTAGGCACTAGGCAGTGATCCTCCGCTCACCTACCGCCTAGCGCTTTTTTGAACATTGATATTGTGTATGGAGGTGTTATCAATGTTGTAAATATGTGTACTAGCCATTGATTATGGAACTAATATTGTATGCACATGGCACCTTCCTTGGTATTCCAAGCCATAAAGGAGGCTCCCCACATTGGGCCAAGGCAAACGGTAGGACTTTTGTATTCTTCCACTGCACTCTATTTGGCCTTTGAGTCCTTATTTGTATAAACAATGTACTGTTAATGTATTTGTGATATTGTGTATAGATGTGATAACAATGTTGTAAATGTACGTGCTAGCGATTGATCATGATATTAGTACGGTGTGCACATGAGACCCTCTAGTATTCCGCGTCAGGAGTGAGGGTCTCGACAACTTTGCAGGAATGGCTTCTATTAATTTACTCCTTTCTCATTTCCTTTTCTATGTTGTGTGTATGTGCTGTATTTTTTGGTTGGACATACAATTAATATGATGCAGAGTAGGAGCCTGCTCAACACTTGTAGAGTTGTGT
Organism: Rhipidocladum racemiflorum; assembly: GCA_036346355.1. Taxonomy (NCBI): domain Eukaryota; kingdom Viridiplantae; phylum Streptophyta; class Magnoliopsida; order Poales; family Poaceae; genus Rhipidocladum; species Rhipidocladum racemiflorum. The sequence goes on along the minus strand of CM070588.1, from coordinate 55,790,587 downwards.
ATTGAAGAATTGAAGGAAGAATTACATCAAAATAGATAATGTCACCCAAAATCGAACAAACAAATAAAGTAAGCTATACTTACAATCCCTATGGTGCAAATATTTGGCATGCTCCTTTGTCCTTTATCATACGTGGTTTTCCCAGAGAGGTATACATGCATGTATATGGTATTATTACGAGAACACGGATTCAGCATGTTGACTGAAAGTGATTTCAGCATTCAGAGAACATTTCCTAGTTAAAACTTGCTTCGGAAAACAGGAAGAATTGGTTTACCAAATGCGCCGTTAGTACCAGCACTTGTGCGTCAGACCGTCAATGTCATGTTACGTCTTAATGCTAGAATGTTTAGGCCATGTTTGGATCCCTGGACTAATTGTTAGCTGACTAAAAATTAGCTCTAGTCTATCCAAACAGGAAGACTAATAGGTGGGCTAATTTTTAGCCAACCCCTTAGCTAACAATTAGTCCATTAGCTGGTGGGAAGGAGCTAATTTGGGCTAATAGCATGTAACACGCTGAGAAAAGTCTGAAATACCCTCACGCTGGCCTTATCCTCATTTCCTCACCCATTATGAGGGGGCAGACATGACTTTTCTAAGAAATTAGCCCAACCATTAGTCATGTATCCAAACAGCCCTGGACTAATTTTAGATGGACTAATTATTAGCTGACTAACAATTAGCTCTAGTCATTAGCCAGCTAACAATTAGTTTTAGCCTATCCAAACATGGCCTTATTATGTAAATAAGAATTTTATAGAGAAGAGTCAAGCAACGCTACTCAGATTTGGCACTAAACTATATATCTGTACATTAACCAGAAAATATTACACGATGAACTTTCTTGTATCTTGTATTGTATAGTATGAACACTAAAGAAATTTTTTGATTTTGGCATTTTTTGAGGGCATTTGAATTCTTACCCAAAAAAAAAAGATGCAGTACTATGGACGTATATTCCTTCAATATGTTGCTGTTCTGGAGTTGTTTGGAGCATTAACTTGTTGGCAAATATGTGACGTGGAAATTATGGAGAGAGCATTAACACTTACCTTATGGAACGAACTTCAAATATTCCTATGAATGGTGTTTTAAAAGTACAGTGCGACAATTACTCCTGAGGGTCAAAAGGATGATCATTATCACATGCTTGATTCTAGAAAAAATTAGGCAGAACTCGATTTTCGATACCGTATATTTGGACACATCAACAGACCAACAAGATATAGGCTTATTCTGAAATGTTGAGCCTAATTCAGATTAAAGCAAGAATGATAATTTATAACTAGTATAAGGTAGCTAGCACAATCTAAAAAGTACTATAGGTGAGGTAAACAACTGACAGGGCTCTAATGCTCTACAACTTGATATCTCAAATACTTTGTCATTTGTTTTTTCTAGTTCAAGCCTATATATACTAAGTTTTTGAAAAACTTGTTTTTCAGATTTTCAGAACAACAAGAATTACTAAAAGAATGAGAACTGAATTGAAAAAGAATTTACTTGGCTTGCATAGATCTGTACACATAATGCGTGATGTTCTCTCTAAACATTCTAGCTCATTCAAAACTGACGTACTCAGAAATGTGTACAATATTGTTTGTCCGACAAAACTAAAAGAAAGTAATATGTTCGATCACTTCATATTTTAATACCATAGAATCTTGGACGCAAGAAAAGAGGGTGCTCCGTATAGTGTTCAAAATTAGAAAAAAAGGATGTTATGATATTATCAGATAACCAGTGGGTTGTTAAATATGAACCAATCTGAATGATATATTTCAACACAAATTTGATCGTGCACAACATGGATAATTATTCTGACATACCAACATACTTGGTTGGAAGAATCGACATGCTTAATAATTTCAGCATAAACTTGGTGATTATAATAAGATGGAACAAATACCAAATCCGGCATTTTTTTTGTTTTGATCACATAGTGTTTGCGCCCAAATAGACACCATATGCTCAAAAATACCCAAACATACTTACATGGATTTCATACAAATGTTTTAGAAGTTGATTAGTCTATCAAACTAAGCACTTAAATCGTACATATTAAACCTAATTAGGAGATGAGGATTAAGATACAACACCCCTCCAGGAGAAACATAGCCTTCCTGCTGATAATTAAAACGAAACCCACAGAAAGCTAAAGATATTAAGAATTTCAGCTCAAACTATTTGCCGTCAAAAGAAAAGTAGAAATCTTGCAGAAACTACAATATCGCATGTATCTTTCTGTACTCCCAAATGATACCCAGGGTGGACAACCAAAGCAGCCCGAACCCCAAGCAAGCAGAAACCACCCAACGTCACAGCAGAATGACCGAAAGACACAAGCCATACCTCGAACGGAACTGATGCGATTGGAGAGCGCAAGAAAAGCAGGTCAACCGGTAGTATACTACCAAACCAAAAAAAAAGTGCTAGCTTGGGCTAGGGGGTGGGGGGGAACCAACAAAACTAGCTCATTGGCCGGACGTCTGATGAGCTTGTTTCTCTATTTGTAGCCGCAGCCTTCCTTCCCCGCAATTACTGGGCACGCCTGCCCCTTTTCCACTCACTCTCCGTCCCATGGATGCCCATTAATTCCGGTTCTGTGCGTTGGGCTACCTCCATGTACCAGCTACGTCCTTGGGTTTTTTCAGACGCTCCTTGAATCGACATCATCTCCTGCCTCTATGCAGCTAGCGCGAGATAGTAGAATGGTAAGGAAGGAGCAGCAGAGGCGAGAGAGAAGAAAGCAAGACAGTATATCGAGGCATCCGTGGGACCAGCGGAAGATAGGTGAAACAGTTTCACTGAAATTGCTGGGGGAGAGAGGGAGGGAAGAGAAGAAAGGTGAAGAGAGAGCAAAGAGAAGCAAAAGGCAGGAGAGAGAGAGAGAGAGAGAGAGAGAGAGAGAGAAGGATCGTGCTATGAGTCCTATGACCATGAGCTGGGCCGGCGCATCGAGGCCGTACAGATATTTCGAGGAAGATGGGCAGTTGGTGCAGGAGTTCACGGCTTCCAATAGTAGCAACCTCAGCATTACACCCCTGCGGGCGTCGCCGTCTGCCCCGAAATACCCACGCAGAGACCCGATTCAACGCAAGTCTCAAAACACAGATCAACCAAACCAATCTCCCTCTCAAAAACTTCAAACCGCAGCAGCAGCGAAAGGAGATTTCAGATTTTATGGGAGGTTAGGGAGGAGGGCAAATAGTGGAGTACCTGGTGGCGCTGGCGAACTCGTAGAGCTTGCCGCGCGGGGAGAAGACGATGACCGCGACCTCGGCTTCGCAGAGCACCGAGAGCTCGAACGCCTTCTTGAGCAGCCCATTCCGGCGCTTGGAGAAGGTTACCTGCCGGCTCGTCGCGTTCTCTATCCGCTTCATCTCCGTCTTCCCCCGCACCATCCTGGCCGACCGATCCCCTCTCCGAAGCCTCCTCTCCTCCAAAAAACGGAATCCAACCCCAATCCGCAAGCGCCCCCCCTTGAAAACTGCAGGTACGTGGCGCCGCAACCAAAACCAAGCACAAACAACAGCCAGACACACGCAGCAAACAAAGATAAATAAATAATTTTTTTCAGATGGAGATCAAGAGAGACGGAAGTAGATAGATCTGAGAGGGGAGGGCGGTCACCAAAAATGGCAAAACGAGGGGAGGAGGTAGCACAAGCAGTGGGGTGGGGCGACCACGGTGGGCTGCGCGGCCGGGGCCTCGGCTGCTAAACTTTTTAGTCCCTGCCTGCCCGTGCCGTGCCCGCGGTGGTCGCGTATATATGTTTGCCCGGCGCGGATGGGGTGGAGTGGGGTTTTATGGGAGGGAAGGGTGGGGCGGCGGAAAGGTTCCGGCTTGGATTGGAGGCACAGCCGTTTTGTGGTGGATGGGGGAGACTGGGTGCGGCGGTGAGCCGGTGAGGCAAGGCAACAAAGGGTAAAAAAGGAGGAAGCGATGCGGCCAAATAAAGAAGGCGACCGTGGGAGAAACTTCCCATCCTGGGAAACTCGGGGGGATCGGCCACCCGTCCCCATTGGCCCCCGTCGCCGTCGGTTTGCGGAAACTAGCGTGAAACCGACCCCGGATGGGGGCGTTTTTCCCGGCCGCGCACCTGGGAGGGCTGCGTATTCGCGCTCCCGCTCCCGTGCTTCCGGCTGGGGTGGGGACTGGGGAATGGGGATGCATGCGCCCCTAAACTGCCCGCAGGTGGCTGCGTGTTTTCTTTCACCGTGCGTTAATGATGCTCCGACGGTGACTCGCCTGTACGTACGAGTGACCTCAACTGTTCCTTCCGCGAGCCTGCGCGGCGTGCGTTCTTTTTTTACCCTTCCCCGACGAGCCATCAAAGCGAGAGCTCATTTGGCTCTCTTTTTATTTATTTATTTTTATTTTTGTAAAATTAACTAGCTTTCTTTCGAATTTTTTTGCTGTTACAAAATTAGTCTCTTGATCACCGCGGAGGGTGTTTTTCATGCTGCAATGCCATCGAAGCGCCTTCTGTATTGCAGTACCACGTGAATAACTGTAGCGTGCTACAGTACATCCTTCTGCGCTATAGTGCCGCGGAAGGTGTTGTAGTGCGCGATTTCTAGCTCTCTCGCTTCGCGGCAAGTGGCTTCTCGCGCTCTCACTCCCCGGCAACTCGCCGAATTCCGTGCCTAGTGCAGGGTACCATGGAAGGTGGCAGGTATCGTGCACTGATACTTCCGTGCTGGGGAGCGGCTATTTTTGGGAAAAAAAATTGGAAGGGTAATATTTTGCAAAAAAAAAAAAGAGTGAAAGAAAACAATGAAAAATTATCAAAACGGGAGTGGAAAAAACTGTTGGCCACATATGAATTGCGATTCTCACCGTACAAATTTTGATGTAAAGAGTGAAATATTTACCGTAGTAGTCACAAAATTTCTAAAAATAGCTACCTCACCTGCTATAGAAGATCTGATAGGTGACGCGTGTCACCTGTCGGGATCTAATAGCGCAGGAGGTGACAGACTCCACTGCAACGCACGGGCAGGTGGGCTCTTGGGCGTGCGCCATGGTCCCTTGTGCGCAGAAAGTTTCTGCCGTGGTCCCTATGCGTGGAAAGTTTCTGCCGTGTCCCCTGTGCGTGGAAAGTTTTTGACACAATCCCCATGCGTGGAAGTTTGCTTCCACGCTCACTAGCCGCGGCAACTTGGTGAGCCCGACTGGCTTTCGTGCCGCTATGTTGACCACATCCTCTCGTGCTACTAGACCACCACAAGCAACACGTGTCACCTGTTGAGTCTTTCACAGTAGGAAAGTGGGCTATTTTTAGAGATGAGTCTTTCACAGTAGGAAAGTAGGCTATTTTTAGAAATACTAACTCTATTATGCGTCGAAGTATTGCCGAACTCTCAGCCACTCCACGTCACACACACACCCCACCGCCCCGGCCGTTTTTCAAAAAAAAAAACCTTCCATTTTCTTAAAATTACAGTTAGGTCCCTATAAAATTACGAAAATATCCTTTGTGATTTTTTGTGATGGTAAAAAAATACTTTTCCAAATTGCTTTGAGGTAATACAAATCACGAACGAACCTTTTTCTAATTTTTCAGTGTAGCGGCCAGGTCCAAAAAATAAAAAAAAGATCCCCTTTCCTTACTTCCAGGTCTTTTCTCCGTTTTTCCTGGAAAAAATATTTTTGTCAACAGAAACATGTGTACAGCTCTATCTCTAGGGGTTTTTTTTCAATTCGATCTCTAATCTCTAGACTTTTTTTTCCAACTCGATCTCTAATATTTTTCGAAATATGTATTACTACTCGGTAGACGCACGGAATGTTAGACTCGACAAAAGAATGTTGGTATCTCTGATATTTTTCGGAACATGTATTATTGACGCATAGAGTGTTAAACTTGACAAAAAGAAGGTTATCATCTTTGATATTTTTCGAAACATGTATTATTACCCGGTTAACACATAGAGTGTTAAACTCGACAAAAGAATTTTGACCGGGTAATAATAGTGTTAACCAAATTCGTCAAAAGAAAGATGTGTACAAAAGAAATATGTGTGCGGCTCTATCTCTGAAGTTTTGTTTTGCAGCTCGATCTCTAATATTTTCCAAAACATGTATTATTACACGTTGAATGCATAGTGTGTTAAATTCGGCAAAAGAGGGTTCTTTCTCCGTTTTTCCCAGGAAAAACGGATTCATCAAAAGAGATTTAGGTGAACATATAGGGTGTTAAACTCGGTAAAAGAGGGTTCTTTCTTCGTTTTCCCGAGAAAAACAGATTCGTCAAAAGAAATATATGTGCAGCTCGATCTCTGTAATTTTTTTACAGAAAAAAAAAACTTGAATCAAATTTCACACGGCGCGGCAACGCGCGCTACATTGTCTAGTTATATGTTACATGACCTAGTTTTGGAAATTAAAAAAAACAAGAGACTACTACAGAAGGGGGAAAAAAAAAGATCGCGATGTACAGCCCACTTTGCCTTTGTGCGCGTATTTCTTGCGCTCGCGGTTGATATACAAGCTTAAGGTGGTGTTTAGTACTATATCCAGATACGCTGGATAGAACGTTCATTTCACCCTTGTGTGAAAGAACTTCTGTTACATTTTTTCCCATCATACCTTTTCTTGAGTAAAGCAAATGGTAGCCAAAAACATACGCGCGTGAATCATCTTGCCCACTTATTAGGTAAAAGGACATGTAAGGTCACAAGCAAGTCTAGCTGGTAAACTTGCTGACTCATTTTATGCCCCATTCGGACTTGAGGAATCTCGTGCTATTCCTACGATAATTATATATTCTTTCCCGCGAAATTGTTTGTGTTCCAAACATAATATTATTATAAGAAATATTGCGTCGCATACTAATTGATAGCTTTTCACACTCAATTTACATTCATGTGTATGTGCTGACGTAGTTTGATTTCCCCCATCCAATCCAAATACTCCCTCTGTCCCACAAAGAGTGCATTTTTAGTATTCAAATTTTGTCCTACAAAGAGTGCATTTCTAATCCGTAGGGCCCAGCTGTAAGTGTATGCATGCTCATTTAAGTGCTTGTGGAAACCGAAGCACCAACATGCTTGTGTATGGAGTAATGAGGGTCACATTGGTCATTTACCTTGCACACTAATCTGTCTTAAAAATCCTAAAAATGCACTCTTTGTGGGACAGAGGGAGTACACAACATCGCCGATTAACCCCTTTGTGAACAAAGCGGCGCCACCATAAATGGTACGTCATGAACAAACATGGCCTCTAAAAACTAGAAGTTGCGGTGGATCTTACGCACCACAAGCAGTATTAATACTACTACCGAAGAATGTGATTATGGCGGTAGTAATATTACCGTAAGTGTGACGAGAGACGGGGAGTACACGCCAATGTGATTATGGCATCACACACATTACATAAGGTACAAAAAATATAAAACACGAAGAATTTTCAATGTGTACCGGGGATGCACACGTACAAGTATGTGCATAGGTTGGTGGTGTGAGTGTGATATAGAATTGAGTATGTGTGTCTATTTTGTCTTTAAAAAAAACTAATTAGTTAAAGGTGACCATGATATACTATCTAGCTATATTAGCGGAAGGATCCCGGCCTCCTCACGCTCCCACGTCACCCCACCCTCTCTCTCTCCCATTTTTGCAAAAAAACCTCCGGTTTTTTAAAATTACGGATAGGTCCTTTGTAATTTTCTGTGAGTGTAGAAAATTTTTCCCGTTCGCCGTTTTACACAAAGAACCTCTCATTAATACGAATTGCGAACTAGCCCTTTCCTATTTATTCGAAATAGCGAACAAGTCCAAAATTATAACAAATTAGTCCCTTGACTTTTCGTTCAGGTCCTTTCTCTGTTTTCCCCGAAAAAAAATGTTTTCGTGCTCCGTTTGCTCTCCGGAGCATGGGAAAAATGTTTCCGTGGTGTGTTTTTTCTCCGAAAAAAAAAACAAAAAATATTTTTCGTTCACGCGAACGGCGTTTTTCTCGGAAAAATATTTTCGTGATCCGTTTGCTCTCCGGAGCATGGGGAAAAATGTTTCCGTGGTCTGTTTTTTCTCCGAAAAAAAACAAAAAAAGATCCCCATTCACGCGCGCGGCGTTTTTCTCGGAAAAAATATTTTCGTGGTCCGTTTGCTCTCCGGAGCATGGGAAAAATGTTTCCGTGGTCTGTTTTTTCTCCGAGAAAAAAGCAAAAAATATTTTCCGTTCACGCGTGCGGCGCTTTTCCCGGAAAAAATATTTTCGTGATCCGTTTGCTCTCCGGAGCATGGGAAAAATGTTTTCGTGATCTGTTTTTTCTCCGAAAAAAAAACAAAAAATATTTTTCGTTCACGCGTAGCCATGATTTTCCCGGAAAAAATATTTTCGTGGTCCGTTTGCTCTCCCGAGCATGGAAAAAATGTTTCCGTGATCTGTTTTTTCGCCGAAAAAAAAATATTTCCCGTTCACGCACGGCGGCGTGCGCCGCGCTAGCGTTTCTAGTTTATAACATGTCACGTGAGATTGTAACGTACGAAAACAACCCCTCGCCCCCCCCCCCACCCCCCCAAAAAAAAAAAAAAAAAAACTTCCTTGTAAAACATGAAATGGGCCGGGAGCGTTGAAAATGTTGACCATTAACGACGTGTTAGCACAAAATAACCTTTTAATTAAGCTACAAGGAGCTGCTTGGCCGACCAGACGGTGATGACTGGTGACAGTCGGACAGATAATTTTTTCCACTCAAGAGTCCAGCAGATCACAGAAATTAAGGCAATTGTGTCAAATAAGCAATGAGAAAGAAGCATACAGCGCAAATTCGGCTGAGCATCTCCAACAGTTTCTTATAATTTAACTCCCAATAATCCTGGATTGGGAGCTTCCTAAAGTTTTTGGGTCTTAAAAAAAAAGTCATTCTCCAACAGTTCCCATTTCCCCCCAAAAAATAGTGATTGGGAAAGCACACGAGCGCCCAATATCTGGTCACTTAGGCCGGAGTTTTTGGGCGTGTACAGATATTGGGATTCCGATAGGGTAACTGTTGGAGCGGTAATTTTTTCATTTGTTCCTAAAAAATGATTTTGGGAATAAGTTTTGGGAACTATTGGAGATGCTCTAAATCCTTTTTTATTGGAGCTTTAATGATATCTTGCAGCAAGCAAATTTGAACGTCAAGAGAGCAACTAAAATGTAAGTTTTTCGTTTGATCGTTGGTGGTCCAGAATAGTTGTTGTACAACAGATCGTTTGGGACGAAGAGGGTTATAACATCCAGAATCTCGTGTGCTATGCGATCAGAGGATAAGACAATTTAGCATCTTATAGTGGATTGCTCAGTGGCTAAACAAGTTGGCATGGCATTCTTTCTATATCAAATCATGGTCGGCTCATACTGGATAGGGCTGTTGGCTTGACGGATTGGTGGATTGATTCAAGAAGAGTTGTCTTAGTGTTAAGAAACCTCGCTACCGAGTAGTCCGGGGTTTCCAAACAGATCTAAAGTGGAGAACAGAGAAAGAGGGAGACACAAGATGTGGAAGAATAGACTGCTTTATTTATGATTGTATGCATATATTGGGGGGAACCCTTGCCTCCTATTTATAGCCTACATATATATTTAGTGTTTTGGCTAAGAGGCCATCGTGGACCTTCGTGGGCCACGTGGTTTCCCAACACTTAGAACATAGAAAGGGGTATAACACATTGGTGGTTTGATCAAGTGGCAGCTACCATGTGGCAGATACGGAAGGAGAGGAATGACGGGATTTTTAATAATAAATTGCGTACATTGGAAGACTTGGTGGACCTGATTAAGGCATATTATAGACTTAGGCAGGAGTGAGGTGTTTGAGTTTATGGTTTTTTTAGTGTTCTTTTTAAGCTTTGTCTTTCTTTTCAGATTTTTATGTAGGTAGTGCCATAATACAAGCAACAGGTCGTTGATATTTTGATCTTGACGGGTGTTTTAATGCACCATGTCATAAGACTTTTTAGGTACTTCTTTCTTTTTAACGAAAACTACACCATGACCCAATATTGCCGTCAAATGATTGGTGGAAACAATCAGTGATCACCAACAAACTATCTGTTGGCAAAGGTACGCAACAGATTATCTGTCGGTAATACTTTTTTTAGGGTCATATTGTTTGTCGACGCTTATATATGTTTAAGGAATAATTATGTGTCTGCAAATCTCATGTTGTGGGTCAAACTGTTAGTTGGTAAAAAAGTTATGACTGATTATGTGTCGGCAACATTTACGAGCAGGAGCAGAAAAATTAATTGGGTGTAAGTTGAGGCAGCAATTTTAGACGTGAGAGGAAAAGGCTCCCTAGGTCTCCAGTCTACCTATAGTTCCCCTCAAAACCTCCTCCTCCCAAATCACACCACCTCCCCCAAAATCCCTAAATCCACACGGACCGGTGCTACCCTGTCACCTCCCGGCTGCGCCATCCCACCATTCCAGCTCCTGACGCCACCCAGAATTCCAGCTCCCAGCACCTCCTGGTTGCGCCATCCCCTACCTTAGGTCGAATCAGCGCTCCTCCCCATTCAGCCCTATGGCCCTCGGTCTCCATCCCTCCAGCGCTCCACCTTCGGTCTCCGGCCTCCGTTGCTCTACCTCGAGTCGACGTCGCCCTGCCTCCATCTACTCCCCCGCCGTCCATACCCAAGGAATGCCACATCAACACCGTCCCCACGCGCGGTCGCCCTCCTCTTGAACTCCCTCGGTTGCTCTGTGCTTTCTCCAACTGGCGAGGTAGAACTCCACCTCTCACAAAATTTCATATATGAGTTGGTATGATAGATGGAATGGGTAGAAGGTTGAGGACTTGAGGTTATTGTGTGTTGATTTAGTTAGAGTATTGTCTCGCCAAGATCCTTGGAAGTTGCCAGTGCAGTGTGTAGCCCTACATGTCTCTTGGATCTTTGCTAGCTTGTAAAACTAGAGCTCTGCAACTGCTGCTCATGTTCCGTCGCTGACATAGCACAGACACTTAGGAATTTCACAAGCCTAAGTCTTTCATTCTGTGCCAGTGATATTCACATGCTCAAGCAAACTTCTCCAAGGGTATACTTGTTGGTAAGTTTTAATTAAGTCAATGACAACACTTAGGTTAGCCAACCATATATGGGATAGTAAAGTTATGTACATCACCCAATCTACCTGCATCAAACAAGGATTTATACAGATAGAATATTTCTTGTCAAGAACAATGTATATATATAGATCCATTACCTTGCTTCAGCAATGTCAGATATGCTTAATTTTAAGTTTAATAGGAGTAAAGCATATTGTGCTCAAATGTAAAGACCAAATCAAAATATGTAGCTTAGAAGCACTACTACATAAAAGGCTTATATTAGATGACTCATCACAGATGGTTTATCAAAACCGCTTGTGATGAGGAACATTACTGAAGGTTCTATAGTGCAACCGTCAGATGCCTCATCACAGAAGGTTCTATTTAAAAACCATCTGTGATATTCGGTAGTATCACAGATGATTTATTATAAAACCGTCTATAATTACTCCTGTATATATCACAGACGGTTTTAAAATAAAATCGTCCGTGATATATAATTATCACAGACAGTTCTAGCTATAAATTGTCTATGATAAGAATGACACCTATATGCACAACCAAAGTCCTCACGCGGACCTTAACACTTAGCGCGTTTCGCCTCCCCCAAACCCTAGCCCATGTCGTCCTCTTCCTCAGTGATCTATGATGAGACGTCGGCCCTACTCCCGACTCCTCGCCGTCGGTCACGCCGCCTCACGGATCCCCGCTGGCCACGTTGCCTCCTCCCTGGCTCGCGGCGACTCCTCCCCACCAGCCACGCCGCCTCCTCCCTGGCTCACGAAAGATGCCTCCTCCTGGCTCACCGACGCCCCAACCGTTTAGAATACTAATCTCAATACGCAATTGCATGGGAGGAAGGGAGGGAGATTATGACTAACTTGTGGTGTGTACTTTATAGGTTATTCAGATGGCCCCTTTGATGGATCGGTTGCTCAAATTAGAAAATCTGGACTTGCACCTTACTCCATATCGAGTTCTTGCAACTCGACAAGATGAAGGGATGCTTGAATTTATTCATTCCAGTTCGCTCGCACAGGTTACTTGATATGAATATAATGGAAGCCACTGTCTAGTTGCCCAATGACAAGTTATGTTTTCCATTGTAACAAAGTTTTCTACAAATTCAACATCATTTCATGAGTAGCTTTGTTTCTACAGAAAGATATATTTGTTGATTTAAGTTTTGTTTGTTCTCAGATTCTATCAGAACATCGTAGTATTACAAATTACCTACAAAAGTTCCATCCAAAACCATTTCCACCACCAATGAAACTATGTAAAGAAATGGTTGAGGCAATAGGTAGCGCAGAAAGGTGATTTCTTGATCAGTTTTGTGAACTATTCGCACTTTACTCGTTTGCTAGTTCAGTTTAGAATGGTCAGATTGTATATGAAGTCATTTCTTCAAGTGAAACCCTCCGTGGCATCTTATTTTTAAGAAAAAAACTTTACTATAACTCAATGAATCATGCACACCAAATCAACTATGGAACTAAATGTTTTTCCTACTGAAAGCATCTAGCCCCCCCATTCTTTAACTATGCTTTATATTGGTTTTGGTGTTGATGATCAAGAAATATACCCTTCGTGAAGTGAAGGTCTTTCAGAACTAAAGATAAAGTCTAAGGACTCTTATTTTCTAGTTTCGGTTTGGGAGTTGATTCAAGCCATATAGCTAGGATTATTTTGGTTTAGCCGTACTATTAAGATGGACTATACACAAATAAATACCTTTGTTCCTAGGAAAAATTTATCAAGATTATTTGGAGTAAAGGTCACTTCATTCCTTTCCCTCAAAATCAAAAGTCCTTCATTCATTAAGACTAGAACACGTTCACGCCGGATCGACTTTCTTAGTCCGGCGCTGAAATCCTCACTTAAAGTCTTATACTGAGCGTACACCGTCTACGCCGGACCAGATTTTTCACTCCGACGCTGAGTTCTATTCAGTCGAGAATCAAACCGAGCGTGTGTCGTTCACGCCGGCCGGACCATGTTTTCAAGTAGGATCAAGTTTTTCGGTCCGGCACTAACATGATTCTCTCTGAAAAACTTGTTCAAATTGTCAAGTAGCGTCGGACCAAGTTTCTCGGTCCGGTGCTAAATGCAAGTCTTCCTAAATCAAAACCAGTAAGTTTCCTGTGTACGCCGGACCAACTTTTTCGGTCCGGCGCAAATACTTCTTTTGCTGGTTTTTCGTCGAACCAACTTTTTCGGTCCAGCGCAAATGTTAATTTATTGTGTTTTACAACGAACCGTGTTTCGGTTCGACGTAAATGGGATTTCTTCAGAATTTGGTCCGTCGTGCTTTGATCATATTGAAAATCATTTTGATCTTAGTCCGTGGCACACTAGATTATTTTATTTTGTCATTCTGACAATGCCCAACGGCTAGCAAATGCTTGTAACAGTTATTTCCCGTTTAAGGGCTATATAAGCTGTGCCAGGACCCTCTTTTAGTAGAACTTTTGCATCTATTTGACATTTTAGCACTCTTGAGCTCAAAAGCCATCAAAGAGACTAAATTTCACTGTTGATCAAAATTCCATAGTGATCTTTCTCCAAGCCAGGTCTAGACAGAGTTGTGGTAGTGAATCATGAGTTTTAGCTTGTGGATAGTTTATTACTCTTGGAACCTTGAGTTCCTAGACGGCTTTGGAAAGTTTTTGGTGCGACCTGTCCAAAGGTGTTTGTGGAAGGTCACCACTAATTGTGAGAGGTTTGAGACTCTTCTCACTGGAGTGGTGAAAGAGTCACCCAAGTGGATACCAAAGCTATTGAGAATAACTGTTGGTGGAGCTATACTTCTGGTGAAGTGCTCTAACGAGGACGTAGGAGTGTTGCTCTGGACCTCGGTGAAAAATCATCGTGTCACTTGCTCTTTACATTCAGTTTCAGTTTCTTATTTGTTTTACTTGCTTGTTTGTACCTGTTTGTTCTGTTTTTGTCAATGCACTAGCAAAGTCTAGATATTTTAGGCTTTCTTTGTCAAATTCTTAGTTTACTCTTCCACAAGTTCTTTGATTTCTGACTTAAGGTTATTTAGAGCCTTTTTAGTAATAAAAAATTTGAAAAAGCCTATTCACCCCCCCTCTAGGCTCATCCTCGATCTACACCTACACCCCTCAGCAGAACTTATTAATATCTGTTGTTCAAAATTTTTATCTGCTTAGATATTTCTACAACGATATTTATAAGTCACAACCAGTTATAGATTTTGTAAATGAATATTTAAACATCATATATGCATTGAGGCAACAGCTTGTCTAATCAGGATCGTCTTACTATATGAAGTTTTGTAGCACTTTTATCTCCTTTCTTATTATAATATTGATGGATTCTAAGGTAAAATCCATTTCATTCCACAGTTCATCCTGAAAGGTGTCATGCGCTGATTTATCGCTATCACTTTATCCTCGTCGCCGAATGAGAATACCATAGGCAGCCAAGCTTCTTGAACTATAGAGTTGATTTACTCAATAGGATGACTTAATGAACTCTATAATTGAAGAAGCATGACTATCTATGGTATTCTCGTTCGGAGATAAGGATGAAGTGGAAGCTATAAATCATAACATGATATCGTTTAGGACAAACTATGAAATGAAATGGATTTTGCCTTAGAAACCATCAATATTATAATAAAAAAGGAGATGAAAGCGCTACAAATGTTCATATTTTAAGATGATCTTGATCAGACAAGCTGTTGCCTCCATGCATCTATGATATTTAGATATTCAATTACAAAATCTATAAGTGGTTGTGACTTATAAATATCGTTGCAGAAATATCTAAGTAGATAAAATTTTTGTACAACAGATACTAATAACAGAAGTTCTGCTGGGTGTGTAGGGAAAAATGAGATCACAGATGGTTCTTTAATAGAACTGTTTGTGATACTATAACATCACAGACGGTTCTTTACTAGAACCACCGGTGATACTATAACATCACAAACGGTTCTGTAATAGAACCGTTTGTGATGTAAGTTTCACTGACTGTTTAAGAACCGTCTGTGATACATCGTTAGCATCACTGACACATGTTTATAGATGGTTCACAAAACAGTCTGTGATCACATTTTAGAACCATTTGTCTATAGTAGTGAAGGGTGCATCATTAGAGCATCTCCAGCAGAGCCCCTAAACCAGCCCCTAAACCTTAAAATAGGGAGTGTAGTAAAACAAACAGATCCAGCAGGGCCCCAACTCAAGCCCCTAAAATTAAGGGGCCCCTAAATTTGCCTCCTCAGCCCCAATTCCCAGGGGGCCCCAACTCAAGCCCCTAAAATTAGGAGGCCCCTAAATTTGCCTCCTCAGCCCCAATTCCCAGGGACACGAGTACAACCCATATTATTGAAGATAGGGAAATACATGAGAGGCTTCGAAAATTTTATCATATTTTGAAAATTTTAAATTTAAATTGGAAATTTCATGCTTTTAAATTGTAAATGTTAATATGCTTATGTTTTATGTATTACAAATATTTTTGATTGAATTTTAGTGGTGTCAAATGAAGATTATACATAGCGGATATGTCAAAATAGGAGAAAAAGTAAAATAGGGGCTGAGATTTAGGGGTTGTTGCTGGACTTGTGCTCTGAAAACAGGGCCTCAAAAAATAGAGGGAGTCCCTAAATCCAAAATAGGGACCCTGTTTTAGGGGCCCTTGCTGGAGATGCTCTTAGCCCCAATAACATTATGACCACAACTCCAGAAGTATTTGATTTTCTCAGCATTTGATCTATGGTTCTTGTGTTACTTAACAAAATTTATTTCTTTATTGATGCCATTAGGTATGAGCAATGCTCAAATGTTGCTCGCACTGATTACTGAATACTCACATATTGCAATCTCCATTCATATGAAAATGGCATAAGGAAAATAGAAATCTAGAAACACCAGTGCAACATACTAAGAGAAGCCCCTGTTCTGACTTTG
This sequence comes from Rhipidocladum racemiflorum, assembly GCA_036346355.1. Classification (NCBI taxonomy): domain Eukaryota; kingdom Viridiplantae; phylum Streptophyta; class Magnoliopsida; order Poales; family Poaceae; genus Rhipidocladum; species Rhipidocladum racemiflorum. The sequence continues at coordinate 55,774,597 of CM070588.1, read as the reverse complement.
TTTCATCTAAATACTTTGATAGTGGTACCACTGTTGGTCATCACAATTTAATCATGCATTCTATGAAACACATATGGGACCTTTGATCGTCATCACTTGATTGAAACTAGAGCATCTTTTCCCCTTTGTGAAGCAGTAGTGTATGGCTAAGATTGTAGTAGATGTTAGGTTCTTATAATTATACGAATCGAGTATTACCGATAATCGACCCATTTACACCCCTACCTTGGATGCTAGTCTATGGTGCGCTAAACCTACTTTTTTCGGGGAAAATTTCGTATTTATTACAACTTTTGACTCGTATTTACAAAATGATACAACAGTTTTGCGTTTTTACAAAAAAAAAAAAACAGTGATGTCTCGTTTCTGGAAAACCGAAAAGACATGTCCGGTTCTCCAAAACTGGAGATGGGCTTGTCCGGTTCTCCGAAAACGAAAGATGGGCTTGTCTGGTTCCTGGTAAACCGGACATGACTTTTTTTTTTGCTTTTTTCTGTTTTTTCAACCCGAGGTAATTCAAATACAAATAACTTTCGCTATACAACTCCAAATTCAATGAGATAACTTTCTAAATTTGTGTAAAATTATTTAGATTATAAATATGCAAAAATATTTTAGTTTTGATTATTATGTAGCAAACGATGTCTATGTCACGGTAAATTCGGATTTTCCAAAACAGATTATTGCTTATTCGGATTTTTAAAAACCGGTTATTGCGTATTTCCGAAATTAAAATTTAATATCCAGTTTGGTTATTTTGGTTATATTCTCTCACTAAAATAGCATATGATGCTTGTCTGCAAGGGGTACCGCTCATTATTCTTTTAAGAGATTCCACTTTTGCCCTTCCACAAAGAAAGTAAAATGAAAGCTCATACTCTCACATTAAAAAACATAAAGCATCACACATATATGCTGACAGAATCCTTGAATATCAAGATAAATCCACCTGCAGGCCGGGACTACTAAAATACTGCATGGATGATATGCGCGCTAGCTTTTGCTAAGATGAAAAGGATCTCTGAAGACATAAGCAAACCATTAAATAGACCCAAAGATTTCTTTTTCCTAAGCTGCACTGCAGGCTGTAGCATTTTAGAAAGTATATGGTTGGTGCAGGTTTTAATGGAAGCTTGAATATAGTCGCAGTGGATGGAGGCAAGGCGCGTGCACGATGGTCGGTGTTCCCAAGTTTATTTTCCGGACTTAATTTAAGAGCTTTTTATGGTACACTGATTTAATATGAACCATTCATTCTTTTCGGTCTATTAAATTAGTATCATTCATTATTTTCGATCCAATAAATCAGACTAGTTAGAATTTATTTATACTTCCTTTAGTAGTAAAGTAGTGAAAATACCTTTAACAAATCAATGATGGAGGTGATGTTTTGAAAATCCGAATTTACCGTTTCTTGGACATCGTTTGCTGCACAATAATCAAAACTAAAATATTTTTGCATATTCATAATCTAAATGATTTTACACAAATTTAGAAAGTTGTCTTATTGAATTTAGAGTTGTATAGCGAAAGTTATTTGTATTTGAATTACCTCGGGTTGAAAAAACAGAAAAAAGCAAAAAAAAAAAGCCATGTCTTGTAAATACACGAAACTGTTATATCATTTTGTAAATACGAGTTAAAAGTTATATTAAATACGAAATTTTCCACCTTTCTAGCGGTATCGCAAGATGCATCCTTGGATGCATCAACTTATGTACGTACGGCCCGAGGGCTAACAACCTCTGAAATGCCCATCTGAAATCATTGCACATCAGTTAATAATAAAATATTTCTTTGTCTTTTCAGTTCTATTCAGGAAGTGACTTGACGACTAGTCTACTACTCTACTAGTAGTACTAGTAGTACTAAAATCATCTTATGCCCATGGTGCAGAAGGGAAAAAAAACTTTCACGAGGTTATATTTGAAAAACAACACTAGATGGACGTCACTGTCAGCCAGCAAGTAAGGAAACGGGAAAAGCTTCCGTGGTGGAATGCCGTCTCCGTTCCCTGACGGAGTGCCGTCGCCGTCAAACAGATACAGTGTTTTTGCTCCATTTCTTCATGTCTTTGACTTGATTGGTCCCGTGCAAACTTTATTTTTTCATATACGGTCTCCCTCCAAAGGAAATTGCATTTCAAGCCCTCTTCTTCACTGTAGAAATAGCGATAGACGACACATGTTATCTACCGTAACACCTCTCCAGTCCTATGGCAACACGATGCACCGCGGCACAAGTGATGACGCACTCTGCTGACTCAGCAGCAGGTGCTGCACCCCTGTAGTGTGGTAGGTTCCTACCGAGTTCACCCTCCTCGGTAGGATCGTGGGCCCCATGACCACACCTGTGCCCATAAAAACGAGGCCATTGTGCAGTTCCCTACCTCCTACTATCCGTTCAGTGGAAAAAAGAGAGAGGGAGAGGAGAGGAAAAGTAGAGGGAGAGGGAGAGGAAAAAAAAAGATATTTAAAGGTGATTTAGGGGTAGTTCGGTTGCTAATTAGAAAAAGTTAGAGATCAAGTTCAGAACTTGTAGAAGAATTAAGTTTTTTGGCATGCAAGTTATATGATTATTTACTAATTAGCGTTTAATTAGTGTAATGGTTATTTGGTAGGCGTTGTTTTGTTAAGTATGGTTGTTAGTTCATTTGTATGCACTATTATATTGGTGTTAGCGGTCATGAGCATGTCATTAACAATGGAATAGTGGAATGATTATCTTGATAGTGTTATTTATGTTGCTAAGAAGGTGGAAATTTACCTTGATAATTCTTGTAAGGATGCACCTGTACCACTGGAATTTCTGTGCCCGTGTGTGACTGTAGCAATCCCCCATGGATCATTCATTCCACACATCTGAACACTGCCGCCTGAGCACACTACACGTGCGCACATATCCGCGTTAGTGAGTATCGCGTGTTCATATTTCACATTGCGTGCTACATTATTACATATCACTAACACCATTAGCGCATGATCCAGTCCGTACTTTTTTCAATGCATCGATGGATCGGAGAAGTGTGATACATCGTTTTATGCAAAAATACATGCTAAACTACCCTGTTGCGCCCGAGAACCTCACTCATTGAAAACCATACACCCCTAAGGACAAGGAAAGGCCAAGAGGGAGAGGACAATGGAATGCGTCGGTGGTACCTGATGACGCTGCTGTATGTGAGGTTATTTCAGACTAGGATAAGCCTAAGGTGAACCTAGAAGACGAGTTTTGGGTGGAATATTATGGGAGTAATTGGAAAAAGGCCAAAACCTACACCCATAGGAGCTCCAAGGGAAAGACACCGATGGACCTTGACGTTGATGATATATGACCGCTAGCCTGACTTCTTATATATCCATTCCTTCGATGTGTTTTCGATTCCAAAAGATATACACATATCTTAGCTGTAGTTTGGGTTGATGGTTCGTGAATATTGCCATTTATACTGTAAAAGTAGTGAGGTGAACACATGTGCCTCAGAAAATCATCCGCGCCATGTAACTTATACATTAATTATGAAGTGTCATATCGAGCTTCAGATGGTTTTGTGGTACATCACTTAACCTCCCTATTATGTATACAACAAATTTTTTACAAAGCCAAAATTACTAACACATAAAAATGTTGTGTTGGAATTCAAATAGAAAACACCTCCAACACATTCCTTGGTTATGCGATAAAGGCCTAAAAGAGCGATTATGGCATACTTCTATAAAAATATATATTAGTTCCATTGAACACTGGCTACACCACTTAGCTAATTTCAGTATTTATATTTTTTCTAAACTCATATGAATTAATAAAATAAAATAAAATAATACACATGTTTCAAGTTTTCTTTCAAATCCTCAGCTTGATCGGTGCCCTAGCGTGGCAGGGACCTACCACTGTGATAAGCTAGCGTGTAACGGGACCTACCACAGTACACTGACATGGTAGATGATATTTGTCATGTGCTCCGTTTCTGTAGTCGAAAAGAAGGTATTTTTATAATTTTATTCACGTAGAAACTATATTTTTTTAAAAAAAAATACAACTGAGAAAACAAAAAAAAAGCCGCTTCAAATCTTCCAATTCTACCAACTCCCACCGACCCATAGATCAACCTACAAACAGAAGGCATCTGACAAAAGGGCCCAGCGAAGGTGGATCCCACAATTCACGGAGTGTATGTCAGACTTCCGTCCTGCCCGCCCGGAACGCCACTGCGTGGGCTACACCGTGTTGGAGCGCTGGACCTGGGTGCCAATCCCGGAAGGCGGGGCCCACGGGCGTGTACGAAGGTAGGGAGCCGGTCGGTCTCATGGGGCCCAGGCCGTACGGACTCGCCGCTCGGATGGCGACACATACGCGCGGCTGGATACGCCTCGCCATCCGCGCCCTCCGCTGAGTGGTTGGGGATCCGCCACCACGGAGGACTTCTTTTCACGAGTCCCCCCGGCTGCCAGGCGCCAGCCCATGCGAGGGGGTGTGTGACAACCTCGCCAATAGAAATTGCTATAATTGGTACAACCTGGTAACCCTACCCTTCTCGTGCTTATCGGCTTTCGTGCGTGGATTTTCCCTTTTACTACAACTCATGTGTGGATATTTTTGAAGCGCATCGGTGGAGATGGCTGCTTGAATATACAACAGTGTAATTAGAAATATCAAAAATATATATCAGTAAAAAAAAATTGCAAGATTAACGTGGCGGCGCTAAGACTGGCGCGGCATGGTCGCTTGCGCTGCCGCCGCACTCATGAGTGGCGGCCAAAGCGTCACATCGCATGCTCGCCACGTTGCCGGTAGGCTGCCGGCCGCCGCCGCCAAAGACGGCTGACAGCTTTGGCCCCATGCGAGGAGCCACTCCCATGTTGACTACAAATTGCGAGCCACTCCCATGTAGCCTTTGAACTGATCACCAAGGTTAATGCAAATGATTCCACTCTACACATCTCATCGGTTGCCACGATTGAGAACGAGCTAAACATGCATGCGTGCTCATGTCCTCCTGAGGCTACTGGCCCACCAAACACCCTACAAAATTTCCACAAGATCTTAACTGCTTTCTACCTTGTTTTTCTTGTGTGTGGCGGCCTGCTTCAAGAAGCTAAGTTACTACTGGGACACTAGGAAGGTTGCAAACCAAAGCTCAAAGTTCATGTCGGAAGGATGGAGAAGAAAAGGAAAATTTCTATCGTGTTTTGATTACTACTCTCCACCGGGTTGTGTTGAACGCGGCGTCTCTCTCTCTCTCATCCGATGCGTCCAGATCTCGCTATGGCCGCATGGGCCAGGCTTCGTTGCCGTCCATTGGTGGTCGGCAGCAGCCTCGCAGCCCATGCGATAGGCTGGCCGGGCATGCTGGCAGACGCTGGTCGCCGCCATGCAGCGCGCCTCAGGGCCAAGCGACCATCCCGCGTGGCGGCCAGTGCTTTGGCGACCGCCACGTTAATCTTGCAATTTTTTTTTACTGATGTATATTTCTGATATTTTCAATTACACTGTTGTATATTCAAGCATTTTTTCCCGCATCGGTGTGTATCTTGAGGGAAGAACGGTGTTCAAGGCTGGCTGGGTATTAACGGCTAACGTGGGAAAGTCTATTGGCCGAGATCGTTGTCTTTTCACCGTAATGTGATCCCACGTCGGCGGGAATATGACAAACATGGTTTGCATAACAGTGATAAAATCATGATACTCTCTCGGGTTTCATATTTCTTTGTCGCTGGAGCGTTCTGTAGTTTGATTAAAAATTTCTGTCGTTGGACCATTCTGCATTTAATGACATCAGATTTCCAAATCATGCGTATTAATTACTGACGCTTGAGCTCTGCATGCACACATAACGATTGGGTATCCTTGCTTTGAGAATTGGGATCACACTATTTCCAAGCTATTTTAATATGGCCACATTAGGAAATTAGCACTCTATTAATCACTCCTTGGTATGTGAGATTATGTCTAAAACGACAGAAAATATGAAACCGGAGGGAGTAAAAATAGAGGATAGATTTAAAATACTAAGATCCTATTTGGGGGGGGTTTTAAGCCAGGTTCAGCTTCTGAAAAACTAGCAAACCCCTCCCCTCCGATTAACTCAACTTTTAAGCAGCTCTCGGCATGATCTAGAAGTTGTATATAAAAGCCGAAAGCTGGGTTTGACCTGCTTTTGCATCTTATTACTAAGGAAAATTAATTATTTGTTAAACGGTCTCTTATAAAAAAATTACAGCTACTTTTCAACATACAAAAAAACAACCAAAAAACAGCTTTTCAGAAAAGCTACAGCCCCCCTAAACAAGCCCTAAGCTCCACCCTCCACCTAGGTACCTCGACTCTCGTGCGCCCTCCGCCAAGCCATGCCTCCTCACGCCGGTGACATCGCCCTCCGCCTCAGTTTCCCTACCCACCAGCATTCCCTACGGGCCCGCCGTTAGGTGCAAATGGAAGGACAACAAAATATTTGTAATTCTATCGGTTCGAGAAAGGAATCATGGTACATAGCACTGTAAAACGAGAGGTAAATGCAAACAAGCAAGAAAACTATGAAAATTGCTAGAAAAATTCTAGAAAATTTTAGATAATTATCTACTGAATAGATATGGACCAAACTTTACTAATTGAAGAGTGAGTATGCAATATAATGATTTTACCAGTAGTAAAAGTCATATTGCATAAATAAATAGGATATGTCGGACATCGCATAGAGAAAATCTATTGTGCTTGCCCTGAACAGCAACAATTACCTTACCCGGGCAAAGAATACTAAGATTAATTTGATAGCTCAACTTTCAGAGCTGCTTCTATCCAGCCTGAAGCTGGTACCCTAGCTTTTCCCTAAACCGCCATGTGTACGGCCTTGCACTTCTTGAGATTTCATTTTCATACGGACCAGAAGGTCGTATATTTTGGTAGGAGAGGACTATTTTTGAATTCCCTGAAGAAAAATATATAACTAACAAAGATTCATCTTGTTGCCAGAAGCACAACACGAATGTACCCTCTTGCGCTTTCAGGAATTTAAAGGCTATGGCGGCATATAACTTTGCCATGCACAAGCTTATCACTGAACTAACATTATGTAACCAGAAAGTTACTAATGCTAAAATGATCGACAAGATATTATACACCTTCCATCCCAACATGAGGATGCTGTCGTAATAGTATCATCATGCCAAGTGCCAGAAGTACTCCGAGCTTATATGCATTTTGCTAGAAGCAGAAAAGCATGATAAACCTTTGGTGAAGAATCATCACGCATTTCCTAATGGTAGTCATGCAATGCCCGAAGTACATACAAATGCTTGCGAGCTAGCAATAACCGATGGCCACAGAAAAGGCCAAATGAATAAAGGGGATAAGTGGAAGAGTGACAAATCCATTGACCGTCCAACTATCACATCCCGAAGTATATGATAGACCTTTAATGAAATCCACTGGAAAATCAATAAGATCCGAAGAAATAATGTTGAGCCATACTTCATCGTTTAGCCTGTTGTTGACACGGATGCTGAGAAGTGCGATGATATGGTTGTTAAAATTATTAACTTCAAGATGCCCCAAAAGGACATATACGACTTATATGGAGACTTGAATTAGTCGCCTAAATATTCATTCACTTGGCTAGTCGATGTCACATATTTCTTATAAGTCTCCTTACCAATTTAGGTTTAATTCCTGAATGAACATTTGGTCTACGGTCCTGTTCAGAGATTATCATTTAAAATTAAATAAATGCCCATTTCCTAAATATTTGATTAATTGTGCCGTGTTTGTTCTATATTCTACAATTTGTTCCTGATGCAACAATTGTTTGATTATTATATCATATTTTTAATATAGAACAAAGTATAATCCAATGAAGGAGTAAGAAATCTGTCTAGAAAACAGTTACATCACACTAAGTGATTTGAAAATATTATGACTATCGCTAGAAGCGGTACTCTTATAGTTTACACTAGAAGAATGCCATATTATACCTTAAGTCCAGTCGTACTCACTTAAGTTTTAAAGAAACTAGTCTGAATGGTTTCCATATGAGGACAGAGAAAGGATGGTACAGAATACCTACTCATGACTAAGATTAATGGGTGTAATAAACGTGTGGTTGGAAAAATCCCTCTGGGTTATACTATGCATATATAAAATCTAAAGTTTATACTGCAATGAAATCCAAAAAAAATATTTAAGAACTGGCAAATCAACTAGGTTATCCTGATTTGAATATTATGAGAAAAATAATTAATAGGAAAGCTTATAGTTAGACCTGAAGATTTTTTGTGCCCTGTTTGTGCTATAGGAAACTTATAGTTAGATCTTCTTACCTAAAAGTTAGGGAAGAATCACTGAATTTCCTCAAGAAAATTCAAAGTGATATATGTGGACCCATTTCAGCCCCTGTCAAGCCCTTTCAGATACTTTATGGTACTGATAAATGCTTCTACTAGATGGTCCCATGTATGTCTCTTATATATTAGGAACCATATTTTCGGAAAATTAATTGCCCAAATAATTAAGTTAAGAGCCTCCTTTCTAGAAGAAAGGATAAAGCCTATTCGAATGAATAATGCTAATGAGTTTACCTCAAAAGCATTTAACGATTGCTGTATGGCTTTGTAAATTAATGTAGAGCATCTCGTACCTCATGTCCACGCTCAAAATGGTCTTGCAGAGTTATTAAATTAAAAGGAATAAAAAAAATTTATTGCTTGGTCACTCTTGTAGAATAGTAGATTACCCACCAGTTGTTGGAGCCACGCAGTGCTGCATGCTGCGATATTAATTCAATTCAAGATTAACTGCAACTCATGAAATTTCCCCGTTGCAGATAATGCATGTAAAAGAATTAAATATTTTCCATCTGCGAAAATTTGGCTGTGCTATATACATGTCAATCTCTCCACTACAGCGTACCACCAGGGGACATCGTCGGAAGTTTGGAATTTTTGTAGGTTATAAATCTCCGTCTATTCACCGCTCGGTACGCTGATTGTATTAAGGACTTTTTTCGACATTAGAGGAAGATAAATACCACATTAAAGAATGCCTAGTCCTTAGATCCACGCACTAAACAGACCGAACTTAAAGTTCGGAGGGTAATAAATCTACAACAAATAAGCTAATAATCTATCAAATGCCTTCACTGATCATAAAAAAGTGGAAAGATCTCATATACCTATCGTATATACACCTAAAAGAGTGAAAATCCTAAAAGAATATTGAATACACTCTTGACCCCATGATAATATGAGAAGGAGGCCTCCAGGTGCATGGGACTCAATTATATGGAGACGTCCGTAGAAATAGGGAACCAAACAAATGAAAATACTACCCATGGCACTAGAAGAAGCTCAACTTAATATTGAGAAAATCCCTGAAGTGAGTCATCCTGGAGATGGTAACATCCCTGAAGTGATCCATCCTGAGTGATAACCCTAGTGCATATTTGTGCACACAATCCAACGTTGGGAAGTCGGAACACTCAGACTCCATCGTTATAGGAAATCACGAGGAGATGGAGGAAATTAATGAAGAGATATCCCTGAAGTGATGCAGGAGAATTATATAAAAGAAAGACTACAATTGTCAACATATTTTGCCTCTAAAATTGCTAAAATCTGGATCCAGAACCAAAGTCCATGGCAGAGTGTCAGAAGCGCTCAGATTAGGGTCAAATGAAAAGAAGCAATTGAGACAATGCTCACTTAATAAGAGAAACGTTTTTGGTCCCGTTGAACGAGCCTCTCCTAAAATGTTCCCTGTAGGATCAAATGGATTCTTCATTCTGAAGAGAAATAAAAATATCTAAGTGGTGAGATATAAAGTGAGGCTTGTAGCACAAGGGTTCACGCAAAGACTCGGCATCGATTACGATGAAATCTATTATCCTGTAATGAGTGGAATAACGTTATGAAATTTAATATTAATGGCCGAATCCTAAAAATCGCAACATGTATAGCGTCAACATGAAGAGATCGTTATACGGATTAAAATAGTCATGGAAAATGTGGTACAACCGACTTAGTTAGTTCCTCCTGACGAAGGAATATTGTCCCTGTGTGTTCATAAAGAAATCCTAGAATGGATTATGTATCATCTCAATATATGTCGATGGTCTGAATATCATTGGAACCACATAAGAAATAAAGGAAGCAAGTTCTTACCTTACGACGGGGTTTTTGAGATGAAAAATTTTGGTAAAGCCAAATATTGCTTAAGCCTGCAACTAAAATATTTTTCAGAAGGAATTTTTGTTCACCAGTCTATTTATACCTAGAAGGTATTGGAAAGATTTAATGGATAAATCTCAGGCCCCCATGGTTGTAAGATCCCTTGAAGAGGATTATGACCCATTTAGACTAATGATGAAAAATGAGAAAGTCTTTGGACCTGAAGTCCCATACTTATGTCTTATGTATTTTGTGAATTGTACAATGTTTGATATTGCATTTGCAGTAAATTTGTTGGCAAGACATAGTGTAGTCCCAACCAGAAGACATTGGGCTAGTGTCAAGATTTCACTTATATACCTATAAGGTACTCAAGATCTTGGATTGTTTTTCTAGAAGAACCAAGACTTAACTATGATAGGATATATGGATGTTGGCTATCTGACTGATCCCCACAATGCCAAATCTAAGATTGGTTTTTGTGTTTCTCTACTGTGGTTCAGCCATCTTTTGGCGATCTTTTAAGCAGACCTGGGTAGGTGCTTCTACCAATCACTCAGAGATTATAGACTCACGTGTAATGGGTTATATAAAGAGCAATATCACGAAGTATATTGCCCCTAAATTTTTCTATCCTCATAAACTCCAGAAGAATGATGAGGTAAAGATATTACAACTAAATCATATGAAAATCTAGCAGATTTGTTCACTAAGTCCTTGCCAAATCTATTTTTCAAAGATAAGTTAACAGCATTGAAATGAGATGACTTAAAGATATGCAAAGTTTAAGGGGAGTAAAACCCTAGAGTATGACCCATTACATGATTCTAAAGATCCTAATTTATATCCTGAAGATTATAAGTTATGCTCTTTTTCTTTAGTGAGTTTTACTTAAGTTTTCTCACATGAAGGTTTTTAGCGAGGCAACTAGTGTAACACGGAGTGCGAGTGTAATGTACTCTTTTCTTCATCCCCTTTTCTCACTGGGTTTTAGGAGGAGTTTTTAATGAGACATGTGCATTGCGCGGTATTCGCCTAAGGGATAGAATCATTGTTCCAGTATAGAAGGACTCTATTCATTGGTGGACGAATCTGGATTGATATCTTGGGGTTTCTTCTTCTATATATTGGGCATTGCCTTATACAGAAAAATTAATCTAATAAAGAGAGACTTTTTCCTTTACATTGTATTTGCTTCTACTTTATTTATATGATTGCATTAGCGCACTGTCAATTACTGCTAGTGAACAACTACATTTCAAAAAAAAAAAAAAAGTCCTAAGATGCCGACTACACACTTTACTCTACATGTGGCGTCCTTATTCCTTACAGCGTATCCCTTTAGCAACATCTGAAATTTTGGAAATATATATATATATATATATATATATATATATATATATATATATATATTGTATGTATGTATGTATGTAGATACGTTATAAAAATATTTTGGATCAGAGCTATTCACCAAGAGTGCTATGCAATATTAATGAATGTGGAAAAGCAGGTTTTTTAAAACCATAGAAAATGCAGTAATTTGCTATCTTATATGAGGAAATAAATGTATGTATGTAAAGTACATTCTTATGCAGTATTGATGCAAATATCAAGCAAGTTACGTAGAACTCGAATGTTTTGCCAACTTTCGTTTTTTTATTTAAAAAAAGGTGTTTTGTCATCTATTTTTAACATAGCAGCTTAATATCAACCATACGTTGCATGTCCGTGGTGTTTTAGCTAATAGCATTGAGAATGTAGACGTTGTGTGCTTTAGAGGCTAGAGCATGTGCACTGTACAGTTCAAGTGTACAACTTGTTGCCACGAGGCTTTTTTGTTTTTTTTTACTCCGGAAAGCCATGGTAACATGGTACTATATATGGTAGTACCATTCTTATCATGAAATCATGTGTACCATATCTGACCTTTCTTTATTAAGACCCCCCCAAATGGCAAACTACAAGTCTGAGTGGTCACGGCGGTGCCGACTTGTCATCATTATATTACATAAAGTAAGCCTTGAAAATTCTCTCTTTTGTCCCTACTTAGAGTTTCACCTATGTCTATCTAATTATGGAATGTCCTACTTTAAGGTTAAGCCCGTAGGGCAATAATTTGTGACGAAAGAAAGCATTACGATTTAAAAATGGGGGTGATTAGCAGCAGCATAATATAATGCTATTCGTTACGTTCCCTGTGCGGCTATGAGCAGATGCTGCATGTAAGATAACAAAGCGACTTCTCCTTGGTAATTAATATTCACTCGTCCTTTTGCCCCTGTTATGTGATGTTAAGCCACTATGTCACTCTGTGCCTCTGCAATGGTTTTTTTTTTCCCGTTTGTTAAGCCACTATGTTACTCTTTATCTCTGCAATGGTTTTTTCACTACTACATATATGCCCATCAGTACCGGTTGGTAACAGCCATTAGTACCGGTACTGATAGGACTAGAAATGTTTCAAAATATGTCGAGGGTGTATGGGAGAAGCGGAACTCAAACCCGCAACCTCGTGACTCCAGCCTCACCCTTCTAACCCACCCAACCACCATCGCGTACTGATATACATAGAATGTGCATTCTTTTTTAACTTTCCTAAAACGAGGCATCAGTACCGGTTCGTAATTACGAACCGGTACTGAAGCCCTCATCAGTACCGATTCGTAACACGAACTGGTACTAATGCCTCACATCAGTACCGGTTCGTGTTACGAACCGGTACTGAAAGCCCACGACAGTCCTGTAGCTAATGAACCGGTACTGAAGCCCTCATCAGTACGGGTTCAAATCCAACTAGGACTGATGGGCCGGTATGGAAGGCCTGATCTGTAGTAGTGTTTTTTTTTTCGTTTGGATTGTTCCCTTTCATGGTGTGTCTATGGATAGCGTCAAATATTTATCAAAACCAACCGAAAAGAAGACAAGTATATTGTCTATGTGTCAACTTACTTGCCATGATGGCTAGCTTTAAAAATCAGCTTTAATGTTGATAGATCTTTTTCGCAGTCATGAATAGAGTTCAAAAAAATCGATGAAAATCGCTCGATTTTCGTGATTTTCGTTTGTATCAATGCGAACTGGTTTCTAAACCTGCTCGATAAATCAGGTCAATAAAAAAAATTCAAAAATTGAAAAAAATTATACAATGTAAGCTGGTTAAAAATCGGTGAAAATCACTCGAAAAATCGATCGCCAAAAATATTCAACTAGTTCGTTGATTTTTCACGAAAATTGTCGATTTTTGAATTTTTTTCAAAAATTTTGATATTGAAACCTACGATTGTTTATGATTTTTTATTAATTTTTGGCTCGATATTTCTGATGTTTAAGTTTCTAATTTTGAACGATTTTCACAGTTTCGATATTGTGAACCATGTAGTGAATCCGATAGCTCTTGCTATATCATATACAATATGATCTCGAGATTCACGTGCATGAAAATGTGCAGTCGCGTCAGTTATAAGTTTATATGGACTTATAATATAATATTCAATAGCATATGTGTTACGGTATAGCACCTGATAGATCTGATAGTTGTCGAATGATGAACAACACGAACCTCCTATTACAAAAATGTAGCCGTCAACTAGATTGTACATCACTAACTTGTGAGTCTACGCTCGTTAGACCTACTGTCAGTGGTACAACAGTTATACTCTACCGCCTTATCAGAGCACTTCCTCCTGTCCACATAAACTTGTCAGTTTAGGATACATATGGTCAAACTTTTAAAACTTTAGCTATCAATATATTTTTAAATATTTAGATTGGATGTATAAAAATTATATATGTAGATTCGTCTTGAAATGCATTCTTGTAATATTATAATTTTATTGAATTTTAAAAAATATATTATAAAAGAAATTAGTGATTAAAGTTGAGTTAAAGGACCATGTCGATGTTTAAAACAACGACTATTTATGATCAAAGGAAGTATATTCGGGCTGATTGAGGTCCAAAACATTGAATGTTGAATTTTTCGTTGGCTAGATTGTTGAGCACTTGAGCTTGTGCATGGGAGCTTGTAAGACCACTGAGTACACCTGCTTTTGAGATTTGTACGTAGCAGCTTAAAATAGGATTGAGTGGTTTTGTGGTCCATGCAATTATGGTATGTTTCTTTCTTCGTCCTACTAATTAAAGGTTTTTCCTAGTACCTGACAAGGCAGATCGTACCTTTTGAAGCTCTTCTCTGGTTGCGAAAACGTAGGTGAGCAGTGATTGGTCTTTTTACAGCACTAGTGACCTCCCACTTTGGTTTCAAAACCAAAGTTGAAACTCTGCTGCATTTTGAGGTGATTGACTGGCATTGTGCAGAGATAAAGCTAGCCTTCCTCGAGACGAGAGACAGCGCGGCGTACGCCGCGCATGCGACCGGTTAACTGAGGCGGAAAAATGCAACTTTTTTTATGAATGGAAAAATGGGGAAAAACGGTTTTTTCCGGTTTTTTAAGTTTTTTGCGCATTTTTTGGGCCATATGGAGCAATATTTTTGGGGGAAAAAAGATTTTCCAGTCAAAACGAATCGGAATGGGTAAAATGAACCACAACACAATTTTTTGAGTTTTTTTTGCGTTTTTTCGAGCTGTTTTTCCGGTAAGGGCGATTTTTTTTGAAAAAAAAAAATAGGGCCCACACGTAATTTCCAAAACACGTAGGCAATTTTCGGCAAAAAAATGCAACTTTTTTTACGAATGGAAAAATGTGGAAAAAAGGTTTTTTTCCCGGTTTTTTAAAGTTTTTTTGCGCATTTTTGGGCCATCTGGAGCAATATTTTTGGGTGAAAAAAGATTTTCCGGTCAAAACGGATAGGAATGGGTAAATGGACCACAATGTAATTTTTCGGATTTTTCGAGTTTTTTTGCGTTTTTTCGAGCCATTTTTCCGGTAAGGAGGATTTTTTTGCAAAAAAAAGGACCCGCACGTAATTTCCAAAACTCTCAGGGAATTTTGGCAAAAAACCACGCTGACACGTGCCGCGCACGCGCCGCCCCGCCACGTGTCGCGCTGGGAAAAAGTGCGCGCGGGGGGCTCGAACGCGGGCCGCTGGCACTGGGAGTAACGACGTTACCGTTGCGCTACGGCGCCCGCTTGGGCGAGGAGACAGCACGCGATCGCCTTTTATGCTGTCGTTCGGCGCGGGGCGACGTGGCACGATCTCGACCGTCCGACGGCGCGATCGAGCGGTCCGAAAAAGGAGATGATGTGGAGGCTGTCCGGAGCTCTCAAACCTACAGAATGTAATAAAGGTATAATGTGTAGTGTTTAGACGGATAGGACGCGCAATAATAACCGCACTTGGTGGTGAAGAAAGAAAAAGAGCGAGATCGAGGAGCCTGTGGCACTCACCTGCTTCGTGAGCATTTCTGCATTCTGTGTAATAGCATATTGTGTTAACTGTAAGTATGTAACATTGATTTTAGTACGTTCATCAACAATACGCCAGTCAAAGGCACAATTTCTATACAATTGAGTTATTACGGAAACTGCATCATTATGCTTGTCGAAACACATGGGTTGCTATAATAATATCAGCCAATTAATTGCATGCTCACCAATGCAAGGACGTACTACTAGATTCCGACGGTTTAGTGCATGGTTGCTTGGCGTCGCCGGCAACTTGTATGATCGCCAAACATATTTAATTACCAAGGACCGAGCCATTTCTCGGTTAGCAAGACTGCCGTCGTGCAGCATGCCTATCCTGGGTTTGAACCTCAGGATCAGTATGGGCGCTCATCGAATAAATCGGATAAGTACATGCGTATATGTTAAGTGGAACAGCGCGTTTTCATGCTACCAAAGCTATCGATCCTCTAATTAATTACTTAAGCGTGTGTAGTGGATACACATACATGTGTGTGCGTGTGGTGGCATGAGTGCGGTGT
The DNA here is from genome assembly GCA_036346355.1 of Rhipidocladum racemiflorum. NCBI lineage: Eukaryota > Viridiplantae > Streptophyta > Magnoliopsida > Poales > Poaceae > Rhipidocladum > Rhipidocladum racemiflorum. Next base: position 55,758,552 of record CM070588.1, on the reverse strand, counting down.
GTGTGGGCTGTGTGCGTCCCACTGTAACGCTAAAAAACATATTTAATCACCACTCCATCATATTTTTGGTTTTTTTAAGAACAACGCGTACATATGTAACATCCTAAATTTCCTAAAAGTAAAGTATTATTTTCCAAAAATCACTTTTCTGTATTTTCTTGTATTTTTCAAGATTTTCAACATTTAAGAAAATTGTTTCTATAAATCTAGCTGTTCTCCAAAAATTTTCACAACTTTTCGAGTTGGTTTGCTAAGTTTAGAAATTCAATCTTGTTTCTATGATTAAATTAATTGGAAAAATGTTTTAAAATCCAATTTTCCTTTCTGGGCCGAATCTCGCCCATGCAGTAGCGGAGGACGGGAAAAAATTCTGATATGGCGAAATTATTATTTTTATATACCTTTATTATCCGTTATTGTTCCTTAGACGTGTGCATCTCCTATCCTAATCTTAACATCAATTTTAAGGTAAGGTAATAGGATATCATCCTATTCTCATTTCGATAGTAGGTGTATTATAGTGGCGGAGGACGGAGTAAAATTATGATGCGGCAAAATTGGTAGGATGGAATATTAAACAATATCGTAATGCCAAAAAAATTCATACAGAGTATATAAGGAGCAAAGTATTCGAGTTCAATCTACTGGACATCTTGCTAAAATAATTTTTCAAATCCACACATGAAATCATCAGGGTAAATATTTCATAAATATTTTGTGTTACTGACAGAACATGTGCTAAAAGTACTAAGGATCCACGTGGCAGAGCAGGTATGGCAGGTGCCATACCCAGCCATACCTGCTCTTCCGCCCCTGCGCCCATGGCCCATTTCTTTTCTCTCCTCACCTCACCGTTCTGACCCAGCTCACTTGTGCTTGCTCACCCGCCTTCCCTCACCCTAACGCCCTAGGCCCGCCTGCCAAACTTCGTCTTCCACCTCGCTCCGCGCCCGCACCCATGAGGAGAGCCATTGCATTCGTCGCCCTTCACCTCGCCACTGGCTTGTGGGACCCTGTCATAGGATCTGTCGTCCTCCTTACCGTCCACGAGCCGACCACCCACGCCTGTCCACTATCCACCGAGTGTAGTCGACGCAGCTCACGCCATTGCCCACGGTTTCCGACTGAGCCGCCCTTGGTTTTATCGCCTGGCATAACCGATCGACTCTGCCTCGCCCCATCCCATCGCTGCTCAGCATCTCTTCTCCTTGTCCTCTTCCGCACGTCGCTAGAAGGAAAGGAACCCAAACTCGACACTCTTAACTATGTCAAATTCCTCGCTCTTTACTATGTCTCACCGTGCCCGCGAGAACTCACGAGCTTTCCCCGACCATCTCATCCATACTTAAGCTCTAGTGACTGCTTCACCATCTCCCTAGTTGCCACTTGTTCATTTTCACAAATATCCAAGCTCTTGGCGCTCTGGTTTAGCGGGAACATGCACATCGTCCTCAATGCTGGTGAGGCCACTATGAGCCACCATTGCCACCGGTGAGCTCTCTTTGCTCGACATTCGAGTCACCTCTCTCCTTAGGCTATGCTCACATCTAGCATGCATGTCTTCATGGTGGAAGCTGCAGGGAGCCGCAATGCCACCAACGCCTCCCTTCCTGGTGAATGCACAGTGTTGCTCCATCGTGTTTCCATCGTTTTGGTGAGCTTGGTCTTGTGCCAACCTAGTTATCTTGCGCCCCATACTCCAATGATGATAACCCCTAGCTCAATTTCCTCATTCTTGCAGTGAAGCCTTGGAACCCTAACCATTCCTTTATTCTATGCCGATGTCAAGCCTTGGAACCTTGACCATTCCTCTATTCTATGCCGATGTCACCTTTACCCACGATTCTTGCCTTTTCGGTGAGCCGCTTGTCAATTCCTTGCTTATGAGCCATCTTCAGCATATATGCAAGCTAATGCACACCATCTTATAACCCTTCCTTTGCTGTCTTTCGTTGTCACCAAGGACCTTGTTGCCACCACCGCTGTTCACTACTGACCAACCACTCCAGTGCCCCTTCATCGCACGTGGGCCCGATTAGGTTAAGAGAACCTTTTTTTATAATCTAAACCAGTATTTATTTATGAGTCACTAACAACTCGGCCCTACATGTCAATTTAAAGTTCAAAAAAGGGAAAGGGCCTTTAATTCGAAGGAGGTACGCCTTCTCTATTGGAAAGAACATTTTACTAGTTTGCTCCTTTGATGTTACCTCTTAGCACAATATTTTGTCTTTTCTTTTTCTTGATTTTCTCAGCCAAGCTAAATTCAAATACTTATAACTTTTGCATACAAACTTCAAATTGAGTGAAACCAGTTTATAAATTTTGATAAAATCATGAGATTTCATAATAGATAAAAAATATTTGAATTTAGTCTCTGTTTGAGTTCTTTGAACTCTTATTTATTCCATTCAATGTTTCACGTGTAGATATCGACGCGCCTGAACATCTCGAAATCAAGCAAGACCCAATGTTCAACAAGTAAGGCAAGCACCCCTTTGATCATATTTGATCCCATATTTAACTATTATAGATGTTGTGTTTAAAACTATTATGCATTTGTGTAATTTTGGTAAAAATTGCTATATTGGTATGGATAGTAGAATATATCCAATTATTGCATGTACTCTACCTTGACAAATTATTACCCCATTGTTGTCACCTTAATAACTATCCACTTCTCATATAATTAATCATGGATATTTTATATGAAATGTCTTGGTAGATGCTTAGCCATACTCACATCGATACTAGATGAACTAGGTTGGTTATGGTCAAAATGTTCAAAAATGGGAAACATTTAAGTATTAGTCCATATATGGTACCTCTATTATTTTGGCTACGAAATAAAATAGAAAATATGTTTTGGACTTGGGCGAATGGTTGTGGAGACCATGCTTGTGCATGAGATGTTGGTATGTGGTTCTCACCTGAGTCACTAATGACCAAGTCTACGGTGTAGTTAGATCCAATAACCAATGTACAAACCACATGTGCCTTTTATGGGAAGGACCTAGTCTAATAAGTTGTCGCAATCTAGCAACAAAATTGTAGGTGCTATAAAGAGGGTATTAACAAATGGTTTGTTGTTAGGACCGGCAATGTAAAGGATTTGTCATAAGCTCTCAAATGGGTACCAATGGTGTGGCGTGACATGTTTTCATATGGTGGGATGTTTATTTCGTGTGGATAAAGTTGTATGGCCTCTATAGAGTGTACGAATCTATTTAAATAGCCAGGTTCATATGTAACATCCCAAGTTGTACCCAAATGAAATGATAAGTTTCCAAATTATTATTATGCATTTGTTATAATTTTTTTTTGAATTCTTCTGGCTTTCATATAATTTTCTGCAATTAAGGAAATGTCTTCTTCCAATATCCAGCTGTTGTTTTTAAAATTTGAAAATATATTTGTGTAACATCCCAAAAACCCATGAATTTGAAATATAAGTGTTCATGCTAACTTTGACCCTAATTTAGCTTTTGGCATTTTCTGGAATTTTAAGAGAATTTCTGCATTTAAAGAAAACACTTTTAAATAGACTTGTCATGGTTTTGAATTTGATACTTCAAAGTTTCAAAGAACCCAAAGTCCGAAAATAATTTTTTAAAATCCTAAATAATACTAAAAACACCTCCGAAAAGTTCAGAATTTTTTTAATTTATTATTGCTTATGAAAAATCAAATTCAGCAAATCTTCAATAAGATAAAACAATATTTGAATTTTTAAAATTGCCATAGAGCTAATCATGATTTGAAATATTTATGAGAGAATTAGTGTTAGCTCAAGGTCATTCACAAACATTTGTAAAACTTTTTAACACTGTTTGATAACTCAATTAAATTTGAGAAGTAAAGGTCCAAAGCTTTCAAATTCTCTTTTCTACTGCCAAGTGGGACCTACACATTAGGCCACGGCTTCACTGACATGCAGGCCCCACCTAGCACTCCGCTCCGCCCTAGGTTGTGTGCACACCATGCTGCACCAGCTTACTCCGTGCCCAAGAAGTTAGTGCTACATCGCTACCGTCTTCTGTCATGGCACCGTAGCCCTTCGCTAATGCTCCGTTGCACCAAGCACAACCTGCCACACCTAGGAACTTGCACCACCAAGTCATCCTGTCCCTCTATCGCCCATGCCCGCTCAAGTTGCCGAGCCACTGTTGTGTCCAGCTGCATCACTTCATCCCGCCTTGCTGCCACAGCTACCCTACCGCCCTGGCACCTGTAACACCCCAAAATTTTGCTTTTCTTAAATTCATGTGTGATTTGGCACTTTGGTGAATTTTTGGAATTTTCTGGAGTTTATTTGGATTTATTTGAAATTTATTTGAATTTATTCCATTTTGAAATAATTAAAGAATTAAACTTTGCAAATAAAAATTTGTTGGAAATATTTTATTTGAGTCCAAAATGTTCCAGAATTTTTCTGGAATTTTTCTGAGTCTTTTGCTATTTTTAATGATTTAATTGAATTTCTGATAATTTAATTGGATTAATTAAATCGAGTTGGTTTCTTGTTCCTCGGCCAGGACCGAGTCAGTCGGACTCGAGTCCGACCGCGCCCGATTGGTCGGTAGAACCCGCCGTGAACCCAAACTGCGTGGACCGTTGGATCTTGATCCAACGGCCACGATTGAGCCACGTCACCCGAGCCCGACCGAGCGCCACTACCGCCGAGTCGACTCGAACCCAAACCCACGCACCATTGGATCTCGATCCAACGGTGCGTGCGTGTGCCACGTCACCCTCTCGTGTCGCCGTCGGACTCGCGCCCGCAGCGGAGTGGGCCTCGGTTTCAGCGCGTTTCACGCAGGCGAGAGGCCCTATTTAATGCGCCACCGTCTTGCGGACGCCGACTTCCGTCTTGCGTAGCCTAAACAACGTCGCCTAAGCCGCCGCCGTTTAGCCACAATAGCTCGCCGTAGTTGCCGTAGCGCTCCGCCGCGGTTAAGTGCTGTTTCCGCCGTCCTCCGCCGCCATTGATGTCGATCCGGGCAGAGAGGTCAAGCGCGTCGGAGGACCTCTCGCCAGCCGAACACGCCCGTAGCGCCGCTGGCGTGGTCGCTGCCTCAACTCCGGCCCGGCCAGCGCGCGACGCCATCAGGGCCTCGAAAGCTTCTCGGCCGTCCGATCAAGATCGCCGCGCCCAGATCACGCCACGCGTCACCGTCGGTGAGATCCCAATCCAAAACTCCAGATTCAATCTCAACCGTTGGATCTAGATCCAACGGTCGAGATCAAACGCGTTAACCCAAACACATGAAAGCCAGATCTAATACGGGCCGTTGATTTTGAATCAGCGGCCGAGATCGTGCCACGCGTCGGGAAAGGCCGATTATCGCGCGGCAGCGGCCAACGCACCTGCAGCGTGTGACGCTGACACGCCGGGCCCGCGTGTCAGCGACTTAGCCGCAACCGCACCGTGGCGTCGCCAAGACGGGCCCGCTGTCGGCCAGCCACCGCGTGCGGTGGCGTCACCGATGGGTCCCACTGTCGGCCGTGGCCGAGTCCCGACGTCGGCAATGACGTCACCCGATGGGTCCCGCTTGTCGGCCACTTGAGCCATGGGCCGGGTCCACGGTGACCGAGCCAAACCATGGACCACGTCCATGAACCGGCTGACGTCAGCAGACCAATCAGAGACTGCCACGTGTCCTTGCTGACGCAATAATTAATTTCCGAAAAAGAAAATGATTTATTAATTCGAAATAATGATTTCTGATTTTGATTCAAACTTCAAACGCTTATAACTTTTGCGTTTCAACTCCGATTTGAGTGATTCAAATTTCTAAATTTGTATTAAATTGAGATCTACCTAATGATGAATTTTATTTAATTTTTGGACTAAAGTTTTTCTCTGTAATATTATTTAATTGATTATTTAAACTTCAAAATGCTATAACTTTTGCATTTAAACTCCGAATTTGACGATTCCAGTTTCTAAAAATTCATAAAATTATGTTCTCTCTATTTATGGACTTTATTTGGATGTTTGGACACTTTTTTGTCTACTGTTTTATTCATTTGTTGCTATTTGCACGCGTTACGAGTAGACGTTGAAGTGCCGGAAGGATTCGAAGGAGAAGTATTGACCCAGGAGCCAGCTCAGGACCAAGAGCAAGTACTTTTTGAAGGCAAGTTATGCTTTGACCATATTGATCCTATTTTGAAACCTATTTTGATTTAATTTATTGCATGCTAGTTCAATTAGAAAATACTTTATTTAAATTAGGGATGCAAATGGGCCGACCCTAGGGTCTTCTTTGGCCCACTTTAGTTCATTTGTTTGCACTAAAAACTTAATTTTTACTCCACCTTTTAAGTTTTAGTGCAAACAAATGAACTAGAGTGGGTCAAAGATGACCCTAGGGCCGGCCCATTTGCATCCCTAATTTAAATATGGGAAATTAGATAAATGCCAAATTGCTGTATGACACCTTGGTTAATTATATATATGTGCCATGACCCTTGTCACCCTAATTGTGGTTTACTAGTTGGACACTATTAAATTGCCAACATGGGAATTTAGACCGTTGTAGTATATTGCTTAGACCTGCTACGTGCTCATGACATGATTTTGGATAATCAAATGTTAATGTTGACTTAATGATATATTGAACCTGTTTTGGAAAGGTATCATGTGTTGTGATGTTGATAGCACGTGGTGCATGGTAATCAACTGGGGTTTGATAAATAGCTTTTGACCGGGGCATGTGGCAAGAATGATCAGGTGGGCCAGTTGTGGCACCGGAAACGTTGGTTTGGTTCTTCGAGTAGTCTTGCCCTGGTCACCCTAAGGACTTAACCTTGCAAGCCTTTGAACTGAGTCAATCGTGCAACCACATATCTGTTATGGGACGGACCTAGTTGAATAAGTTGCTAATAACGTACCTGTGGGACCTCAGGTTGTCAACTACACCCTTTGTGTAAGTTGTACGGGGGAGCGTACCAGGGCTGCGGCCAGGTACCCATCTAACGGTTGGTTGGCCTAAACTTCGCCTTTGCTAAGGGAAGGGTTAGTGTGCATCACCGGAGAGGACCACTTGTATTGTTAGAAGTTTCCGAAAGACTTTGTTACGGGAACTCGCCTTTGTGGTGTTTGACTGTATCTTGTGGGTAAAGTGCATAACCTCTGCAGAGTGTATAATCTATTCGAATAGCCGTGTCCGCGGTATTGGACATCGCTCGGGAATTACAGTCAAGGGTTAGACTTTCTTGAAAATGACTTGGACTTGAAAGATTGGGTTTGGTTAAACAATGTTGTCGATGGAAATGTGGTTTAGGAATGGGAAAGATGTTGATTAAACTCCTGGAAAAGTTATTGATCTTATACTTGTTTCTATTGCTTTCGAATCTACTTATGCTACTTGTCAAATCTTTGTTTCTTTGCAAATATACCCTGAGCTATTCCTTTGTATTAAGCCACGCATGTAGTATATTAGCGTGCATTGCATGACTTCTCGAGTACCAAAGTACTCACCCTTGCCACAATACAACACCAGTTGAAGAAGAATCCACATCAGCTTTGGAGGAGGAGCTTCCCGAGGAACCGTCTACTTAGGAAGCGAGCCCAGTCAGTTGCTTGTGGTATACTGGATGGCGCCACGAAGTTATTTCATTTTCCGCTGCTATTATTTCTCTCTTAACAAGTTTCGCCCTGCGTGGCGTATATTTGTAACTTGACCATAAGGTCGAGCAACCAGTTTGACTATTTAATTAAAATACTTTATTACTATCGAGTGGTATGATTGTGATATTTACCGATGTTAAGACTGTGTGCACTAGCGCGTTCCTGGACTAGTGCTGAATACACAGAGGGTCCGGATTTGCAAATTCGGGTCCCGACAGCACCATGCATGAACGAGCTTTCCGCTGGGTTTTCCTGCTTTGATGTCACTGCATTTTCTCTTCTGCTTGTCCACTGACCAAGACTCATGAGTCCATCATCGAGTTCCCCTCCTTGTGCCTATAAAAGCCACTCCACCAATGCCCTAAGCTTCCTTCATGCCTCCCTAACCTTCCAAAACAGAGACCAACACTAATTGCACTGTCGTGCCACCCATAGTCGCCGAGCACCCAAGGAGCAGAGCAAGACCAATCAAGTAGTTTAGTGAGCCATTTTGCAATTCCTCATGCTCTAAGCCTTCCCAGGGCATCGTGATCATGTTTGCCTCTTGTATAATATCTCAAAGCCTCGAAAATGTCGTCACCGCCACCCTCTTCTTCTCTAGTTTCGGCTAATGGTGCCAAGCCTTCTCGAAGCTCCTCCATTGCTGCGAGGTAACAAAATGGGCCCCCTGGACCATGTGTATGCTTTCACATCCATTCCCTGACCTTAAACAATCCTAGGATTCCCTCGCGGCTAACCGCCATTGCTGTCGCCACTCAATCTCACCGACGGTCATCTTTGATGACTCTCAGCCGCCACTGACACATCCGCTAGGATCTCTTGTCTCCCTCGAGCTAGCCCCACCATTGACTGAGCACGAGCAGCCACCGTTCCCTGTCGGTGCCTCTTGCGCTGTCGTGCTCTTCTTAGGGAAACTAACCAGTGGGCCCGACATGTCAGTCCCCTCTCTCATTCTCACTCAAGCCACTAACAAAGTGGACCACATATTAGTTTTGTATTTAAACCGATTTTAAGTAATGTATCTATAACATGTGGGCTCAAGGATAAATAAAAGAATTAAAACTTAAAATTTGAAATAGTATATAACGCATGGGTCGCAACATGTGGACCTCACATGTTAGTGACTAAAATTAAATAAAAAATAATAGAAAATAAGAAATACATATTCACTATTGGAAAGCACATTTTGCTATTTTATGTGATTTTCAGTACATTTCAAATTCAAATGCTTATAGCTTTTGCAAATGAACTTCAAATTAATTGAAACTAGTTTCTAATTTTTTTATAAAATCATGAAATTCCTTTTTATGAAAAAAATATTTAAAATTTGACCTTGTTTAAATTTAAATTCTAATTAGAATGATTCCTAGCCCATTCAAATTTATAATGCTTATAACCTCTTCAAATAAAATGCAAATTTGGTGAAACTAACTTATAAATTCTTATAAAATCACAAAATTTTCATTACTAAAAAAATACTTAAATTTAGGCTCACTTTGTATTATGTTCCTATTTAGTGTAATTCTCAACACATTGAAAAATCAAATATACTCGTAACCCTAACAAATAAATCCCAAATTGAGCAAGACCAGTTTCTAAACCATTCTAAAAACAAGAACCTTTCGTTTCTAAAATAATATTTGGATTTTGAATTTGTTTGAATACTTTTGCTTCTTATTGTTGCAATTCGATGAACCTTGTATTAACACAGACGCTCTGGATACCATCACTGTCAATGTCGACCCCACCCCAGAGATCAACAATCAAGGCTCTTTGATCATATTGATCCTAGTATTTTACCAAGTTTATATTGTTTTTTTATTGAATCTATTTATGCCTGCATTTTCTTTTCGGTAAATTGCTATATTGGGTACTAATTGATATATCCATGTAATTCATGGAACTTCTTTAATAAATATCATCATGTTAACCTTGATATCCCTAAGGTAGATAGATATTATAGAAATATCAATTGGGTATAATCGAATATTACACATTTGCTTGGCCTTTAAGGCCATATTGTAAGAACTGTGCACATTGGAACTATATATTGATATTATATTGTGTATGGATGTGATAACCATGTTGTGAATGTGTGTACTAACCACTGATCATGGGATCAGTATGATATGTGACGATGATTAATATGTCTTATTCTATTTTGGGTCTACGATTTCTTAAATAAAAGCCCACCAATAATAATGAGGCCCATGGCCCATTAACTGGTTATGGTTCCAACCAAAGTTAAATTTAGTCACGTGGAAATACTCCCAACCAGTGTGTTAATACTAGTCAAAGATAAGATTTACCCCAATCACCCAGATCAGTTATATATACTGGTCGGGGAAACTTACAGTTCAGTTCCCCCGACCAGCTAACAGGTCGGGGAATGAGTTGGCTTCACCCCGACCTGATAGTTGGTCGAAGAGGCTATTTCCCTCACAAAGAAAGCATACGGAAATTTCTTTCCAACAAGTACAGATAACTAATTAGACTTTACTCCCTATGAAGAGACACCTTTTGAAGAGAAGACACCTTTTTCTATGAAGACATCTCTTAGAGGATAGTAACTGTCATCCGTTCATCCAATATAAATAAGGAGCATGCGCAAGGATGAACAAAGACACACAGATTCCAGACAACAAGAGGGTAGAAAGATTCAACCATTCCAAGCATTCTAGGATCAATAGTATCTCTTCATTTTTCTATTCGAAAGTTTGTACTCTTTGAAGACATGTGACTAAATAAAAAAAAGCAATCCCATTTTTTATTCCTTTTAATCTCTGATTTGTTAGACAAAAGCAACCCAAATTATATTTGTAAGCTCAATTTAGGGACCCTCTGGTCTTGAACATTGATAGTTGGTGCTAGAGAAAGGTCATCCATCGGAAATCAAGATTAAAAAGGTAATGTGCTGTCATCGTAAGCAATGGATGAATAAAACTCATTTGATCTCACCAACTATGCACTCCTCACTACTCCGAATATGTTAATAAGGCAGAATTGTCGATATCAAAGTCTTCACCCAAACTGGGTGAGGCCACAGCAGAAGTGACACTTCCTGAGAAATCAGGAGGTAAGAGCTTCTCTGTACCCACCCTAGTATTAGAGGCAGATGTCCGTGGATTATGTCCTATGGAAGTCAACGATATTCGAATTCACCAAAGTAATGGTAAAATCCATGAAAATTCATCTTCAAAAGATTTTCTTAAAAGACTTGAACTCGATTGTACCCCATCATCATTTGATGAAGAAGTACACACCCCATCCATCAATTTCGGATTCCATGTCTGTGCAGCTACATAAGAGACAGATGCACAACGGGAGAACTTGAACAGCGCATGACCCAAGAAAGGGCATGAAAGGTTGCCCAGGAGCAATGTGATAGCCTCGCAAATGCCAAACAAAATGTTGTGGAAGTGGCAATATGCCAATACCATAACTTCCAACCAAGGACTTCACGTAGACCAGATCCCTTATGGAGTTGTCCCCGACATAACCCTCCGATCAGGCCACCGGTTCAAAGGATGGCATTAAGGGATTTAAACTCAGTTCCAAGTAATTCACAGGAGGAAACTCCTATGGATAGGCTTCGTATTATAACTAATGTAATTTTAAGCCAACCTGTGGATGGGTATAATGTATCACTCATAAGATTTTACTTGTTGATCTGTCAGAAGCTACTGCAAAAATACAGAGTATCTCCCCTTTCGCGAGGTGTTTGACTGATTCTCGTGTGGGTCATTCCTCATGTGGTGGGCATCAACCGAGCTCCGACCACCAATAGAGAAGCGAGCCACGAAGGAGAAGTGCTTTTGATAGGCTTTGCCTAGGTGAAAATATTAACCGTGGTTGGCGATGACCTCGTTCTCCTGAATATGCTGAACAAATTCCTAAGGTAGGAACACATTTGGGATTATATATAGGATACAAAACCTTTTCTCTAGGGCTCAAGAGCGTAACTTGGCATTGTAACACCCCGACATTTAATATGCCTGAATGCTACCAAACATAAGCTAAACAACATCTAAATACCACAATTAAACATAAATTCCAGCAAAGGCGCACATGCTAAAAACCGAGATTTCGGCAGCATCTCCTTTGTTTTAACATGAATTGAAGGAGCAATAACAGTAACACAAGTTATATCATAATGGAAAGCATCTAAAACAGCAATAATTAACGACTTAGCAACAATGTAAGTCTAGTTCCAAACATATAATGTCTCCAAGAGTCAAACGAACGAAAAGATTCTCATTTAGCAAAGCTAAGCCTTAAAGCAATGATCATCACACGCAATTTATTATCAACACTAATTGAATGACTTGTGAAATCAAAAGAGTGAAGCTACGTGTGGAAGTGTGACTATTTCCCTTCCCCGCATGCCGGATTCATGGTACCTAAAAGAAAACAACATAAACACAAGCGTGAGTTCATCACTCAGCAAGCATATTGCAATGGACAACAAGAACAATAACATGGCAATAATGTCTCACATCATGTATATCATCTCATTCATGAACACATAACATTATCATCATCATTACGTATGCAATGCAATGCAATGCTCATGTCTCCTTGGAAACTCATACCGGTATGGTTGAGTACACACCCGTCGGTGTGCACCCTCTCCCCCCTTCCATCCCGAAGATGGAGGGTGCCTACTCCTCGCTTCCAAACACCACGTGGATGGACTCACGATGTAGGACTTACTCAATGGCTCTCCGGATTAGTCATAACTTTCTCACCGACCTTCCCCGGACTAGTTATGACTTTCTCACCGCCGGGCCATGTAACATGCATGTATGCAATTATGCCAACATCATATTTAACTCGTTACATTAACACATGGCATCATAACATAATAAACATGCTCATCATATCATTGGCAATCATTAAAGCATGGCAAGTGATCATATATCATGTAGTCAATTCCATCTATTCTCAACAAGCAACCTACAAATCGGTATCCATTACAACACACTTGCCTCAACCACGGGCAACGGATTGGCGGGAAGTAGAAGGCACTCCCGGGGTCGCACCACCTACACATAGGTATCACACACTCACAATCATGTCCACAAAACAGTACGCAAACCCTCATCTACCCCGACATTGCCAACCACTCGCAAAACCTAAAAACAGAGGTTCTGTCCCGTCGGGACAGCAGCCTTCCAAAAGGCATAACTCGGGTTCTAAGACTCCGAATCAATTAAGCGAGTACATCCTCGCGTAGCTTAGGAAAGTTCCCAACTTTTTATAGGTATAGGGAAAGACTGATTCGGACTCTAAAGTATTTTAATCTACAAAATACCGTGATCTGTTCCAATCACGTCACAGATTTTAACACGCTTGGTAAAACAGCCATAACTTTCAAACGGCTGGGCGGAATTTAATGTTCATTATATCCACGGAAATATAACGAAATTATCTAAAACTTCTTCAACGTCCGTACGACCAGATTCCGACTCTAATTTGGCGAAAAACCGAACCCTAGGTCGACTGCTCATGCTGCCCGAAACAGAGAACGTGGCAACTTCTAGATCTAATCCAATCTACTCAATTTCAGTACCACCAATTGATCTAAAAACTTGATAAAAACCCTTAGAACAGTACCTAGATCAACCCCAAGGATTCCCATGGCCATACCTTTGCCCAACGCACGAAAACCCAATAGATCTCCTCCCGGTTCGCGCGATCTCCTTCCTCGCTCCAATCCCGCCGGATCTCCTTGTCGCGGAGCGCTCCAACGGATGGATCTTTGAGGTGTGGAGGTGGAGAACTCCCCTAGGGGCAGCAAGGGAGGAGGATAGGTGGTGGAGAGGTGGTGGAGCAATGGGGGAGGTGGAGGCGCCACAAGGGGGAGGTGGGGAGGTGTGGGGGGGGCGGCTAGGACTTGTGGGGGCGCAAGGGCAGGGGGTGAACGCCTAAAGGGGCTGGGGGAGGCCTCCAACCAGGTCTCCTACTCCTATTAGGACTCAAACTCCATCCCACCAAAGCCCACGACCCTTTCCTTTAGGCCCAAACTCCCCCGGAAAGGCCCAAAACCCCGGAAACGCTATTAAGTCTCCTATCATATGGTTTTAACCTCCAATACCATATTTCATAAAGTTTTTTGACCTTAACATTCACGTTAAATAATGTCACACCATTCCGTAGTATCACAGGCATGAAAAATTCAAGCCAAATCCTTTGAAAAGCTTTGATGGAATGCAAAATCCATCAAAATTCCTTCAAATCTATACCACCACCATCCAAGCTGCCGGTGGCGATGAGAATGTAATGGAAACTTATCTTCCTATTGTCCATAAAGGATCTGCAAGAACATGGTTATTCCATCAACCTGAAAGATCCATTTTCAGTTGGGAGAATTTATGCCGTGCCATTTTAAACAATTTTAAAAGTTGTTACGCTAAGCCAAGTAAAGAGGACGACTGACATCGTATTCGTCAAACCTCAGATGAAAATTTACGTCAGTTTATCAAGAGGTTTGTGGAGGTTCATAACACAATTCCTAATATATCCGATGATTATGTGATTCATTCATTTAAATAGGCTGTACATTACAAGCATTTCACGGAGGACCTCAACATTCACCCACTATATACTATATCAGAACTCTTTAATATGGTAGATAGGTATTCAGATACTCATGAGGTAGTTGAATGGAATTGTATGGTCGACAAATGCCATACTCCACCACAACCGAGGTTGAAGATCACATAGGAAATAAAATCCAAAAAGATCTCTACACCTGAAGACCGCAAAGGTAAAAATAAGAAAAAGAACAAAAATATCTCTTAAAGAGAGGTAGCAAGAGTTTCTGAACGGCCTGCATATTCCAAGGATAAAGCCCTTTAGAAGAAGAAAGCTGGTCGGCCAGACGACCATTTTGTTCCCAAGAGTTCCGCTTCAAATAGTGAAAATGGACAATGGTGTCCTTTACATAATGCACCTGAACATGACTTGCGGAATAGTCGTACATGGCAAAGGCGTATAGAGGAAATTTACTTTGGTAAGAGTCCTATGCCAACTTTACCAAAAGGTCAGGTCAACAAGGGCACAGATAGAGATGAAAATATGGGTTATCAGAATCCTGATAGTCATATCAATATGATCTTTGGAGGTCCTCTGCATACTCTTCAAAGAGACAGTTCAAGCTTGGAGGGAGGTAAATAACATTAACACCCGACCAAGAAAGCCAGATTTTCCGAGGTGGTCAATGTCACGAGCACTTTCAACAGGGATGACTTCCCAAAAGGTACGGTAATTTACATAAACTTTCTTTAGTGGTATCTCCGACTATTAGTAATTTTAGGGTATAAAGAGTTAGAGTTGATGGAAGAAGTTTCTTAGACTTGCCTTTCATCCATACTCTAGATGAAATGCAAATCCCTCGTTCTAATATCTAACCAGTGACAAATCTCTATTTCGGAATTGTCCCAGGTCCTTCGGTAACTTCGATTGGACAGATTGTGTTACCTGTCACTTTTGGAGATGCCAGTATCCTCATAACAAAGTTAATTTCATTTGAAATTGTTGGTTTTGAATTAGCATACAATGCAATTCTAGGTAGACCCTCACTCACAAAATTTATGGTAGTTACTCATCACACCTACCAGAGTTGCAAAAAACTTGGTTCAAAAGGTGTAGTTAATGTGCAATGTAATCAAGTTGCTGCACTAAAATGTGAAAAAAATCACTTGAGATTGTCGATCAATTACCATTAAGAAATTTTGATGATGCAGATAAGCATTGTAAGGTCGATAAGCCTAGCAAGATAGAGAGGTTAAAGGTTAATCTACAACCCAATGAGCAAATAAAGCAAGTTCCCATCGACTCATCTGACCAGTCAAAAACTGTTCGCATAGGATCAAGAATGGATGCTAAATAGGAAGACACACTCATTGCCTTTCTCCGAGCTAACGCGGATGTGTTTGTGTGAAAACCATTGGACATGCATGGAATCCCAAGGGAGGTAATACACCACAGGTTAGTTATCCGACTTGAAATACGAACAATAAAGAGGAAGCTATGGAGATTCGCTCCTGATCAGCAAGAAGCTATTCGATAAGAGTTGGATAAACTCTTTGAAGCTGGTTTCATTCGCAAAGTTGATCATCCAGATTGGCTTGCGAACCCATTTATGGTCAAGAAGGCAGATAGTAAGTGGCGAATGTGCATCGATTTCACCAGCCTAAATACTGCTTGTCCAAATGAAGATTTTCCTTTGGCCCGAATAGACCAGCTGGTCAACTCAATAGTGGGTTGCAAACTAATGAGTTTCCTATATGCATACTCATGTTATTATCATATAAGCATTGCAAGAGAAGATAAAGGCAAGACTTCCTTCATTAGCCCATTTGGAATTTACTGTTGTCAAAAGATGCCATTTGGGCTGAAAAATGCTGAAGCCACGTACCAGCTACTCATGCAGAAGACTTTCATAAGCCAAATTGGAAGAAACCTCAAAGCTTATGTTTATAATCTCATTGTAAAGTGCAAGAAAAGCTCTGACCATTTTTCAGATCTAGCCAAAATATACTATAATTTGAAAAGAATGGAATAAAATTATATCATAAAAAATGTACTTTCAGAGTTCTTCTAGCAAATTGCTAGGTTCACTTGTATGTTCATGCGGAATTGAAACCAATCCTAAGAAGATTCGTGCCATTGAATCCTTGAAATATCCTTCTTCAGTGAAGGAGGTACAAGGATTGAATGGTCAGATGGGTGCTCTCAATCACTTTATATCTAGATCAGGAGAACGTGGTTAACCTTTCTTTAAGGTAATAAAAATTTGATAAATTTCACTGGTCAGATGAAGCAGAAAAGGCCTTTAAAGACATTAAGAATTATTTGTCAAGCCCACCTACATTGGTATCGCCCAACCCAGGGGAACCTTTGTTACTTTATCTAACGGCTACAAAAAATGTGGTTAGTGTTGTCCTGGTCGTCGAACGAGATATGGTACATAAACTTGTATATTACGTAAGTGAAGTTTTACTTGGACCAAAGGAGAGATACCCTCATGTTTAGAAACTAGTCTATTCCTTATTAATTGCTTTAAGAAAATTACGACATTATTTCCAATCTCATAGGATTACAGTACCCTCATCTTTTGCTTTGAGTAATATTCTCTATAACCAAGAAGCAACTGGTCGAATTGCTAAATGGGCAGTCAAACTTGGATCTTTTGATATCCAGTTCATTGCCCGATTAGCAATTAAGTCACAAATTTGGTAGATTTTATCACTAAATGGACTAATAGTGAGCCTTCTGCAGAAGAGAAGTTCACTGATACTAACCACTGTACTTTATACGTTGATGGTTCTAGAGAATTAAGAGGTTCAAGGGCTGGTATAGTAATGGTCACACCGTAGGGTAGGGTGATCAGTTACAATACGTAATTTAGATACAATTCCCTGCTACCAATAATGTAGCAGAGTATGAAAGTTTTCTAGCCGGGTTCTGAGCAGCAATATCCATTGGAGTTCATCGTATTTTAGTGAAAGGTAATTCACAATTGGTCGTAAACCTTGTTAGTAAGTAATATAGGATATCCGATGAGGTAATGATTCACTATCTGGCTGAAGTGAGGAAATTAGAAAAATACTTCATTTACTTCGAGGTCCAATATATTTCATGTAAAGATAATATGTTAGCGTACTAGTTATCTAAACTGGGCGCCTCACACTCACCTATTTCAATAGGTGTATCTCTTGAATATTTATGTAAACCTTCTTTATATAATCCAATAGAAGAGTCCCCGACCAGTAATGAGGTCAGATCCTCGATAGGGATGGCAATTGTGCTCGATTACCCACGTGCCTGTGGGTAAATACCCTAATAGAGGTGAGTATGAGAGTCTTTCTTTACCCATGGGTATAGAAATGGGGCAATTCATTGCCCATCAGGTAAACGGGCATGGGTATGGGTAAGTTTTACCCATATCCATTATACCTATTTACCCATGAACTGATAAGTGGGCCCATGAAAAATGCACTAAAATAAAACCCCATGACTCTTGCCCCATCCCTGATATCCCCAATCAAACCCAAAACACTAGGCCCAGGCTCCCAGCCGCCTTCTCCCCCATTCGCCGTCCCCAATCTCCCCAACCGCCCATCCCTAGATCTCCCCATTCCTCTACTGCACATCACCACTAGCGCACGCTGCCTCCATCTGTGCGCCCATGCCTGGCCATCCCTTCCCTAATGGCCAGGAGCTAGAAGAGGATAAACCCACCGTCGGGAGCACAAATCTATTTCGCTGCCTAGTCGTTGGCTCTATGAATGCCTGGCCACCCCCATGCTCCCGTTCCCCATGAACCAGCTGCCCTCTCGTACTTCTTTTCCTCAATGAGTAGAGTCACTTGTTATTGATCCCATTTTTCTATCTCTGGGAGCTTTCTTGTTTGATTTCTGAGTAGGAGTGTTCTGGTGCTTGGGTGTGGAGGTTGGGATTGATCGCTTATAATATGTGTTTTGATGTGCTCTTTGGAATAGGGGGGAGAACGGAATTCTGCTGTTAGTCTTGAACATTTGCCTTACTTATTTTCTATTTGCATTGCTATACTTGAATTTATGCGATGTATACTAAGAAGTGAATATTTTTCTTGTTTATTTGCTATTTGCATCACTTGTGTGATGTATACCTGGAACTGGAGTGTTGATGTTGGCAGGCAAACGAGTATGCCTATGGGCGATGAGTATGAGCAATGTTCTTTGCCCACTACCCTTCGTGGGTATACTCGCAGGGGAGATTTCGGGTGGCGGGCATGGGTATGGACGAGTACTACCTATGCCTGCCGTGCCCAATTGCCATCCCTAGTCCTCGAGCAAGATACGGACTAGGCTAAACCATTTAGAGCCTATCTAGAATATGGAACACTACCTGAGGATATACATGAAAAAGACAGATTAATTCAAAAGGCGCGAATGTACAAATTACTTGAAAATACTCTATATAGAAAGGGAAATCATAGCGTTCTAATGAAATGCATATCCTAAGAGAAAGGGATAGCATTGCTCAATGAAATATGTTAGGGCTTATGTGAAGCACATGCTTCATACAAAACGCTGGTCGGGAAAGCATTCCGATAAGGGTTGTAAAGGCCTACTACCCTACAAGACGCTATGCACCTTGTAGAGACCTGCGAGTGATGTCAATTTCCTGCTTGGTAGGTACATCAACTCGCTATTCAATTGCAAACCATACCATTGTCTTGGCCATTTTAGACATGGGCATTGATATAGTATGTCCATTACCAAAAGCAATTAATGAATTGAAATTTCTATTTGTTGCTATTGATACATTCACAAAAAGGATTGAAGCTGAACCCTTAGTTTTAATTACGGCACAAGCAGCAAAGAAATTCTTAGTGAAGAGTATAGTCACTAGATTTGGAGTTTCTAGTAGACTAATTACTAATAATATATCACAATTTGTTAGTGGTCTGTTTAAGGATTATTAGGAAGAAATTGGCACAAAAATTTGCTTCGCTTCTGTTGCTCATCCACAAAGCAATGGAGCAATTGAACATGCTAACAGCCAAATTATGCAAGGCATGAAGAAATGAGTGTTTGATCATCTGAAATCATGCTCGGGGGCTTGGGTGGACGACTTGTACTTAGTGCTTTGGGCCATACACACGACGACCCATAGAGCTAAAGGAGAAACACCTTTTCAACTGGTCTATAAAACAGAAGCCGTACTGCCCAGTAAAATTGACTTAGGTTTACACGAATGACTCTTTATGAACAGGTCGATCAAGACAGTCAATGTGAAGATGATATTAATCTCTTACTCCCTCTGATTTCATATTTCTTGTCGTTTTAGACATAATCTCACATACCAAGGAGTGATTAATAGAGTACTAATTTTCTATTGTCGCCATATTAAATAGTTTGGAAACGGTGTGATTCAAATTCTCAAAGCATGGATACCTAATCATCACGTGTGCATGAAGAGCTCAAGCGTCAGCAATCAATACGCATGCTTTAGAAATCTGGTGCCATTGATTGCAACAGGGCTAATCTCGTCCAAAATCAGCTGCAGATCGGTGCAACGACTAAAGTTTTCAACCAGGATGCACAACACTCTAGTGACAGGAAATATGAAATCGGAGGGAGTAAAAGAAAAGCAAGATTGAGCAGTTATCAGGTTGGCATCCTACCTACAAGGCTTAGGGCGATATTACAACAAAAGAGTTCAACCACAAATACTTAATTGGGAGACTTGGTTTTAAGGCATATCCAAGATTAGTCTAACTTAAATAAGTTATCTTTTAAATGAGAAGGTCCATTTATTATGGTATCTGTAACACCCCGGCATTTAATATGCCCGAATGCTACCAAACATAAGCTAAACAACATCCAAATATCATATTTAACATAAAATTCCAGCAAAGGCGCATAGGCTAAAAACCGAGATTTCGGCAGCACCTCCTTTGTTTTATCATGAATTTAAGGAGCAACAACGATATAGCATTATAAGGCAATAAGGGAAACATCTAAAACAGCAATAAATAGAGTCTTAACGACAATAAAAGACTAACATTTAGCACTTAAAGTTCCAAGTGTCAAACGAACAATAAAACTCTCATTAACCAAGCTAAGCCTTAATTTAATGACCATCACACGAAATTTATTATCAATCTAAAAGAATTGACTTGGGGAAACATTAAGGTGAAGCAACGTGTGGGCGTGTGTCTATTCCCTTTTCCCGCATGCCGTTCTCATGGTACCTAAAACAATAAGAAAAAAAAACACAAGCGTGAGTTCGAAACTCAGCAAGCATATTGCAATGGACAACAAGAACAACAATATGGCAATAGCATCTCCCTTCATGTAAATCATCTTATTCATAAACACTTAACATTGTCATCATCAATATGTATGAGATGTAATGCAATGCTCATGTCTCCTTGGAAACTCATACCGGTATAGTTGAGTACACACCCGTCGGTGTGCACCCTTTTCCCCCTTTCCATCCCGAAGATGGAGGGTGCCTACTCATCGCTTACATTCACCACGTGGATGGAATCACGATGTAGGTCTTACTCAATGGCGTTCCGGACTAGTCATAACTTTCTCACCGACCTTGCCGGACTAGTTATGACTTTCTCACCGCCCTCGCCCTATCTCATGTCATGCATGCAGCTATGCCAATTATCATATTTCACATGTGCATAAACATATGGCATCTCATCATGACAAATATTAACACATGGCATCGAATCATGATAATCATACTCAATATATCATTGGAAAACAGCAAGCATGGCAAGTGATCATAGCAAGTATTCAATCTTTCATCTAATCTCCACAAGCAACCTACAATTCCGCTATTCATTACAACACACTTGCCTCAACCGTGGGCGACGGGATTTGTGGGAAGTAGAGGGCACCCCCGGGGTCACACCACCTGCACAAAGGCATCACATACTCTCAATAATGCCCACAAAGTAGTACACAAATCTCCATCTCACCCGACATTGCCCGCTACTCGCAAAACCTAAAACAGAGGTTCTGTCCCGGCGGGACAGCAGCCTTGCAAAGGCCATAACTTGAGTTCTGTAACTCCAAATCGATTAAATGAGTACACCATCGCGAAGCTTAGGAAATTTCCTACCTTTTTCTAGTTATACGGAAAGACTGATTCGGAATCTAAAATTGTTTAATCTACAGATTACTACGATCTGTTCTAATTGCGTCACAAATTTTAATACGCTCGGTAAAACAGCCATAACTTTCAAACGGATGATCATATTTTAACGTGCTTTATGTCCACGGAAAGATAATTAAATTATCTACAACTTCTTTTAAGTCCGTACGGACAGATTCGGATTCTAAATCGACGAAAACTCAAACCCTAGCCCGACTGCTCAATCTGCCCGAAAACAGAAACGTGGCAACGTCTAGATCTAACCCAAAGAACTCCAACCCAGCACCACCAATTGATCTAAAAACTTCATAAACACCCTAAGAACAGTACCTAGATCAAACCCAAGGATCCCCATGATCATACCTTTGCCCAACGAACGAATCTCCAATAGATCTCCTCGCGGATCGCTCCTCGCTCCACGCTCCTCGCTCCAACGGATGGATCCACAAGGTGCAGAGGTGTGGAGACCACCCTTGGGCTGCATGGGGGTGGTGGTGTGGTGGTGGTGTGGTGGGGCATTGGTGGAGAGCATGGGGGTGGCGCACGGCTCAACGGGACGGGGCGGCTCGGGCTTGGCACGTGGGGGGAGGTGAGGGGGGCGCACCAAGGCCTCAAGGGGCGCAAAGGCAGCAGGGTGGACGCCCCAAAGGGGCAGGGAAACCCCTTTTACCAGCCCCCACACCCAATTCTAGTCCGTTACGGAGACCTAATCCATCCCACCAAAGCCCACTTAAGGCCCAAACTCCCCCGGGAAGGCCCAAAACCCCGAAAACGGCCCGAAAACGTTATTAATCTCCATACCTTATGGTTTTAACCTGCCATACCATATTTCATAAATTTTTTGACCTTAACATGCACCATTTAAAAGGTTACGACACTCCGTGGTGACACATCACTTCAAACGGCCCAAAAACGCGAGTAAACCTCAAGCCGAAAGGTTTTATTCTCTAATTTCACATTCTCTAATGTCACACCATACCGTAGTGTCACAATATCAATCAACCGACCTGGTTCTGTTCGGCTTGTTATGGAAGATGGCCAAATTCTTTCGAACACATGTAACACTCAATATCTTCGCATGTTTCATGTGTAAATACTTTATATATATATATATATTACACTTTATTGATATTTCTATTGTATTACTTGTATTGCTTTCATTCTGAGCAATCATGAAATTCTTATTCGACCATAATCCCTAAGCCAAATACAAGGTTGCTAGTCAGGTTGTGAAATAACTTCTAATAGTGCTTATTCATGTAAGCCAATACTCATTGCATAGGAACTCATTAGACTAACCTCATATCTAACCTGCTACCAGTTAATACTAAGTATAAAACAAAGGAAAAACTGATCGCTACTCCATAAAACTGTTTGTATTCCAACCATGATGCTGATCAGTACACAAATAGTTAGGGGCTAGTGATATAATAAGACAAAAATTCAAAAGCAGACAAGTAAATATAACATATATGACACAAAAGGAACTTTATTCATTCATCTCATCAAAAGTCATTACATTTACTAAAATGTAATTTTATATTATTCATATATAAATCAACGGCTGATTAAACCTCTGCAGGTTTTCTTTTAAGCTCTTCTTGAGATGAAAATTGCAGGCCGGGTGCCAAAGTTTCCAGTTCTACCTCATCCTTATAAAAGTGCCTTAACTTCACGAAAAGAGCATTGATTTGGATAGCAAATGAAGCACGAAAAGCTATTCTCATCATTTGCGCCATGGCAGGGATATGATTAATGTGCTCTTCAATTGATTATTGAACCCCCCCACTAGCTCTTCAACAAACGGGTCAGTACTTGGCAACTTGATATCTTTTCCTTTTAAATTTGTTGCAATCCTCTTCAATTGATTGAAAATGAAGACCTGAGAGGATTTACTAACCTGCTGGTGCTTAGCCATTTCCTTCTTAAAGAGTTTTTCTTGTTCCTTTATTTTTTCTATCTCCTTAAGCATTTCACCCCTTAGCTTTTCATTCTCTCTTAATAGCTATTTCTTCAGCAAGCTGGTCTTCTTTGGTTTCTAATTGCTTTTGCAACTCTGAAAAAATAGAAAATAAAAAGATTGTTTCATAATTTGTATCCTAGTAAGAATAAAAAGATTGTTTCATAATTCATATCCTAGCAAGAATAAAAAAGTTTAAAGATCTAGTAATAGAAGCATATCTGTTCTGATGACCTCTTTTGCTTCAATTTTTGCTTGAAATTCTCTGGCTAACTTCTGAGTGCTTACTTTACTATCTTCTTAAAATTTGGAGAACTTTTCTATAAGATTCAGTAGTTTATCCCGAGCTTCTACCATGTCGAATTGATAGCTTTGGTGGTATTTTGTGCCACCAAAAGCTGCTTTTCTATCTCTACTATTCTTTTGTTTGTTTTGTCCCAAACATAGATGTTAGAATAAGATTTAAAAGTAAAAAAATGGTCATGTTATGAGACAAACTTACCTTTTTTGTGGTTTTTGCGGCTTCTGCCTTAGCCAAAGTCCCGATTTGTTGTCTTAACAGGTTGGTTGTCTTAAGTAAACTATAAGAATACAAATGAATCAGAAGATATTCTCTGGTCAAAAAGAAGAAGAAAGAGAATACCTTAGATACCAAGCTATTGAAGATTTGCTCAAAATTTCTTTGTTCAATGACACTAGAAGAAGTGCTTGGTGGTATCACTGCCATAATATTCTCTTTAGTGGTCGCTGGCATTTGAATATATGTACTGGTTGGACCGACCAGTACCTCCTCTGCCACAATAGTAGTTTCTTTAGGTAATGTCCCCTTATCAATAGGGACCTCTCCTTCGGTGGTCACCCTGACCACTTCCTCTCTAGCTACAGGAGGCTCAGTCTCTTCCTCAGCTACAGAAGTCCCGCTGACCAGTGGCTCGTTGTTAGTACCTGAGGTGATTACATCCTCAGTATAGATTGGAGCCAACTCAATGCCTTGCACACAGGTCGGTTCCTTGCTAACATTTTCCTCAAATGGCACCAAGGTTAATCTCAAGTTCACCCTGAGGTGGTTTAGAAGGAGCAGCTTGGGGGCTAAAATAAAAATGAAGAACTAACTTAAATTCTGAAAGTAATGTTCTCAGAATTAAAAGATAGAAAAAATTAAACTTACTTGACAAAAAGCCGAGACTCCATGACCCAGATTGTCAGGGTGTAACTTGATTGTATGACACACCCGCTAGTGTCATATGTGGGGACAACAGATGCTCCCACATTCAAGGAAGAAGTCTCCCTCTTCCTCCTCATAATAAGAGGAATGTCAAACTCCTCATCTTCTCCCTCCTCATCCTGAACATATGAGAATAAAGGATAATGCTTGTATGAAGCATCCCAATTACTATATCATTACTTGTTATGCACCTGAAAGGAAGTCTTCTTCTTCTGCTGCGGTTCCACTGCAGGTTTTCTCCACTTCTCTTGGGCCTGAGAATGATCGAGCACACGCTTAGAGCGTGTACTCTGAATTTGACCAGTGCTGGTTGGATCAACACTAGCTTGGTTGTCGGAGGTCGAATTCCCCATTTTTGAGGCACTCTTAATAAGGGTGGTTGTCGGAGGTCAGATTCCCCATTTTTGAGGCACTCTTAATAAGGGCTTGGTCGGTGGGGCTGTGACTACAACCTCTGACTGGTCGGCAGCTTGTTTTTGACCATGCATCTAAGGAATATAAATTTAATAGTTGAAAATAGAATAACTATAACCAAAAGAACTACTTGGTACATACCTCAATATGTTCATTTATAATTTCCTCAGTCTACCTGATCAGACTGGAAGGCTGGCTATCCAATGCAGCCTGGATGGACCCATTTGAAGAAATTTACATGACGTTAGCAACCTTTGAGCGGGTCTCCTCGATGGACAAAGATAAATAAAAAATATAATACATACATATATTAGAATTCCCTTCTTAAAAGAAAAAGAAGAAGAAGGAAAACAGAAGTCAAAGAATAAGAATTCTTACTTTCAGGTTCGTTCTTGCTTGGGTCTTGATCATCCTTGAGTCTCTAAGCAAACCTGAATTGCTTCCTCAAGGGGATCAAATTATGGTACAGAAAATCAAAAACAATTATCTGTCCAGCAAGCCCCAAGACACCAGCTTAGCAATGGCTTTTACAATGATCTTCTCCTCACTGGTGATCTTAAGGGAATCTTTCTCCTTGTGCACACCGGAGTAGGTTCCCCGATAATATGAAGGCGATTTCCCTTCGGGATACCTGAATAAAACCACTCCTTCCTACAACCCCTCCAAGTATCCTTGGTCAGGAGGAGTGGGTACTTGGAAGCCATTTGATTTTGAAGTTTAAAATAAACACTCCTACTGGAATATTTGGTTTTGCTGTTTCTAGTGTATTGGTAGAAAAAGTGGAAAATTCAAAGGGAAGGAGAGATACCAAGGAAATCTTCACAAAGATAAGACAAAATACTTACGATCAAAATGGAATTGAGAGGAAGATGATGGAGCTCGATCTTATAATGATCACACACATTGGCAAAGAACTCACTCTCTGGGAGGCGAAACCCTAACTTCACAATGGATGCAAAGAGGATGATTTGCCCCTCCTTGGGTACTAGCTTCAAATCGTGTCCGCTAGGATCCCATCACACCATTTCGCGTGGAGGAATCAGACCTTGGATCTCAAGATCCTTGATCATATGCTCGGTGGGGACTAATTTCTCCATTACGATGAATGATGGAGAAAGGGGGAAAACTTTTTTTCAGTTCTCAAGGCTTTTCACCTCCACTCCTTGCGATAATAAGGAAAGGATAGAAGATGAAAAGCCTCAAGAACGAAGAAAAAGCTTAAATAACAGCACTCAAAAGAGAGTTTTTCGCGTTGAAGAGTTTAAAGGCATGAAGTGTACAAGGGAAGCGTTACCTCCGTATTTATACTGTTTATTACTATAGTTAAATTGCTAGTTCATTTACCAAGAAAATCACAAAAATTTCCTTATCAAGAACTTAAACAACGGTTCGGTTGGCATGAAACCCCATAATGTACGAAAAGATAAAAGTCTTAAGCAAATACACGTATTTACTCAAGCCTTGAGGGCTAGCTGACGATGATTAATATGTTCTATTCTATTTTTGGGCATGCAATTTCTTAAATAAAAGCCTACCAATAATATTAGGACCCTGGCCCATTACCTAGTTACGGTTCCAACTAGAGTCAAATTTAGTCAAGTGAAAATACTCCCGACTAGTGTGTTGATACTAGACTAAGATAATATTTACCCACTCACCCCGATTAGTTATATATATATACTGATCGGGGTAACTTACAGTTATGGTCCCCTGATCAGTTAACTGGTCGGGGAATGAATTGCCTTCACCCCGACCTGATAGCTAGTTGGAGAGGCTATTACCCTCGCATAAGACTAAGCATGTGGAGGTTTCTTTCCAACAAGTACAGATAACTAATTAGATGTTACTCCCTACGAAGTGACATCTTTTGGTGAGAAGATTCCTTTTCGTGAGAAGATACCTTTTTCTGTGAAGACATCACTTAGAGGATAGCAACTCTCACCCCTTCATCCAGTATAAATAAGGAGCTCGCACAAGGATGAACAAGGACACACAGATTCTAGAGATCAAGATAGAAGAAAGATCCAACCATTCCAAGCATTCTGGCATTAGTAGTAGCTCTTCATTTTTCTATTCAGAAGTTTGTACTCTTTGAAGACACGTGAGTAAATAAAAAAGCAATTCCATTTCTTATTCCTTTTAATCTCTAATTTGTTAGAAAAAGGCAACCCAAATTATATTCGTAAGCTCGATTTAGAACATCGACAATATGCACATGAGACCCACTGGTATTCCAAATTTGTTTTCAGCTCATATCTTGTCACCCTCCGAAATTTCTATGAAATCTTGTTATTTTGTATGAAATATGGATGAAATTCAAAAAGCAAAATTCAAATCTCGAATTTTGACTGAGATTTCTGAAATTTCGTTCAAAAAAACAAAATTTGGTTTGAAATGGGTGAAATCTCTGTAAATTTCAAAAGGAATAAAAATGGTCTAAACAAGGTCAAAGATTTTTGAAAAAAATTTTGGATGCTCCTGACACATCATTAATGTTCCTATAAAAATATTAGATAATGATCAAGCATAACGAATTTTTGAAAACTCTAATAGTGCTATTGTCCTGATAAAAGGCCGACCGACAAATTTCAACTGAATAGAAAATTGTGTAAATCATGTTAGAAACTTTTGAAAAAAAATTTGGATGGTTCTAACACATTTCAACGAATGAAAAATGGTTGAAACTACATTAGAAAATTTTGAAACTTTTTGTGGATGGTCCTCATGCATCACTAATGTTCACATAAAATATTTAGATGATGATCAAGCTTGAGGAATTTTTAAAAATCCTGACAGTGCTACTATCGTGATAAAAGGCTAATCGACAAATTTCAACCGAATGAAAAATGGTGCAAACTACGTTAGAAACTCTTGAAAATTAGTATGACAAGCACTCTATACCCCTAATAAATATGTCTTTACCAAATCCAAGGGGGAGATGTTGCTTGGGCAATTGAGAGGAGACCTTCATGTTGTAATAGTTCAGCCTACCATGCTGACCAGCATAATTCATGATCTATTACCAGGATTGATAGAGGGAACCAGATATCTAACATAAATTCATACATGACCACATGATTAGTTCTTAAGTCAGCTACTATCAGAGTTGTCCTACCACAACTTCTCTGCTTTGGAATATGAAATACGCCTTATACTAGCTGCTTTATGGTACTAATAGATCTATATGTAGTGAAAATGTTCCTGGCAAGCATGTTTTCTTTTATCAGATTGAAAAGCACAACCAAGCAGTTTTGAATTATAATGCATCTCGCTCATCACTTTGCTAGCTAATTAAACCTTTTTGTCAACAAAGGCCTAACTAATAATCTTCTCACTCAAGAATATCAAATGCACTTTTATCAGCTCTCACGGGTCAACAAGAACACTTGCTCAGAGCATTTGATCGGTGTGTGCTGACCTCCCAGCTTGTACTGGTACTCCAACAGTTTCAACCTACACCCAGAAAAGAGTCTGTATGATTAATTGTAGTACCTCGACATGAACATCTCATCAGCTTTTCCACTGTTGCCCACATGATTCAGTAGGCAATTACCAACTCTTCTTTCTGCTAGTTCCATAAGCCCGAGAACTAATAACAGCATCAAGAACTTGACATGATTCTTTCTGCTAGTTCCACATGATTTAGTAGCTCTGTCCCTCGCTAATAGCAGCACCGAGAACTTCAGTCAAATCCAGTTGCAATGAATTCAAATCTGGTTAAAAAAAATGAAATTTTGGCAAAATTTACCGAGATCTCGCTGAAATTTTTGAAATTACTGTAGCAATTTAATTTTTTTATTTTGCCAGGATTATGAATCTAGGAGGGGGCCGAAATACGAGATTTTGCCGAAATTTCGCTAAATTGTGTTGGGATTTTGATCCTTGGTCTCAACAATATATATGTATATAAAGTATATGGTAAGAGTAGACATATGGTGAAAGCATGAAAGTAAGCAAACAGGGGCGTTGGATCAAATTTGAATGATTCAGGTTTAGGTGGAATCCCACCTCTTCCACTTAAGGTGTGGAATTTTGTAATTTTTCTAGGGGGGTACGTGTAAAACGTGTTTAAGTGGAAGAGGTGGGATTCCACCTAGATCTGGACCATTCAAGTTCGATCCAACGTCTCTGTTTGTCTACTTTCATGATTTCATCATATGTCTACTTTCACCGTGTGTGTGTGTGTGTGTGTGTGTGTGTGTGTGTAAATATAAAAGCCTTTTTCGTACTCCCGAGAGTACATACTCTCACTTCTAATATACTACTTAAACGAATATGTTATACTCTTTTATCACTTTGAATACAAGTCAATAGTAATTTTAGGATAATCAAATCATTTGATTGAAAAATTTTTCATTGAAATCCATTTTATTTTGTTATATAGCCTTTTCCATGCCATAAAGGAGGATGTACACAAATTATGCTATAAAGAGTAGATTTTTATGTAATTTTTTATGAAAATCAATTTGAAGTATCTTATAATCAATATTAGAGTATACTCAAAATGATAAGATATATAACAACATTATTTAAGCAGTATATTAAAAGTGAAAGTATATACTCCCAGAAGTATGAAACTATATATATATGTGTGTGTGTGTGTGTGTTTCGGTTTACTTTTTCCTCGTAAGTGGCCATGCAAATACCCTTCAGACCGAATGTTACAATATTGTTTGTTTGAGCAGTGCTTCTATGCTCTTCCTTCTAGTGCACGTTGCACAAATCTTAAAGCAAGCGAAGGTGTAAGTAATCACCATCTACCCTCCATTCATGCTTTAATAGTTGTGCAATTTTTAAAAGGAAGAGCATAGAAGCACCTCTCTTTTTGTTATCTTTGACTCTTGTTTTTAATAATTTCAATACTTACTTTAATGATTTGAGTTATTTCGGTAATTGCAATACTCAATTTCATTATAAAATTTCAATGCTAAAATCGTGTATTAAAAATACTCGGATAACTGAAACGGTATATATTGGAATCACTTAAATAATTACTCAAATTATTAAAATAAGTACAAAAAATAATAAACATAATAATAACCCTGGGAAGTATTTGTGGCGATATGTGTCATTTGTAGGTATTTGTATGGTAAATTTATATTTGAAATAAAAGTAAACAAAAATAAGATATAAGGGATAAATTAAAAATCTGAACCACTTCTGGAAGAAAACTCCAAATTGTCTAGAAGAACGGCACACCTCTGGCAGCTAGGTGTTAGGAAACCGGATTCGTATCCGATATGGACTCTTCCTTATCTCTAAGCAGAACCGCTATATATAGGAGGCAGGGGGTCACCCCATTGTACACATGCATACAGAATAATAAAGCAGACCCGTTCCTCCTCATATTGTGTCTCTCGCCCTCTCTCTCTGTTCTCCACTTGAGATCTATTAGGCAACCCCGGACTATTCGATAGCGAGGTTGTCTAACACGTTATCAGCACGAAGCTCTACCAGAGAAAGATTGAAAGGTGGGAAAAAGACAAGAAGCGAAGGATCGTCGACGACAACGAACGTCTACTACCGGCGATTGATCGCCCGATCCGATCTGCAGTCAACTCGCCATCAAGCCGGCATCCACTCGGATTGCCGAAAGAAAAGTCCTACGCGACTCTATCCTACGCGATAGCCTACCGAAGAATAGATTGAAAAGGTGAGAATACGAGGATTAAATCTAATCGCTCGTCTTGAATCTATTTTGCATCTAAGCTACGCATCTCACGCGCACGAAGCTGCGGGTACACTATTTTTACAGGTCGTAGCACGAAGCTACAATACAGATCTGCATGCATCCATAATACACAAACTACTCTGTATCACGATAATGGTTACGGTACAAGTCGTTAAGACGCAGAAGTCGATGTAACGCCACCACGGCACGGCCGGTCGGTCAAACAATCCCGCAACGGCATGAATCCATTGCCTGATTTGCACGAGAATCGCCGCACTTTCGGCCAGTGAAACGCCGACGCCTGGCGTCTCCCACGGAGCTACCACCCAGTGGCCCACGAACCAAAAGCATGCATGCGGCTTTGCACATACCTATGTGTATCACGAGTGATGCCAAAGCTTGCATGCATGCAAACTAGTTAGCATGCATGCGGCATGCACGATATGAATATACGAGTGGCGCTTGCCTTCGCCTTGATTCGGGGTCCAAAGCGCACGCGAAGCCATCAGCGTCCACGATTGCTGGCGAAGAATTGTCACCAAGTAGAAGTCGACTCATCCTGCCCGTGCATGAAGCACGGAGCACTCGACGCCGCCGACTTGGCCCCATGCGCACGCAATGCGCCGTGCCTGGCCGACGGCGCCCCGGTCGACTCCGCCGCCCTGGCTGACGGCTCGTAGCCGCGCCACCCAAATCCGCCGCATCAGTTGACTCCCCGTCGAAGTCGCACTTGGCCTTGCAGGCCTCCCGCCGCACGGCCGCGTCACTCGGCGATGAACGCCGCCACCGGCCCAGCGTGCTACGCTGGCCACCGCTCGGCCGTCCGCCAGGCGGAGCTCCCTGGCGCTAAGCGGCTGCGGCCGTCGGCCACCGAGCGTGCCGCCGTTGCCGAACTTCGCGCCCACGGCCGCCACGGCCGCGACCGCGGCGCCGCTGCGACCATGCATGTCCGCTGCGTCGCCGACCTCGATAGCCGCTGCGGCGACATCGATCTGCCGGTCATTGTCGCGGCTAGGCGGCTTCGAAGCTGTTGTTGCGCCCGTTGCTGCCGGCTTCCCACGCATCCTGCGTCACGTCGGCCCGGCGGGCGCTCGCCTACCCGTCGCCTCGGCTTCTCCGCGGCCACAAAGCGTTGCCGAAGCCGATGAAGACGGCCACACGATGCATGATTGAAGCCGCTTGCGCGACTCGGGCTTCTGCCGCCACCGAGTCGCCACCGCCGTCGGTTGTCTCGCGCACTGGTCGGCACGCCGGCCGCTCGCGACCCCATCCACAAGCACGGTTAGCACTTTGCTCTTTTTCCTTCTGGTATGGACATGAAGGCCATGGACTTGAAGTCCATTTTTCAATGAAACAAGCAAGTTCAGAGAAAGGTCACAAAACCGGATTGGATAAGGGCTTGGCGCACGGGGGAAGGGGATTTTACCCCCTTACCCCCGGTTCTTTATGTTTTCTGTATTTCTTTTCTGTTTTCTTTTCTGAAAATGATTAGAAATTCAGAAAAATCAATTAGAAATTCCAGAAATTCCTGAAAATTGGCAGAAAAATATGAAAATTCTCAGAAAATTGCAGAAAATTGTTTGGCTCTGTTTTTATGTATCTTAGCCTTATTTTCTGCATTTATGAATTATTGCATGAATTTTTGCAATAATTGCCTGTTTAGAATACCGAAAATTCATAAGAATTTATTTTCGCATTTATGAATTTATGAATTGTGCAATTATTGTTTATTCTGAATTTATGAATTAGTCATGTTGATATTTGCTAAAATTAAAATTTTACATTGTCTGATGGTCGAAAATTGCTTGGAAATTAGCGAGAAATTATGAAAAATGCTAGGAAAATTCGAGAATATTTCATACGGCATTTTATGAGAAATCGAGTGGTTGGGATTTGATTTAGGTAATGAATAAGCAGACATGAGACAATTGGTGTCTAGGAAAACACACATGAGGCTTGGTTCTTTAATTGGCACCGAAAGCGGGAAGTGCTCCCTCCTCATGTGAGCCCTAGGGGCGAGTTGACTGGCCAAGAGTCGAATTGACGGAGATATTCGTTACTGTTTTCGCTCCCAACCAAATGAGAGTTACATAAGTTGTAATTAGCATTACACCGCATTTAATTTATGTGGGATTTTTTTCCGTATTTATGAATATTTATGAATACATTGTATATATGAATTTTGCGATTATGAATCTTGTATTTATGAATCCTGCATTTATGAATCTCGCACTTATGAATTTTGCATTTATGAATTCGTACTTATGAATCTTGTACTTATGAATTTTGCATTCATCTTTGAATATATGAATCTTGATATTATTGCTTTCTTTTAGTTTCTTTGAAACTCATGAGAATTCAATTATGCACTTTATTGAATCTAGCGACCATTTCCTATTAGATTACACGTAGTAATCTAATGGAAGAACCTTATGAATGTGCAAAGGTGTGGCATTATCTAACGTGAGTTTTTGAAGAACCGACATGAATTGTCGAATTATCTCACATAAACATCAGTTGCATAATGAATAGTAAGCTCTCGAAGAGCATACTTTTCTCATGAATAGAATTACAATTTATTCTTTATTCCAAAGTATTCTTTCTTTACAAGCAATTTTTTGAATTACTTAGCCACTTTATGATTAGAATTATTTTTCTTTTCATCTAGAAATCGTGTAGCGCCCAATGGAGAAAATATGCATTGTTGATAGTGGCACAACAAATACCATCTTAAGAGAGTCGAAATACTTCCAGGCGATCACGAAGAACGCTGGAAGGATTACGACTATCGCAGAAGCGACACGCATATAATAGGCTCAGGAAGAGCCACAATTATATTGCCAATGGGTACAACTTTGGTAATTGAAGAAGCCCTCTTGTACCACTGAATCAACCCGCACTCTCTTAAGTTTCAAAGATATCCGCGCCAATGGGTTTCACGTAGAAACCAATGAAGAAAATGGCAAAGAACACTTGTGCATTGTGAAGCACGCGGATATATGGAAAGATGGTACTAGAAAAATGTCCTCATATGAATGCAGGTTGTACTACCACGAAAATCAATGCACACGCAAAGGTATACTTCTTTGAAGACTGTCTTTAGAAGCTCTGAATTATTTGCTTTATGGCATTGTAGATTAGGTCATCCTGGTCTTAGATTGATGAGAAATATAGTTAACAACTCACGAGGTCATGGCATTAATGTTAAGAATTTCCCGAATCACGAAGATTTTGTGTGCCATGCATGTGCCACCGGAAATTAATAACTAGACCCTCTGTTATGAAAAGTCCAACATGAAATCCCTGCATTCTGGAGCATTCAAGGGGATATTTGCGGTCCGATTCAGCCTTTGTCGAGGCCGTTTCGATACTTTATGGTGCTCATTGATGCTTCCTCGAAATGGTCGCATACATGTTTCTTGTCAACAAGGAATCATGCATTCGCAAAGTTGATCTCGCAGATCATCGAATTAATAATGCTTTTCACGATCATCGCGTGAAGTCCATTCGATTGGACAATGCCGGCGAATTTACTTCCAAGGCATTTGATGATTATTGTACAAAGAACGGGAATAAGCTGTTGAGCACTCTGTACCGCGACGTCCATACGCAAAATGGGCTAGTGAAGCACTAATAAAAGGATTAAGTTCATTGCCGGCCGCTCTTGCAGAGTTGTAACTTGCCCAACACTTGTTGGGGACACCTTGATCCTGCGCGGCACTCATCAATTATAGACCATCGGCCTACAACATCCATTCACCTATGCAACTAGTGCAAGGGGTCATCGAAGATTTCCCACCTTAGAAAATTTGGTTGTATGGTATATGTACCTATACCACCCCCACAGCAGACTGCAATGGGCCCTCTCCGCAAGTCTGGAATATACGTTGGTTATGAGAGTGCATCCATAATCAGGTATTTGGAACCCATATTTGGAGACTTACACACACTCGATTCGCTGATTGCATCTTTGACGAGGACCATTTCCGTCATTAGGGGAGAGAATCAACCATTGGATGAAAAATACCGGAAATAGTATGACATTCCTTGGGATCCCCGCACATGACCCTCACACTAATGAAGCAAATCAAGAAGTCGAGAAGATAATTGATTTGCGAATTTAGCAAATGAACTGCTGATCATTTTTGTGATCTCAAGGCGTGGTTAAGTCGCATGTACCAGCAAGAAATGCACCAGAGAGGGTGGAAATACCAAAGAAAGCGAAGGTATCCCTCATCCTGCTCAGAGGCCTCAAAGAAAAGAACAGGAGATCCGGCTTCTCAAACCCAAAGTACCGGAGACGTCTGGGAAAAGCGGGCGAGAGGACTTACCACACCAATCACAAAAGTGCCCCAAAGCAAGAAGGGGAGCCAGTTGAGACTGGCCTTTGGAAAGAAGCCTGTGGAAAAGGCAATTCCAGATCTGAACCTTCCATTGGAAGAAGCCGCCGGAAATAATGTGTGCGCACACATTGGCGGAGAAAAACTAAAGGAACTTGCTCCTGGAATGGGAAATAGCAATGAAGAGCAAGTAGAAGTGCACAACGCACCCCATGATGAAATGGCCATAAACTTTGTAATAACGGGAGAATCGATGAATAGAGCAACGACCAATGTCGATGCATACTTTGCAAAGAAGATTGCCACGATCATTAATCATGATCCGAGCCCGCATCTTCGCAGAGTGCAAGAAAAGGCTCGATTGGGAAGATTGGAAGAAGGCAATCACTGCAGAGTTAGTTTCTCTAAACAAAAGAGAGGTGTTTGGGCCTGTGTGCCGCACGCCTCCCCATATAAACCCGTAGGTCACAAATGGGTTTTTGTTCGCAAGAGAAACGAAAACAATGAAGTTGTAAGGTACAAGGCAAGGCTTGTCGCTCAAGGTTTCACTCAACGCCCTGGGGTTGATTATGAAGAAACCTATTCTCCTGGTCATGGGTGGAATTACCTTTAGATACTTGATCTCAATGGCAGTCAACTTGAAGTTGAAAATAAAGCTAATGGATGTTGTCACAAAGATATTTGTATGGAAACTTGGATTCGGAGATTTATATGAAAGTACAGGAAGGTATCCCTATCTGAACCAAGACAGAGCAAGCAGAAACCTATACAAAGGTGAAATTGGAGAAATCACTGTATGGGCTAAAAACGATCGGAAGAATGTGGTACAATCGTTTGAGTGACTTTCTCTGCGAAGAAAGGCTACACGAACAGCGAAGATTGTCCATGTGTATTTATACAACGATCCACGAATGGATTTTGTATAATCTCCGTCTATGTAGATGACTTGAACATCATTGGGACGGATGAGGAAATTGAAGAAGCATGCACATACTTGAAATCTGAGTTTGAAATGAAAGACTTGGGTAAAACCAAGTTCTGTTTAGGCTTGCAGCTTGAACATGTCCAAGGCGGAATCTTGGTACACCAAGCATCCTACACGCAGAAAGTGTTGGAGAGATTTGGCTTTGAAAAGGCATACCCCGCAAAGACCCCAATGGTGGAAGGTCACTCCAAGCAGACCTAGACCCGTGACAGGCCTAAAGAAGAGGAGGAAGTCCTAGGAGCGGAATTCCCATACTTGAGTGCAATTGGAGCGCTCATGTACCTTGCGAATAGCACTAGGCGGACATTGCGTTCGTGAATTTGCTAGCGTGATGCTGCGTAACCCACCAAAAGGCATTGGAAAGGGGTGAAGGACATCTTCCGTTACCTTCAAGGAAGCAAAGACCTCGGCTTGTTTTACAGAAGAAACAATGAATTGAATTTAGTTGGCTACGCCGATGCTGGGTACCTATCGGACCCGCATACTGGCAAGTCACAAACTTGGTATGTTTTCCTTTGCGGTGGAACGGCAATTTCTTGGAAGTCGTCTAAGCAGACTCTTGTCTCGACGTCGACTAACCACTCAGAAATCATTGCATTGTATGAAGCCTCTCGGGAATGTGCATGGCTTCGAAGAATGGTTCACCACATCCGAAGTCATGTGGTGCGAACATGGAACAAACCCCCACTATTATCTATGAAGATAATGCAGCTTGTGTTGCACAAGTACAAATGGGATATGTGAAGAGTAACCTTACAAAGCATATCAACCCCAAGTTCTTTTATGCTCATGAAATGCATAAGATGAACGAGATAAAGATACTGCATACTAAGTCGTGTGAAAATCTCGCAGATTTATTCACTAAGTCACTCCCGGCATCTTCCTTTGAAAGATGTATTAGAGGAATCGGGATGATGAGGCTTAGAGAAGTGCAGATTTCAGGGGGAGATTTTTCATATACTCCTACATAAATCTCAACCATGAAGTTTGAGTACCCAACGTAAATCTTGAAGATTAACATTGAAGTTTGGGTGGATTGTACTCTTTTCCTTAAGTAAGTTTTTTATTGAAGTTTTCTTACATAAGGTATTTGATGAGGCAATCCGTGCAACACAGTAAACGTGTGCTATGTACTCTTTCTCCAATTATTTTTCCTACTGGGTTTTTATGGAGTTTTAATGAGGCATATGCATCTCGCAGTGAAGAGTCCAAGGGGGAGTGTTAGGAAACCGGATTCGTATCCGATATGGACTCTTCCTTATCTCTAAGCAGAACCGCTATATATAGGAGGCAGGGGGTCACCCCATTGTACACATGCATACAGAATAATAAAGCAGACCCGTTCCTCCTCATATTGTGTCTCTCGCCCTCTCTCTCTGTTCTCCACTTGAGATCTATTAGGCAACCCCGGACTATTCGATAGCGAGGTTGTCTAACACTAGGAACGTAACTGTTGCTCTCTTCCGCGATCCCGTAAAATCTCATGCATCTCCCCAACTTGGCAGCCGGGAATAAAGCACCCACAGCGACAGACGGGTAGACAGTGCTTGGAATCCATATCCACCTCGTCTTACAGCCGCTTTCCCCACCAGCGGACACGGTGAATCTTCGCCTTTTTTATCTTCAGTGCGGCACATTGAGAAAATCAATGGCCGTGGTTGGCTTGCCGAAACAAGGAAAAGACGGCTTTGCCGAAACGGCGATCGAGCACAAACAACTCGGCAACTCACAAACCCCCCAGTCGACGTGGATGAGAACATCAGATCGGCTGCATGCATACGAGAATTAGCTTTTTCACCTAGCTAGACTACGCTACTTGCTTACCGCTGCTTATCCCGCTCAGGATTCAGATCCTCTGCCTTTGTTAGTCAAAATATACAATATATTTTGACCTGACAGAGTGAAATAATCTAAAGGAAAAAAAAATCAAATTGCTACAGTATTTTTTAAAATATCTGGGAGATTTAATAAAATTTAGTTTAAAAATATGAATTTCAATCAAAATATCTGAAAATTTCAATAAAATCTACCAAAATCTCGAATACTATTGCAATTTGATTTCCCACCCCCCTCTCAGATTTCTTTACTCTGCCAGGTCAAAATGCACCGTGCATTTTGACTAACAAAGGCAGAGGTCTCATAAGATGATCATTAACTGCATCAAACTACTACTACTACTACTACCCTTTGTATCAATTAGTGAGAGATGGATCGCATCAAGAAGTGATCCCTTATTTCTATTTTTGTAAATCTAGTTTTTATATATACGAAATAATAGATTTAGCTTTCTCCTGCCCTCCTCCACCGCGGCAACTATCCTCCTGCGCTCCCCCACCACGGTAACCATCCTTCCGCATTTCCCCACCGTGGTAGCCATCTCTTACGCCCTCACCACGGCAGCCATCGTGTCTAAGGATCGCGACGGCAATTTTGTTCGAAAGAATGCTAAATTTATTAAAAAAAATAAATCTAAAGGGACTAAAAAGGATCATTTCGCGCTTCAATGGCATTGATGCAAAGCTGATGATGCTTTATTTATTAGTTGTGCATGTCATGTATGGTTGTCCCAGGCTCCCAGCTACATAATATCTGCAGGTTGCGGTTGCATGAAGAGTATCTTTTGTTGACAGTAACTGACATGACTTCACCGGCCAAAAAAGACCTCACCGGCCTTTGCAAAGAGCTTGGGAGAATCTGTACGAGTTCTATTTTTTTGTTGTGAAATTTTACGACGGATAATATGGGTAATAAATAGTGATAGTAAAAATCAGATTTAATTATATATTTTTGAAGCGTATTATAGATTTTTGGTCTCTATTTTTTCCCGCCGCTGACCTCCATATACATGTAACCCACACGTCCTCTTGACACGCTCCAGTAGCTGGATGTCGTCGTCCGCCTCCAGTGCATCAGCGGGGGTGAAAGAGGGGGCCATCAGGCATGGTGCCAGGCCGCTCCGCTTCCCAACAACCATGGCAGCTCCTTTACATCGGCTACATTTGGTACTGACCCCTCTGAAAGATAAAGCTTTTTTCTTGGCCTTGGCTGAAGGAAGAGAATGCTGCACCAGCAACTCCTAAGCAGCTGCTGGCAACACCTTGGATGCCGCGGCGCATCCGGCAAGCGTCCATGCTTTGGTGACAGTGGCCACCATCGAACAATCGATCAATCTGAGAGAATTTCCCCTTAGGAATTACACTGCTACTACTCCTCATACGAATTCTATTACCAATACTACCATAGAAAGTATAACTAAATACTAACTAATCTGAGCCGTTAGATCAAATAGAATGAATGTCTAATATTCAATATTGTGTACGTAAAAAGCTCTTTTTTTACACTTCAGACTAACGTGTAGACCACTTTAGCTTGGTCGTTGGTCCTTCAGGGTCAACTAGTTAACAGAGCCAACTTCAAAACTTCTTCCTTTCTTCGTGATCAACGATGATGCGGACTAAGGCTAGGACCTTTTCATGAAATTTTAGAGAATTTTAATCTTTAGAATTTTGTACAGGGTTATTTGGATCACAGAAATAAAGCTGTCAAATTTCTATAAAATGCATTCTTATAGCCCTCCCACTCCCCACAAATTTCATATATAGGTGTTTGCACCAAAATTCGGTATGTATTGAAATCGGTCTAAAAATGGAAAAGAAGTATTCGTATAAAAAGGAATCGGTAAACAACTCGGAAAAGGAATCCGTTTCTAAAAAGGAAAAGAAATCGGACCGGAGGCCGATACGGGTAAACGCACCGTATCCATATACAGCTCGGATCGGCCAGGTGTGTTATAAAAGAGGGTAAACGTCAAGCGAAACCGATATCAATCAATCCAACAATACACATCTACTTTTTACAAGCTTTTCTTTTACATTGTTTTAGCCTCATAGATCTCTCTGCAAGTCGACGGAATCAACATAGTTGCGCATCGCCGATTGTTGATTTTTGCCGATTTCACCCAGGTTTGGTCTGCTTCGCTTTGTTGCGCATCGCCTTCCCGAAGCCGATTTTTACCTTGTATCCAGGATCAATCGTAACCGGTTGATCTAGTTATCTCCTGATCGGTTCTAGCCGACTAGTGAAAAGCCGATAGATCCTTGTTTATCGGCTTTGATCAAATTACAAACTCTACCTTGTCAATTTCAGGTCAAATTGACTGGCACGCTCTGCAAACCCGGCGTTTGTCTTGTGTGTTCGAAGCTAAGAATCTTGCTTCACATTTTTAGCGCGAACATATTTTGGCACGCCCAGTGGGACCACAAGGGAAATCAAACATGTCGTCAACTGACAAGCCTGCGGTTACCGCCGATATCAACACTGATGCTATAATCGCGCCTCAAATGGCCGATTTAACCCCTGAACAGCGAAAAGAAATCGAGGACCGAAAGGCAGCTTTGGAAGAAATGATGCTGCGGTGCTTCGAAAAAACGCTGCCGTGGCGTTACTCAAAAGATCGCACTCCTAAGCCTCAATCCTATCGGAGATTTGTCATCCGAATCGGTGGCCGATACGCACTCCGCTCAAGCTGATTTATCAAGTATGATCGAGCAATCTGTCCATCACGCATTAATTAATCGATCATCGGCTCTAGTATCCACATTAAAGCCGATGATAGAAAATAGTGTGAAAACAATTGCTCGAGAATTGGCCGCGTGCGGAAGCCTCGCTAGATCCACCACAAACCATCCCTACGTGCCGGTATATTCCATAACACCTAACACCAATACGTAAACGTGTCGGCTCAAACGCCTATTACGATGCCAACTCAACCTACTGTTTTGAAACCAAGCATACAGAGAGATGGATTTACACACTACCATGGGCACACGGATGGGGCTAAGATAAGCGCATCAAATCTGTCAAATGGGCCCTCCAATAGCATCGGTTTATCGGCTTATCAGCCGATCGAAACAGATCAGGTTCCGCAATCACGGGGAGCCACAACCGTGAAACAAACGCCGTATAGGGTGGTGCCGTACGTCGAACCTTTCGCGCCCATACCCGATGCATTAGGTTTTAATCATGATTATGACCAAGTGCCAAAACCTCCTGCGGTGCGATTTGGACAAAGACCCGAGTTTGCACTCGGGGGGCAGGGCGTGAACCATGAAAATTGGCAATGTCTGGTTGCACCACAAGCCGACAATGTCAATTGGGCGGAACAAATCGCCAACGTTTTAAGAGAAACGATTCGGTTCTGACCAGGAGGAAGAGTGATCGGCTATAGGAAGCCGTACTCGATTACATAGATCGAATGCCATACCCGCACAACTTTCGAATACGGACTTTGAAAAATTCTCTGGTGATGATTCATTCAACACTATTGAGCATATCGGACGGTTTATGGATTTTTGTGGAGAGGCTGTCAACCGATGGACTAAAAATTAGATTGTTTCCTTTATCATTATGCAGTCTTTGCATTCACTTGGTTCACTAATCTACCCCAAATTCAGTTCACGTATGGAGCGATCTAGAAAGCCGATTCCATGAATACTTTTTTCTGAACTATGAAGCTTAGGATTTGATCTTAGTTCAAAGCGAATGTATCTGGCGAATCGGTTTCCGATTATATCAGAAGGTTTAGAGGCGTACGGAATAGATGCTTCAGTGTAACATTACCCGATGATCAATTGGCCGATCTAGCGTTCCAAGGGTTAATCCCGCCATTAAAAGAGAAACTATCGGGCCAGGAGTTCCCCGACTTGGGCCACCTACTCCATCGCGTATCGGCACATGAAAGCCGATATGCAGAGAGCAAAGGGTTTAAAGATAGATTTAAGCCAAGCGGCAATGAAAAGGCCAAAGTAAACATGGTAGATTACAATTCAGGCGACACCTCTGAGGACGAAGCAGAGGTGAACATAGCCGAGTGGACCAAGGGTTCTAAAAAGCCACTCGTATGCTCTCTACTTAAGCCAACGAAAAATAAGGCGGAAGTCAAGTACTCATATGATGTGTCAAAATGTGACAAGATATTTGATTTATTACTACAAGAAAAACTCATAAGGTTACCAGAAGGACACGTCATCCCATCGGCCGAGGAAATTAAAAAGCGAAGGTATTGTAAATGGCACCATTCATTCTCACATAACACTAACGATTGCAATATTTTTCGACAACAGATTCAATCGGCCATCGCCGATGGCGAGGTTAAAGTTCTTGGAAGAATCGGCTATGCAAATAGATATGAATCCTTTCCAGGTCAACATGGTGCGAGTGCTCACGAGAAAGGGAAGGGACATCACAAAGATGTTAAGCCGACTAAAAGATTTGAAGCACAATCAAAAGATGAAAGCAGTCTGATTACTATCGGCTCCATACAAATAGAAGCCGATAAAAATGGACACAACTCAAGGACGGTAAAACCAAGAGGAGACACGAAATCGGAGAAAATGGTATCGGGCTGAGAGGGCTCCAAGAAAAATCGATTTCAAACCAAAGCCGACTTTCTCACAGCTCCTGGGGAAGTATGAGAGGATAAGTCGAAGATATAACACTCGACAACACCAGAGTTTTCATCAACCAGAGCAAAAGAGGGACGAACGTTGGCGGCCAGATATGTCATGTCGGCCAACCACTGAAGAAGAGAAACATCGGCAATGTCCCTTTTGGCAGTTTTGCTGGGAGAGAGGGATGACCTTACCAACAGTTGTATCTTGTCCCATGCAACACTCGTCTGCATATCGGCCAAACCGATCTATAAAAGATAGGTTGTCTGGACCGATACACAATCATCCAGATGTGAGAAGCAGAAGGCCGATCCATGAAAGGTTGACAACATCAGAGCAAGGCGAGTCCTCCCGAAATCAAGAACTATCGGCTAACACAAGTAGAATGGAATCTGACAGCGAGATGAGCAATTTAGCTGGAAAAATAAGGAAGCCGATAGAACCTAAGCCTAGGTGGTGCCCCTCGGGTCTCAGCAAATCACAACGCAGAAGGCTTCAGCGATTGAAGACACAAGAAGAAAGGGAAGCTGAAAAAGAGGGCGAGAGGGATCGGATGTTCAATAAGTTAAGACCAGTACCGGTTTTGAAAAAGGAGTGGAGAAAGAAGGAACAGATCGATAGTGATTCAGATCTGTAGGATCGAAAGACACGAATATAGCAATCAGAGGGGGGTGAATGATTGTGCGGAAGCTAAAACCAAATTCTTGATCTATTAAAAGTTCACCCCAAAACAGAACCAAATAATTGCCTCGTTTTCGACAAAAACAGAATGATAGAGGTTCGTTAAAACGCGAATTCCCGGAGTGCCAACCGTCGGATCGATCTGAAATTTGGACACAAGAAACTAGATTCCAGTACGAATCGAACCCAAAAAGAATCAGCTCGATCGGACTTACGGATCAAAAGTTATAAGCTTCGCAAGCTTGCTATTCCAGAACTTGACGAAAATCAATCTAATCGAAACTTGTAGATTGATCAAGAACAACAAAAGATTTATCAATAAAACTTTGAGGAACACTAGATCAATACCCTAGAGAGGTTTTTGATGGATCAAATCAAGATGAAACTCAAAGAACAAAAACCAATCTAGAACTAGAACAAGTATGCAAACAAGAACCAAAAGAGAATATTGTAGCACACAAGGAACTAGAAGAATTGATCTTTATTTATTTTGTCTAAAGTACTCTCATCAAAAGAGTACAAACCCTAAAACTGAGCTTGAGGCTCTCAATGCGCTCAACTCTGCTTGATGCGATTGATGCCCTTTAACAGGAGACACCCCTCCTATTTAAAGGACCAACCCACAAGGAGTTCTGAATACGATTCCTATTCCCTAGAAGGAATCGTAT
Organism: Rhipidocladum racemiflorum; assembly: GCA_036346355.1. Taxonomy (NCBI): domain Eukaryota; kingdom Viridiplantae; phylum Streptophyta; class Magnoliopsida; order Poales; family Poaceae; genus Rhipidocladum; species Rhipidocladum racemiflorum. The sequence continues at coordinate 55,714,855 of CM070588.1, read as the reverse complement.
CCAACACAACTCTACTTGGCCCAACCTGGCCGAGTACAACTCTTGCAGCGTATGGCAACCCTACCATACTCACGTGACTAACACTTTGCACGCCGTATGGCCACCGCCATACTCACGTGACTAACACTTTGCACGCCGAATGACCTCCCGCCATTCTCACGTGACTAACCATTCTTCATGTGCACCATTCTCTTAGCCCGAACGTCCCGCATGACATCCTTGACCACCAAGACCTCGGTTCCTCTGAACCTAGTCCCGAACCTCGGCTCCTCCATGAACCTAGTTCCGGTCCCGTCATCGACCACGTTCGTCTTCGAGCAATACCTGCACATGAACAAACCACAAAACAATTCCGAGCACAAGTCCACGACTTGACTCACATCAATCCATGCAAATACTCACACGAGCATTGCATAAAGTCCACTTCAAGCATCATGAAATTCTCACAAATTTCATAATCTCAAAAACAAATCAAACACAATTCCAATTTTGCTCAAAACCCTAATCGAGCAAAAACGCATTCACGACGGACCAACAAAATCGGTCCGGCGTACACATGAAAAAGTCACTCAAAAAACCATTCACGACGGACCAACAAAATCGGTCCGGTGTACAAGTGAAAGTCTCGGTTTCAAGAAGAAATCATTCCGGCGAAAACACGTTCACGACAGACTAAAAGAAATCAGTCCGTCGTACATGCGAAATTAATCCTCAAAAAGCCGTTCATGACTGACCAAAGAAATTGGTCCGACGTACATGCAAAACTTACTGGTTTCTTGGAAAATTGAGTCCGGCTCATGAGCTCAAAAGCACGTCCACGGTAGACCCAAAAACTTGGTCCGGCGCAAACACAAAATCGGTTCGGCGCAAAAGGGAAACTCTCTGTTTTTGAGAATTTGGTCCGGCACAAGAAAAAGATACACTATTTCTTGTCAACTTGTCAAACACATGCACAAACACATTTTGCAAATTGAATTCTAAGCCAATTTGTTAGCACATGATTTCACAATCTCCTTGATGAAAACATTGGCAACACCACTTAGAATTGAACATTTGGCATTCACTTTACAAAAGATTTTGAAATCCAAAGGATCAAGGACCAAAAGAGAAAACACAGAATTCCCCTTTGACCAAAATGCAAAACAAAATCTCCCCTGAGAAGGAAAATGTGTGTGAATGTGCAATGTGCCCAAAATTTCAAAATTCTCCAAACTTCTCCCAAAATTCTCAAATTTCCAAAAACAACAACTCCCCTTTTTCTTTAAACTTTTCAACGATTCCCAAATTTCTCCCCTTTGACAATGGATTCATCAAGAGTACAAAAGAGAGAACATGTTTTTCGAAACAATGATTTCACAAAGGGAAACAAGGGTGTGCCAAGATAGGAAAAGATGAGCTCATTCGATCATATAACCTTATATATCACATAACATGCAAAATACATGATCTTGATGTGATTTTAGCAAGTTAGGGAATGACATGCATCTCAACCTCAATTCGAGTCAACTATAGCCAAGTACTAAGCAAAACCTTTAGTAGAAAAACAAAGGCTCAAAGTTGAAGCAAATAACAAATCAGGGCGAGCAAGTAGTTTCAACTCCAATCTAGTGGACCAATTTAATCTTTAAACAATAAATCGCATGTGGCATGCTTGAAGCATACTTCTTTTATTTTCTAGGAGTGGCATGCTTGAAGCATACATCTTATCTTTGAGGGAATGGCATGCTTGAAGCATACATCTTATCTTTTAGGGAAAGCATCCTGAAGCTCATAACTTGAGGCTTTTGCTTTTAACAACCCTTTTTTTATTGATTCCCTTTTCTTTTCATTTTTCTTTGATTATAAACATGCAAAAGTGATTAAAAGGTCTTATGAAAGAGTAAAGTTGAAACCACACTTGCTTCATAGCCCAAATTTGTCAAGAGGATTCAATATCAAGCCTAGAAGAGTGAGATATCACAGAGTATTTAGCTATAGATACTCAGTCCAGGAATTCCACAATGTCATTTTTAGTTCAAGTAAGACAATTAGATTATCATATATTAGCTCAATTACATAACATATAAAGAAATATGATAAAGTGAGCTTATCAAGTGAAAGAACTTGGCAAGGAAACTCCCCCTCAAAACAAACCCATTGGATGAACAATCCCAAGTTCTCCCCGAATAAAAGCAAAATGAGAAGAAGACAAAGGTTTTGTGAAAATGTTCCGCTAATTGATGTTCAGTATCCACATGATGAAGCACAATGTTGCCTTTTTCAACATGATCTCTAAGAAAGTGAAATCTGATATCAATGTGTTTTGTTCTAGAGTGTTGCACGGGGTTCTTAGCAATGAAAATTGCACTAGTGTTATCACACAAAAGAGAAACACTATCCAAATTAACCCCATAATCTTTAAGTGTAGCTACTATCCAAAGAATTTGAGAACAACAACTAGCAGCAGCCACATATTCAGATTCAGCAGTTGATTGTGCAACAGAAGATTGCTTTCTAGATGACCATGCAATGAGAGAATTTCCCAAGAAGTGACATGAACCAGAAGTGCTTTTCCTATTGTCGGTGTTTCGTGCACCGGCAATACGAATTTATGGTCGGATGGGGTCGCGCGCTCCCTCTCCCCGAATGGTCGACTCGTGGAGTCAGAAGGTGTATACTGGTTCGGGCCGAATGTCCCTACTCCAGTTCGTGCGGTGTGAATGTATTGATCTTTTGGAGACGGACAGGGGGTGTACAGGCGAGGCGGACGGTCGGCTGTCCGATCCCCTTGAGGTTTTCGCTAGGGAGTCGGGGCTACCTTGGAGACTGTTTTCCCTTTTCTCCGCGCCCCTCCCTCTCGGGCCCTGCCTCTCCTTATATAGACGGAGGAGGCAGTTTACACGGAGTTGTGAAGACTACGAGGAGAGGAGTGCATGTCTTGAGGTGCAGTTTTACGTCTTGTCCGGCCAACCCACACTGTCAGAGGTAGGGTTGGTGGCTCAATGGCGTCTGCATCTTGCGTACATCTTGTCGAGGTGGCGTGTTGCGTGGTGCTCTTGTCGGCCTTGGTGACTTTAATGGCGCTTGACTTTGCTTAGGCCTCGGGAGTGGGCGTACTCCTGCGGTGTGCCAGCGGCGGGGCGGGGTTTTGACTTCTTCGGTGGCTCTTCGACAACCTTGGGAAGGAGCCGCCTACCCTGGCACGGATGTCGAGGGGCCGCGCACAAGGCAAAGCTGACGGGCGTGGGCCTGGCTGACTTGTGCGTGGCGGAGCTTGAGCTTCGATATTAGGCGGCCGGCGCGTGCCGACCGCTCGGAACCGGAGTCCGCCGACCGTCCGGGGTCGGCCCCGCACAGGTCGGGGCTCGTTCTTTGCGGCCCAAGTACCTTTCAGTGGTGCTGGGCTTCCGTCGTGATAGGTCAGCCCGTTCGTGCCGGGCTGATGGGGTACCCATGAATGCGGTACTCGTCAAGAGCCCCGAGCCGGGGCCGGGTCGGAGAGCCGCTCGGGGAGTTTAACCTGGGCGGCGATAACTGGCCGACCCGGAGTCGTGTGGCTGCCTGGAAGCCGCGCCACCTAGAAAGAGCACGGTGTGGCGAAGCACTTCCGGCTGGTGTAGTTCCGAGCCCTCGAGCGGTCGTGGAGCCGGTCGGGGTTTACCTGGCCGAAAAGTGGCCACGGACTCGAGGTCGGCGACGCCTTTGGTCGGGGCCGCTGTCGGTCAAGCCCGTCCAAAGAGCCCGGTCTTGGAGCGCACCCGGTATGAGTTTCAGCCCTCGAGGAGTCGGGGAGCGGTCGGGGTTTACCCGGCCGCGATGGTCGTCGACCGAGGTTTGGCGGTGTCTAGGTCGGCGGATCGCTTGGGAGTCGCGCCACTGAAAGAGCCCGGCAAGCGCGAGCGCACCGGTGGTGTAGCCCCAGCCCCGAGCGGTCGTGAGCCTTCGGGGTTTACCTTGGCCGAAAAGTGGCCACGGACTCGAGGTCGGCGACGCTTTGGTCGGGCCGCCGCTTGTCGGTCAAGCCCGTCCAAAGAGCCCGTGCGCAGCGAGCACCGGTGGCGAGTTTCGAGCCCCGGCGGGTCGGGAGCCGGTCGGGGTTTACCCGGCCGCTGATGGTCGCCGACTGAGGTCGGCGGTGTCTAGGTCGGGCGGATCGCTTGGGAGTCGCGCCCGACTGAAAGAGCAGTCTTGTGGCGCTTCCGGTCGTAGCTCCCGAGCCCCAGCGGGTCGAGGAGCGGTCGGGGTTTCCCTGGTCGAAAAGTGGCGCGGATCTCGAGGGCGGCGACGCCTTTGGTCGGGCCGCCGCTTGTCGGTCAAGCCCGTCAAAGAGCCCGGTGCGCTGGCGCACCCGGCGCGCAGCCCGAGCCCCCGGCGGTCGGGGAGCCGGTCGAGGTTTTGCCCGTCGGATTCTGGCAGCCCGCGGTGTGCGTGGGTCCTTAGAATCGAGTGAGCGGACGCGTTTACCTTCGTCGGTTTGAACGCGCCGTGCTCGTGCGAAGCTACTATCGGGTGATCCGAGTGGAACCTTGGCGATCCCCCTCGAGGGGGTTCGTTTCCAAGCGGACGTAGCTCGGCGTGGCGTCCGACCCGCTAGAAGCGTTCCATAAAACCTTTCCTTACTCGATCCGTATCGGACTGCCGGGTCGTCCGCCGACCGGGCGCGGTGGCGCTACTCATCGATGAGTTCAGCGGGAGAGTGTGAGGTATGGTCTCGGGCGCAAGTCACGGTGATTGGTTCGTCCGCCGACCCAGCGGAGGCCCTGCGAGGCTCAGCTGCGACTTCGCCTCGCTCTTTTTACGTCTTTGGCGGCTTTCGTTCGACTGGCCGATTCGGCCTTCGTAACCCACAGCTCGGTGCCGGGCCTCAGGTGCGAGCCTAGAGGCGGCTTACTCTCCCGAGGTCGGCGCCCATGGGCCGCTTGCATACCTTTCGGCGGGCGCCTGGCCCATCGTGAATCGGGCGAGGCTCGCGATCTTTGTCGCGGCCTTGGCGCGAGGCGGCCATCTGTCGGGCGATTAATGCGATGGGATTTAAATGGACTGCGCACGCACCGGGAAACGGGCGAGGCAAGAAAGTGACGGTTTATGCATCGCGCGTCGATTCGTGCGTAGGAGGCGTCGATTCGGCGCGAGGCGTCTGTTTCCGCCGAGCCTATAAAGGAAGGAGTGGGTGGCGTGGTAGGCGCCAAGCCTTCGTTCGTGCGCCTGCAAAAGGAAAAGGAGGAAGAAAGCGAGGAAGAAGAGGAGTCTCTGCTCGCGCGTCGTCCCTCGCTTTCCTTCGGCGCAATTGGAGATGTCATTGTACCCGCATTCGGTAGTGGCGGGTCGCTATCTCGGTCTGGAGAGGAAGGAGTTCCTTCCTCCGCGGCCTGAGTCCGGCTGGCGAGTTCCGCCGACCGGGGCCGGGGACCCCGAACTTGGGGACGGCGAGATAGTCTCGTTGGCGTCCTTCCACGAGCAGGGCTTGGACTTCCACTCCACCCGTTCGTCCGGGAGTTCTTTGCACTATTACAGGGAGGTTCATCATCGAACCGAATGGAGTCCTCCACATTGCGGTCTTCATGACGCCTGTGTGAGGCCTTCTGGGATCGAACCCCACCGGGGGCTCTGGCGCCACTTCTTCTTCGCGAGGTCGTCATCGGACACGGCCTCCTCGAGCTCGATGATTCAAGCTGCGCAACCACCGCAAGCCGTTCTCGTCGACTTGAAGCCGCCGACGCGTCCAGCGGGGTGGCATAGCGAGTGGTTCTATGTCGGAACCTCAAACATGAGTGCCGACCTTGGTGGGAATCTTCCGACGTCGCATCCTTGTTGGACACGGGGCCACGACAAGAAGGACCGGAAGAAGGTGGACGCGATCCTTGAGAAGCTCACGGACCTGAAGCGGCGGGCCTCGACGGTGCAAGGTGGTCTCCGGCACGTTCATGGAGAGGCGCATCCAACCCTTCAAGGACGGTTGCGCCCCATGTTTGAGTACATGGGGCCGACCGACCCTGCAAGGTCGCCGGAGCGAGCTTCCCTCGTCGGAGATCTCGCGCTGCGTGTCCGCGATCTCCATCACGGAGACACCGAACGGCCGAGCGGCGCCAGCGCCGTTCTCAGCGAAATCCGAGAACCTGGTACGTCGGACGGCTCTGTTCGCTTTTGCTTTGCTCTGCTTCCTCGCCTCCTTACGGCGTGCTCCGCCAGGCTCGGTGGGTGATCTCCGTCCCTTGCTGCCGGGGAAAAGGAGTTGAGGCGGCCGTGCGCTGAAAAGGAGAAGCAGGACGCCGCCCTGCTAGCGGAAAAAGAGGCCACCAAGACGCGGAAGAGGAAAGAGCGCGCTGACCGAGCCGCGCGTGGCGAGGAGGTCTCGGAGGAGACCTCGGAAGAGACCTCGAGTGAGGGTGACGAGGAGTCGTTGTCGGCCGGGGGAGAAGTTGCCGGGGCGGTCTCGCGACGCGACGCTGGTCCTAGTCGCGGGCCGGCGATCATGCTCCTCGAAGAGACCGCGGCGCAGGTTTTATCCTGCGAGCGCGGGTCCCGATCGCCTCCTCGCGGGGTCGGCAAAGAGGGCACGTCAAGTGCGGTTGTTCGCTTCCTCCCGATAGCGACTTGCGCCAATTCCTCTCGTGCCGACTTCTTACGCAATTCCTGACCGACCGGCCAGACGCAGGGCCTCACGATCTTTGGGAGGGCGCTGAGCCCTACTTCGGTGGTGAGGAATCGCCCCCTCCCGGTCCTGTCCGCGGGGCGCGTGGTGGTTGTCGGGAGGGGGGATCGTTCGGATGCGCTCCCCGCGGTAGGGCCCGTTGGCGAGGGCCGCTTGCGAGGACGCATCTGGCCGCTGCCGGATGTGGCCTTGGCGAAAGCCCGTCAGCGTGCTTCCGCCCGTGCCGTCGACCAGTGAGGCCGGCGGAGTTCTGCCGATCTGCCTTCCCCGTCTTTGCCCGTCCGTGGAAGTCGGCGAGCTCGCTGCCGGAAACACGGGATCGCGTCGTTTGCAACGCCGGCGGGGCGAGATCTGCCACCCGCGCCGGGCCGCCGCCGCCGGCCGGTCCGAGTGTCGCCGATGGCGCACAACCGACCGCCGCAGCGTTCCGTCGGCGAAATTAAGTCGAAGCGATCGCCGATCGCCGCCGACTTGGCTTCGATCTGACCGGCCGGAGGCCCGCGTTCGTTACGGGCGACGCGAAACGTCGCGGATTGGGACGCTACAGAGGATGACATGGGAAGGATCCACGCCGAACTTACCCTTGTCGTTGACGCCGGCGTCCAAGGCGAGGAGGTCCATTCTTTGAGGAGTCCCGCCGCCAGATCGTAAGTTTGACGGGATTTTCTGTGCATCTTCTTGAGCGGAAAAGGAGATCGACCGGCGGTACTGCAGCGCTTGACATCCGGCGGTGGGCAAGTCAAAGTTCCTCCGGCACTTGCACGGAGTGCCATAGGGCGAGCCGCTCGGCGCTGAGGGCGCTTGTCACTGAGCAAGGAAGGGCTGCCTCGGGTCGTGGTGGGGAGGTCGGCTGAAGCCTTGCGGGAGGCTCGGCGACGGCGGAGTCGTTGGCCACCGAGGGAGAGAGGGCCAGGTCGTCCTGGCGGATCTTTGAAGCGGCCAAGACTTCCGCAGCGATCGATCTGGCGGCGTCCGCCCAAGTGAGGCCGCCTCTATCGGGAGGAATGCGAGTCGACCGCAGGAGGCCGATCGCCAAGGCCGGCGGATCTCGCTCGGTGAGCTCGTGGCGATGAAGGAGCTTGCCGACCGCGCTACGGCCGATCGGGAAGCGCGTGCCAAGGCCGAGGAGGAACTTCGCGCCAAGGAGGCTTCCGTGGTGGTGAGTAGCTTAGTCTTCCGGGGTCATGCGGCGAAGGCCCCACGACGTTGTTTCGTCCTGCAGTCTGCGAAAAACCTTACCGACGCTACCGGAGTCGCGAAGAAGCGGCGATGGAGGCACGAGACGCGGCGGTCGAAATCACGCGACTTCGGCCCTTTTGAGTAAGCGGTGCGGAGACGAGGCCGCCGACACGACGCCCACCGGTGGCGATCCTCCACGTGGGCGTCAGGTATGCCTGTGGCCATTCGGGCTTACTCGGGCCCCAGCGCCATCCCGCCATGCTTGGGTGGATCCTCGAGCGCGTCGAGGCGTCGGCGGCGAGAAGCGGCGTGCTTGGCGCTTCTTCGCCCCTGGTCAACACCGTCTCTTATTACGACGGCGTCGACCTTGAGGCGATCGGGAGCGGCGTCGGCCGACCGAAGCGATGAAGAGGTCGACGCAGTTCATGGCCCGGTCGATCCGTGTGCCCAAGAGATTGCGGCCGAATCTCGCGAAATTCTCCGTCGAAAGGGGGAGGAGGATTAGTTTTTTCTTCCGTTTGCTTTTTGGCATTGTATGTAGTGAACAGAATTGCCCTAGTCGAGCTCGACGCCGGGCTGTTTTTAAGTTACTCTGCCCGTCTATCCGTGTTTCTTTTATGAATTTGGGCAATTTTTCAACCGTAGCTACGGGGTCCACAGGGTGCCACGAGAGCGTAGGGCGTTGCACCGATTCATGCGAAGAGGACATGGGGAGGGCGAGCTGCCTCGAGCGATTGCTTGGTGAAGGAGGTGTTGGAGTCGAACCACCTCCTTCGCGAAGCTTTGGCGGGTTGAAATCTAACCTAAGTGGGGGTGCTCCGACCGCTCGTAGTGTTTCTTGCTCGGGGGGCTTGTTTCCCTCCGCAGAGTGCTACTTCGAAGCCGTAGCCGCGGGGGCGTAGGCCGTAGTACTTTGAGCCGAGGGAAATAGTCGCGAGGTAGATAGCTCGGTCGGTCGGAGTGCGGCTTAGGTTAGCGACCCGCACGTTTTTAAAAGATGGTCGGGTTGGGCCGCTGGGGCGTAAGTCGTAGCATTCGTCAACCTATATCGAAAGGCTCCATCCGAGCGCTCGGCCCTTCGCTCAGGTAGCCTCCTTTTGCACAAAGTGCTACTTGAACCGTGGCCATTGGGCGTGGGCCGTAGCATTTTGGTTTTGAGGAGGTTACTTTAGGAGGGGAGCTCGGTCGGAGTGGTAACCGGTTATCGATTTAAGTCGCCGGCCCCCGAGGTCATGCAGCCCCCGAGTGGTGCGTGGGGACTGAGGGTGCAGTCGCCACGCGCCGCTTGAGTTCGTGGTGGGTGTGCGATTTTTTCCGAAAAGGAATTTTACGCTTCGGAAATAAGGGTGGATTAACTCGCCTTGAGGACCGCTGATTTTGGAGTCGACGCTGGCGCCGTCTTCAAGCGCCGTCGCGTGACCCAAGGCGCCGTCTTACGCTCCTCTCAGATCGCCTTGGCGACTTGGGGCGCTTATCTTCAAGGCCATGGTTATAAGGAGAGGCGCCAAGGCGCTGTTGCTCCATGCGCCATGGCGGACCACAATGCTCGCCAGCGAGGAGGTGGTTGCCCATCGTGCCTGGTTGCGGGAGGTGGCGGATCTGAAGCCGGTATTCGTGAGGACGCGCGGCGAGTCGGCGTCCTCGTCGTCGGCGTTCCTCGGCTTCGAGAAGTGAGGGCGCCACTATTGCGGGCGGTGGTAGAGGCACGCCGTGCGGAGCTCGGCTGGCAGGGCGCGCACCAAGATCGCAATGGGCGGTTCGCTCTTGGTTGGGGCGATGTTCCTCCATAAATAAATAAAGTGTTCGGGTTTCCCTTTTCGTTTCGCTTCTTCTCTTTTTTGTGTTGAGATCTAGCCCTCGCTCTTTCGCAGACGTGATCGAAGGAGGACGGCCGGGACCTCTGCTCCGGGGCGGGGTCGCAGTGCTCATGATCGACAAAGCGAGAGAGGTTCGAGAGAAAGGAAAACCAGCTTTGGTCGATCGTCCGACCGCCGCAGCCTTTCTTTGCTCGAGTGTTTTTTCGTATGGTACAAAGAGAGGAGAGAGGCCGACTATGGATAGAACCTTCTCAGCTTCTCTATGTTCCAGGCGTTTGTCACGAGATTCCCTTCGGTGTCTTTGAGGCGGAAAGTGCCGGGTCGGAGGACTTCCGCGATGGTGAAAGGGCCCTCCCAAGGTGGGGAGAGCTTGTGCCTGTCCTTCGCGGATGGACTTGGCGTAGCACTAAGTCGCCGACTTAACGAGCGGCCAGCGGACCCGTCGGCCGTGGTAGCGACGCAGGCGCCACTGATACTTTGCCGGCCGTAGGATCGCGACGTCTCGAGCCGTCGAGCCTGGTCGAGGTTATCTTGTTGTTCCTCGACGCCTGCGGCGTTGTTGTAGTTCTGCACCCTTGGTGCGCCAGTACTCAAGGTCGGTCGGGAGGACAGCCTCCGCCGAACACCAAGAAAAAGGAGTAAACCGGTCGGCCAAGGGTTGGCGTGGTTCATGAACTCCAAAGCACGGGCGGTAGCTTCGGCAGCCCATCGTCCCGCCGAATTTCTTGATCGGTGAAGATTCGCGCTTGAGTCCTGGAGGATCATGCCGTTGGCTCGCTCGGCCTGTCCGTTGGCTCGGGGGTGTGCTCCTGCCGCCCAGTCGACTCGGATGTTGAAGTTGTCGCAGAACTCGAGGAACTCCCTTCCCGTGAACTGCGTCCCGTTGTCGGTGATGATGGAGTTGGGCACCCCAAACCGGTAGACAATGTCGCGGAAGAAACTTGCCGCCTGCGCTGATGTGATCTTTTGCAATGGCTTTGCTTCAATCCACTTTGTGAACTTGTCTACGGCGACAAGCAAGTGAGTGAAGCCCCCGGGCGCCTTTCTGAAGGGTCAGGCCAGTCGAGTCCCCAAACCGCGAAGGGCCATGTGATGGGGATCGTCTGCAGGGCTTGCGCAGGAAGATGCGTCTGTCTGGCGAAGAATTGGCATCCTTCGCAGGTGCGGACAATCTGGGTCGCATCACGCTACTGGCTCGGCCAGTAGAAACCTTGTCGGAAGGCCTTTCCTACCAGGGACCGCGGCGCGGCATGGTGCCCGCACACCCCGTCATGGATGTCCTGCAGAAGGTGCTTCCCTTGGTCAGTCGGAACGCACTTCTGAAGGATTCCGGACGGGCTCCTCTTGTAGAGGGCGCCCTCGATCAGGACGACTGACTTCGCCCGCCGCGCGCGGCGCCGAGCCTCGGTGGTATCGGCGGGGAGCGACCCGTTTGTCAATCGATCGACAAACGGTCGCCTCCAGTCGGTTTCGATGCTCAGGACGCCCAAGTCCGACCAGCGAGGGCATCGGCCAGAAGATCGGTGGGGCCACCCGCCTTTGAAGTCGGCGGCGCCCTCGGCGATTCGGATCCAACCGGATTGATGGGTCAGCCGAGGTCGGAGACGAAGATTCTGGGAACCGGCCCTTCCCGGAGGCGAGGTTGGCGAGGAGCTCGGCTTCACTGTTAGAGCGTCGGTAGCTATGATGGAGCTCGAAACCCTTGAACTTTTCCTCAAGCTTGCGGACCTCCAGGCAGTAGGCGGCCATCCGAGCGTCGCGGGGCTCGGTGGCTTTCATCACTTGATCGACGACCAGCTTGGAGTCGCGCGAACGTTGAGACGTCGTGCGCCCAGGTCGGCGGCGATTCGCGAGCCGCTGACGAGGGCTTCGTGCTCGGCGACATTGTTGGTGGCGTCGAAGAGTAGTCGTATGGCGTCACGGAGTTTGTTGCCGAGTGGGGAGATGATGGCGACCCCGCGCCCCGTTCTTGGTGTAAGACCCATCGAAGTACATCGCCCAAGTACTCGGGTCTTCGACCGCGAGGACTTGCGCCTCGGTCCACTCGGCGACAAAGTCCGCCAAGACTGGGACTTGATCGCCGTCCTGGGGCGCACGATATGTCGAGGCCGTTGAGCTCGAGAGCCCATTTGGCGATTCTTCCGTGAGCGTCGCGGTTGTGGGCGACTTCTCGGCGGCGAGGAGGTTACCACGGAGATGGGGTGCCGATCAGTAGTGGGCAAGCTTCCTCTTGGCGATGAGCACCGAGTATAGCAACTTACGCACTCGGGATATCGGACCTTTGTATCGGAGAGCACCTCGCCGACGGCGTAGACCGGCCTTTGCACCTTGAGAACGCGCCTTCCTCCGCTCGTTCCACAACAAGTGCCGGCTACCGACGACTGAGTCGTGGGCGGCGATGTAGAGGAGCAAAGGCTCCTGCGGCTCCGGCGACTCAGGACCGGAGGTGAGGTCGAAAGGCTTTAGTCGACTAAAGGCTTCCCGAGCTTCGTTGGTCCAGAAAAGTGGTCGGACTTCTTCATCGGCTTGTAGAGTGGCATCCTCGTCACGAGGCGGATACAAAGCGACTTAGTGCCGCGAGGCATCCCATCAGCCTTTGAACTCCCTTCAGATCGTTGATTGGCCCCATCCTTGCGATAAGCGGAGATCTTATCTCGGTTGGCTTCGATGTCGCGCCGGAGACGATGAATCCCAAAGAACTTGCCCTTGGGGACCCCGAAGACGCACTTCTGGGTTGAGCTTTATGCGAAATCGTCGGAGGTTCGCAAAAGTCTCCTCCAGTCGGTGATGAGGTCATCGGCCTTCCTGGTCTTGACAACGATGTCGCCGACGAGGCTTCGATGTTACGACCAATTTGGTCCGAAAAACACGCCGCATACATCGGCCGGTACGTGGCGCGCGTTTTTAGACCAAAAGGCATCGTGGACGTAACAAAGTATGAGCCATACGGGGTGATGAAGGAGGTCGCGAGCTGATCGGACTCCTTCATCACGATCTGGTGATAGCCCGAGTAGGCATCCAAAAGGAAAGGGACTCACACCGGCGGTGGAGTCCACGACTGTCGATGCGAGGCAATGGGAATGGATCTTTCGGACAGGCCTTGTTGAGGCTCGTGTAGTCAACGCACATTCTCCATTGCCCGACTTTTTCTTTACAAGGGCGGGATTGGCGAGCCACTCGGGGTGACGCACCTCCCTTACAAAACCGGCCAAAAGTTTGGCGATCTCTTCCCAATGGCCCGTCGCTTCTCTTCGTCGAAGCAGCGCGGCTGGGCGATCGATGCGGATCGGTCGAATGTTCGAGGAGTGCTCGGCGACCTCCTTCGGGACTCTGGCATGTCCGAGGGTCTCCAAGCGAAGACATCTCGGTTTGCTTGGAGGAAGTCGACGAGCGCCTTCCTATTTGGTGGTGAGGCGGCCCCGATCCGCACGGTCTTGGCGGGATCCTCGGGATCAACTTGGCGACCTCCTTCGTGTCCTCCGCGGACTTGAAAGAGCTAGTCCCGACTTGCTGGAGTCGGGGTGGATCCGGGCCTTCTCCTGGAGGCTGGCGAGCTCGGCGAAGCGAGGACCGCCGAGGCCGCCGCACGCCGCTCATGATTGTAGGCGGCTGGAAAGATGTGGCCACGATGATGACTCCTTGCGGCCCTGGCATCTTCAGCTTGAGGTAGGTGTAATTGGGGACCGCCATGAACTTCGCGTAGCATGGTCGTCCCAAAATGGCGTGGTAGGAGCCGGGGAAGTCCACAACCTCGAAAGTGAGGTTTCGGTCGCGGAAGTTGTCCGGGCTCCCAAAGGTGACGGGCAGGCCGACTTGCCCGAGGGGTGGGCCTGTTGGCTGCACGACGCCATGGAAGGGCGCCTTGCTCGGCCGGAGGCGGGCGAGGACCCCAGGGCGCCCAAGGTCTCAATATACATGATGTTGAGGCTCTGCCGCCGATCCATGAGTACCTTGGTCAGCGCTTTCGTCCCCACGATGGGGTCGACGACGGCGGATAGCGTCCGGTGCGGGATGTGGTCGGGTGGTCGGTCGGTCCGAAAGCGATCGGGCACTCCGACCACCTCAGTAGGTGGGCACGCAGCGGGGTAGCCGTGTGGACCTCTCGGTGGGCGAAGCTTGCCGTCGCTTGTCGGCGTAGCACTCAGCCCCTCCGAAGATCATGAGGCGGCCGTCGAGTTGCGGGAACTCGTCGGTGGCTCATCGCTTTTGTCCCGGCGTCGGGCGCCGGTCGCGCTTCTTCCCTTACCGCTGACGTCGTGGGGTTTCCGAGAGAAACCGCCAGGACTTCGATCCCGATACTTGTGCTTGACGGGATAGTCGTGGTTCGGCACGGACTATCCATCGCCTTCTCGAATCGGTCGGGCGTCTGCCGAGCCTCGCTTGGCGGTCGGTCGGCAGCGGCGACCATTCGGCCTTCGCGGCCCTGCTTCCCCTTCCGCTTTCTTTGGTCCGGGCGGTCGGAGGGGGCGCTGGCCCCGAGGCTGGTTGTCTTGTGGGCCGTCTTCCTTTCGAAGATGGCCCCCACGGCCTCCTCGCCGGAGGCGTGGTTGGTGGCGATGTCAAGGAGCTCCTTGGTGGTCCGGGGCTTCGCCTGACAAATTTCAACTTGTGGACGAGCCTCGCACGTGGTGCCAGTAGATGAACGCCTCTGACGACGTCGGCGTCGCGGATGTCGGGAGCTCATTGCCTTCTTTGGAGAAGCGGCGGATGTAGTCCGGAGGGTCTCCCGTCTTGCTGCAGCTTTTCAGTCCCAGGAGTTGCGGGCGTTTGTATGTGCCCTGGAAATTTCCGACGAAAGGTTCGTCGGTCGGCCCAGTGCCGATGGTATCTGCGGCAGTACTCGAGCCATGCTCGAGTGAGTCCGCAAGATAGATGGGGAAATCTTGGATAACGAAGGAGTCGTCCGTCGCTCCCCGGCTCGACAGGCGAGCGGTAGTCCTCTAACCGGACATCGGGGTTGGTAGCCCCGTGTACTTGGCTATGTTGGTCGGGGCCGGAATCGGCCGGGAAGTCGGCGTTGCGGATACTGGCGGGTGAACGACGCGGCCCAGACCGTCGAATCCTGAGTCGGGATGGTCGCGTCGCCCGCTATCGGCGATCTGCGAGGGTCTTTGCCGGCGTCGGTAGCTCTCCTTCGCGCCTCGAGGGTGGTGCGGAGATCATACTTGTCCCCAGGCGATGGCGCACGGGGTGTATGATGCCTGGGGAGTTCGTGGGCGGGGCCGTCTTGGCTGAGCTCCGCCCGCCTGTGAGGAGTGGCCCGAGCGGCCGAGGTGGCGCCTGCTCGTCGGGAACTAGAACCTTGGGCGTCCGAGCGGCAAGACGCTCTACCGATCCCGAAGGTTACGGTAGGTGGCCTTGCCAGGCTCCGTTGGCTCGAGCGGCCCTCGGGCGGCATTGCCGCGGCGGCAATGTTACGGTTGGCGTGAGGAAGAGCGGAAGGCCGTTCGCTTCCTCGGCCAATTCTTGATGCACTTGACGCCTTGGCGCCGGAGGCCAGTGGTGGTAGGCTAAGTGGCCGGCGCTCGATTCGGCTGCGGCTTATCGAGCTCGGCCTTCGGGCTTCTAGCTCCTCGCGGCTGGAGGTGTGAAGCGTTATAAGTCTTGTCGCGTCGTCTTCCCGGGATTCCTCCGCCGCGCTCGTCGCGGGAGGAGGAGTCCCGATGGTAGCGGGGGTGGAGGATGGCTCCGCCGCACCCGTCATATTGCACTCGCGGGCGTAGGCCCTTCGAGGGGCACACTCCTTGTCGGAGCTAGAGCCGTGGCTAGAGGAATCCGTCAGCAGGTCGTGGAGGGAAGCCGGCGCGTAACCGGCCATGGCCACGAGTTGTGAGCTCGTGGAGGGTGGTTCCGCCGCCCGCGCCAGCGTATCTTGGTGTTGCCAGAGCAACGCCGGCAAGACGTCGGAGCCCGCCAGCGGCTGCGAGGGCCTCGGTGAGGTTCTTGAGGGCGTCGGCGATCGCATCCAGGCTTGCGGAGGCGTCCGGTCCCGGACAGCAGCGAGGGCGAGACAAGCTCCCCGCAGTGGTGACGATGAAATCGAGGCGCGAAGCGGATCCGGCCCCTCGATCTGGCGAAAGCGTAGTGGGAGGAAGCCATCGAGGAGGAGAATGGGAATCAGAAGATGAAGATGTCGGTGAAGACGCGAGAGCCCCTACCTGGCGCGCCAACTGCCGGTGTTTCGTGCACCTGGCAATACGAATTTATGGTCGGATGGGGTCGCGCTCCCTCTCCCGAATGGTCGACTCGTGGAGTCGAGAAGGTGTATCTTGGTTCGGGCGAATGTCCCTACTCGATTCGTGCGGTGTGAATGTATTGATCTTTTGGAGACAGACGAGGGGTGTCTGAAGCGGCGGACGGTCGGTGTCCGATCCTTGAGGTTTTCGCTAGGAGTCGGGCTACCTTGAGATCATTTTCCCTTTTCTCCGCGCCCCTCCCTCTCGGGCCTGCCTCTCCTTATATAGACGGAGGAGGCGGTTTACACGGAGTTGTGAAGACTACGAGGAGAGAGTGCATGTCTTGAGTGCAGTTTCTGTCTTGTCCGGCCAACCTGCTGTCCCGAGGTAGGGTTGGTGGCTCTGCATGGCGTCTGATCTTGCGTAATCTTGTCGAGGGTGGCGTGTTGCGTGGTGCTCTTGTCGGCCTTGGTGACTTTAATGGCGCTTGACTTTGCTTAGGCCTCGGAGTGGGCGTACTCCTGCGGTGTGCCAGGCGGCGGGGCGGGGTTTTGACTTCTTGATGGCTCTTCGACAACCTTGGGAAGGAGCCGCCTACCCTGCACGGATGTCGAGGGGCCAGCTGCGCACAAAGCGTTGCGACAGCGTGGCGTGGCCTGGCGACTTGTGCGTGGCGGAGCTTGAGCTGCGATATTAAGCGGCGGCGTGTGCCGACCGCTTGGAACCAGAGTCCGCCGACCGTCCGGGGTCGGCCCCGCACAGGTCGGGGCTCGTTCTTTGCGGCCCAAGTACCTTTCGGTGGTGCCGGACTTCCGTCGTGATAGGTCAGCCCGTTCGTGCTTCCGGGCTGATGGGGGTACCCATGGTACGGGTACTCGTCACCTATCAATTCTACATCCTCCAAAATCAACATCAGAAAAATATCTCAAACTAATGCATGAGAAAGCAGAAAACCAAATGCCAAAATCTTGAGTTTCATGAAGATACCTAAAAATCCTTTTGACAGCTTGTCGATGTGAAGCACGTGGGAAGCTTGAAAACAAGCACACAAGCACGTGGGAAGAGTCTCTCATGTAAACTTCCAATTATCTCAACCTCAACAGCATCATCATCATCTTTTATGAACAAAGACACTCTCCCCCTGAACATATGCACTGTACTGCATCATTTGGACTAGTGCCTTTTGCGAAAGCAGTGGAAGAAGTATCTTCAAAAGCAACACTTTGCATGAGATGCATGAGTAAAGGAGAACCAAATCTTATCACTAAACATATGAAGTGAGCATCCGAAATTCACTAGCCACATGTTCTCCCTCCTTGCGTGAGAAGCCTACATAGAAGCAGAAAGTGTCGAGGTCTCGGTACTGGGGTTAGAAATAACATGTTTAGGAATCGATCTTGAGACACCAGCGACAACTGTGAGGGGCACAACACGAGTATTCTTATGCACAAAATCAGATTTGCCTTTTCCGTGTTTTTAGCATCAAAAGGTGTTTGTTTCACCCTAGGCACATATTGAGAAGTGGAGTGTGCCTTTCTGAAATTAGACCTAGCATTAAACCTTTCTCTCTTTTGTTGTTTAGCTAGTCTAAAGCAAAAGTCTACTAAATGTCCATCTCTACCACAATGAGTGCAAGTGTACTTAACATTATGTTTAGCTTTGGAAGTAGAAGCAACATTTGCATTCATCATAGTAGAAGATAAAAGACCATTGATTTAAAAGACAGTTTTCTTAGGCTCATTGACAATTTCAAATTTTCCACTTTCAAGTGTTTTGACAACAGTGGGAGCATGTGATTTATGATGAGCATAAGAATCAAAACCTAAACCTTTGTTATGAGTGCTGACTTTTGATTGATCCAAGATCATGTTTAGGTTTTTCTTTCCTTTAGTGAAACGTTCTAATGACTTTTCCAAGTAATCAATTTTTCGAGAAAGAGTTACACAATTATTACAGGGAACGTCCACTTTTCCTTTTTGCTTGCGACAAGTTGAGCATGAAAGAAATCTTCTGTCATTTGAGAAACCCTAGCATTTGCATCATGCAACTTCAATTCTAGTATGGAGCATATAGAACATGGAGTTGTATCATGTAAATCAATGGTAGAACAACTAGCATGTTTAACAAGTTTCTCATTTTTCTCATTTTCAGCATTGATTTGCTCTAACAAGGTAACATGTTCTTTCCTAAGCAAAGTAAGCTCATTGTAAATTAAGTCACATGATTTGCAAGCATCATCATCAGGAATCAAGGTTTTAAGTCTAGCAATTTCAGCATTCAATGACTCAACAACAAAATCATGTTTCTTAATTTTCTTGTCATGTTTATCAAGCAATTTACCAAGTCGAGCAACAAAGCAATAGCTAATTCATCGTAAGAAGGATCTACCTCATTGAAGTCATTGTCATGATCGCCTCGGTGAAGTGTCGCTACTTTTAGCCATGAGACACAACCGTCAACTCATGCTTGCTTGGAGTTGCATCGTCCTCCTTGCTCCCTGAATCCACATCGCTCAAATTGACTTGTTCAAGAGCGGAAAGAACTCAGTGGACAACTTTGCCGTTGATGAAGCTCTTCTTCTTTCTATTACTTGAAGAGAACTTCTTCTCTTTTCTTCTGTCGTTGTCCTTCTCCTCTCTTGATGCTTTACCTGCAAGTTTAGGACAGTTTGGGCCGAATATGGTCGAGATCACCACACTCATAGCATCTTGGAGGGCCACCACCACCTCTCTTTCTCATTCTCACATTTTGTAAAGCTTTGTTAAAGCGAGAAGAGAGTAGTGACAAGTCTTCTTACAGGGAATTGCTCAACTGTTCATCGGTTAGTGAAGACAAGAAAGATAGAGCAAAGCTTGAAGCGACACCATTATGAGATATGCTAGATTGAGATGTCAAAGCAATTGATTTATGATCATTCTTTCTAGCAAGAATATCTAATTCATGAGTTTTCAACTTGGAATAAAGAACATCTAAGGTAAGTGTACTCATGACAAAGAGATTCTCTAATGGATGTAACTTTCATCTCCCAAATAGACATGTCTAAAGCACCAAGCAATTGTCTAGCATTAGCAGCATCATCAAAGCTAACTCCAACAAAGACGAAGATTACTAAGAATTTTATTGAAACGTGCAAAGAAGTCATCTAGCGACTCACCGGTTTCATCTCAAATCGCATGTATTCCTTTTTGTAAAGATCTTGACGAACCTCTTTAATAGTGTTAGAACCCTCATGGTAATCACAAAGAGATTTCCATACCTCATATGCTTGGATCGAAGATGAATCACACGATCAAAGTCGCTACGTCCCAAGCCTTGGATGATCAAGTTGCGCGCCTTACTATTTGCTTCAACATGTGCGCGATTGGTGTCGTTGGCGTTGTCGTTTGTAGGGACTTCATATGGTTTGTAGACCTTCTCCCAAATTGCGAATCCACGAGCTTGGATGAACGCCTCCATCTTGGCCTTCCAAAAGCGAAAATCAACACCATTGAACACACAAGGTTTTGTCGAATAATGATCCATTGATCTAATCACCGATTAAGATAGATTAGAAAAACCTTGCTCGATACCACTTGTAGGATCGAAAGACACGAATATAGCAATCGAGGGGGTGAATGATTGTGCGGAAGCTAAAACCAAATTCTTGATCTATTAAAAGTTCACCCCAAAGCGAACCAAATAATTGCCTCGTTTTAGACAAAAACAGAATGATAGAGGTTCGGTAAAACGCGAATTCGGAGTTCCAACCGTCGGATCGATCTGAAATTTGGACACAAGAAACTAGATTCCAAGATTTAATCGAACCCAAAAAGAATCAGCTCGATCGGACTTACGGATCAAAAGTTATAAGCTTCTTAAGCTTGCTATTCCAGAACTTGACGAAAATCAATCTAATCGAAACTTGTAGATTGATCAAGAACAACAAAAGATTTATCAATAAAACTTTGAGGAACACTAGATCAATACCCTAGAGAGGTTTTTGATGGATCAAATCAAGATGAAACTCAAAGAACAAAAACCAATCTAGAACTAGAACAAGTATGCAAACAAGAACCAAAAGAGAATATTGTAGCACACAAGGAACTAGAAGAATTGATCTTTATTTATTTTGTCTAAAGTACTCTCATCAAAAGAGTACAAACCCTAAAACTGAGCTTGAGGCTCTCAATTCGCTCAACTCTGCTTGATGCGATTGATGCCCTTTAATAGGAGACACCCCTCCTATTTAAAGGACCAACCCACAAGGAGTTCTGAATACGATTCCTATTCCCTAGAAGGAATCTGTATCCAACACAACTCTACTTGGCCCAACCTGGCCGAGTACAACTCTTGCACGCGTATGGCAACCCTACCATACTCACGTGACTAACACTTTGCACGCGTATGGCCACCTGCTATACTCACGTGACTAACACTTTGCACGCGAATGACCTCCTGCCATTCTCACGTGACTAACCATTCTTCATGTGCACCATTCTCTTAGCCCGAACGTCCCGCATGACATCCTTGACCACCAAGACCTCAGTTCCTCCCGAACCTAGTCCCGAACCTCAGCTCCTCCATGAACCTAGTTCCGGTCCGTCATCGACCACGTTCGTCTTCGAGCAATACCGCACATGAACAAACCACAAACAATTCCGAGCACAAGTCCACGACTTGACTCACATCAATCCATGCAAATACTCACACGAGCATTGCATAAAGTCCACTTCAAGCATCATGAAATTCTCACAAATTTCATAATCTCAAAACAAATCAAACACAATTCCAATTTTGCTCAAAACCCTAATCGAAAGCAAAACGCATTCACGACGGACCAACAAAATCGGTCCGTGCATACATGAAAAAGTCACTCAAAAAACCATTCACGACGGACCAACAAAATCGGTCAGGTGTACAAGTGAAAGTCTCGGTTTCAAGAAGAAATCATTAAGCTAAAACACGTTCACGACAGACTAAAAGAAATCAGTCCGTCGTACATGCGAAATTAATCCTCAAAAAGCCGTTCATGACTGACCAAAGAAATTGGTCCGACGTACATGCAAAACTTACTGGTTTCTTGGAAAATTGAGTCCGGCTCATGAGCTCAAAAGCACGTCCACGGTAGACCCAAAAACTTGGTCCGGCGCAAACACAAAATCGGTTCGGCGCAAAAGGGAAACTCTCTGTTTTTGAGAATTTGGTCCGGCACAAGAAAAAGATACACTATTTCTTGTCAACTTGTCAAACACATGCACAAACACATTTTGCAAATTGAATTCTAAGCCAATTTTTCAGCACATGATTTCACAAGATCAATCGATCGAATCCGGTTCTCCGATGATCCGAGATGATACGCCACCAATGGATATAAACATGGTATTCACTCTACCTGTCGAGTTCAAAACCGAAGAATCGGCTGAAGAGGTGTTCGCCCAATTGTGCCTCGGAGCACC
Organism: Rhipidocladum racemiflorum; assembly: GCA_036346355.1. Lineage (NCBI taxonomy): Eukaryota > Viridiplantae > Streptophyta > Magnoliopsida > Poales > Poaceae > Rhipidocladum > Rhipidocladum racemiflorum. The sequence continues at coordinate 55,693,617 of CM070588.1, read as the reverse complement.
AGACGCTGTGTTCGAAAAACCACAAGACATGCATCGGCATCTAAAACTACTATATCTAAAGGGGTACATTAATGGCCGACCGATATCTCGCATGTTAGTCGATGGCGGGGCGACAGTTAATCTAATGCCGTTAAGCACTTTCAGAAAATTGGGTAAAGCCGATGAAGACTTGATCAAGACCAATATGGTGCTAAATGACTTCACGGGAGACCCAACTGAGGCTAAAGGCGTAATGGTGTCGAGAATTGTGATCGGTAATAAAACTCGCCGATCGCATTTTTTGTGATTGAAGCCAAAGGCAATTACGTGCTCCTTGGCGCGGATCGATCCATGCCAATTCTTGTATACCATCAACTATGCACCAAAAATTGGTGCGGTGGAACGACGATACTGAGAAGTCGTACCGGCGATACATCGGCTCATATCGCCATGGCTAGCCACGACACCAATTGGCCACACGAAGAAGCCGAATGTATATCGGAAAAGCCTTGGACAATTGCGATTTTATCTGCGTTGAGAAATCGTGGATTCAAGCCGATCGTTAAAACCCAACACGTTTGATCGGACAAGCGAAGTGATAAGAAGATGGAGCACAAGACACTAGCAAAGCTGCGAGGAAAAGGCAAGGAGCTATCGGCAAGAAGAATCTGAAGAAGTTTGTTGAGGATTTTGAAGAAGAAAGAAAAGGGTTAGGATTTACTTACGCGATTTGCTCGAAGAGATCGATATTGGGGAAGGTGATAGCAAAAGACCAACGTTTGTAAGTGCTAAATTAGAACCCAGTTATAAAGCAAAGTTGGTCGAAATACTCAAGAAGTATAAGGATTGCTTTGCGTGGGAGTATTATGAGATGCCAGGTTTAAGCCGACAGCTAGTCGAACATCGGCTACCTATAAAACCTGGGTATCGGCCATTCAAACAGTACCCTAGGCGGTTTAATCCTACGTTGTATGACGCTATAAAGGAAGAAGTAGGACGATTGCTAGAGGCAAAGTTTATCCGGCCTTGCCGATACGCTGAGTGGGTCTCAAACATCGTCCCTGTGAAGAAGAAAAATGGCAAACTTAGGGTATGTGTCGATTTTAGAGATTTAAACAAAGCTACACCAAAAGACGAGTACCCGATGCCCATAGCCGATATGCTTATCGATGCTGCATCTGGGAATAAAATCATAAGCTTTTTGGACGGGAACGCCGGATACAATCAGATATTCATGGCCGAAGCCGATATACCCAAAACGGCTTTCAGATGTCCGGGGGCTTTAGGGCTATATGAGTGGAAAGTTATGACCTTCGGTTTAAAAAATGCCGGTGCTACTTATCAGCGTGCCATGAACCATATTTTCCATGATTTGATCGGCAGTACCGTGGAAATATACATTGACGACGTAGTGGTAAAATCCAAAGAAGACTGGCAACATTTAGCCGATCTGGAAAAGATGTTCGAAAGCACAAGGTTACATGGGTTAAAAATGAACCCTCTCAAATGTGCTTTCGGAGTATCGGCTGGACAATTTCTTGGGTTTACGGTGCATGAAGGAGGAATTGAAGTAAACCAAACCAAAGTAAAAGCCATAGCCGATACTAAACCGCCGACAAGCAAAAAGGAGTTGCAGGTATTGATTGGGAAAATCAACTACTTGCGACGTTTCATCTCAAACTTGTCAGGGCGTATTCGGGCCTTCACACCGCTGCTGAAAATTAAAGACAACCAAGAGTTCAAATGGGAAGCCGATCAACAAAAAGCCTTCGACGACATAAAAGGTTATCTGATGAGTCCACCAGTATTGACCGCACCAAAACACGGTATACCTTTTAGACTATATATATCGGCTGAAGGTGATTCGATTGGGGCAGTTTTAACACAAGAAGCCGATAGGAAGGAACGAGCAATATTTTATTTAAGCCGACGTCTTTTAGATGCAGAAACCAGGTATCCCCTAGTAGAAAAATTATGCTTATCATTGTATTTTGCTTGCACCAAATTAAAACATTATATGCTGGCTTCCAAATGCGTTATAATATGCAAAACCGATGTAGTCAAGTACATATTATCGGCGCCAATCCTGCGGGGTCGGCTCGGTAAATGGGCATACGCCTTAACAGAGTTCGAGTTAACCTATGAGTCGGCTAAATCTGTAAAAGGACAAGCTGTGGCCGATTTTATCACAGGAAGTGAAACATTGACAGGACGGTGATGTGACTCCTTGGCAGCTGTATTTCGATGGATCCGTTTGCCAGGAAGGCGGAGGCATCGGCGTGATATTGATTTCACCTAGAAGACAGGAGTATGACTTCATGTATCGGCTAAATAGCCGATGTTCAAATAATCAAGCAGAGTACGAAGCATTACTAAGAGGTCTACAATTGTTAGATAGCATCGGGGTGAAAGACGTCGAAGCTTTTGGAGACTCGATGTTAATCGTACAGCAAGTCAAAGGAGAATACCGATGTAACGACGGTGCGCTTAACTCAAGATTTCTGCATCAATGCCTCCAGATCATCGAGATGCTCACTACATTTTCTATAAAACATATCCCCAGAGAAGCTAATGGTAAAGCAAATCGATTGGCACAATGTGCATCAGGGTACAAGATTGAAAGCCGACAGGGACCAATCGGGATAAACGTTTGGCCGATTTTATGCGTCCACCCTGTCGACTGGAGAAAAGAAATACAAGACTATTTGTCAGACCCATCTAAGCCGACTGAACAGAAGGTCAGGCGCAAAGCACTCAAATATGTTCTTCTAGAAGATGTATTATACTTTCGGACTATGGAAGGTTTGTTGTTAAGATGCCTGGGAACCGAGGAAGCCAAAGTAGCGATGGGTGAAGTCCATGAAGGCATCTGTGGATCACATCAATCGGCCCATAAGATGAAGTGGATACTGAGACGGACATGATATTTTTGGCCGACAATGTTAGAAGACTGCTTCAAATATTATAAAGGATGCTAAACGTGCCAAAAGTTTGGTAACATACAGTCAGCACCAGCATCGGCTTTGCATCCGATCATCAAGCCATGGCCATTTAGAGGATGGGGTATAGACATAATCGGCCAAATATTTCCGTCATCCAGCAAAGGACATAAATTTATCCTTGCAGCCACAGATTATTTCTCAAAATGGGTTGAGGCTGTACCACTCAAGAAGGTTACTAGCAAAGAGCTGATCGACTTTGTAAATGAACACATCGTCCATCGGTTTGGAATTCCACAGACAATTACTACTGATCAGGGGACTGTGTTCATGTCCAACGAGTTCAAAGGTTTTGCGGAAAGTCTTGGGGTAAAATTACTCAACTCTTCCCCTTACTACGCTCAGGCCAATGGACAGGCCGAGTCGTCGAACAAGACATTGATAAAGCTGATAAAAAGAAAAATTGAGGAAGAACCGAGGAAATGGCATTCAATGCTGTCGGAGGCTTTATGGGCTTATCGGCTATCTCATCACGGATCAACTAAATTGTCACCTTTTCAGTTGGTATACGGACAGGAAGCCGTTTTGCCCGTGGAAATCAACATAGGCTCAGTAAGGCTATGCGAGCAAGACAAGGTATCAGCCGATGAATACAAACAGGCGATGCTTGACAATCTAGATGATTTGGCTGAACTAAGGCTGATCACGCTAGATCGGCTTAAAAAGAATAAAGAGAGGGTTGCCAGGACGTATAATAGAAAAGTGATTTTAAAATCGTTCGGTCAAGCCGATTTGGTATGGAAAACCGTGTTGCCAATCAGGTCTAAGGATAATCGATTTGGCAAATGGTCACCAACATGGGAAGGGCCTTATAAGATCAATCGGCCGATTGACGGGAATTCGTATATACTGGAGTCCTTAGACGGGTTCGTCCTACCTAAAGCGATCAATGGAAAATATCTAAAGGCGTATCACCCAAGCATATGGGTCGGGTCCTGACCACAGGAAGAAAAAACATCAGGATCGATTACAAAAACACATGCATATAAAAACGGTCATACTTAATCGAAGTCGATTAAGCAAACATCCACGGATTAAGCAGGTTTACAAAGATCGGTTACATAGCCGATCAAGCAAGTTTTCCAAACGTCATCCCAAGGTGAAAATATTGTTTACAAAAAATCGGCTATACAGCCAGTACTACAAATCAGTTCATTAAAAGTCGATGCTCTCAAATCAGTGAAGCCCAGAACCAGGCAAGTGGGCTCCCAAAGCCGATAGTGCCGCTGTCGCCCTACCGATGGTAGCTTGAACACTGTCTATCAATTGTTGATCGACTCCTGCATCACCAGGAACTGGAACTATTTTGGCTGATTGGTTCTTGACTTGAGCAAAAACCTCGCTAATTTGCCGCCTCACGAGCGGCGGTGAAGGCGTCGAGTCGGTGATGCCGAGTGGCATTACCGCAAGTTCTTTTCGTAACTAAAGCCACCGTATTCTTCAAGTTTGATCTTGGTCGACTCGGCTCTTGAGCTCTGTTCTTAGCCGTTTTAAGTATAGCAGCACCCTGGTCAAATGTACTCTTTCGAGATTTGGCATCCGCTATGAGCTTGTCCAAGACCTCTTGGTCGGCTTGTTGGGCTTTCCTCTGTTCAACTCTTAGCTTGGCTGATTCCACGTCCAGCCGACGAGCGTCCAAGTGGCATACCTCCAGCAGTGCATTCATGGCGGCAGGGGGAAGATCGGCTTGCACGGCCGCCATAGCATCCCTCAGTGGTTGCGTATTGGCCAGTAGAGCCGCCTCTAGTTGCATCACCTCGTCCAAAAGACGATTGAGTCGCTCTTGCATGCCCGGCTCGGCAGTGACGGCAGTCGATGCTGGCGCGGAAGCCGCTATTATGCGTTGAATATTGGCTGGATAGTCATCAGTGGCCATAACCTCCGGGTCGTCAAGCTCGTCCAAAGTGAAGCCTAGCAGATCGGCCAGATCAGTTGATGGTGCTTTGGGGTCAAGATTGGAAATATCAATCGTCGGGGGCGGTACGGCTGGTGGTGCTGGAGAGAGTGATGGAGGGATAGCCGATGTAGCACCTTGGGAATCGGCTATAACCCCCGCTATCTGTACTGATGGAGATTGCTAGAAAACAAAAAAAGCAAGTCAGCAACACAAGACAAACGTAAGGCAATATGACTACACAGAGACTCACATCAGTAGCTGAATGTTCCGGGGAACCATCGGGTTGATGCCTTACGGGTCGAGGCGAGCGCCTGGCTGACTTCTTCCTCCTCTCTGCAATGGCTTCGGGTTAGCAATTATCAAAACAAGGGATATAATGGCTAATCCGAGAAAGTAACTTACTTGGGGCGCGCTGGCGAGCTAAGTCCGATAAGGATGGACCTTGAATATCCAAGTTACCGGAAGTATATCCCGTAGTACCAACGGATTGACACGGGCGTCGTCGGCCCATCGCCGCGAGAAACATGGGGATCGGCTGTTCGCCCACCAGCATCCGTGCCGCCCTAGAAAGGTCAAAGACGATTTAAATAAAAAATGTCGATAATCAGCGTAAAAAACAGAAGGATATAAAACGGTACCTCTACAGCTACTGAGGAGTCGCTATAACCCGAGCTCGTGCTGGAACCAGAAACTACCGTCGGCTCATGAAAGTCGGGAAGAAATAAGTGAATTATGGCCGACGGAGTCCTGTCCATAAGTGCGGCTTCCGATATTCTGGTCCACCACTGCGAGAATGCAGCTGACCGACGGGAATTAAGAACAAAATGCGGCATTGAGAGGATTTGCAACCCGTCGGCTACTTCAAGAATAACCTCCGCGGCGACGCTATTGGTCACTCGAGTTCGGGGCTCAACACAGGATAGTAGGGGGAAGGATGGAATGGTTTGCCCAAAACCTAGCTGACGGGCGTAAACCGAGGGGTGGTAGAACTCGTAAGATACATTTGAAATGTCCGATTGCGGGTATTCAAGCCGACATGAAAGATGCAAGGGGTGAGGATGATTTTGTACAAATCTAAAGTAGATTGGGGCATCAAGGAACTATCAGCATCTAGGTGAAGAAATGTTGGGTAGGGGCAATCGGCTACATCAGTATATCGGAAAAAGTCTTGTTGGCCGAAGGAAATCCTATCTAGGGTAAGGAAGAAGCTGAGGTATTTGTGCAAGCCGACTGGGTCCATTTTTAGCTCTCCAGCTGAAGACATGATGAATCTCTCACCATAAGATCGGCTAACTCTATACTGGGGGACTACGTGTTCTAGATAATCTTCCCGAGGGAAAGTTGAACTCCCCGAAGGCTCAGATAAGATGGATCGGCTAAACATGCAATGGAGCCACGTCTGGATAAACCACAAAGGGCCTCCTATGTTGCCGACGACATGTTTTGCGAAGCCAGAAAAAAGCCGACTACGAATCACATACATCATTTGATATACAGCCCCAAGGAACATCTTGCCGAGAGAAAGCCGATGCCCTCTACCAAGCGTTCGCCACTAATCGAAAGGTTTGGGTGGGACCAAGGAAGCACCACGAGAAAGATATCGGTCTAACCAAAGATTGAGAAAAGCGGCATGCTCTTCGGCCGATACTGGGACGATAACCCTATTGTTATTACGGATATATTTGTGCCACCCTCGCCTTTCTTGCGGATTAATTTGAAAGAAGGTTTTCCGCTAAAAGCCGATATTGGTCACCATCCGCCTAAGGCAACACAATTGGGCCACGTCAAGCAAAGTAGGGCCGATTGGGGACGAGAATAGAAAGGCATTCAAAGAATCCGACCAAAAATAACATGCTGCAGCTACCAAGGGTTCATTGGCTTCAGGATCGGCTAGGCTCAAAGATAGAGACTCGGCTATACCCATCCTCTCCCATTCTACCCTCTTCTGAGCCGATACTCTAATAAACCAAGATCTCCATCCCTTCAGGCTGGTGGGCCAGGCCCTAAAGCTTTTTCCCCACTCAGAGATATTATACCCAGCAGCCGACAAGGGGAGTCTAGGGACCTCGGTATTGATAACGGTGTCTGCCGACATGCTACCTATCGGTCCTAAGTAAAATTGATCTGAACTTTGAGGAATCGGGATGAATACCTGCGAAGGGTCCATTTCAGCCGATTTTGAAAGAGCAAAAGAAAGATGACGAGAGCCGATGATGCGTGATCCGAGAGCTTGAAAGCGTGAAAATGACCGTGGGGGGACCCCCATATTTATACCGCGATGAAAGAAGGCGAAAGCGGGAGCGATTGAGCATTTAAAACGCACCGAGATTTTTACGGCGCGGTTAATGGGGTGGTTCCCAAAAAAAGGATTCTTCTGTAAAGCCGATACGAATGAAAAAGCCGATATATTCTTTTTGGAAAATAACAAGTTATCTTCCAAAAACAGGGGGCATATGTTTGCACCAAAATTCGGCATGTATTGAAATCGGTCTAAAAATGGAAAAGAAGTATTCGTATAAAAAGGAATCGGTAAACAACTCGGAAAAGGAATCCGTTTCTAAAAAGGAAAAGAAATCGGACCGGAGACCGATACGGGTAAACGCACCGTATCCATATACAGCTCGGATCGGCCAGGTGTGTTATAAAAGAGGGTAAACGCTGCGTTTAAACCGATATCAATCAATCCAACAATACACATCTACTTTTTACAAGCTTTTCTTTTACATTGTTTTAGCCTCATAGATCTCTCTGCAAGTCGACGGAATCAACATAGTTGCGCATCGCCGATTGTTGATTTTTGCCGATTTCACCTAGGTTTGGTCTGCTTCGCTTTGTTGCGCATCGCCTTCCCGAAGCCGATTTTTACCTTGTATCTAGGATCAATCGTAACCGGTTGATCTAGTTATCTCCTAATCGGTTCTAGCCGACTAGTGAAAAGCCGATAGATCCTTGTTTATCGGCTTTGATCAAATTACAAACTCTACCTTGTCAATTTCAGGTCAAATTGACTGGCACGCTCTGCAAACCCGGCGTTTGTCTTGTGTGTTCGAAGCTAAGAATCTTGCTTCACATTTTTAGCGCGAACAATAGGAAAATAAACATGCGCCTAAAACTCATGTTATTTTTCCTTTAAGAAGGCCAATGCATTATCTCTCTTTCTCCCTCCACTCTCTCTAATCAAGTTATCTAATCGCAACATTTCTGTATTTTTTCTGTAGCTGCCGTCGCCGTAGACCTGTGCGCCGCTGCTGCTGTCATTCCCAGATGACGAAACCGCGTGAGCTAGCTTTCCCTTGTTCTCCTCTACGCACTCCACACCTCGCCGTCCTCCGCCGTGCAGCTGAGCGCCGGCGACCATAGGGTCCCATGCGCCATTGTAACACCCCGGCATTTAATATGCCTGAATGCTACCAAACATAAGCTAAACAACATCTAAATACCACATTTAACATAAAATTCCAGCAAAGGTGCATAGGCTAAAAACCGAGATTTCGGCAGCACCTCCTTTGTTTTAACATGGATTTAAGGAGCAACAACAGTATAGCATTATAAGGCAATATGAGAGACATCTAAAACAGCAATAAATGGAGTCTTAACGACAATATAAGACTAACATCAAGCACTTAAAGTCTCCAAGTGTCAAACGAACAATAAATCTCTCATAAACAAAGCTAAACCTTAAAGCAATAATCATCACACGCAATTTATTATCAAACTAATAGAATGACTTGTGGAATCAATATGGTGAAGCTACGTGTGGGCGTGTGACTATTTCCCTTCCCCGCATGCCGTTCTCATGGTACATAAAATAACAAGAAAACACAAGCGTGAGTTCGAAACTCAGCAAGCATATTGCAATGGATAACAAGAACAATATCATGGCAATAACATCTCCCATCATATATATCATCTCATTCATGAACACTTAACAATATCATCATCATTATGTATGCAATGTAATGCAATGCTCATGTCTCCTTGGAAACTCATACCGGTATGGTTGAGTACACACCGTCGGTGTGCACCCTCTCCCCCTTCCATCCCGAAGATGGAGGGTGCCTACTCCTCGCCTGCTCACCGCGGTGAATGGAATCACGATGTAGGACTTACTCATTGGCTTTCGGATTAGTCATAACTTTCTCACCGACCTTCAGGACTAGTTATGACTTTCTCACCGCCCGAGCCATGTAACATGCCATGTATGCATTTATGCCAACATCATATTTAACTCACATATTAACACATGGCATCATAACATATTAAACATGCTCATCATATCATTGGCAATCATAAAAGCATGGCAAGTGATCATATATCATGTAGTCAATTCCATCTATTCTCAACAAGCAACCTACAAATCGCTATCCATCACAACACACTTGCCTCAACCACGGGCAACGGATTGGCGGGAAGTAGAGGGCACTCCCGGGGTTGCACCACCTGCACATAGGTACCACAAGCTCACAATAATGTCCACAAAACAGTACGCAAACCCTCATCTACCCCGACATTGCCAACTACTCGCAAAACCTAAAAACAGAGGTTCTGTCCCGTCGGGACAGCAGCATTGCAAAAGGCATAACTTGAGTTCTGGAACTCCGAATCAATTAAACGAGTACATCCTCGCGTAGCTTAGGAAATTTCCCAACTTTCTCTAGGTATATGGAAAGACTGATTCGGAATCTAAAGTCGTCTAATCTACAGATTACCGTGATCTGTTCCAATTACGTCACAGATTTTAACACGCTCGGTAAAACAGCCATAACTTTCAAACGGCTGATCGGAATTTAACGTGCTTTATGTCCACGGAAATATAATTAAATTATCTACAACTTCTTTTAAGTCCGTACGGACAGAATCGGATTCTAAATCAACGAAAACTCGAATCCTAGCCCGACTGCTCAATCTGCCCGAAAACAGAAACGTGGCAACGTCTAGATCTAACCCAAAGAACTCCAACCCAGCACCACCAATTGATCTAAAAACTTCATAAACACCCTAAGAACAGTACCTAGATCAAACCCAAGGATCCCCATGATCATACCTTTGCCCAACGAACGAATCTCCAATAGATCTCCTCGCTCTTCGCTCCTCGCTCCTCGCACCTCGCTCCTCGCTCCTCGCTCCTCGGATGGATCCATGAGGATGCAGGGGTGGGGAGGCCACCCTAGGGCAGCAAGGGGTGTAGGAGAGGTGGTGGAGAGGTGGGGAGCAATGGGGCAAGGGAGGGGGAGGCGCACGACCAAGGGAGGAGGGAGGCGGCTAGGGCAAGGGCAAGTGGGGGGAAAGGCGCACAAGGGGCAGGGGTGAACGTCCAAGGGCTGGTGGGGAGCCCTTTTACCAGCCCCCACACCCAATCCTAGTCCGTTACGGAGACCTACTCCATCCCACCAAAGCCCACTTAAGGCCCAAACTCCCCCGGGAAGGCCCAAAACTCCGAAAACGGCCCGGAAACGTTATTAACCTCCATACCTTATGGTTTTAACCTGCCATACCATATTTCATAAAGTTTTTGACCTTAACATGCACCATTTAAAAGGTTACGACACTCCGTGGTGACACATCACTTCAAACGGCCCAAAAACGCGAGTAAACCTCAAGCCGAAAGGTTTTATTCTCTAATGTCACACCATACCGTAGTGTCACAGCCATCCCATGTGCCCGGTCCATGGTGGATCGGAGACTATGTGGAATGGAACTGATCCATAAGCTAAGGCCCACCTGTTAATGACCACAAGTATTTTTTCCATTAGAACATAATTCAGCCAGAAATTCAAATCACTGTTGTTCAATTTCCTTTATAAAGAAAATTCCAAATTTGGAAAATCCTTGATGACGCCATGCTGGTGCAATAATCCAGAATTTTCTTTAGAAAGAAATTACAAAATTCTATGAAAAATCCAAAATAGTGTTTTCTCTCTCATTTTCATTTATTTAAATCTTCTGGAAGTATGTTCTCCTCCATTTTACTTTGTTTTTCTTCCTAAATTTATCTAGAATCCTAATCTAGCTATTCATGCTAGTTTTGGATTTTATTTGAATTTATGTGTATTTTATTGGAACTTAACTATTTTCAACGTTTAGATTTCAGAGTGCTGGAAGTGTACCAGGTCGAGGATCTAGAACACCACCACTTCGAGCAAGGCAAGCTACCCCTTGATCATGTTGATCCCAATTGATCCCAATTTTAATTTAATATTTTGATTTAAATTACCGCATGCATAATTTTATTATTGTAATTTAAATCACAGTTTTAAATGTATAAGTACCTCCTAATTGTTATGACAATATTTGACATTGAAATCATCATACCATTGTAACCTTAAGCAAAATCTCACTAGTTGGTACATTAATATAGTATTGACTAATACTATGTAGCAAATGGCTTATATATATGCTAAGACCAAAATTTAGGACTTTTTTCAGAATTTGTACCAAATAAAGATTTTTATTGAAATAATGTAACATCCCAAGAAATGAGGAAACAAAATAAAGTGACCTAGTATGCTGTTTAGTATATTTTGGATTTTCTATTGGAATTATTTGCTTTAGAATTTAATTTCACTTTTTGAATTTCCTTTTTCTCCAAAATTGAACATCCAAAAGAAACTTATAAAAATTCTAAATAACCCAAGCTAAGAAATAATTTTATAAAATACAACAATGCCTGAGATGAATAACTATAAATTTTCCATAATTTTTGCACAAAATGTAGATGCTTTAAAAATTCAATTAATTATCAAAAATACCAAATTTCTAGGAATTTTAATTTAAAAACTACATCAGCAAACTAAGTGAGACTAAGGGCATTTGAAACCTTACTCACTGGGCTATCTACAAAAATTGTCTTAGAAATTTTCAACTCACTTAAAGCCCTAAAAATACATTTGCAATTAGCCAAATTGAATTAAATGAACTCTCATTTTGTCATTGATACAATGTGATCACGACATGTTCAATGAATTGCTCGATGCCTCTCCACTGTTGCCAATGGGACGTGTGAGCTTGGTGCCCCATAGGTAGCCACATGCCTTCACCTCCCCTCTCTCCTCCCCTCTCTATGCTCGATGCGCTGGATCCTACTTCCCTAAGTCATCTCTCGGTCCCCTCAATCGGTTGGTCCCTTTGATTGCAGCTCAAGACGATCGCACTACCGCCAAGACCTCCTCCTTCTTCTCAACCGTCAGTTGCACGCCACCAGTTGAGCCCACAACTCCACTACCACTCCAAGGTAGTGCATTCGACACCCCTTTACTCTTGTAAGCTTTCCCCTTGCCTAGCCAAGCTCGAGCCGCCTTTGTCTTCACCCACGACCATGATCGCCACCGTGTTCTGCCCCTCACCGGTGCTAGCCCTCCTCGCCATCGCTTAGCTTCAACTGGTCGGTGCCCTAGGGCCACCTCGGCTCCTAGATGCTCACTGAGCCACTGGCTGGGCCTCGTCATCGCTGCTCCACCGCTGGTGAACCCCCTAGTGCCGCTCTGCTCTCGGCCATTAACAGGCGGGTCCGAGCCGTCAGTGAATATCGCACACATGCTTACTGATTAGTGGAGCATCTTTGTCAGTCGGCGTGATGGGATTTAAAACCCCGCGAAATGGCAAAGTACATTTTCAAAGTTAGAAAGCATATTTCCACTTTCTGTGATTTTTCAATACTAAGCCCATTCAAACTTGAATATATTTTATTAGGAAATTCTAAATTCAATAAGACATAAGACAAGTCTCTAAATTCATTTAAATTCATTTATATTATGAATATGTAAAAATATTTTACTTTTGGTCACTATACAGTAAATGAGCTCAATTTTAAACTATAGGCCTAGAATGTGTATAATGTAAAATTTTAAACTGTGATGAGACAAATTTTAACATGTTTCTGAGGTCATATGCTCTCCAAACGTATAAAGAAATATTTTAATTTGGACTTAATTTGAATCAAATGATTATATAGGCTAATTTCAGTACATACAAAAATTCAAACATTCATAATGCAAATAAACTTCAAATTCAGTGAAATATATTCCTATATTCTTTTAAAATGATGCTCTTTCTGCGTATGCAAAAACATATAGGTTTTATGCTCTATATACATATGTTTATGACTTAGGAAAGGTCCAATAGAGTTAAAAATATGAAATAATAGTAAAGATTGCAAATAGTCTCTAATACCTTTGAAATAAAGCCCAACTTATTGAAAAATCATAAGGTGTGGTTCTGTAAAAGTAGCTTAATCCTAGGTTTAAAGTGCCTTAGTAGGTTCCTTATGCTTAAACCCATGAGAAATGCTTCGCACACACACGTGCACCACTTCAACTCGATATTACATTTTAATGAATCCAAATAATGTTAACTTCTTGCATTCATAGTTATTCTTATACATAATTATAATTTTAGTTTCTTGAATTCGATAAATAGGAATAAAATGTAAAAAAAAATCAAGAAATCATGCCTTAGAATGAACCAAAGTCGTCTTTTGGCCGAATATTATAAAAAGAACCAAATCTCGAACAAAAGACTAATAGATCCAACATGCACAAATTAATAGCACCAAAATCCTAAAAACTACCCTTGTTTCCTTTAGTAGATTTTAATTTGGTTTTATATTTGACTACTTTTTGCCCTTTTTAAAAGCCTGTTATTTGTTGTTTGCCATGCTTCTTTTCGAACGACGCGTAGACACTGACATTTTTGAGTTTGTTGATGATCACCTCACGTACAATCCAGATTACGTACCATATGATGAACATCAAGGCAAGCACTCTCCTTTTATCTTTTTGACCTCATTATTTTATGGTGTCTATGTTATTTTGTAAACTATTATGTATGTGTGTAATTTCTGTAAAGTTGCTGTATTGTGGGAATCAGTAGTCATATTCCTAAATTGTGGGATTTCCTTAATAATATTGACATGAGAACCTTGTTAACCCTAAGCTAGGTATAAATATTATATGAAATGTTAAATCGGTATAATCGAATATTTACTGCATTTACTTAGCAATGCCGTAGAAGTTTAAAGGACAAATAGATGGGTATGCTATTTGATCAAATTTGAATTATGTTGAACATGATTAAAGGTTGTTGATATTCTAGTAAAATAAAATAAAACTTATGATTTAGACATGAGCGAGATATGTTTATAATTAGCTATGCGAGGGATGGACTTGCACGTAGATAGATGCAGATTCTCGTCTGAGTCAAACTAAGGACCGAACTTGATGCAATCACCTAAGTAAACTTTGGATCTTCACGCGCGGTTACAGGTTGCATTTAAATAATTCTGCTAGCAAGAGGTGTTTACATCATGATAACTTGTGTCTAAGGTTTAACATGTTGTTTCATGTACATAATAAAATTTGTGAATTTTCTCATTATGGAATGCTTGGGAATTTCTTTAGGTGCTTCTTCATGAAGCTCTGATTAAAGCTAACACACAAGATTTGTTTAGGTTACTGACAAGACTATGTTTGGTTCCCATGCTTAAAACTAATGCTTCAGTACCAGTGTTACTATTTAAATTGGTAGTTCTACATTTGGTTCTTACAATCTTGCTCTCTTCGATTCATATTTGTTTCATTTAGATTTCTTTACTGTTGAAGGAATAGAAGACATCATATGCCTAAAAAATAATAAGCCGAAGTGGTATTGTGGTAATTGCTGCTATTTCTGTTTTTATGTAGTTACTTATATTTTGCTTAAATTGAGATTGTGCGTTGCAACGGATCTATTATTTGAGATCGTTCAGTTGAGACATGTTTGGCCTATTATTGGTTTGATTTTCTATGCAGTTATTTTAGATCTTGTACCTTTCGAAAACGGGATAATATCATAACACTCTCTGCGCCATTTCTGAAATATCACTCAAATGCTGATATGAAGAACGCAGTACGACATATGATGATTGATGCAATCTTATATGTAAAGCTTGATAGGAATAGTCTCTAGTAACTGCTCTTATTCTATAAACTAAGAATTGTGCGCACTAATTGCAGTCAACTCTATCCTGCCAACCTGCTTCGTAATTTGGGATGATCAATTTATAGCTTCCAATGTTAATCTTGTGGAGATACACTTGTGAGGGCCACAAAGCTGGGTCCTCCATTTGATGCTTGTTGTATTGAGAATGTTGACAATGATGCAACATGTGGCAGCATGCTTTGCCGCTGGCACAAGCATGACTGTATAAGTTAACTATGATAGATGACAACTAATTGTATTTGGACGAGTGAGTTGTACAAACACACCACACGTGATAATTTTGGAGCTCAACTTATGTGTGTCTTATTAAAAAATGTGCATCTTACACTCTTAGTTGATACGTGTATAAGATAATTTCAATGTCGATTGTACAATTTAGGTTATATATGATTATATACATCATCTTTTTTTAAAATATTATGTTGCAACGTACGGGCACCATGTCTGTTAATATAAAAGTAGAACCATAAAAGGAGGTTGCGCGGGAGAAAAGCTCTCTCCCTACACTGACTAGGAAGACGACAAGTAGGAGACAAGAGAAGCGTAGATTGTAGAATCGTTCCCACACAAACAAAAAAAAATCTGTTGGGCCACACCGCACGCCGGCCATATTACGAGCCCAATGCCCATTTCTCCAACCCCATCAAGAACAATGTTTGTGAGCCATAGTGTGGCCACGTTGGATTGGGCCTAGCTTATAGTAACTTCTCATTGCCCATCAAAACCCCACTTACGATTGTCCCATGCTGATTTCTGTGCGTCAAGTCGTCGTCTTCGTCTCCCCCGGCATCTCCATCGCAAAGTATTTGTTTCTGCTTTCTTCCCCCGTTCTATAGTGCAGAGACAACCAACATGTCGCATGGCCAAATTGCTGCTGCTGCTGCTGCTTGGGAACCTGATTCTTATCGAGACAGCAAGAAGAGATAGTTGGACGGTAAAGCGAAAAGGATCGAGAATCGCTGCAGGAACGAACGGATGCGTTGCGGATTGCGACCTAAGAAAAGGGGAAAAAAGGGACAGAAAGAAGAGGGAGATACAGCAATTGCCACGCGAATCTGATGTCCAAATAGCTCTGAAAATCACGCTGCATTGGCGTTTGCGACAAAACAAAAACGCAACCCCATGATAAGTTATCCCTCCGGTAAAAAAAGAAAGAGAATAATGGCTTCTTTGGTTTGAAGATAATTTTGTTACGTCTAAATTTAGGCACACTAGATTTTTTTTGACGGGTATTTGATTTATGGGATTTGATAAATTTCGTCCAGTCCAGATGTTTTTATTGCTGAAATCACCCAAATCTAGAACCATTGGATCATTGTTGAGATTCGGGAGTATCAATTACATCCGATCCTATGATTTGATCTAACGGCCCGGTGATATCCGGGTGAGGTATCTAGCGGTCCAAAATTTAGATTTTAGCTAAAACAAAAATATCCGGATGATACCTACACTTATGATACTGAATTTTATTGCTGTAAAAAGTATAACAAACCGTACTTATCTAAGATTGGTTATGATAAATCGAGAATGTTATTTCACAGTCAAACGTTCGCGCAGTCTCGTGCTACTGGAATGAGAGCGCGACACCTTTCCAGGTTGATTTGAAACTTTCTGAGTTAAACATTTTTTATTTGAATTTTTTATTTTAAAAATTGTGTTAAAACTTTTTCGAATTTTTTATTTTAAACTTTTATAAAAAAATTATTTAAAACTTTTTGTGTTGAAACTTTTCGATTTGATCCTTTCTAATTTGAAATTTTTTTAGTTTTAAAGCTTTTTGTGTTGACATTTTTTAAGTTAAAACTTTTCGATTTGAAACTTTCTAATTTGAAAAAAAAAATATTTAAATTTTTTTAGTTGAAACATCCTATTTAACTTTTTTAAAGTTTAAAATATTCTAATTTTAATTTTTTGTGTTAGAGATAGAAGAAGGGGGTAGGGTGGTGAGTAGGGGAAAAGAAAAGGAGAAGATGGGTAAAAAAGATGATACATAGCATGTTAGAAAAGTAACCTTAAATTTATGAGCTCGAAGTTAATTTTAAAATAGTCATCCCGTAATAAATTTGACTTCAAACCACGCGCGTACACACGTACCTCCGCTGACACACCGGCCCCACAGAACCCTCCATTTGTGCCCCCGGTAGTAGTCAAACCAATAAATCAAAAGGAAAGGGAAATAATAAAAAAAAAAGTAAGGAAAAGAAGCTATTCGTCTCCAGAGACTCGGAAACCAAACCCCGAACCGTGCAGAAGGGGCGGAGGAGCCGAGAGAGGGAGAGAGTCGCCAGCCGCCATGTCCGGAGGGATCGCGCGCGGCCGCCTCGCGGAGGAGCGCAAGGCTTGGCGCAAGAATCACCCCCACGTCCGTACCGTCCTGCTCCCCCTCTGCTCTCCGCTTCTCTCCCCCGGTCCCGTTCCGCCGATTCGGGTTTTTGATGGTCCTTTCTTGGTTTTGCAGGGGTTCGTTGCGAAGCCGGAGACGATGGCCGACGGGTCCGCGAACCTCATGATCTGGCACTCCACCATCCCCGGGAAGCAGGGGGTAAGCACCTGGATAACACTGAGGCACCAGAAACACCAGTACCAGGATTCGATCTGGTTCGATTTGTAAGGCGAAGGTGTTGTTTTTGTTGGTGATGCTGCTCAATGTATCTCGCATGTGGGGGGAGGGGGTAGGTTTGTTGGTCCGTCGTGATGGTATCAATCATGGTAGAGTAATAGGTTAGATCGGTGCTGGTTGCGTGCCCTTGTAGTAGTTTGTCCATGGACTGTATTGCTATCGGTTTGATTGCGTAGTATGAACTATGGTGTTCTTCCTGACCAAATTACTACCCATCAGTTCTTCCTGACAAAGTTACTGGTTATCTCAATCTAGGGCTAATATTAGGAGGTATACTTTCTCCATACGTTGTTACGACGACAGATATTTTTGTTAACATGACTTAACCTTTACCCTTCCTAATATCACCGGGGCAACACCAAGGGTTACATCCAAGTTGTTTTGCTATGACTAGTGATTTAGCAATTACCAGTGTTGCTCAGATGCCATGCTTCACTGCTACCATCTCTGAGAACCATGAGTAGGAATGGAAAATGGATACGAATTATCCGTATTATTCGACTACTGTATTCAAAAGGATACAAATACGGTATAAATTTTCCCATCCGATTAGCAATTTCTCTCCTATTGTGTGCCTTCTTAGTCATTGTCACTGGGAGCGAAAAACATTTTTCTTGCATCTGGTGGACTTTGCTAATCTCTCACATCTGTTTTCTTAAGCAGGCTGCTTATTATCTTTCTCCAATTCTGTAAGATGATTTTCGTAGCATGACTATTGGTTTATTCACTTTGTGTTTCTCTTGTTTGTTTTCTCTGTTAATTCCTAGCAAGCATTCTGGAATTTATGGCCAATGGATGATATTTTAAATAGTCCCTTGCCATTTATGCAGACAGATTGGGAAGGTGGGTACTACCCTCTTGCCCTTCATTTCAGTGAGGACTACCCTAGCAAACCTCCCAAATGCAAGTTCCCACAAGGTTTTTTCCACCCAAATGTCTATCCTTCAGGAACAGTCTGCCTGTCAATTCTTAATGAGGACAGCGTAAGCCTGCAAGCTATTTTTTAGGTTTTATTTAATGCTACTCTACCAAATTTACAGTTCTAGTTGCAAATTCTCAGGGTTGGAGACCTGCTATCACTGTTAAACAGATTCTAGTTGGAATACAGGACTTGCTTGATCAGCCTAATCCAGCTGATCCTGCTCAAACTGATGGTTATCACCTTTTTATCCAGGTTAGAAAGAAAAATTGGGCAAGATTCTGCCATCCTTTATTCTTCCATGTCATTCATTGGCATTATTTTTTCTATCTTGCAGGATCCAGCAGAATATAAGAGACGTGTTCGTCTGCAGGCCAAGCAGTACCCTGCCCTGGTTTGAGGAGGTTGGTTTACTAGAGATCCATCCTGCACATCCGCATAGTAGCTGCAAAATCTTAAATTACTGCACCTGAAAATATGGAATCTGACCAGTCATAATTAAAAGTGGAACCTTTGGAGAACTGTCTGTCCATTGCCACCGTGGACCCTATGTGATGTGTGTTCTGGTATTGGCCAACTAAACCAGTTTCTTAACTGTTGAAATTGCTTGAGTGATGCATGTTTGGATAACATTGAACTTTAACCCTTGGTTGTGTCAATAATCTCTCTTCAAAAGAATTCGTCTGTGAGAGTGTTATTTTACAAATAAATTTTCTTTGCCTTTGTTTTAATTGAACTCTTTTGAATTTCCATTACTGGCAACGGAAATACCAAACATAGTTGCATGTTAACAGGAGAGAGCAAAAGAGAGGATCCGGATTTTAACCCGGTGGGGTGTGGAAACCTTTTTTGGCTGTCGGTATGCGCATCAAGCGACCCACCATCAAGCAAACACCCCTTTAAAGTGTTACATCCTTGTTCCAGAATACTTGCTCTGTTCCCGAATAAGACTCTTCATTTCATCTTTAGATGGTGTGTCTTACTTTAGTACATGGTCATAAATAACATTGGAAATAGCTAAAGGAGGGATATAGAAAGAAAAAAAAGGGTAAAAAGTCATCTCGAAATTGTAGAAAGATATATACTTAAAAACAAAATGATATGTATTCCTTAAGGGATGGAGTAACAGATAAGCTAGCGAACATCTGATCCCGTTACAGAACCCCATGAAATAAAAGCAGGGTAGATTCAGTAAGCTCAGGTTGATGGATGGCCGGTCGACACATCCTGATCTTCTTCTCTCCCATTGGCACTTGCATGTTGACGGAATTTTTTTTATTTAATATTTATTTTAAATCTTTTTTCGAAAATAATCAACGGAATGATTTTTTTTGCGAAAGTAGGCACCCGTGGGCCGTGGCGATAGGTACCTGGATGCAAAAAATATTTACAAATCTAGTTCTTCATGTGTCCATTTTCGCAATTACGTTTTTTGCATTCAGGTACCTAACGTCCCAATATGGGGCGATTGGGGTGACGGGTGCCTACTTTCGTAAAAAAAAATCTGTTAATTATTTGTTAATTATTTTTAAAAGAAGTATTAAATAAAAATAAATTCCATGTTGACGAAGGGCTTCAGCCTGGAACGCTTTCACGCCTCACTCTCTATCATCTCCTTGAGACCATCTTTTTTAAGACCTGCGCAATAATTTTTAAAAGATCTCGGCAGGTGACGGGATCAATTTTTTAAAAGACCATCTGTTTCGGATTTTTAAAATAGTCCAGCAGGCAGCAGCTGCCAGGCACACCAAATGCAACCTTTTGCAAGGTCTAGCATGTTTTTGAATCCACCAGAAGTAATGTCCAAAATTGCCAGTTCTATTACCGGCCCCTATCACCATTCCAATAACACTCCACACATATTTTGCAACAACACAGTAAAAAAAGAGGAGTAATATTGCTAGGTTCTTGACAAAAGCCACGCATGGGGTCACCTGACCACCCTCCTCTTATTAAAATATCTTTTGTCAAAATTGCGTTATTACCCACCAGTCACATGAAAATTTTTAATCTTATGTGGAATTTAGGGATGGCAATTGGGCGTGGTGGGTATGGGTATAGCTTGCCCATACCCGTCACCCGCGGGTGTCCGTTTGCCCTGTCAAATTGTCATACATCAAGGTGAAAATAGTAGCACATCAAGCAATGAAGCAGCTTGAAGTGCAACTAATGATGAAATATTTTTTAGCAACATTTTAACATCATCATTTCTCTCCCATCTACAATCATACGGCTACGACGAGTAGCAAATTCAATATAAATTGAGTGACCCAAATATACTCAAAAGTTTTTGAGTCTCGAACACAACACAACACAACAGCAAGAAAATTTTATTCCGTCCTCCGCCACTGCTCGAGCGGCGGCGCCGGCTTTAGATTTGGGGAGAATGCAATGCGTGAGGGTGGCGGCGCCTTTGGATGGGGATGGTTGAGTGTAGAGTGGCTCTGTTGGAGGACGAGGAGGCGGTCTAAGGTTTTTCTCGCGGTCCTACTTGTCAGTGTAGCTAATGGGTAAACAGGCAAAACAGATACCGGTGGAACTTATACATGCCTATGCTCATGCCCGTTTACCCATCTGGCAAAGTTTTCTTCCCATGTTTATGCCTGTGGGTAGAAAAGGAAGAACGAACTCACTTCTATTAGGGTTTTTACCCACGGGTAAATGGGTAATCGGGTAAGATTGTCATCCTTAGTAGAATTTCCGAGGCATATCATAAAGGTGAAAGAATAGGGATTTTGTATGTGGATTTCACCGAGAACAT
This sequence comes from Rhipidocladum racemiflorum, assembly GCA_036346355.1. NCBI lineage: Eukaryota > Viridiplantae > Streptophyta > Magnoliopsida > Poales > Poaceae > Rhipidocladum > Rhipidocladum racemiflorum. The sequence continues at coordinate 55,672,467 of CM070588.1, read as the reverse complement.
ACCATCTTCTTCCGGAATCCATTTTGTTGTATCAGCATTATCACTCAAAGCCACCTTCATTAGTAAGTTTCTAAGATTATTGAATTTACTCTGAAAGTCTTCATTCAACCATCTTCTAAAGGAAAGTGCCCAGTTTCTTCTGGCCATTTCATAAACACTCTTGTTCATCACGTACCAAAAAGATTTCAAGAATCTGAATACAGAGAGGATATTTACCACAACAAATGTCCCTCCAAAAGTCCATTGCCAACCATCATATGCTGACTGTTAAATTCAAAAAAATTGAAAATTTTGACAAAATTTATCCAAAATTTTTATATAATTAGTATTAATAGCCTTATGACCTCTGATGTGAATATTATTTGAAAAAACAAAGTTTGGAGACGTTTTTGAGCCATTCAATTATATTTAGTACCAATATTTGTTAAATTATATTTAGTAGCAATATCTTTTGAAGTATATTTAGTGCCAATATTTGTTGAAGTGTATTTAGTACCAATATTTTGTTGAAGTATATCTAGTGCCAATATTTCCTTGCAAAAGCCAGCAGCATGAGCCAAGAAGGGCATTATCTATAAAATTATGACCTGTATTCAGAAAATATATCTAAGTTTTTTTTTAAAACCACATGTAAACTGCTAAGATATCATTAGACTAAATCAAAATCCTCGGTTTAACTTATCAACAAGCAATATAAAATTATATTAGACCTCTAGTGATAAACCGTCCATCTAGCCTTTCTATTATGTGCATATATCTTGCTAGCATATACACCATAACCTTTTTTATTTTGAGAGAGAGAGAGGCACATCATAACTAAATATTTAACACGAATGCAATTATTAAACAATTAACTGTAGTGCATAAAAAATAAATGGAAATACATTGTTACAAGATGTGTTACAACCTACAAAAATCATAGTTGATCAAATAAGTGCAACATTTGAATCAGAATTTTGGACTACACCTCCACAGCACACTGCATATTTCAATACTTGTGCAATTATATTTAGTAGCAATATTTGTTGATGTAATTATTCAAATATCATTTTGACTGAATTTCAAATTCATTTGACTTTCAAACCATTCGTTTTTGAGCAAATTTTGAGCGGTTTTCGCGAATTTTGGTACCGCCGGGTCTTCGAAATCTGACCTCAAAACAGTATCGTTAACCCCGGTGGCCACCCCATTATCTACCAAGTGAGGCACCAAGCCAATCATCAAATTGTTTTGCTGAGCATGATTTATCATTTTTAGCAAGACAATCTGCAGCCAAGTTAAACAAGAATGGTGATAAAGGATCACCTTGCCTTACCCCCTTTATCACTTTGGAAGTAAGGGCCAATCAAATCCTTCATTTTTACACTTAAAGTACCATATTGGACCACGTTTTTGATCCACCCACATCAGGTGGGATAATTTTCTTGTGACCTATATGCTGGTTATATCTTTTGCCCTCTTGCTTGATGTTGCCATTTGCAAATGCATTAGCGTGACGACAACTTAGGCCGTCCACCAGGCACCTTTGCAGGATTTCATGATTCACCCTGCCAATCTCTATGCCTACCATGTTTTTGTATGAAATGGCTCTCGACATCCCTGATTGTATCGAACTTACAGCCAGGTGTTTTTTTTAGGCACACTCCAATATTCCAGTAGAAATATCGCGGTCAACAAATTTCAACCATTCTGAAACTTTGTATTGTTCTCAATGTGACAGTACGTGCCATAATCGTAACTCTGCAAATGCTGCTATATAATGCCAACGTACTCAGCTCGCCTCCCCTAGGAGAAGTTCACGCGGGCCTCGTACGTGAGCCCGACGCACCAGCTCGGCGGCGCAACGTCGGCCGCGACGATGGTCTGCCGGGTGGTGTAGGAGGCGAGCTTGAAGCTGAGCGCCTTGCCGCCGACATGTGCGAACGCCTGATACGCGGCGCCCCAGACGTGGCTGTGCTACCACACGTCCGCGACGTCCCCGGCGCCGGCCACGTTCATCACGTACACCAGCAACCAGTACGTGTTCCCCTCGAACGCGAACCTTATCGCCTCTCCTCACGCACGGCACCCTGACGTTAGCAGTTCACACATTAGTCGTCTTAAGTCCAGTCGGTAAGTCACCCGGTGAATGAGCCAGCGTGACCGGTTGGTTTGTAGTAAATAATTTTAATTTTTAATATGATTTTAAAACTTTATTGATATGTATCCGATATATAGTGATACAGCCTAGCTTATCTGAGTCACCTAGAGGGCAGCACTGGCCACCCGAGAGTAGCAAAACATCAACATAACGCTCTATTACGGAACCATGTTATTATTCTAGATAAAAGTGATTCGTCTAAAGAAATGTGAAATAGAGGGGCAAGTATTGCAAATATATTAGTACCAGTAGCTACTCTAGAGTTAAATTGTATTTGCTGAAAATTACTAATGATGATTGAAAGGTATATCATAAGATGATGGTACATATTCTTGAATTTTTTTACTGTTCTAGCCCGGTTTGCTTATTTTTTTCGTATCTGGTTGCTGATCTGACAAAATTTAGTAGAAACCAGCAGTTCCTATCCGTTGAAAACAAATTTTAAATTTCCAGTGGTCCCGATCGCTTAATATCTCTTGAATTTTTTACTGTTCTAGCCTAGTTTGCTTTTTTTTTTTAGTATCTGGTTGCTGATCTGACAAAATTTAGTAGAAACCAACGGTTCCTATCCGCTGAAAAAAAAATTAATTTTTTTAAATGTCCAGCGGTCGATCGCTTAATATTTTTTGTAATTTTTTTATTTTCAGTGGTCCCCGATCGCCTAATATTTTTTTTATTTTCAGCGGTCCCCGATCACTTAAATTTTTTTTATTTTTTTATTTACAGCGGTTCCCGTGCGCGGCATTTTTTAAAATTTTTGTAAATTTTCAGCGCACCAGCGGCGCTAGTTTTTTTTTCTGATTTTTTTCTTTTCCTTTCTTTTTTCGAATTTAATTAATCCAAAAAATTCCAAAAATACACTTTCTTGATCAATTCAAACCACTGAGTCCAAAAATGACCTCCACCCGTCCTAGAATAGCACCGTGCTCAGCGCCGCCGTGTCTGTGCCGTACCAGCTTGCGTACAGGTTACCGTACCCACACGCCCCACCTACGAAAACGCATCCACATTTTGTAAGCAAAAGCCTGGAAATGCCATTAGCCATTGCCAATGCAAGTGTGCAACGTACGTAAAGTACCGATTGTCTCCGCCATGGTCTCGTCGCCGTAGAACGTGGCGTTCGTCGGAGTCTGCTGCATCGCCGTGAACCTGGCGTTTGCGGTGGTGGTCACGTCGGCCAGAGAGACGAGTGTTGGAGTATTTGGGTTTTCTCCAAATTTCAAAATAAAAAAAGGTGAAAATAGGCGAGATCAACTGGGGCCATGTGGCCGAACCAGCTTAGTCGGTGCTCTTGCCCCAGTCGACCGGGTAATGGGGTCATGGTTGCTGCTCCATCAGACCATCACCCTCTGTGTGCTCCTTTTATTCCCTAAAGTTCGTGTCCTTGCGCATATATACAGAGAAGAACTCGAACATTCCCCCATTTCAGTTGATCTTAAAATCCACGTCACTGATTTCTGTTCTTCTTTGAGCTCTTGCATTCCACAATGCCTTTGAGTGGTTCTTGATCTTAATCCGATCAAATCATCCCGTGAAGGCCGCAATTGCGAGCCACCTAAGTGGATTTGGGGTTGTGTGCTTGACTGGCTACTCGATGTTCTGTGGGAGAGGAAGCTTGGGGAGGATTTCCCTTCTGCCGAGCTTGTGCATAACTGTGATTGTTGGCTCGGCTGAGAGGGTCTGTGGTGGATCTTTGGCTCGGCTATGGTTGCCCGTGTTAGAGTAGGTCCAAGTGACTTGCTGTTGTGTTCGGCAAAGACATTTCCCTAGGCCAGGAAATTGATTATGAGATCCTGACCAATTTTTGCTACATCTCGGGATCATTGGTTGAATTGCCTCAACTGGTGATATGTGGCTTTGTATCTCTGAAATATTCTGTGGCATTGCAGCGCCGATGTGGTTTTTAGGAACATCATCATCGATGAGCCTAGCCGGCTGCACTGATTGTTCAGTTGGTGTTTTGTAAGTTTTTTTTCTCAAACTGTTGTGATTGATCTCTTCACTGTTATTGCAAAGGAGCTAGACAATTTACTGACTTGGGACCTTGCATGTGGGGGCATATTGTTCGGTGAGAATTTAGGCTGATTAGACTATTTGTGACAGCACTGATTCAGTTCATATAATCTGGAATACTTGATTACATCAGTTGATTATCTTCTGTTAATTGCTGGTCTATATATGCTTGTTTACATGCTTAGATTTCTTGCTGTTAATTCTATTCTGTTGGCTGCTGTCTTGGTTACTTCCTGTTGTCGACTGTTATTATTCATTACATGTTTTTGTCAGCTGCTATTAGTGAATGTTCAGTAAGCTTCTTGAAGTTGCTCCATATATATTTATACACACACATTGTTCAAGATAATCAATTGATTAGGTTTATTAAAGTGTCAAGTATTGAATATATTTTTTAGAGGTAAGGTTATCACAAATTAACCTATATCTTGTCTGTAGTGACGAGGTGGCCTTTTTAAGGCAGCCCGATATCTTAGAACACTCGAAACTTCAACTTGAGAATTATTGCTACTTGTATGTCTCATTTACTATTTATTGTCATGCATATAGTCAAATATCTGATTATGAGCATGTATGCTTTTATATGGTCAAATATCATGTTTCAGTATATTTACATATGCTTTTATAATTATGTTCTTTCATGATTATATTTTATGCTTGAAATTAAAGTAAGAGAGGTGCTTCTATGCTCTTCCTTCTAGTACAAGTTGCACAAATCTTGAAGCAAGCGAAGGGGTAAGTAATCACCATCTACCCTTCATTCATGCTTTAATAGTTGTGCAACTTTTAAAAGGAAGAGTATAGGAAGCATCTCTCTTAAAGTAATAATAAATTTGCTAATACTATAATGTTTACAACAACGAGTAGGTCCAAGATGGCCGTGGACGGAGAAGCCATTGCTTTTGTGCAGTCTCGCATTGCTTGTGGTTTTCTGTAGGGATGCAAATGGGCCGACCCTAGGGTCTTCTTTGGCCCACTTTAGTTCAATTGTTTGCACTAAAAACTTAATTTTTACTCCACCTTTTAAATTTTAGTGCAAACAAATAAACTAGAGTGGGTCAAAGATGACCCTAGGGCCGGCCCATTTGCATCCCTAGTTTTCTGTTCTTGGCTGAGCTCTGCAGGAGAAGGCACGAGGCAAGTGGATTTACAGTGAGCAGAGGATCAATCAAAGTGCTGGTTGTTGGTGATGATTGGAGAGGAACATTTTTTTAAGATCCTAATACATGGTTTCTATAATCATTTAAAAACATTCACATTATTAATAAATAGCACTAAAAACTACCACTTTAATCTTTTGTATCTTTAACACAAGTGCATAGTGAACGTTGGTCTGCTGATGAAAGACGCGTTTGTTGCGCTCTAACTAGATTTGCCATTGTAGGCTATAATATGGTATCCATTGTGCCACTATCAACAAGATATATCTTCTTCATTTGTGCGCTACACAATTTCTTTTCTCACCTTTTCAATGTGTCTCCCCAATAGAGCTTCGTGATGATAACGTATTAAGAAACCTCGCTACCAAAGTAGTCTGGGGTTTTTGAACAGATCTAAAGTGAAGAACAGAGAGAAAGAGAGACACAATATGAGGAATAAATCAATCTATTATTTCTGATTGCAGGTACAATGAGGAACCCCTGCCTCCTATTTATAGCCTATAGCTAAGGTTTCGACTAAGAGACAATCGTTAACCTGCATGGGCCACGTGGTTGCCCAACACATTGTTCGCCACTTCGCGCGACGAGCCGACGGCGTGCTGCACACTGGCGAACCGTGGAGATTAGTACGGTGTTTATATCAGGCATACGTGCGCGCAAGAAACCGAGCTGTACTCTGTTATTCTATCCATTCGCCGGTACGGCGGATTTGATGTTGGAAGTGTCTCTTCTCGTCACAATATGTTAGTACCGTTCTTCCTTTTAGATTGTGGAGAATGTGATATAGTTTGGCTGCAGATCGTTACAATACAATGAACATGCCGGCCGATAAGGTATTAAACAGATTTTATTTTGTCGAAGTATTCACCTCTGATAAAATGGTCAACTGTTGTCATTTAGACCTTATCATCTATTCTCTGGAGCACTACCTGTACATTAACGGTTGGGATCGCGGATCTCTGATACGGTCGGGTTTATTTGTTAGTACAACTAGTTTGAAGTTACTCTCAAACTAAAATATTTAAGTATATTTTCATAGGATATTATCGAGGAAATATATGATAAAAGTAGACATACGGTGAAAATATGTAAGTAGATAGTAAAATCTTAGGTCCTTCATTTAAGGTGTAGAATTTTATAATTTTTCTGGGGTTTACGTGTAAAATATATTTAAGTGGAGAAGGTAGGATTCCACCTAGATCTAGATCATTCAAGTTTGATTCAACGTTATGTTTACCTACTTTAATGATGTTAACATATACTTCTCGATTTCATATATCAACTTCTCAATCTACCTCCGCCATTCTCTCTTCCCTACTCACTTCCCAAAAATCCCTTACTTCCTCTCTCTTCAAACACAAAAAAAATCAAATAAAAAAAATTTTACTTTAAAAATTTTAAATGGGAAGTTTTAGCTCAAAAAATTGAACTCAGAAAAATTTAACTCGGGAAATTTGATCTCATTTTTTTTAACTAGGCAAATGCTCAACTCTAGAAATTTCAAAAAAAAATTAACTTGGAAGAATTTCTTAAAAATTTTGAATTATGAAATTTTCAACTTAGAAAATTTCAATTCGGGAACCTTCAACTCGGAAAAATTCAGCACGAGGAACTTTCTAATCGGGAAAATTCAAATCGAGAACTTTCAACTAGGAAAATTTCAACCTAAAAAATTTCAAATCAAAAAATTTCAAGTGGTAAAATTACATAACGGGAAATTTCAAAATCTTTCCGTTTGAAAATTTTTAATTCAAATTTTTTTGTTTTGAAAACTTTCAAATATGGTTAAGAATATTTTGTATTAAAAAAATTGGGGAAATTTGAAAACAAAAAACTTTTCTGAAATTGAGGAGAAGGGAAGGGAGGAGAAAAGTGGAATGACAGGATGCAACCAAGTATCGCGATGAGAGAGCCTTTGATCGAAAAGAAAGAGGTGTTGCCATATGTCACAACAAGAGGATGTCCTCACCAAAGATTTGGTAACTGCACCGTTAAATTAGCAATTCTATGTTTCTTCTTCTCGTGAAACTTACACGCAGGCCACAACATTGAAGCAACCGAGTAATACGATTCACATTCCAATACTTGAGCTTTTGCAGAAAACTACGGGTCAAGCAATTCAGTTTTGTTAATTTAAGGATACCCATATCAATTCTTTTGTAAGAACAATCTCTCGTCGTGATATATAGCGGTATCTATTTTCTCCCTTTTTATTTTCCTCACCTCTCTCTCCTCTTAAACGATCTCTTGTCGTGATACTTGACGGCATTCCTTTCATCCTCTTTCCTTCTCCATCCCCCCTCAAACTTAAAAGTTCTTGCTTTAAAATTTCTCCGCAAGTTTTTGAATCAAAAGCTTTTCAAACTAAAATTTTTTGAGTCGAAAGTTTTCGAATCAAAAATTTTTGAATCGAAAGTTTTTGAGATGAAAGTTTTCGAACCGAAAGTTTTGATTCATTGAAAGTTTCGAATCAAAATTTTTTGTGTTAGATGAGAAGAAAGGGGTGAGAAAGTGGAAGAGAAGAGGGAGTGAAGGGTGGGATGCCATGTGGTTCTCACCAAATAATTTGTGTACGCTCTCAAATTAGCAATAATACCCAAATCAATTTTCTTTTTGAGGAATACAAAAGCACACATTGTCTCATTTTATTTCTACGAAGAATGTCCTGGGAACAGAGAGGTGAAGCCCACTGTTCCCGCAGAGAAACCACATGTTCACGACTCACCGAAAACCTCAAAAAACGAAGAGACAGGCTACATGTTCAGAATGGTATCATAAGCATTTCTACGCAGCTACTTGATCTCCATTCTTCACCTGCCACAGGGAACCTTGACCAGGATCTATTGTCCTTGAGCCGGCTACCTATAGTACGCTGGCTGTGGTGCATATCCAACGTGAGGCGGAACCGGTTGATCGATGCGCGACATCTGCTGCATCGGAGGCACTGCCATAGGGTACTGGGGGCCGAACTTGCCATCCCTCTTGTCCATCTCGACTTTGTGCTGCGTCTGGAGTTGCATTGCAGTGCCATCACAAGATTTCACAAGCATTAATGAATGAGAAAACTTGAGTTGTCAGAAAAGTAAAAGTGCTTCGGGCTAATCCTGTAGGGCTTTGAGTTGTGTAATAGTCTCAACGATTTGTTTTGGCTTCATCGTTTTGTTGCCTCGGTCCTGAGTTAGCCTCAGGCCAAGCTTGTAAAAACTTTGTTTTCTCCCCTCTGAATGAATTGGCAGAGCTCCTGCCTTGCTTCACAGAAAAAGAAAAGTAAATGTGCCATTACCTGCATACAGGAGCAAACCCTGCACAAATATTCGCAGGATTAGTAAGACAAGGTGGTTTCAGAGGAGGATGGAGGAGAGTCAGGAGGGAGCCTCACGTCCAGTAGACCATGTCAGATAAGCAGGAAATCATCTGCGAAGCCTCCGTAAGTTCCTGGTTGCCAACAATGCATGCCACCAGGGAGCAGATGCAAGCGAGTTGTTGGAGGCAAAACATGAAGCTCTACAGATAACCAAAGAATTTATGTTTACTCGCAGTCTGAAAAAACGGTGATGAAATTGGACAAACGGGAGGGAAGGGGCGGTACGATGATGCAGTTGTCGCATTCCGTTGTCTGTATGTTGAACTCGTCCTGCAGCAGGAACCTAGTCGAAGCAACTGAACTGCCAAAGCAGAGGAACACCTGAAAAGAGAGTATCTGTTAATCGAAGTTTTTCAACTTGAACATACTGGATATATGAAAATTATCAGCCAAGGGAAAAACAAGAAAAAAATGATTATCGTGCATGCACCTCTGTTGCAAGGCATAATTCTGGGCAATTGCTCTCACCGCACCTCCCGCTGCATGGCATGTATCCAGCACAGCACACATATCTGAAACACACGGAAACATCAAGGAGGTGATCTGATATGGATATTCACGGTTGAAAGCCCGCGTTCCAGGTCGGAGACCCGACTGCGAGGATTGCTGACTCGCCGTGCTAGCTCGCCGGCGACCCAGGGTAACTGCTGAGCGGAGCCACCGGTCGTTTGATCGTCGGCGACGCGTGAACTGGATTTCTTTGGTGCACTAAACGTGCGTTTTCTGTCCCTCCCTTCTCCCTTTTATTTCTCCAAAACATAGTAACGAATAAAGGTTTCCCTAAACATGGTAACTAATAAGGATAGTAAGTCTGCCTTACATGGTAACTTTCTAAAGATAGGAATACAAATAAGGTAGCAGATACGAAATAGAAGGTATGTTTTCCTTATGCCCAAAATAGTCGCACGTCCCTTGCTGCCGCCTTCCTCTTACCCCTGACGCCCCTGCCCTGCTTTCTTCCGAAAATACACCCTATTGGGTTTATTCATATCAATACTCTCTCCTTCCAAATCAAGCTTGTCCTCAAGCTTGAAATCAGGGTATGATTGACGAAATGCCAACACATCTTCCCATGTTGCTGCTTCCAACTCTTGGCCAGACCACTGAATCAAAAATTGGCGATGGCCCTTAATGAAGCGTTGTGCCAGAATTTTGTATGGGATAGATTGCGCCTCATCTGGCGAAGGATGAGAAACTTCGGCAGGCAGTTCAGGAGTGTCTTCCGGAGGTGTCCCACGAAACGGTTTCAAGACAGAGACATGGAAAACATTATGGAGTTTAGCTGCTGCCGGTAACTCCAGGCGATATGCCACCTCGCCAATGCGATTAATCACTTTGTAAGGACCAAAATACTTGGGAGTCAATTTATGGGGAGGATTTGTCCGAACCGAGGACTGGCGGTAACCTTGTAATTTCAACCACACCCACTCGCCAACAGTAAATGTGACCTCACGATGATGAAGGTCATAGCGCTGTTTCATTCTGTTCTGCGCAGTTAGTAAGTGATGGCGAGCTCGCTGCAGCAACTCATCCCGGTCCACCAATTGGCAATCCACGGCATCCACCAAAGTTTCCCCCTGACTATATGGCACCACAGAAGGCGGTGGTCGGCCATATACCAATTCAAACGGAGTCATGCGAAGTGCCGAATGATATGAGGAATTATAACAAAATTCTGCCCACGGTAACCATTGAACCCAAGACGAAGGCCTTTCAGCTGCGAGACAACGCAAATACATCTCAATAGTCCGATTAACCACTTCGGTCTGGCCATCTGTCTGGGGATGGTATGAAGATGACGTAAGAATCAGTGTCCAACATCTCTTAAATAGATCTTGCCAGAAGGTAATAGGGAAAACCGGTCCTCAAAACAATGGATTCGGGCATCCCATGTAACCGACAATGATCAAAGAACACATCGGTGAACCTGCCACGCCGTGGTGACCGCTTAATAGCAATGAAATGACCATATTTGGATAAGCGATCGACAACCACCGGTAATGCGCCGCTTTTACCTTGTGATTTAGGAGGGCCACCACAAAATCCATTGATACATCGCTCAAATATGTTGTGGCACGTGCAAAGGTTGTAAAAGACCAGCGGAGCCAATGTATTGCCTTGTGCCGACAAATCACACAACGGCGAATATACTCTTCTACTTGATTGACGCCAACTCCGTCCCAATGGAAGCTTTGTTTAATCCGATGGAAGGTCTTATACACCCCTCATGTGTGACTTCATGATAGGCGCTATCACCTCAGGGCACAATGGAGATGTGGCGGAAGATATAGCTTGTCTTTGTAAAGAGAAGTCCCTTCCCGTGCATTGTCTAAATCCCCTTCGTGCGGCTCAGCCCGTTCTGTTTGGGAGTGGTGCGGTTGTTGCCCTTGGCGCCGTGATCTGCCGACAACGCCATCAGATGGTGGGTCGGCTGCAGGACCTCCTCCCATGTCTCCGGACGGGTGCCAACCGGTCTTGACAAGGCCGCATACCGCGCTTCTCCTCCGGTAGGCGTGAAGACACTGCCACCACATTCGCTCTTCGGCTGGTTTATATTCCACCGAAATCAAACCCCATTAACTTGCTTAACCAATGCCGTTGAGGAGGAGTCACCAAAGCTTGTTCAAGGAGAAATTTGAGACTAGCGTGATCTCGTCCAGTACCACAAAAGAACGCCCCACAAATACGGGGTCTCCAATGTCTAATAGCCTTAGACAAGCCAATGAGTTCAGCTACCATAAGCCGCTGAAGCTTCACATGTCGATCGCCAACTTCCATTGTAGTAAGCCAACGGATGACCCTCTTGGTGTAAATCGCACCAATGCCCGTAGGAAGCATCACAATCAACAACAAAGGGAATGGAAAAATTCGGAAGTTGTAATACGAGGGCTGATTGCAAGCTTCCTTTAATCATTGAAAGGCTTGTGCAAATTGTTGGTGACCATTCAAATTCTTACGAAGAAGAAGAGTCGTGGAGAGGTTCCGCGATTGAAGCATAATGATGGATAAACCTCCCCGTAGTATCCTCGCTAGGCCTAAGAAGCTCGACCGCCAGAATGAGAGGAATTGGTCAACGATCGATGTCCTCAGTATCTTGTCGGATTCGCCGCCACCCCATCCGCTAAATCACATGACCAAGATAACCCACCTTGCCTTGAGCAAAAGCACACTTGGACCTCTTTAAGAAAAGTTGATGTAGGCGGAGTTGTGTTAACACCAACTGGAGATGCTGAAGATGTTCGTCCCAAGTGGTGCTATAGATGAGAATATCATCGAAGAAGACCAATACAAATTTGCGAAGGAATTTTGTCACTATCCCATTCATAAGAGCTTGGAAGGTCGAAGGAGCATTACATAGCCCAAAGGCCATGACCAATGACTCAAAGTGACCATGGTGTGTACGAAAAGCCGTCTTATGAATATCCCCTTCATACATACGGACTTGGTGATACCCCGACCGCAAATCGAGTTTGGAAAAGAAATGAGCTCCATGCAATTCCTCCAATAATTCTTCCACCACTGGTATTGGGAACTTGTCCTTGATGGTTGTGGCGTTAAGTTCCCGATAATCCACGCAAAAGCGCCATGACCCATCCTCCTTGCGCACTAGCAAGACGGGGGAGGAGAACGGCGATCGACTCGGGCGAATAATTCCTTGAGCTAGCATCTCCTCGCATTGTTTCTCGATTTCGTCCTTTTGACGATGAGGATAGCGATAAGGTCGGACAACAACCGGGTTGGACCCTTCTTTCAAGCAAATCATGTGATCACAAGGGCAAGAAGGGGGTAAACCTTGTGGTTCTCTGAATAAATCATCAAATTCCTGTAGGATGGCTTGCAACTAAATATTTTCCCCTGTCACCATACTGCATGCTTGTGTCTCCACCCCTCTGTTCTTTTGTCCCTGCAACTTTATCTCTCGTCCCGCCCTAGAGAAGGACATGTGAAGTGAATCAAAGTTCCAATTTATATCCCCCAACTCTTTCAACCATTGCACCCCTAGAACCACATCAAATCCATCAAGAGGAATCACCATAAAAGGAGTAGCAAAAGAATACCCCTGTATACTGAATTGCATGTCAAAAATCTTGCCCAAACAAGGCAGGCAAGCCCCATTGCCACACGGACTTACTGTCTTGGAATCGGCAATTGCTCCACCGGCACCTTGGATGCGGCATGACTGCTAATGAAGTTATGAGTGCTGCCGCTATCAATTAGGCCGATGAACCGCTGTCCTCCCATGGCCAGGGTTACTTGCATGGTGTTGCCAAGCTTCGAACCACGCATTGCCAGGGCTGATAAAGCCGGTTCCTCCTCCGGATCCTCATACTCTTCCTCCCCCTCACTGATCACTTCCAAATGAAAGAGCCGTTTACACCGGTGACCCCTTGAGTATACTTCATCACAATTATAGCACAACCCTTTCTCCTGCCGTTCTGCCATCTCTTCGGCACTTAGCCGACGCCTATAAGGTGGCGCGGCTGCTGATGAGGCTGCTGTTGAGGACTGGCTTGGTGCTGTTGTCGCCCGACCACCCCTGGCCGCTTGTTGGTGTAGCGGGCCGAACGCAGCTGTGCGGCCGACGCCTGTTGGTGTTTACTCCTGGGCTCGGAGGTCGCGCCGAACCTCCCATCCCCGACTCCCTCAGACGCCGACTCCATCCGAATGTGGGCGGCTAAGTCCCTGACGAGCCGTGACACGCTTGGGTTGCCTTTGGCAATCCATAGATCCTCTCGCTCCGCCCCTCGCCGCCTCCCATGGCATCTGCGAGGTCTCGAGGGCGATCCCGGCGCACATCCGCAGCCAATGTCGGGGATAAGCCGGCAGTGAACAATTCAATTTGATCTCCCTTGGGCAATCGTAGCGTGCGTGCAAGGAGTCGTTGAAACTCCCGTGCATATTCCTCCAACCGTGATCACCTTGTTTCAGTTGGACAAATCACCCAAAGGTCGGCCGAATGCCGTGTGAACCTTTGCAAAGAAGGTCTCTGGAACTCCTCCCATACGATGGGATCCCCTTCCTATTCCTAATTGTCCAACATCTCTGGGCCTCTCCACGCAGATGCATTCCTCGCCATCTCCACTCCATTCTCCTTCCGCAAGACTCGATGCAAACGTCCCAAAGCGTTCGTGACATGCCGCAGCCATAACAGAGGATCCTCGGAGCCGTCAAACAGCGGCAGCTCATACCGGGGAGCATGCGCCGCCCAACGCCGGCCGCCCTGCTCGCTATCCTCGCCCTCCTCCCGGAGTCCCTCACGCCCTGTTCGGGCGGTTCGCAGCCGATTGTCCACCTCCACGCCTGTCCCAGAGTTGCCGCCCAATCCTTCCTGCGGGACTTGCTGCTTCCCGGTTGTCTTGATGAAGTCTGTAACCGACTGCCCGAGCGCTGCCACAGAGGTTTGGATCCCCTATACCGTCACCTCCAACGCCGCCAATCGCTCCTCCACGGATGCCATGGCCACAGAACCGTCCGGCAAATCTGATACCAATTGATATGGATATTCACGGTTGAAAGCCCGCGTTCCAGGTCGGAGACCCGACCGCGAGGATTGCTGACTTCGCCATAGCTTCACGACCCAGGGTAATCTTCTGAGCGGAGCCACCGGCCATTTGACTGCTCGCGACGCCCGAACTGGATTTCTTTGGTGCACTAAACGCGGTGTGTTTTGTCCCTCCTTCTCCCTTTATTTCTCCAAAACATAGTAACGAATAAAGGTTTCCTAAACATGGTAACTAATAAGGATAGTAAGTCTGCCTTTACATGGTAACTTTCTAAAGATAGGAATACAAATAAGGTAGCAGTATCTGAAAATAGAAGGTATGTTTTCCTTATGCCCAAAATAGTCGCACGTCCCTTGCTGCCGCCTTCCTCTTACCCCTGACGCCCCTGCCCTGCTTTCTTCCGAAAATACACCCTATTGGGTTTATTCATATCATGATCAAGCCGAGAAGGAGATTGAAGAACAAAGATTTGTACCACTCTCTCCGCTCAAAAATATAAGGACTATAGTTTGAATGAACTTGTTTATAAATATAAAGCTTGCATGTAGATTTAATAAACCTTTTTTTACTATACTCTCTATCTATACTCTCTATCTATCCTCTCTCTCAACCATATGCATTTATTCATTAACACTCGTACAAAGTATTATATCTCATATTCCAGAACAATTAAGTGAGGTATTTAGTTATTTTCTCTTGTATCTTTCTCAATTTCACCATAATATTAATTTTGAATATTAATTTTTTGTATAAAGTTAAATACATCTTACATTTCTGAATGGATGGAGTACTAAGACCCCGTTTGGCAACTTGGAACCAGACCGTTTCAACTAGATTCTGGAAGAAACTCAACTAAAAGGGCTAAAACTCGAAACGATTCTCCTCGGATCATTTCTTCTTTTCCCACTCTGTGGCTGAATCGGTCTCAACCCCGTTCCACCTAATTCAAATAATCCTACCTGAAACGTTTCTACCGAGAATCTGAAACCGTTTCTGTTTCTACTAGAATCTAGAACCGTACCAAACAAGGCCTAATTAACCGCTCGCAATAAACAGCATAAGAAGAAAGAGGAGCCACTCTACCTTGACATGTCATTGTAGAGAGCGCGTCTGCGTAGCATGTAGGACACACATGGGCCGCTGAATAACAACAGAAAAACAGAGTTCAAACATTTAAATTTCAGCAACCGAGCTTAAACTCTTCGAATTCAAAGTTCGGAGATGCGGGGATTCGGAAACCAGAAGCGCGCCCACTCACCACCACAGCGACAGGCAGCAGCCTGCAGGAAAAGCAAGGAAAGAAACGAACAAACAAAAAATTGCATCAAGTCCTTACACTTCGGAAATCAACAGCCAAAAACTATCAGGAAGATGGGAGTAATTCACAGGATACGCACATGGGAAGTCTGCCTGGATGGCGTTCGTGAGGTCGGTGTGCCAGACGTTGCGGTAGCTCTGCCGGAGCTGCACCTTGTCCATGTACGCCTCCGACGCCGCCAGCTCGCCGCACGCGGCGCACTCGATCAGACCGACCGGCCGGCAAACGTGGCACGGGGCGCTCGCAACCTCTCGCGGTCGTCTTGGTACCCGGCGGGGGGGCGAACGGCAAGAGCTAGCTAGCAATGTCGATGCACATGCAATAGAGGCTGCTTAAGATACGCGCTTAGGTGCCTGTCCTCAATGTCAAAGTCCTCGTTTTATTGGGATACATTTGGGAGTTTCGAAGCTTATTGGTCTGCGCTACTTTTGGCTTGCTGGGCTATAAAATAGCTGTAGTTAGTGATCGTGATTTTTTTTTGATATGTCGTTTGGCAAACTAGCTACTGCAGCTGTACCTTTCGGGGAGCAATAAGTGGACCAAAGTGAGGAGGGAGTCGGAGAGGCGGTGCCTGAGCCGGAGGGAGTCGAGGAGGTGACCGGACAGGGAGACGACAGGGTGAGAAGAGAGACGCAACGAACGGAAAGGCGGTCAAGCGAAGCCATAGCTGAAAAATACCTCCTTACCAGCTATGATTTTTAGAGATGATTTAACTATTACAGCTGTTTTGTAGTCGGACTGTTTGAAAGAGTTTTAGCCTAAATCTAAGCATGATAAAAAAAAAAAAGCCAAAGAATGACTAGATTGTGAAGTCTTTGCAGGAAGGTCCGTCCGTCCAATACGCGTCATTGAATGGAACCGGCACCAAAACTCAAGTCTTGCGTCGTTGCACGGCTGCACCACCACACGTCGAGCTCTGTGGCTAACAGAAGGCAATATTTTCTTTTCTGTCTTTTCCCCCATGAAATCCAAATAAGAAATTGATATGGGAGCGATGCTTAACGCCAAAGGAAAAGGCACTAGAAAGGCTTACTCATCAAGTCTTGATTAAGTAGTATTTAATTTTCTCGAGTAGTCAGGAAATTTGACTCGACTAATGCATGCACCTAGTTCCAAGTAGCGGCTGCGTGTGAGTCATGCTAATCCAACATTCCATTGCTGACCGGCGTTTCGCGTACTCGGGAAAGAAGATGTCAGATGCGTCGCAACAACGCTGGTTTTTTCGCAAAATCTTGTTCAACACAACTGCAATTTCCTTTTTCAGTAAGGGCTTGTTCGGAAGCCAGGGGTGGAAAAACAGGGGAAATCCCAGTGTACTCCCTCCAGTTTGGTAATATCTATCGTTTTGGACATCAACACGGTTTTCAAAACACAATTTTAACCGCTAATTTTTATTATAATATATTTATAAAACCCAATAAAATTATAATATTATAAAAGCACTTCTCGAGACAAGTCTACATATATAATTTTCATATATCCAATTTAAATATTTAAAAATATATTGATAGTCAAAGTTTTAGAAGTTTGACCATCACTATATCCAAAACGACAGATATTATCAAACTGGAGGGAGTAGAATTTTGAGGGCACACGAATTCCCCCGAAAAATTTTCCTGTTGCTGTTTGGAAAGGATAGGGATAAAAATCCCCTCATTCAAAAAAAAAACCTACAACTTCCTATGTTACTACTCAAATCACCCAATAACACACATCATTCACTTACTACTCAAATCATCCAAGAACACACCAGCTCCCAGAATATAATTTGAGACTTTTCACCCAAAATTAAGGCTTTGTCCTTAGCACAAGAGTACCATACGAAATCATATATCCTACATTATTACATTTCCAGAATGATTTCAGAAGAAAAGAGAAACGGACGACAGTAGCCAACAGCTAGGCTTTATAAAATGGTCACAAGAAATAAAATATCAGTGGATTTATAGGAACTGCCAATCAGAAGGTTCAACCATACCACCACATATAAAATGGTCACAAGAAATAAATGTTCGAATGGACTAAAGAAAACGAATTGACAGAATGGCAAAATTTAGGTGTCAACTTACTAGTGTTATTTAACCGAAAATCAAAATGAATTTTAACACGATAAAAGATGTTAAACTCAACACGTTATTAGAAGAAAAGGTAAACCGTTCTATGATCCGCTAGTTTGATACATTGATTGATTATTTTTGCTTCCTGGATTTTTTTTTGTCACCAATAGTACTAATGATCCACGGTATGGAAAATGGACGTAAGAAGTGTAAGTACAACCTCCATTAGGTTGATCCATTAAGTTGGTTTTGGTGATTAATGACAAATCCTAATATGAGACTAATGTTTAGGTAATTACTATTTTCATCTCATCAAGGATGATTGATGATCATTGACAAAACTAATTGTTAATGAGACTAACATATTTATTGAGCTTATGTTTAGTAGCCTCACATTTGGATAGAAAATGGAAAACCCAAGGTATGCATTGTATCAATGTTCATTATTTTATTTGCATACTTAGGATTTAAGTTGAAGTATGAATTTCTCCACTGCTTTAACCAAAAATTGTGTATCATGTTTCCCAATCCATATATTACATGGATGCACACATTTAGGGGGAGTTCACACTCTAACTTAATGTTTCATTGCATTGATCTATTCCTCATTACCACATATAAAGGATCAAGACATTGAAACTAGATCTTTGAGTATACATTTAACATGCATAGTTGTAGTATACTCATGGTATCATAGGATATGCTCCAAAGAAATAAAATTGAATACGTGCATATTGATTCAAGATCAATTATATGTATGCACATATTTTTGTGGAGTTTATCTTATAGTTGATGGCTTAGAGTAACGATCATTTCCATACATTCCACATATTATGGATCATTACTTTCCATCAAAATGAGTATATGAAAACCTGTGTAGTTATTGTATACTCATATCAATTTAAATGAAGATTTAAATTGAGGTCGTTTATCTCTTAATAATCAAAGAACATTGCATCATGAGTTGATGGTGTTCTTGTGATCGATTAAGGATAATCGATAGTTCTTGAGTATAACGAAGCATTAGTTGCATCAATATACTTAAGACACAAATACAATTACTCATTTAAATTGATTTAGGTTGTGCTCAATCATTATGGAGGCATTCATTATGTGTTAATTGAGTGCAAGGATTATTGAGACAACTATGCATCTTGGACTAACTATTTTCATAAGTGATGATTGAGCCAGGTTAGGTCCAATGATGGTTAAGATAAAGAAACGGGACAAGGACGACATCATGAGGTGATGAACGTCAAGAGGAGATCCCGTTGAGAAGGAAAGAAAAGAATGTTCATCAAGAGGAGATGAACAAGATATTGTGAGAGCCGGGTGATGATCCGGTGAAAGAGAAGTAGAGCTATGTGACGATCTTGAAGAGAAGATGATCGTAAATCATGAGGACTTCAAGAGAGAGCGATGTGACAATCCTGGGGAAATGAGGTATGATTGAAGATCATAAAGGCCCCAAAGGGGATTGATCACGCATGCATCAAAGGTAACTAGATAGAGTGTCTTGTTATAGGCGTGCCGTACTATTAAGAGGGATGCAACGTGGATGATTTAGAAGTGTCTCTGTGCTCAAGTGTTATCTATCCTTAAATAGATGAGAGACACAATACACATCACGTACACCGAGATTGTTTGTCTTTTTGTCGGGATCGGATGTTCCGATCCATCGGTAAGTCCGGTGGTGTGTTGGTGAGAGTCTAGAACCTCTCTGGATTGATCGGATGTTCCGATCTTTGGATCGGATGTTCCGATAAGTGTTAAACTCAAAAAGGGTGCTCTCTGGTCAAATCGGATGTTCCGATCGTGAAAATCGGAAGTTCCGATCAGTGTTTTTAGTTTGCAAGTGTGCTGAATTTTTTGCCTGATTGGAAGTTCCGATGCAAATTCCGATGTAAGTTCCGATGTTGGATCGGAAGTTCCGATGTATACATCCCTACGTGTGCCCATATTTATTATAAGTGCTTATATATTTTTCAAAATAAACCTTTTAGCCAAAACTCAAAATTTGCTAATCTATTTGTAATCTTTTGAAAAACTAGTTGAGAAATTTATACAAATGCTTTCAAAACGTTTTTCAAAGGTTTTTGCTTCACAAAATCTATTTTGAAAAGAAAATGAGATTTATACCAAAAACCTAGATAGAAGTATCTTGTTTTGGATTTAAATGTATAATTTTCATAGAGTTAAAAGTAAAAAGATTTTGGAAATAATTTCAATACAAAAATCCTTGAGTTGGTCATTCTTAACATCTTTCGTGTTTAAAAGATTTCCAAAAGACCAATCAAACAAAAGTTATTTTATTTTGAAACTCGCCGAAAAACTTAGTTTGACCGATATAGATCAAAATATTGCACTTAGTAAGTTTCACCATGTGGACTAGATCTTGTGCCATATTTTAGTTCAAAATGGTATTCGAAACTCATACACAAAAGTTCAATCTCTAAATCTTATCTCATTCTCTTAAATTAGATTTGATCTTTTGTGTCATTGAGTATTTGACTTACTGGATTTTCATTTGGTTCTTCAAAAGAACCCTCTTTGGACAAAAGGCAAAAATGATGTTTAAAAGACCCAAATTTGCAAAAAGCTTTGTAAAAAGTATTCCAATATGTATTCCAAATGTTTTACAACCTTCCAAAATAAATGAACAATATGTATTCCAAAAGTTACATGAGGCACTTGATCCTTCTTTAGCCATGGCTACACTAAACATAACATATTGAAATGAACAAATCTTACAAGAGTGCAGCAATAGATTTCAGAGAAACAACCACATAATAAAGTAAATAAATGACATATAAGATGCATAGTATGAAGGTAAAAAGATGTAGATCTAAAAGTAAATTACATTTATTAGCTTCAAGTAGTGCCACATCTTGCAACCACAAGTTTTAAAGAAATAAATGACATAGAAAAACAATTAAGAGTAGAATTTTTTTAAGTATTTTTATTTGAAAATATGTCCTTAGAGCTAAACCATTATAACTAACGCCACTCCTATAGTCGATGTGATTTGATACCACACTACTACAGAATGGTACATCATTATCGCTTCATCTATGTCAGTTCTTAACTTTTCAAAAAAACCGATTGTGATATGTGTACTGCAATCTATGTTTTCAGAAATGGGGTTATCACAATCGGTTCTGATCTAGATCCGATTGTGATGACACCCCATCACAATCGGTTCTGAGCTAAACCGATTGCGATGAGGGGATCATCACAATTAGAACTTTTGGAGCTTACATCCATGGTGAGAATTTAAGATAAGTTAATTGAAGGGAATATGCCCGAGAGGCAATAATAAATTGTTTATTATCATATTCCATGTTTATAATAGATGTTTATTTCTCATGCTAAAATTGTATTAATCGGAAACGTTAATACATGTGTGTTTAATAAACAAAAGGGTTCCTAGTAAAGCCTCTTTTTAAACTAGCTCGTTGATTAACTGATGATCAAGGTTTCCTGATCATGAACATTGGATGTTGTTAATAACGGGGTCATGTCATTAGAAGAATGATGTGATGAACATACACCCAAGTTGGTATAGCAAATTCGATCAAGTCATTTAGTTTGTTGCTGTATCAAACACATACGAAATAACTCTTTTCCTTAGACCATGAGATCATGTCAATCACTAACTCCGGAAGAGTACTTTGATGACATCAAACGTCACTCCGTAACAAGGTGACTATAAAGATGGATTTAGGTACTATGAAAGTATTAGTTGAGGCTCATGAATCAAGAGTGGGATTTGTCCATCCAGATGACAGAGAGATATACTCTGGGCCCTCTCGGTGATATTACATAGACATCGCTTGCAAGCATGTGACTAGGTCACAAGAATGTTATATCACGGAACAAGTAAAGAGTACTTGTCGGTAACGGGATCGAACTAGGTATAGTTGATACTGATGATCGGATCCCGGACAAGTAAAATATCGTGAGACAAAAGGAATTGGTTATGTCGTTTCTGGTTTACGCGATCACTAGTTCATCGTTGAGTGAATGGGAGTCATTATGGATCTCCAGATCCCGCTGATGATTATTGATCTGAGAGGTGTCTCAATCATGTCCATTTTATTCACGAACCGTAGGGTGACACACTTAAGGTTCATCGATGTATTTGAGTGGATACGAAACACCGGAGAAAAGTATGGACAGTACAGGGACTGTTTCGAGTATCGCCGGAATAGTTTCGGGATATCGGAATAGTTAAAGGGGGTATGCGTTAATGTTTGTTAATTAAAAAAATAACAAATATTAAAATATCTGAAATAAAAATGTTTTATTTATTTATGGGAGAAAACCCTTTCATTTCTTGAGTGGGGTTTTAATGGAAACCAAAGTGGGTTGATTTAAGTGAGTGGAGAGATCACTCACATGAAGAGAGGGAGGGCAAGGGGCACCCCCCATGCGCCGGCCACCCCTTGGCATTGCCTCCTCCTCCTCCTATAAAAGGGAGGGAGGAGCTCCTCTCTTTGTTGTTCATCCATTTGACCCTTTGGTTGGTCCATTCTCTCTCCTCCTGCTGATTCGTTTTTCGAGCTGTGGCTTATGCGAAGCGCTGCTGAAATTATTTCTCCACCACCACCACCACTAAGCTGTAGTGTTGTTGGAGTTTTTCGGGGATCCTCTGTAACACCCCGGCATTCACTATGCCTGAATGTTACCAAACACAAGCTAAACAACAACTAAATACCACATTTAACATAAAATTCCAGCAAAGGTGCATAGGCTAAAAACCGAGATTTCGGCAGCACCTCCTTTGTTTTATCATGAATTTAAGAAACAGCAACAATATAGCATTATATGGCAATAAGAGAAACATCTAAACAGCAGTAAATAAAGTCTTAACGACAATAAAAGACTAACATCAAGCTCTTAAAGTTCCAAGTGTCAAACAAACAATAGAACTCTCATTAACCAAGCTAAGACTTAATTTAAAGGCCATCACACGCAATTTATTATCCAACTAAATGAATTGACTTGGGGAAACATTAAGGTGAAGCAACGTGTGAGAGTGTGACTATTCCCCTTTCCGCATGCCGCTCTCATGGTACCTAAAACAACAAGAAAACACAAGGGTGAGTTCAAAACTCAGCATACTGCAATGGACAACAAGCATAACAACATGGCAATAACATCTTCCATCATGTATATCATCTCATTCATGATTACTTATCAATATCATCATCAATTTGTATGGCAAGTAATGCAATGCTCGACCCTCTGAACCTCATGCAGATGGGAAGTACACACCACGGTGTGTACCCTTTCCTCCCTTCCATCCCGAAGATGGAGGGTGCCTACTCGCCTAAACACCACGTGATGGAATCACGACATAGGACTTACTCAATGGCGTTCCGGATTAGTCATAACTTTCTCACCGACCTTGGGACTAGTTAAGACTTTCTCACCGCCTCGCCTCTATCTTCATGACATGCATGCAACCATGCCAATTATCATATTTAATTCACATATTAACACATGGCATCATAATATGTTAAACATGCTCATCATATCATATCAATCATTAAACATGGCAAGTGGACATATATCATGTAGGCAATTCCATCTAATTTCAACATGCAACCTACAACTTGCTATCCATCACAACACACTTGCCTCAACTACGTGCAACGTCTGATTACGGGAAGAAGAGGGAACTCCGGGGTCACACCACCTGCACATAGGCATCACACACTCACAATCATAACATCAAAACAGTACACACGCCCCCATCTAACCCGACATTGCCAACTACTCGCAAAACCTAAAAACAGAGGTTCTGTCCCGGCGGGACAGCAACCTTGCAAAAAGCATAACTTGAGTTCTGGAACTCCAAATCGAATAAACGAGTACACCGTCGCGAAGCTTAGGAAATTTCCCAACTTTTTTCTAGTTATAGGGAAAGACTGATTCGGACTCTAAAATTGTTTAATCTACAGATTACCACAATCTGTTCCAGTTACGCCACAGATTTTTAGGCGCTCGGTAAAACAGCCATAACTTTCTATGGGCTGATCGGATATTAACGTGATTTACGTGCTCGGTAAGATATTTATATTTTCTACAACTTTCTAGAAGTCCGTAATGGTCTGATTCGGATTCTAAATCGACGGAAACTCGAACCCTAGTTCGACTGCTCAATCTGCCCGAAACAGAAACGTGGACAAGTTTAGATCTAACCCAAATTACTTCAAACCAGCGCCTCCAATTGATCTAAAACTTGATAAACACCCTAATAACAGTACCTAGATCAAATCCAAGGATCCTCAAGATCATACCTTGCCCAAGCGCAAAACTCCAATCAATCTCCGCGAATCTCCTCGACCGCCTCCGCTTCCATCGCTCCTCGCCTCGCTCCTTGCTCCTGCTCCTCGCTCCACGGGATGACTCCACAAGGTGCAGGGTGGGGAGGCCACCCTAGGGCAGCAAGGGGTGGAGGGAGGTGGTGTGGAGGTGGAGGAAAGGAGGGGGTGCGACGGTTTTGGGGGGCTAGGGCTTAGTGAGGTGAGGAGGAGGGGCGCAAGAGGGGAGGGGGCGCAACATGGGGGAGGTGGGGGCGCAAGGGGCTGGGGGAAGCCCTTTAACAGCCCTCAACCCAATCCTAGTCCGTGCTACTTGAGTCCTAATCCATCCCACCAAAGCCCACCAAGGCCCAAAACTCCTCCGGGAAGGCCTAAAACTCAAAACGCCCGAAACGCCCTAAACGTTATTAACCCCGATCCTTATGATTTTAACCTTATTTCCACATCTCATACTGTATTTAACCATATCATGTTCAAAATTAAGGATACGACTCCGAGGTGTCACATTCTTCCTTCAACAGGATTCGACTCGAATCTAAACGCACCAACACGGTAAACCCAGCAAAACCAAAGACAGCTAGGTTTTCACATCACACACCTGAGCGAAAGTTCGGGATACTTCGCCAAGCATGCGAGATTCCAGCTCCCAAGTCGCTTCTCTGCCTGATGTGACCACAAGACCTTGACAAACTTGTTGCCCCGTTGTTCTTCATCACCGCCTCAAAGTCCCCGAATATCCACAGACGGACTCAAGGTGAGGTCCTGCTCACACTAATGGTTCCAATGGAACCACCAACTCGATCGTGCAAGTATTTCTTCAACATCGAGACATGGAATACATCATGCACACCTTGCATGAATTCCTGTAGTTTCCAGGCGATAGGCCAACTCGCCAACTCGGCGAGGATAGGAAAAGGCCCAACATACCTTGGACTGAGCTTCCCTTTGGTGCCAAACGCACCACACCCTTGGTGGGAGATACTGCAAGAGTACGCTATCACCCACCTCAAACTCAAGTCTCGCCGCCTCACATCAAAGATAGCTTTCTTCATGGCTCGCTTCAGGCTTGGGCGAGAAGGTTTTGCCGAACCTCCGACACGCGATCAATAGTCCGCTGAACCCAATCCGGCCCAAGAATAGCTCTCGCCACGATCCCAACAAAGTGGCGACCAGCACTTCCGACCATACAAGACTCATAAGGAGCAGCCGGGATCTTTGGAATGGTAGGCCGTTATTGTAAGCAAACTCTGTAAGGGGCAAATGGTCTTCAGCTACCCTTCCAAGCCATCACATTGTGCCACTGAGCATGTCCTCCAAAGTTTGGATGGTACGCCTTGATCGCCCATCCTGTCTGAGGGTGAAAAGCGGTACTAAGGCAAAGTCAAGGCACTCAAAGCACTCGCAAACTCTCCCAGAACTTGAGACTAACTCGATCCCGATCAGAGATAATGGTCTTGGGTACACCATGCAATCTCACGATCTCCCGCACATAGATGGGGAGCCAACTCGCTCAATTGGTCGTGCGGGATGGGAATGAAATGCAGACTTCTTGAGACGGTCCACCACAACCTAAATAAGATCCTTCCTCGTGGAGAACGAGGTAAACCAACCACAAAATCCATGGAGATGTCATCCCATGGCCACACAGAGAACCTCCAATGGTCAGAATAGGCCGACGCTTATGCTCAGCTTTGATCTTGGCAAACCCCACCGACGCCACACATACTTGGCAATATCCACTCTCATCCTTTTCCACCAGAAATTCTTCTTCAAGTCCCCTGACATCTTGGTCTCTCCAGGGATGGACTGTCTGGTGCGATGAGCTTCTTTCAGATGTCTTCTTTCACTTGAGATTTTGGGGCACGCATACCGGCCCTCGAAACCTCAAGGCTCCTGCATCATCAATAGTAAAGTCTCCGACTTGCCATCCTTAAGGCGTTTCTCACCTTCGAGGAGCAACGATCATGCTTCTTTGTGCTCTCGCGACACGCTTCAGAATCGCCGACTCAAGAATCATTTGAGTTTCAGCCTGCACGGTCCCCGCAGCGAGGGAGACTCCCAAACGCTCAAAATCAGCAACAAGACAATCAACAAACAGGGTATTGTCTTATGCAATCGAGGCGCTGCCACCACATTTGCCTTCCCTGATGATACCTGGATAGTGAGGTCATAATCCTTTATCAATTCCTAGCCACCTCCTCCGCCTCAAGTTCAAATCTTTCCCTGAGTAAAGATGTATTTGAGGCTCTTGTGATCAAGAAAATATCACAAGATTCGCCACAAATAATGCCTCCATATCTTCAATGCAAACACCACGGGCGTTAGCTCAAGATCATGCGTGGATAATTTTATGCTTTTTCAATCGCCTCAAGCATAAGCAATCACCTTGCCCTCTTGCATGAGCACACTCCCAAGTCCCAACCGAAGCATCGTAATAAACAGGTGAAGCACTTTCCTACTGGAAGGGTAAGAACAGAGGCCACTAACTTCTCCTTCAAAGTGTAACTCAGGCTCACATTCGCTCCACCTGAATTTCATCCCCTTCAGTCACCGGTGCGAAAGTGGCTTGGCAATGATAGAGAAATCCACGACAAAACGCCCGATAGTATCCAAAACCAACCCAAGGAAACTACGCACCTCTTTGACATTGGAAGGCCTCTTCCAATCCAAAATCACGAGACTTTGCTAGGATCTATCGATATGCCCTCTGGATTGATGATGTGGCCAAGAAAACCCACTTCGAAATCCGTAACTCGTGACTTTTTCAGCCTTAGCAAAGAATTGATTCTCCTCAGGGTACTAAAGACAAGCCTCAAGTGTCGCTCATGCTCCTCTTCCGATTTAGAGTAAATCAATGTCATCGATGAACACTACCACAAACTCATCAAGGTACTTGTGTAGCATAATTGCTCATCGCCTTCCATAAAGACAAGAGGAGCATTAGTTAGTCCAAAAGACATAACTTTAAATTCATAATGCCCATACCTAGTGGAGAAAGCAGTCTTCTCAATGTCCCGGCTCCTCACACGGATCCTGATTGTACCGATCAAGATCAATCTTGGAGAACACCTTTGCTCCTTCGCTTGGTCAAACAGATCCTCGATGCGCAGGCAAAGGATACTTGTTCTGATCACACTTGATTAAGAGCACGGTAATCAATGCACATACGCTAACTTCCATCCTTCTTCGAGACGAAGAGGACGCGGGTGCTCCCCATGGCGAACGCTACGCCGAATGAAGCCCTTGGCTACCGTATCCTCCAATCGCTTCTTCAACTCGTCTTGAAAAGCACGAGCCAAGCGGTATGGAGAGATAGAAATAGGTCGAGTGCCGTGAACAAGATCAATACGAAACTCCACATTCCTTCACGGGAGGTAGACCAGGCAACTCGTCGGGAACACATCACCTAACTCCTTCACCATAGAAATTTCCTCAATGGGAATCGAGGAAGATGGTTTCTCGTGACAAAGTCATGAGGAAACCCACGGCCTCAAACGGCTACCGTAAAACAAACTAGTCAAAGCAAAGACGGAATCGGAGGGTATACCACCGAAAGGTCAACTCTTCGGACGGCCTGCAAGGAAACTGTCTTCCGTAAACAATGATCTTAGCACGTATCGATGCAGCACCATGCCCAAAATGACATCAAAAGGAGCCAACTGGATCACCATGAGATTGGCAAAGAAAACCTCATCATCAATGGCAATGGTGCAACCAGGGCAAAACCAAAGAACTAGCAATCAAACCCTGTGGAACCGACTAACACGGACTCGTAAATCCGTTGAACTCCCAACTTAGCTCTTCTAGCAAAATCCGACGACACAAAGGAATAGGATGCTCCGGAATCAAATAGAACAAAGGCATCAACTAATCCACGAGCGAGTACCAAACCACCTCTCGATGCCTACCGACTACTCGGCGTCGCACATACTCCTGGTGGCGCTGGATGTATGAGCCCCTACTCAGTCGATGCCCCAACAAGGTGAGGCGAGGAGGCAATCGAGGAGGAGCAGACGGGCCGGGCACCCGATCGCGTTGGTGGCACCCACGCAGGGTGGTCGAGAAACAGGGGCAGCCATCATGTGCACCGATCCTCACGAAGACGCTGAGTGGGGAGGAGAAGACACCGTCTTCACTTGATGATGCTACTGGATTCATCCCGGCACTGGCCCCGTATGGCCAGGCTTGCCACAGCGGTTGCAACTCCGGTCCAACCATATCAAGCACGGTGCTCACCACCGCACTCTAATCGATCCACGAAATTCCAATACAAAACACTTTTCTTTTGGTTCAGCTCAACTAAAGCCAAGAAAACAATAAACCACTGGCCGTAACGGCAGAGAACATCCGAAGGGAACCACCATCAACTCTTCTATTTGACTACCAACTACCCGATCAAGGATGAAAGGATAAGCACTCTTCTCCTACAGGGGTTAATAGTTCTTCGGTGATGGCGCTAACCGCCACACCAAACCTCACCGTTACTATGAACCAAAAAGAGGTGATCGAAACCCTTCGGCACCACAACCCCACTTTTATCACCACAACAGGAACAATCCAATCATTCATACTGCATTGCACTCGCAACTCTCGAGAGCTCTCGCCGCCTCCACGTGCCATGGCGCCCACGCCTCTACCCCTGGCATGGTCGCTTAGACAGACAACCATCCAAACACAAAATATAAACACAAAATCACACAATCAAGATCATAGATCAAACATCATCATAAGCATATCCTTCATTAAATAATTAAGCGCAATGCAATGATGAGGCGAACCCCATCCTACTGTGCAACCAAGTGTGTCAAATTTTAGATTAGTTATACCACTTTTACAAGTTTTAATGTTGCTATCCTATAACAAAGTTTTAGTTAAGACCTAAGCCATGTTTCTAAGTTATTCCACATCACATTTTAGTTGTACCCTATAGCATGACACTAAAAATTCACATTCCAAGGACCTACAACCCGCTCTGATACCAACTGTAACACCCCGGCATTCACTATGCCTGAATGTTACCAAACACAAGCTAAACAACAACTAAATACCACATTTAACATAAAATTCCAGCAAAGGTGCATAGGCTAAAAACCGAGATTTCGGCAAGACTCCTTTGTTTTATCATGAATTTAAGAACAGAACAATATAGCATTATATGGCAATAAGAGAAACATCTAAACAGCAGTAAATAAAGTCTTAACGACAATAAAAGACTAACATCAAGCTCTTAAAGTTCCAAGTGTCAAACAAACAATAGAACTCTCATTAACCAAGCTAAGACTTAATTTAAAGGCCATCACACGCAATTTATTATCCAACTAAATGAATTGACTTGGGGAAACATTAAGGTGAAGCAACGCGGTGAGAGTGTGACTATTCCCTTTCCCCGCATGCCGTTCTCATGGTACCTAAAACAACAAGAAAACACAAGGGTGAGTTCAAAACTCAAAGAAGCATCTTAATGGACAACAAGCATAACAACATGGCAATAACATCTTCCATCATGTATATCATCTCATTCATGATTACTTATCAATATCATCATCAATTTGTATGCAGAAGTAATGCAATGCTCGACCCTCTGGAACCTCATACCGTATGGGAAGTACACACCCGTCGTGTACCCTTTTCCTCCTTCCATCCCGAAGATGGAGGGTGCCTACTGCTCCAAACACCACGTGGATGGAATCACGACATAGACTTACTCAATGGCATGCTCCGGATTAGTCATAACTTTCACGCGACCTTGCCGGACTAGTTAAGACTTTCTCACCGCCCCTCGCCTCTATCTCATGACATGCATGCAACCATGCCAATTATCATATTTAATTCACATATTAACACATGGCATCATAATATGTTAAACATGCTCATCATATCATATCAATCATTAAAACATGGCAAGTGGACATATATCATGTAGGCAATTCCATCTAATTTCAACATGCAACCTACAACTTGCTATCCATCACAACACACTTGCCTCAACCACGTGCAAACGGATTGGCGGGAAGAAGAGGGAACTCCCGGGTCACACCACCTGCACATAGGCATCACACACTCACAATCATAACCTCAAACAGTACACACGCCCCCATCTAACCCGACATTGCCAACTACTCAAGTAAAACCTAAAAACAGAGGTTCTGTCGGCGACAGCAACCTTGCAAAAGCATAACTTGAGTTCTGGGACTCCAAATCGAATAAACGAGTACACCGTCGCTAAGCTTAGGAAATTTCCCAATTTTTTTCTAGTTATAGGAAAGACTGATTCGGACTCTAAAATTGTTTAATCTACAGATTACCACAATCTGTTCCAGTTACGTCACAGATTTTAGGCGCTCGGTAAAACAGCCATAACTTTCAAACGGCTGATCGGAAATTAACGTGCTTTACGTCCACGGAAAGATAATTAAATTATCTACAACTTCCTAGAAGTCCGTACGGTCTGATTCGATTCTAAATCGACGGAAACTCGAACCCTAGTTCGACTGCTCAATCTGCCCGAAAACAGAAACGTGGACAAGTTTAGATCTAACCCAAATTACTTCAAACCAGCGCCTCCAATTGATCTAAAACTTGATAAACACCCTAATAACAGTACCTAGATCAAATCCAAGGATCCCCAAGATCATACCTTTGCCCGAAGCGCAAAACTCCAATCAATCTCCGCGAATCTCTCGCGAATCGCTCCTCGCTCCACGCCTCGCCTCGCTCCTTGCTCTCGGCCTCGCTCCACGGGATGACTCCACAAGGTGCAGGGTGGGGAGGCCACCCTAGGGCAGCAAGGGGTGGAGGGGAGGTGGTGTGGAGGTGGAGGAAAGGGAGGGGGTGCAAGACGGTTTTGGGGGGGGCTAGGGGCTTAGGGGAGGGGAGGGAGGGGAGAGGGCGCAAGAGGAGGCGGGGCGCAATATGGGGAGGTGGGGCGCAAGGGGCTGGGGAAGCCCCTTTAACAGCCTCAACCCAACTTAGTCCGTTACGGAGTCCTAATCCATCCCACCAAAGCCCACCAAGGCCCAAAACTCCGAAGGCCCAAAACCAAAACGGGCCTCTAAAAGCGGCCCGAAACGTTATT
Organism: Rhipidocladum racemiflorum; assembly: GCA_036346355.1. Taxonomy (NCBI): domain Eukaryota; kingdom Viridiplantae; phylum Streptophyta; class Magnoliopsida; order Poales; family Poaceae; genus Rhipidocladum; species Rhipidocladum racemiflorum. Next base: position 55,641,507 of record CM070588.1, on the reverse strand, counting down.
AACCCCCGATCCTTATGATTTTAACCTTATTTCCACATCTCATACTGTATTTAACCATATCATGTTCAAAAATTAAGGATACGACACTCCGAGGTGTCACATCCTCTACTTCCGCTGCCCCGCTGGAACGAGGGATTGGAGGTCATCGTTGATCCGTACGTGTGACCAAGTACGGAGGCGCTGCCGTTTGTGGCGCTCATCTTCGCGACTTCGAAGTCGGGAGTGTACCTCTACATCAACCACGTTTGTTTGCGGGAACGTTATTCCCGCTTTCGGTCTACGAGGGTGAGTCCTTCTGAAACCGTTTACTTGCATCTCCTAGATATGATCTTGGTGTTTGGTTGCAATCGTAGGAAAATTTTTGTTTTCCTTGCTTCGAAACCCATCATTAATCTCGTCTAATCTGTTAACTTAGGTCACTATTGTCTGAGACAGACTAGGTCACCAGGTTAGAAATTTTTAATTGTCAAATGAGGTACTTAAGTCTAAAAATTTCAGATGAAAAGTAATTATCAAATGTAATTGCTTCCGGGAATAATCCTGGAGACCAGAAGCACCATATTGGCTTTTATATAATTTTTTTAGAGTTAAATCAAAACAAATGAGCACATTTAAAATATGGACTGGAAACAAGGATTACACGAGCTATAATGAAAACAAACTCAAACTAGACAGCAAACGATTGGCGAAAATGGGTAACGAAACTTCAAAGGCTATTTTGAGGCCCTAAACGATGTTTTTTTGGAGTCGACACTTTTTTCCAAAGCCTCGCAAAAAATTCACGACTTATCCTTGCACTTATGGATTTTCAAGTATATCTCTTCGTCCTCTTCGATTCGAGTACTCGTACGTCGAAAACGGACATCATATGCAAAAAGTTATGGCCATTTTAACAACAGGTGCATGAATACTACTTCTCATACTTGAATTTGGCAAGGTGCAGACCGACTCGGCTAGGACTCAAATTAGATGGCAAATAGAATTAAAGGTGTGATGAACACCATATCACAATCGATTTTATCTGAGTTCCAGATGCCTTGAAATATTTTCTGGAAATTTTTTGAAATTTTTGGGTATTTTTGCTATTTATTTTGGTTTATTTGAATTCCTAGAATTATTTTAACTAGAAAAGTCTGGAAAATGCCAAAACCCGCTTAGGCCCAGCCCAATCTGGCACAAAACCCACCGTACAAGCTCACCCGCAACCCTAACCGCTTTTGATTTGAGCCATTGGGTCACAATCGCTCGATTGAGATTTGCCCGCATCATTGCTGCACACGAGCCGTCGGATCAAGGCCACATGGACAATCACGATTGATCCACATCGCCAAGCCGTGTTGCCACTAGACTTCATCATCATATCTCAATGAACCTCAATTTTCATGAGATTCGCAGAAGCCAAGGGCGCTATTTAATGCATCGTTGTGCACATTAAACGCCCCATCATCCGCCGCTTTGATTGCCCCACTTGCCATTGACTGAACCTCCCTCGTTCACCCTTAGGAGCTCATAAGAGTTGGGGACATCGCCATCGTCATGATCGCATTTTTTGTTGCCGTCACCCAAGTTATCTTCGTGTAACCCGCGCCGAGATCTACCAGTTTTGCTAGGTGAGGTCTCCAGTTAGTTGCTAGAGCACCACATAGGGGGTTGTCGTCTTCAACTCCAGTCTTGTGCCACCGACGCGTTCGCCACTATCGCTCAGTTGTGCCTCGTCCGTCCGATCTCTCGTGAAAGGCTCATATCTTGCCGCGTAGCAGCAGGCCAGCAGCCCACGATTGCCACGTGTCTGATCGCACCATCCACTGCGATCATCCTGCACCGTTAGATCTAGATCTTTGTGGCCATGATCTTGCCACATGCCGTGCACCGAGACATGTCATGTCGCCCATCAACCGTCACTCCGTCCACCGTTGGATCAAAATCCAGCGGGCTAGATCTCGCCACGTGTCGTGTTGCCTCACATCCCATGCACGCTAACGTCAGTCGTGATGTCAACGCTTGTGTTAGCTAGTCGCCAATCAAAATTCTCATGGACCAAGTCCACCGTGCACGTACAAGTGTTCGCGGACCAATTCCACCTTGCGCGTACAAGTGTTCATGGACCGGATCCATAGACCCTGGGCCCATATGTCAGTCTCTATAGGATTTCCTAGATTTATTTTAATTTTGTAATTCGATTTATGACATCAACAGTGACGTCATAAATATGTTTTCCTTTAGAAAATATTTCATCAAAAATTAGAAATTCCAGTGACGTTAGCATGATGTCATTATTTTAAACTTCCTGTACAAAAATAATTCAAATAATTCAGATTTTCTTATTTTCACCCTTTTTCTTTTATTTTAAACTTTAAAGAGCTCGTTCTCCCTCATACAAACCCCGATTGAGGTGATTCTAGTTCCTCAAAAAATATAAAATTGAGCCATATTTATTGGTAAATTTTATTTAATTTTTGAAATTGAGTTTATTCTCTGTTTTTGGCATTCGTTGCTTTATTTTATCATTTCACATAAACACTGAAGTACCTGAAGAGCTCGTGAGCGAGGAGCGAACTCAAAAGCAAGGTTCAGAGCAGGATCAAGAACTATTTGAAGGCAAGTTGTTCTTTGATCATATTAAGCACATGTTTTGTAAGTTGCATTGCTTTAAACTATTGCATGCTAATTCAGTTACAACTATTTCAATTAAATTTGGGATTAACTAATCAACCAATTGAACTTATGTCTACCTTGTCACTTATATACCATTATTCATTTGTCACTCTAGAATGGTTCTTTATTAATTGGTAACTATTAATTGCCAATATGGGATGTTACAATGTGCTAGTTTGTGTAACCATGCAACGTGTTATTGATATCGTTTTGGAACATCAAAAATTAATTTTGCTTAATGAAATATGGAACATGTTTTATGAAATGTGTGTCATGTGTTATTGATGCTGTTGATGTCACATGGTGCATGATAATCAACTGGGGTGGTAAAATGATTTAGACTGGGCAAGTGGCAGGCATGGTGAACGGTGGGCCAGTATAGTATTTGGGCAGTCACATTGTTGTTTTGGTAAATAGAAGTTGGTAAATTGGTTAATAGTAATTGTGGATTTTTATGGAAGTCTTGCCTTGGTCAATTAAGGACTTAACTTTACAGGCTTTGAATTGGGCTAAATATACAACCACATGTCTAATATAGGACAGACCTAGCTGACTAATTTGTAATATCTAGATTTTGGTACTGTCATGGTGGTGTGGGTTCCGGGGGTACGGGTAGACTCACATGGTGCAAGAGGAGGACCATGGGTGTGGTAACCAGTTCCTTCAGTGTTGAAACCTCAATAAACAGTATTGGGTTTAGACAAATCATTGTAAAGGCTTTATTATGGTCATTCGCCTTTGTGGTGATGCGATCATATCTTGTGGGTAAATTGTATAACCTCTATAGAGTGTCAAAGCTATTCAAATAACCGTATCCGCGGTACTGGACAATGCTCGAGAATTAAAGTCAATGGTTAGATTTTAATAAAATAAACTTGGGAATGGGGGTAGTGTGCCTATGAAAATGTGATAATTGTATAAGGTTGTGAGATATTTTATTTGTGGAATAACTGAGAAATTTATTATTGTTATTATTTGTTTTATTGCTCTTCAATCTACTTATGCTATTCATTTGTAAATGTTGCTTTATTGTAAAATAACCGATTCAGCCATTCCTTTGGAATAAGACATGCATGTAGTATAACTGACTTCATTATATGCACAACTTGTTGAGTGCTTTATGTACTCACTCCCTTGCAACAATCCAAACATCAGTTGAAGATAGCGCGAAAAATGGCTGGGAAGTTGAAGAGGTGGATCTCGGTGTAGTCAATTGATATTCCACATCCAAGCCGATACTGCTAGAGCCGATACTACTGATTTTTGAAAGATTCACGTAATCTTCCTAAAATGAGGGGCATATATTGACACCAGAATCTGATGCATGACTGATTTGGAAAGAATTTGTGATATTGTTAAGTTTTGAAGTACAATGGAAATAAAATTAGTATTGGATCAGGAGAGATATTATGTTGAAAAGTTTCGACCGATGTGAGTTGTAATGAGAGATTGAAATACATCCGATTAGAATAAATTGTTTGAGAAAGGTTGAGACCGATACGAATTGCATCGTACAAGAGTCTAAGAAGGGCGTGATTGGTTTGGGCACTATAAAAGAAGGTGATGAGCAACATAGGGGATACAGCCAATCAATCAACTAACTCACATTATTTTTTACTTTTTCATCTACTAGGAGTGGTATTTTAGATTTGTAATCCTTCCTCTGTAATTCTCTTGTTCAATAAAGTTGTGTATCACCAATTATTGGTTTTATTGACTTACACCAACCAGGTCTGTTTTTTGTCTGATCTTAATGTGTATCATCTTTTTCAGAAAAAAAATCTACCTTTATCTTTACCTAATCAGCTCAATCAGGCTGTTTAGATTTATCCATTACTTTTAATCTGGTTGAATAGTGTTTAAATTGCATTAGAGCTATTAAAATAATTAATCGGCTTAACGGCTGATTGAATTATATATTGTATTTCTTGCCGATTGTAGGATCAAATCGGTTAGCACATTTGCACCCAGAAATAAACCCGTTGTTTACGTGTGCTGATAGTCGATTAACCCCCTCTTATAGTTTTTATCATCAACACACCCCCACCGGAATCTACGAGAGCATGGAACCCTAGTGGGAGGAGAAAGAGAGGAAACTCTAGCAGGAGGAGAAAGAGAGGAAGAAGAAGACTAGGCTCACTTCACCGATGAGATTCCATTGCCAGAATGAGAGAAGGAAGAACACGGCAAAGGCGGTTGCGAGGAAGTGAGGATGACACGGTCGGTCTCACGAGGGAGGGAAGCGGTTGGGAGAGAGACATGCGACGACGGAGAGAAGTTTCCGAGTAGCGAAGACAAGAATATTTTTCCTATGGAAACAACATGGATCAGGTGGGTGATCCCTGCCATATGGGTAGGGGTGGGCATTTTTAGACCGAAACCGAATTACCGAACCGAATTAACCGATTATTTTGGTTTTTTTTCGGTTTATGGTTTTTTGTTCGGTTTTTATTTTGGTATAATTCAATTTTCAATGTTCGGTTCGGTTTTTTGTTTCCAAAAACCGAAATAACCGAATAACCTATGTACAATTCCACTTTTATAATGTTCTTCCTAAATCTACCAAACAATTATTGTGTTCTAACATCTTTATGCATACGTGTGGCATGTTCATATGTTCTACTATACTTATACTGTAATGACCTATGAATATTATGTGAGTTTATCTCTACTCTATGTTGCGACATGAGAAGGATAAAATCTAATCTACCTAGTGTTTATTCATATTTTGGTTAACCGGAAAACCGAATTAATCGAACCAAAATATTTCAGTTAATTCGGTTCGGTTTTTCATTTTAGCCTGAGAAATTTGGTTGCCACTTTTTAAAAACGGAATTATTTTAAAACCGAAAAACTGAACCGATTAGGCCGAAAAAACCAAATGCCTACCTCTACATCTGGGCTTCCAAATAAGCTTTTAACCTGGCTAGGGCCCGGAAGAAACTAGCCCCGTGGTTTTTTATCCTAGGAATGGGGCGAGATCCCGAAGCCAGATAATAGCGATAGCTAGCTAGGGAAATTATTCCTCCCTCCTGAAGATTCATATTACAAAAGTGAATATAGTGTCGCGCTGTACAAAGCAAATTGCATTTGTTCTTGGCTGCTAGATTTGATTCCATAATATCGAAGCTTATCTGACTATTCCTTTTGGCGTGAAAGTACACATCTGGCTAAACAAGCCAAGGAAGCTAATTTTATACCCACCAAAACGCCGTCTAGATTGTCCGCGCGTCCGCTCTATCCGTCCACTCATCTTCCTCGTTAAGCCAAGCAAAACTGCTGGCCTTGGAAAGTATTAGTATATCCATGCGTGTTTAGTACTCGTTCGAAAATCCAAACCCAAATCCAAGTGCAGCCCCAACTCCAGATCGTCACGTACTGAAAGAGTTGCGATTAAAAACCTCCCAACTAGTACTGGTTGTTAATTTGTCATCAGATCCAAAAACAAGAGACGGCAGATCTTTTTTCTTTCTTTTTTTCTCTCCCGTCAATTCGTCGGCGTTGGAGGGGATCCTTGGATGGTTGCATAATTAAATCGGCTGCGGTTAGCGGTTACTGCCTCCACATGGCCGCCGATGGCTTCTTCTACCTGCTCTGGTTCTAGAAAAGCGCGACACCGATCGTGGCTGGACCTGGACGGCGCCGTGCAGCTCGAACTCGTCCGGCATGTGATTGGGATCTACAGGCGGGCTTCGCACACGTAGCATGCTTCATCTGGCGCGGGCTCCGAATCTGAATCTTGCAGTTTGGATCTGCCTCTCAGGGTGCCGCACGTATCACATGGCCGCCATGTGTTGCCCCGCGATAGCACCGGCCGGCTTTCCTCGGGCTACTTAATTTCCACTTTCGGATACTTTTACTACTTATCAGAAGAACAAAAACAACATGGAGACAAGCAGAGTGAAAATTTTCTTTACCTGCACAAAGCTACCACGCCCCTATTTGATGGGGGCGTCATACTTCGCCAATTAGTTTGGAAGGCCCACAACCGGGACTTCACATATCGATACTAAGAAAATCACGTGAAAATCCATTTTCGAAAATCGATAATATCAAGTAAAATGAATCGGTCGAAAATCCTCAAAAATTATAAAGTTTTCAAAAATCGATGGACTAGCTGGATTTTTTGGCAGACGATTTTTAAGCGATTTTCACCCATTTTTCTATCGGTTTACGTCGCATAAATTTTTTAATTTTTTTAATTTGAAAGCTTTAGAAGTCGGACCTCGTAGTGAAAGTCAAGTCCAATTAGGATGGAAACTGGCTCCGGTTCCCGTGCATACTGAAACGGTAAAAGCCACAAAATCGTGCGCTTCCCGCTGTAAACAATAGTGCGTATTCACCTCTCCCGTGCCGGTTCCCGCCGTAAACGAGACAAGCCGAAGCTTCTGCCCGTACCCGCGCCGCGCTTGTATTTAGGCAGTTGCCGCTGGTGCTGTCGCTGGCGGATCAAACTCACCACGCCACATCCGCCTCAACCGTCGGCCTCAACGCGGCGAAGCAAACGAAACAATCTCTTAGGTCGCGCTCGCAGCTGCCTCCCTCCGTCCACTTCCCTCCCTCGCCCTGCCGTGCCGTCCCTTAAAACCCACTCCCGCGATCACAACTCACAGCCGAACCCACTCGCGGCAGTGTCGCCCATCGTCGTCGCCGTATGTTTCACTGGCCGCCGGGCGGACAGTTGGTGGTTGGGCACGGGGGATATGGAGAAGAAGCTGCCGCTGGCGCACAAACACGGCGTCAGCGAGCGGCTGTGGGCGCGGCCGTGGCGGTGGGCCAAGACGGCCTTCTTCCTCGTTGCCATGCTCGCCTCGCTCCTGCTCGTCTGCGCGCCGCCGCTGCTCATCGTCATCCTTGACCTCGCGCTCCCGCCGGCGCTCCTCTCCGCGCACCTCCGCGCCGATGCCGGCGCTGAGCCCCCATACAGGTCGTTCGCCTCGGCCGTGCTCGGCCATGCGCGTGCGTTTGACTTCCGGTTGTCCCTGGTCGACCTGCCGGCCGTCTCCGCCGCGCGCGCCTTGCTGATCCTCTGTGAGTATCCAAGCTTCGCTAGTTCACTACCCTGTGTTTGTGTTCTCTCGGTGCTACAGCTTCGAGTTTCTCTCGCGTGGCTGAGCTGACCAAGGTGCTCGACACTCTGTTTCCTTGTCGCGGCAGGCGCGTACATAGTGTGCGGGGGAGGCGCGGTGTACTTGTGGGTGGTCGTAGCGAGCACCGTGGCGTCCGTTTCCTACGTGCTGGCCAAGGCCGTGGCCGTGCTGCCGCGCCGCGCCGCGCTGCAGGAGAAGAGGCCGGCCGCGGCCGGCCCTGAGCCCATGCTCCTGCTGTCCCTGGCGCTCGCGGCCGCTCACCTCGCCGTGGCCTACCGGACCAGCTGCCGCGAGCGCCGGCGAATGCTCGTGTACAGGATCGACATCGAAGCCGTGCGTACTCTCTCTCTCTCTCTTCTTCGTGCTCTGCAAATTGCCAACACTTCTTGCCGAAAACCTTACGTTCACGCAACGCGGCGACAAGCAAACGAAAATTCCAATTGCGCGTAGCTGCGGCCGTGAGCAGACGTACCACCAGGCATTTTGCCGGGTATATCACATCGACATGTCTCTGCTTTCGGTCAGAAAGAGGGTCGAGGAATCAAACAAGATTCCCTCGCCTAGCCATTAACGCGTAGCTACAACGCAATGCGCGGAATAAGCAAGGCAAAATGGATTCTACTGTATTCTGACCTACCTTAATGCATGCTTATTCTAGCTAGCCATCCATAAAAATGGATCAGTCATTTGACTCATTTTCTGCTGATGAGCAAAAGAGAACATTTTTTACTGAACCACCAACCGAAATATTTATGCAGGTACGGCTGAAAGGAGGCCATCAAACACCCAGAGGGCTGAAGCAGTGTAGCGTCTGACATTGTGTTCTGAACTTCTGATCCTTACTGCTAGGAGTAGGAGGTATGGGGTAACCTGAAGATATACACATAGGCGTCTGGAAGATTTCCCTCGTAGCCAATTTTTGCTCGAGTTCTACTACTTTGTGGTGTACACTCCGACACGATCACTTGCATATTCACTGTCCCAAGTGAACGTACACTGTAAATATGGAATGGTGTGCTTAGGTCGGCCTCCTGCAATACAACGCAGGACGAGCCGTGTTGAACAACCGATCCTTTCTGCAATTCTGCTTACTGTATCCTACGATTGCGATATCTAGTCCTGTTTTCTTCTCGAAATCAGACTCGTGCTTTCTCAAGTAACCACGCAGAAATCATGCACGAAGAAAATCTCATGCTGTACCAAACATTTGTACGAAATTTCGTCTTCACCACAGGAACTTCAGAACACAGGACAGAGCACTCCCTTTTGGGCTTGATTAACCTGAGCCGGCTCCAGGTCAATGGAATGCAGATATGGTTTTCCACTGCCTGTGCCTGCTCCTAACGTTTCAGACCTAACTAGCAAAGGACAAAACTAAACGAGACGTCAGCTTCTCAAACCAGGAACATGTTGCTTGTTGAATTCTTCACTTGTTATCTTTCCTCGGGTTTGTCATTATTCTGTAGCTACTGGATTCAGAGACAGGTCTTCCAAACAAAATTCAGAGAGACAAGTTTGGAAGCGTCAGTTCAAACCGTGGAACCACGCTTTTCAGTGTAAAAGCGGCACGAGGTAGTTCCATGCGTTTTCCAAGCAGCTCACATCAGCTGACCGATTCGATGGCATCGCAATCGCATCGAGGATTCGAGCGACGCTTATTGGTTGAGGCACGGCGTTTTTGTCGGTGCGAAGCGGAGGGAGAAGTGGCATTCATTTGCCGAGCACGCCTCTTCTCTACCCAGTTCTATATATCGGAGGCGCGATGTTTTGAAAATGTGGCAGTATGCACACTTGAGCGATAATTTCCTACAAATTTAAAACCTGGACGCTTATTTAAGAGAAAATTTTATTGTACTAACTCTCAAGTTAATTATTTTTGTAAAAGTAGTTTCCGTAGCGATGAAATTGTAAATGTAGACCCATGCACCCCGTTGCAGCGCCTCGGAAGTCGGAACCGTGACACGATAGAGCAGTGCCCTCAGGGCGCTGCACCGGTCGATCCAGCCCCCTGGGGGCGCTGCACTCATGATGCTACAGCACCGCGTGGTACTTAGCAACGAGCGTTTTTTTTGCTGAGCGGCTAGTTCTGAAAAAACACATAATAATTTTATTAGCTTTTATAAATACATTATAATAGAAAAAATCGTATGGCGGCTAGTTCTGAAAAAAAATAGTTTTTTGGGACTGCAATAGAGAAAAGTTATACCCTATATAGAAATGTATGGAATGATATCATAAAATATGAACCAGGAAATTCTCGGATATAAATAAGAACAGTAAAAAAATTATGCCGCGAAATTTTTTGATGCTAACTCGAATGTCATTTTTATAATTGATTTTTGTTTTTCACAACCAATCAATCGCATGAAAAATAGTTCGGAGATAAATAAAACAACGTGGCGCTGGAAGTTTTTAATTTGTGTTTTTAATTTTTTTTATTTTATTTGCTTCACGGTGTACCAATTAATCAACCGTTTTATAATTAATCCGGTTCAGTGATGAGTACCAAAGTTATTTAATATTTGTCGACAGTTTAAGAATTTTTTGTTTCACTGGTGAGTAGCAAAAGTAAAATTTTAATCAACAGTTTACTAATGTTTTTTGTTGACTGATGTGCTGCAAAATTGTGGAGTTTGAATCGACAATATTTGAGTTTTTTTGTTTAGCAAAAAAATGGAATTGGAATAGATCGTGTAATATTTTTTTTGTTGACTGATGTACTGGAAAATTGTGGAGTTTGAATCGACAATTTTTTAATTTTTTGGTTGACTAATGTACTGTAAAATTGGGCAATTTAAATAGATACTTTTTTTACTTTTTCGGTTCACTAATGTAGCGAAAAATTAGGGAATTTTAATCAAAAAATTTTGAATTTTTTTGGTTTAGTGATGTACTCCAAAATTTTGAAATTATAATTAAATCGATGTACACGTGATAAACATGAAGATGCACAAAAGACGTAGTCTTAGGAGAAGGTTTCCATCGGGCCATCGATCCATTGAAAAAAGTAGCATGGACAATCGTGTGACTGGTGTCATGCATGGACGAAGTTTAGAAGTATGAAAAATACATTACGGAATTGATATGGTATCGTACTTAGCCGTTATCATGATACCTTTGCTATTTGATATGATATCATGTTTTAAGTTTAGCCGTTCGATTTCTGCCTTGTACAGTTCTTCATGGTTTCTACAAAATTGCGATATAAAAAAAGGGTATAATACATTATAATATAAATTAATATTATAATTTATATTAGGTTTTATAAATGCATTATAATATAAATTAATGGTCAAAGCTATTTTCTGGTTGATATTTTATAAGTTTATTTCATGTTTTTCTATATAGGGTATAATTCTTCACTGTTGCATCCCCCAAAAGTTAAATTTTTTCGGACTCCAGATGTGCTTTTTTTTTCTATTACTATAATGTATTTATAAAATCTAATAAAATTATAATGTATTTTTTCAGAACTAGCCGCTCAGTAAAATAAAACGCTCGGGTGCTACAGTGTCGCGCGGTATTGTAGCACCGCGAGTGCAGCGCCTCCAGGGGGCTGCTTCGTCGTGTCGCAGCTTCGAGGCGCTACAGTGGTGTGTATAGGATTACTTTTGCAATTTTACCTCTACAAATGTTATTTTCATAAAAATAATTATCTCAAGGCTAGTACAGTACATATTTCAAAAGAATTGCGCATTTGCGCATATATCTACCTGTTCTTTGAAGGATTCTGACTTTGAGGGCAGGTAACGAGGCTACTCTCGCTTTGCAGGCCCGATGAAGAATGCCCGCCTAAATCCATGTCATTAGGCCCACCTGATAGGACCTCTGCCGATAAGTAGTCCTTAGGCCCACTCAGTTGGCCTTCTTGTTTCATTTTTTTTTTTTTTTGATGTAAAGAGCTCTGTCTTGCATTGCATTAAGAAAGAAGAGCAAACAGTACAGTTTCAGAAGTACAAAGTCACTAAGTCACTGAGGAACCGTTTAGTAGTTAACTACTTAACACTATCAATCAAAATAGGAATTGCCAGAAGAACTAGGTTCACTAAACCTGCCGGTATAGGAGATGCAACATGCTGCTGGAATCAAAGTACAGCTTTATTTTATTTTATTTTTTGAGCGGATACTAAATTAGACTTTTGTCTGACAGGCTAAATCGGCGATGCAAAATGACTATGATTAGGTCTAAAAAGGAAAAAAAAAAGCTATAAATAAATACAAGGTCTAAGACCCATTATTCGGTTATAGTTTCAACCAGAGTTAAATTTAATCACGTGAAAATACTTCCGAACAGCGTACATGCACTACTCGAAAGAAATATCCTATTTTTCCTGACCAGCTATATACACAGTGGTCGGACTAGTTCATATATTTACTCCGACCAGCTATAACTTATACTGGTCGGGGATAACTCTTTCAGTCTCTCCAACAAGCATAAATGTCGGTTATAGGATAACTTTTGCCCAGACTTGGTTGAGGTCAGAAAGGAAGTTGCCTCACCATAAGACAAACGTGCAGAAAACACTTTCTCTGACAGATACAGATAACGGATTAGAAGTTACTCCCTACAAAGAGACGTCTCTTTATCAAACGACACCTTTTAACAAGAAAACACTTTTTGATGAGAAGACACTTCTTGATAAGACGACACCTTTCGGCAAGAAGACATATTTTGGTGGGAAGATACCTCTTAAAAGACGATAACTGAAATCTCTTCGTCTGCTATTAATAGGAGGCTTCCGCAATGATTCAAGACAATGATGAGATGAATTAGGAATACACACAAGAGACTAGCTTTATAGTTTTCCAATTCTCCCCTCAAAATATGTACTGTGTAAAACACCCGTGACGCAATAAAAGACATAATCCCATTTCCTACCTTTTCAATCTCTGGTTTATTAGACAAAACCAACCCAAAATTATATTTGTAAGCTCAATCTAGGGACTCCCTGGTCTTGAATATCGATAGTTGCCTCTAGAGGGAGGGCCTCCGTCAGAAATCGAGATTGAAAAAGGTAATGTGTTATTGAAAAGGTGTGATAATTGCCTAGAGGGGGGGTGAATAGGCTATTTAAAAATTTAAAAAGCAATTTAATGCAGCGGAAAAGAGTCAGATATTCCGAACCAATATCGGAACTTCCGATAACTTCGGAACTTCCGTAATTACTTCGGAATATCCGATTAGCACTGAAGGAATAGAAAAAAGTTTAGGACAAGCAATTTAACAACCAGCTCAAGACCACTAAGAATTGCACCAAGGTAAATCAACAAGACTAATCAAGCATTAAGTGGCAAGAGAGAACACAATAATTTGTTTCCCGGAGTTCGGATCCTTGAGGGGATCGTACGTCTCCGTTGAGGAGGCTTCCAAAGAGCCGGGTCTCTTCCAACCCTTTCCTCCCAAACCTCGGTCATACTTGAGGCTTGGTTCCATTATTGGATCCTTTCCTTTCGGAGGCAGAGCCGGCCTTCACAAACTTCTCACGGCGTCCCACAATCGTCGGGAGCTCGTGAGCGACGCCTAGCCGTCTAGGAGTCCTTCAACTTCCAAGAGAAATGAATGCACTTGATTCTTGATCTTGAAGTGGTTCTCTATTTGCTCAAGATGAATGAATGCTTTGCTCTAATCTCACAACCACACTTAACAAAACCTCACTCACTAGATGATCCCTAAGATCAAGGAGGAGGATGGCTCAAAATTGCTCTAGAAAGTGCTCAAGAAACTCAAGAGTTCAGCCCAAGTAAGTGTGTAACCCTCTAAAGGAGGGGGAGGGAGGTATTTATAGTTTTGGTTCAAAACTAGCCGTTACCCCCACACTCAGCCCCACATCGGAATGTCCGATACAAACTTCGGAACATCCGATGTGTGCAAACTACCAGACTTGGAAAGCTTCCAACGGTCGAAAACTATGTGCATCGGAATGTTCGATCTCAACTTCGGAACATCCGATGACACCCAGAGAGGGAACCCAACTAAACAAACTAAGTCCACATCGGAATGTCCGATTGAAATATCGGAACATCCGAAACAAACAGAGAGCTCCCAAACTGGAAAACAACTACTTCGGAACTTCCGAAGTGAGCACTTCGGACAGTCCGAACTCGACAGAGAGCACCCTTTACAAGACAACACAGATCAGACCTTCCGATATCCAAGATCGGAACATCCGAAGAAAACAGAGAGCTCCCAAACCAAAAACCAACAAGCATCGGAACATCTGACGACAACACATCGGAATGTCCGAACCTTGTAACACACAACGGACTAAAGCACAACTACACTTCGGAATGTCTGAACAATCGGAGTGTCCGAACTGACATCGGAACATCCGATAGGAACTAGAAAACAACTTCATTCCGAAGCGAGTGTGGACACTGAAGCACGCTTTGAGAGGCTAAACAACATTCATCTGAGCAATGTGACCATCTCTAGACCAACTCCAATGCACCACTCTTAATAGTACAGAAAACCTATGACTCAACAAATCGAAATTACAATCGCAGATGCCGTTTTTCTTACTCTATAAAATTTGAGGGTACCCGATGGCCATAGATGATCTCTTTTCGAACCTTTTACCTGTTCATGGACTGGTTAAACACGTTAGATTCTTTAATCGTTTGTCATTAATCACACAAAACCAAATTAAGGGGCCTAGATGCACTTTCAGTTATCGCCAGAAACAATGTATGAAGAGAATTCATTCGATCTCACAGACAGGAAGACAAAACAGCACTGTACCTATCCCTGTCCTAGAGGCAAAGAACCAAGGCATATGCCCTATGAAAATCAACAATGTTCAAACTCACCAGAACGGCAATAACATCCATGAGAGTTCATCTTCAGAAGATTTTATCCGAAGTCTTGAACTCGATTATACCCTATCACCATTATCCGATGATGGAGTGTTCACCCACTCCGTCAAATTTGGATTCCACATTTATGCGGTCACAGAAGAGAAAGATGCACAGCGAGTGGGTCGTGAACATCGTGAAGCTCAAGAAAAGGCCTCCTATGAGCAATGCGAGAGCCTCGCAATTGCCAAATAAAAAGTTGTGGAAGAGACGAGACGTCTTTACCATAATGGCCAACCAGGAACCTCGCGAAGGTCAGATCCTTTGGGAAGTCATCACCGACGTATCCTTCCGACCACGCCACAGGTTCTAAGGTTGACAGCAATGGACTTAAACATGGTATCTAATAGTTCACAAGAGGAAACTCATGTGGATAAAATTCGCATTATAACTAGTGCGATTTTAAATCAACCCATTGATGGGGACAATGTACCCACTTATAAGATCTCTAGCTGCAGATCTGCAAGAAGCCGTACCAATGCTAAGAAAACCAAAACATGATCTAAAAGGAGATCTTCCAAAAAAAACTATGATAAATGATTCTCAAAGTAACAATACTTCATAGGAGCTGATGAAGGAAATACTTCAGACAAAAGTTGGCCATAAAAATGATATGAAAGACCAAAACAGTTATCCTAACTCTAACATATCGCCTTTATACCAATAAGTTTTCCAAGAAAAAAGAGATAATTTCATCAAGGTTCCTTTTATTCTTGAAGCTTTTCACCCTTATTCTTAGCCAAGAATTAAAAAGAAAGTGAAAAATTGGAAGATCAAAAGCTTCAAGAACTAAAAAGAAAAACTTAAAAATAAGAAACTGCTTGAAAAAATTCCTTCTCGATTCCATAACCAATTTCCCTTCACCTTGAACACAAGGAAGTAGGGAATTATGTCTTTAAACTTTCTTTTAATTCTTGAAGCTTCTCATCTCTACTCCTCTATCATATTTTTTGCTTTGATAAATTGCAGAAAGAAGAAAAAGGATGAAAAATGAAAAGCTCTAAGAACTAAAAGAAAGCTTAAAAAGCAGTAAGGCTCTAAGAAGTATTTTTTTATGCTTGAAAGTCTGAAGATACAAAGGAAGCTTTACCCCCATTATATATATTGTTTAAAGCAGTTATAATGTTGATTTAGTTACCAAGAAGAATTATATAAATTCCTTTATCGAGAACCTAAAGGCTAGTTTTACAGGGCACATGATTCCATAACTTCTTGAGAATTGAAAAGTACATGTATTTACTCGAACCTTGGGGGCTAGCTGACGACGATTAATGTATCCTATTTTTGGGCCTAAAGTTTCAAAAGGGAAAAAGAGCACACCAATAAAGACAAGGCTCAAGGTCTATTACCTGGTTATGATTTTAATCAGAGTTAAATTTAATCACGTGAAAATAATCCCGACCAGTGTACAAGGCACCAGTCGAAGATAAAGAGTATCCTGTTTTCCCCGACCAACTATATACACATTGGTTGGAATAGTTCATGTAGTTACTCCGACCAACTATAACTTATACTGGTTAGGGATAACTCTCGGTCGCTCCAACCGGCATTATGGGATAGCCTTTGCCCCGACTTGGTTGAGGTCGGGAAGGAAGTTGCCTCTGCATAAGACAAATGTCCAGAAGACACTTTATCTGATAGGTACAGATAACTGATTAGAAGTTACTTTCTACGAAGATACACCTCTTTATCAAAAGACACCTTTCGACGAGAAGACACCTTTTGATGAGAAGACGCCTCTTAACGAAAGGACGTGACGAGTATACGTACCATGGGTACCCCCAGCAGCCCGGAACAACGAGCGGGTTGCCTCTTAAAAGCCCGGCTCTGACGAAGGGCCCATGGGCTCCGAAAGGGACCTGGCCCCGACTTGGGCCAGGCCTGGCGTGCTCCGACCCCTCGGGTCCGAGCACTCGGATGGCTCCGACCCCCTGGGTCGGGGCACTCGGCGTGACCCGACCCCGCTTGGTCAGGACGACCGTGGCTCCGACCCAACCGGGGTCGCCTTCTCCAGCAGTCGGGACACCGAGTCCCTCACTGGCGTTTGGCCAACTGCCCAACGGACATGACGTCCCCTGACGTCCGTACCAGAGCAGGCGACCCCTTCCCGAGGATGTCAGAAGACCCACCAAAAAAGTCAAACAATGGTCCCATCAGTCTGGCACATAGCAGAGTGGGACGCTCTCTCCCGAGGCAGCATCAAGAGTCAAACGTAATGACGCAAGCGCCAGACGGGTGAACGAAGCAATGCGTCACCTCTCCGACTGGGCCAGCTACCGACCCCCTCAAGCGAGTCTACCGACCCGGCTCGTGAGGAAGCGGAGGCCTGGCAAGTGACAAGACAGAAGACCAGACTCCAAGGCGACAAGACAGAAAACCAGACTCCAAGGCGTATAGTACCCCTTCTTTTTCTCTCCAAACTCCCGTGTAACCTGCCACCTCCGTGTATAAAAGGAGAGGCAGGACGTCAGGGACAAGGGGGGCGCCCGATCAATCGAACTAGAGACCGGTCGGACGAACACGAGAAACACTCCCTCACTTGTAACACCCCGTATCCATTTGCTCCCAGAAGCAATATACATCCACCTCACAAACTGGAGTAGAGACGTTCAGCCTGAACCAGTATACATCTTGGGCTCATTGAGTCAAGCCATTCGGGGAGAGGGAATGCGCTACCCCACTAACCAAAAATTCATATTGCCGACAGGACGTCTTTTGACGAGGAGACATCTTTTAGCAGAAAGATACCTCTTAGATGATGACAACTGTCATCCCTTCGTATGATATAAATATGAGGCTTCTGCGAGGATTCAAGACAATGATGAGAAGAATCAGCTTCACACACAAGAGATTAACTTTATAGTTTTCTAATTCTCCACTCAAAGTAACCCGTAACTTAATAAAAAAATATAATCATGTTTCTTACCTTTTCAATTTCTGATTTATTAGACAAAGACAATCTAAAATTATATTCGTATATAAGCTCAATCTAATTAAGAAGCCCTAATCTTAAACATCAACACAAAATGCTACCGGACAATTCAGAGCAAACGCATTATTTCATCAGAAAACGGAGAGCTCACCAAAAGAGTGCACGTTGGCAGTATTCTTTGTAAGATTCACCTTTTTTTGTCCAAATAAAAACATGAATACCATCTTGGAGCATGCCGATGTTATAGGCATTAGGCAGTAAGGGTCAAAGGCTATATCGAATCCTAGAATTGCAAGCACCAAACTAGCGAAGTACAACAGCATCAGCAGGCCCCAGAAGCTGAAGATTCGAGGTTGCAATCTCAGCTAAGAAACGATGATATGATATGATCGATCGAACAGTTTTTTGACTGATGACCTGACGAAATCGACAGTGTGTAACAATCGTCAAACTTCACTGTTAACAAGCGACCAAGTGCAGTGCTTGCACTGCACCCAATCAAGCACTGTGCCATGACAAGAGATGTATCGATCGATCCTCTGCAAAGGACATTAATTGCCGTCACATATGAGTGGATGGCGAGCCCTGGAGCACGACAGGGCGCCTCCCTGCGAGTGTCCCCTGGAGGCTGGAGAGAGATCGATCTCACGCGCATCATGGAGCCAGAGCCCAGCTAATCCCATGCAGCAATGCGACTGTGAGATCAGCGGATAGTTGTTTGCTGCACCGGCAGGCCGCCGGGAACGACGCCACTGTGGCCGGACGGCGACGCCTTTATCGGCAGTACACGCCGGTGGATAAAACGCGTATGCTAGTTTACCTGTCAACAGTAGGCTTCATCTTATACTATCTTCCTCTCGCAATATATACAAGTCATCTTTTGCAAGTATTGTTCCAGTAAATTTATTTCGGAGATTAAAGTATAGTTATTGCAATATTTCCAATATATACCCCTCTATTAATATAGAAAAGACAAATAAATAGTTAAAATACATCATTTAATAAGGATATATATATGTGTGTGTATGATCTAGTGGCATTAGCTTTTTCTTAAATTTAATCACCTTAACAATTATGGGTCTCCAGCACAGCTACAGTCACAATGTACAGTAGGTCTAGACAAAATTTGGCCACCGTACGGATAGCTTAAGCCTACGTACACGGTACACGTACGTACTTCCCATATGGATATGTACGTATGCGCTGTCAATAATAAAGATTGGATGTACGGTGAGGCGATCATCTGCATACTTTTGGCTAACCTATGCCGGCACAGGTAGCGCCGGTACAACGTGGCGTGTCGCCATGTCGGACCCATGCCCGAACGAATCGACCTGTCATCGATTAATCGCAAACGTGCGAGGCAATTAACCAACGTACAACCAAGTACAGATCTGTACAATTAAACCCCGCCCATGACTCCATGGGGAGGGAGGGAGCATGTGACGAGCCGTACATCAGCATCAGCTAGCTGCCGGCTCAACTTTCCGCATGAGAAGCATGTGATGAGTTCGTGCTAGCTTACCAAAAAGAGGATAGGATAGCTAGATAGTGTTAAGAAATACTATTTGTTTTAGGGTTTGGGGGTGAATCTTAAAACTATTTCCGAGAGATTTTGGCTGAAGATATGACCCTCGTTGTGCACGAGCAATAACGAGATAATAGTTTAATTAGGTCCTTTGTATCTATGTGTTTACCTATTACGATTAATGTTCTTCGAATATTCTTAATCGGTACTAGCTAGGACTGATCTATAACGATTACCTGTATTATTCAACAGATAGCAGTGGATACTGATGTTCTGATATGGCAGTTGCACGGAAGGGAAGCTATCAAGCAGCTCAGCCGGCATGGCAACTTGCAAGGCAAGCGAGCGCTGACCGTTCATCCGCCTCGACAAGCCCATCCCAACGGACGGTCGCTTCGGTCGGCGGCGCGCCTCCTAATAATGCAATTATGCGCCTCCTAATAATGCGCCTCCTAATAACTATTATTTTATATAGTAATATAGTCTTTAAAACATTGGACAATCCTCTTGATAATTAACATATCTTACAGCTTTGATCAGTAATTTCTATTGTCGTATATTTATAAAACTCAATAAAATTACAATATTGTAAAAAAAACTTTTTAAGACAAAACTATATATATGAATTTTATGTATGTAATTTAAGTATATTAAAAAATATTAACAGTCAAAATTTGAAAAAATTGATCATAAATATATTCAAAATGACTTTTTACGATTGAAGGGGTATTTTCTTCTTCTTCCGAGATATATACAAGGATGAGCGGTCAAGTCGTCGGCGTCCATGTCTAACAGTCGTCAGTGCGTTAAGTGCAGTAAAGTTGTGCAGGATTCTTCGGCGTGGCTAAAAATGGTACTACTCTCGATCGCTAGCTGGTTGTTTTCGTGGGTCACATCCAAGGATTCAATTTTCGTTTTCGGACTCCATCTCGGGCCTGGCCGAAATCCGAAATTTCGACGAGATTCGAAAATTTCGGACAAAATCCGGACGAAATTCAAAAACCAAAATTCAAATCCGTTTTTTTTTTAACTGAGAAATCCGAAATTTCGGTAAAAAATAACGAAATTTCGTCCAAAAAACCGAAATCTCGGCGAAATTTTTTAGGGTTTTCCAACTTTCAAATTTTTAGGGTTTTTTCAACTTCGCGGAAATTATGATCTACCGACTGTTTCACATGGGAAATGACGTGAAGAACCCAATCCGGTCCAAAATCCGGTCAAATCCGGTCAATTACGGCCAACCGGCCGACTTTTATACAAATTTTCATCCGTTTAACCGCAATTTCGGTCCAAATCACCGAAATTTCGGCGAGATTTTAATGTACTGTAGCACTTCAAAAAAATTCTAGGGTTTTTTCATTTCGCCGGGTTTATGAAACTCGGAGGGGTCCGAAATCCGAAATCTCGCCGAAATTTCGCCGAATTTCGGCGAGATTTTGAACCCTGGTCACATCTCGATATTTGTGGATCTCCCCGGCTTAAACTCCAGCAATACAGTAATGGCTAATAGTCTTTGGTGTGTACGGGCGCAGCTGGCTGGACATGCACAGCAGCGCGCACACCTATATTTTACTCCCTCTATCCTGAAAAAGAAGTCGTTTTGGACATCGACACGGTCTCCAAAATACAACTTTGACCATTAAAAATTATTGCATTTTATTTATAAAATGCATTGAAATTATAATATTTGAAAGCTCTTTTCATGACAAATCTATTTATGTAACTTTTATGTGTTCAATCCAAATGGTTTAAAAGTTATTTGTAGATAAAGTTCTAAAACTTTGACTTAGGACAACTCTAAAACGACTTCTTTTTCAGGATGGAGGGAGTATTTTGAAAGTAGTTACTCTCGCTCTGATATACCGTCTAAACAAATTTAAAATATTTATCTATCACTTTAGATACACTTATATAGTAATTATAAGATACTCAAATATGTGTTAGTACATGTACACAAAAACAATATTCTGCAACCGAGTGTATAATAGCTATTCTACACGTCGGTCGGACAAGCGTGTCCAAACCACTCCACGTACGCCCACTTCATATGTTAATTAAGCCAATTAGTTACGTAGTCAACCAACTAAACAATACGGTTCCTTATTTGTACTATAATTTTTTTTCTTTGATTTAGTTATAACTTTTTTATTGTCAACTCTAATTTATGAATGGTTTTCACTGGTAACATACTGAAGACGAGAGGAATATAATGATATAAGTATCGCCAATAAATGTGCCGAGACCATCACATGGACGTGGAATATCATAGGGTCTCTTATGCATACTGTACTACTCCCATGATCCATGGCTAGTACATATATTCAACACTATCATCAAATCCATACTCAACATCGTATATAGATATAAAAACATATGTTATATTTATATAAAAGGTATATTGTTATTACAATAGGGGAGAGAGAGAGAGAGAGATAGAGAGAAATTATATATTAAAGTCCAGCCGTATGCCTTGATCCAAAATATCTATAGGCAACCGACAAGGATTAACCCCTAGAAAAGGTCGTCGTGATATTTCCCAAATCTTGTGGTAAAATATGAATCATCGGGGACCGCAGGTTCTTCACCCTCTAAATATCAATAAGCAAGGATGAATACATTCGTACTCAACAAGACTTGTAGTGTATTACAATTATAAATATATGCATGGCTATATCAAGGAGTGGCTACCCTACCATGTTCTCAAATCTCTGCATAAAGCAAGATTTATTCAAAGTAACAAGTAGTAAATTGTAAGAAGAATTTGTAAAAAAAAAAATAGTTAATAAGTATATAAATAATAAGTAACATAATTAAAAGCAACCCATAATCCTCTATGATTGTGGTTAAAGATCCAATTCTTACCATACTTGGCACATCATCTAAAACATGACTACACACTATTTTTCATCTCAATAGTTGTCAAATATCCCAGACTAACTAGGTGTTGGTGCACTAGAGTCATTCTTAACCGCAAGCGCGGCTTTTCGAAAAGATTTATACTCTGCATAAGTGTACGACTTTACCCACAAGGCATGACCAACTCTTGTTACCAGGCTATTGTCATACTTCCTTTGGTATAGAACAGAAAGATCATGATAGAATCGCAACATCACCTATATAAACCTAACTTTGCATCAGTTCGGTGATATTTGACCCTCGCTATGACGGTGGAAACAAAACGCATACAGTTCCAACAACAGTTTATGCTCTGTCGTAACCATCTCCCCATAGCGAGGAATGCACTGTTATATTGGTAAGTGTTATTCCTAACACCTCGATGAGGACACTCCTGCAAGCAAACCTACTTGGAATGTCCATGTTACTTATGCCTTCCAATGTGCAAAGATAGTCCTAGACAACTTAATAGGTTAGAGTCACCCCATAATAGCACTCGTGGTTGCTCAGATATCTTTGGATTATGCAATACTAAGTTCGATCCTTAATTGACCTCAGCGAGAACTCCCCTATACTACGTACAAGTGCATGTACTTCCTAGATTATATAAATAACTTGTTCATGTTAAAATATAGTTTTCAGTTTTATTTTTATACCAGAATAACATATGTAACCCCTCTGATCCATCATATCAAAATCCACATTTCCGAACAAATGTCTCAACATTTTATTTGTCCATCTCAAAACTAAAGCATAGCTAAGCCTATGCATGTATAATTGAGTATACCCAAGATTGATATCAGTTATTATCTAACCTTTACCCTTTGGATTTCAAGGCTAAATTTCACATATTTATCAAGAATTTCTTGCAATAAGTAGGACTATCAACTGATACCCACAATATAGTTGCTTTACTGAAAGTACATACATGCATATATAATTTTGTGAAACAATATAGATTAAGTAAAATAGTATGATCAAAATTGTTAAAGAAGGTGCTTGTCTTGCTCGTTGAATTCTTGGGTTGGTTCAGTTCAAGGTCGACGAGGAAGGTTTTTGGGACGTAAAGCAATAATAAGAACAAAATGATCTCAAATAGAGACCAAATTCAATATTTTGCATATTCAGAAAGAGTATGATTTTAGAAAAAAAATTATAAACTAGTTTCATTCAATTTGGAGTTTGTACGCAAAAATTAAGAGTTTTTAAATTTAAATTGCTTAAAAAAATCCTCAAATGCGAAAAAGGGGTGACATCGAAAACGTATTTATAGAGATTACGCCTTTCAACAGAGAATGCTACAGGTGAAATCTATATATACAGATTGTAATATATATATATATATATATATATATATATAGTACAATTACCTGGGACACCAAGGTGCCTGGGCACCATGATCCAAAACGGGTATTTTCCATATGTATTTGTATGCGAAAATTTTTGAAATTTTTAGGATGTTGAGTTCAACTAGTTTACTAACTAGTTCAAACAAGTTTGAACTAAAATTCAAATTAAAGTTTCCTTTTTTGATGATAGTTTGATTGTAGGTATGTGTTGATCATACACATAAATCAGCAAAGATGTAATCTAAATTCATTCAAATCTTCAAATTTGAGTATATTTTTTTAAAGGTATGTGTTTCATTTGAATTCTTATAGATGGGTATATACCCTAAAATTGAAAGTTTTGAAAAATATATCCAAATTTAACTTGAATTAACGCATTTAAAATCATGGTGCCCAGGCACCATGGTGTCCCATTCCGTTATCCTATATATATATATATATATATATATATATATATATAGTGAGAGAGAGTAATATATATATAGTAAAATCTATCACCGAACAGTAAAATAATTTTTTATTGGCGAAACTTATCCAAACAAGGAAACACATTTACTAATTAGTTTGCCACGTAATTGTAGTCAACTGGGATAGTTTCGTTGAGCTAAGTATTGAAATACGTGGCTCATCGGACTCCATTGACTAGTTGGCGCATAGAACACCTAGTCTACGCGCAGCTGTAGAATAGTTTGTGTGTGTGTGTTTAAGGTATTTGCAAAATAAGCTAAAAAATATGCACTCCCTTGTAGTTTTTTTATGTGGTTCACATTAGAATGTTTTATAATTAGACATATTCCTTTTTATGTCTATATATAAAGGCATTTTCAAAATAAGCTACAAACTATGTAGCCCATTGTAATTTTGTTATGTGGTTCACATTAGAATGTCTTATAATTAGTGTATTAGTATATCCAGAATGATAAAGGAGTATTTCAAGTTGTTTAGGTGATATTTCAGAGGTGAGAGTAAATACATTGGAAGTAGAGGGGGGGATTGTGCGTGTATACATAGCAGGATGGCGGAATGGGGCACCATGAAGCCTGAACACCATGGTTTTAAATGTGTTAATCCAAGCCAAATTCATGTATATTTTTTGAAACTTTCAGTTTTAGGGTATATACCTATCTATAACAATTCAAATGAAACACATACCTTTAAAAAATATACTCAAATTCAAAGATTTAAACGAATTTAGATAACATACTTTGCTAATTTATATATATATAATCAACACATACGTACAATCAAACTATCATGAAAAAAAGAAACCCTAGTTTGAATTTTAATTCAAACTTGTTTGAACTAGTTAGTAAACTGGTTAAACTCAACATCCTAAAAAATTTAAAAAAATTCCGAATGCAAATACATAGGAAAATACCTATTTTAAATAGTGGTGCCCAGGCACCATGGTGCCTTAAATAATTGTACTATACATATATATACACACATATATATACACATTGTATGTATGTATGTATGTATGTATGAACTGGGTATGATGTTTATATATGAACTTAATTCGTGGTAGCTAGCACTAGCAGATATATTTTGAAAGTTTGTTTGTATTATTAGCAAATGTTAAATATATGAATTTAATTTATAATATTATAAAATTATTATATACACTACAAGGATCTTGCTCAGTGTCCTCGGCTTTTACCGACGACACAGATGCCAAAACCGCCGACACAGGGCTCTGTCGTCGGCCTCCCGACGACACAAGTCCCACGACACAGAGTCGACGACACAACCAACCTATGTCCACGGCCACAATAAATCCCGACGACACAGATGCCATCCGGGGCCGACCCGACACCCAGACATTTGTCGTCGGCGAACTTAAAGCTGCCGATACAGAGGAGACACTTCTGTCCTCGGCCTAATTAATGCTGCCGACACAGAGTGGACATCTGTGTCCTCGGCCTGGGCTATAGCCGACGACACAGACCCCTTCTGGTGCCAGAACCTGGGGCTATCTTGTGTCGTCGGCATGGTTAGAGCCGAGGACAGAGGTTCAACTTTTATGTAATATTCTGACATTTTAAAACACAAAAACAAAGATATTTTCCAAGAGATCAACCCTCACCCATATCCTAGTTAGTACTACTCTCGCCTAAGCACGCTTAACTAGTGAGTTCTACCACTGATTTTAATGCAAATGAGCACTTCCCATGAGGTCACCCATCCTAATACTACTCTCAGCCAAGCACGCTTAACTTCAGAATTCTTATATGATCTAGTACCAGAGTGTTGGTATGATCACATTTGAAATATAACGTGTCCCCCTCCTCTTAACCTCACAAATGACCAAAACTCTAATTTTAGTATTCTTATATTTTGAATTTACCATGGCATGGATGCTTCAAATTTCAACTAAGTGTTCAATTTTACTATGATATGGGTGCTTCAAATTTTAACTAAGTGTCCAATTTTAATAGTTGGATCCAAGATCGAACTAGCTACCTACTAGCTACATCTGTGTCCTCGGCCTGAGCTATAGCCGACGACACAGACCCCTTCTGGTGCCAGAACCTGGGGCTATCTTGTGTCGTCGGCATAGTTAAAGCCGCGGACACAGAGTGGACATCTGTGTCCTCCTGCCTGGTCAGAGCGACAGACTGCACTTTCTCGTGCCGTAACCTGGGGCTATCTTGTGTCGTCAGCATGGTTAGAGCCGAGGACACAGGTTCAACTTGTGTCGTCGGTAACATTTTTTGCCGTGGACACAGACAGCACTCATGGGCCCACCGTCAGATACTGGGACACAGGTCGTGCTCGCTCTTCTTTCTCCCGAGATTTTTAAGACCAGTTTAAGGTTTTTAGAACATGCACAACCTATTCCAGCTAATTGCTCGCTCTTCTTTCGCCCGGCATTTCATCGTCACAACAAATTCATCTGAAAACTCAAGGAGAGTAACAGAGTCATCACCACCTACCAGACGTCGTTCTTCGATATTTTTGTCGCCTACGACGGGTCGAACGAGACATTTGTACGGTCATTTAAAGGTTTTACAACACTCACAGCCTATTCCAGGTCATTCCTCACTCTTTCAATTGGTCTGCGTTGGATCGTCACAAGGTTCTACTCAAAGTACTCGAGGTAACGTTACGGAGACACATACACACAGCGCCGTAACATACCAATTAATTAAATAATAAAAAATTACATGTCATATAGATGTATGTTGCCTAACAACTATTCTAAAGCTCTATTTCATTTTTCTTAATTTTAAAAACAAAAAAAACATTTTCAAATTGGTTTTCTGAATTAATCTGGAATTATTATTATCGGCTACTAAAATAAAACCGTGGACAAAATGTTCTCTGTGTAGTCGGCTAGCTTTGTCCCGTCGACATAGAAATGTTTGTGTCGCTTTGCTTTCTTCCTCGACGACAAAGAGTCTTCTTGCCATCGGTCCGACTGAGCATCCTGCATGTTGGTCCCACATGTCGGAGTGTCTGTGTCGGCGGGTAGGTGGGCCGAGGACACGGCTCTGCATCTGTCGGCGGGGTATTTGGGCCGAGGACACGGCTTGTGTTGGCGGGATGTGAAATTCAAATTTCATCACGCTACCGATGTTCCCCGTCTGGGGGTGGAGTTCTGTGTCGGCGGGGTATGTGGGCCGAGGACAGTGTCCGCCTCTGTGTCGGGCGGGTAGGTAGGCGGAGGACACAGATCTCCCTCTGTGTCGGCGGGCTAGTTGGACCGAGGACACAGATCTCTCTCTGTATCGGCGGTTTAGGTGTTGCCGACGACATAGCTCTGCTTGGCGTGTATATGTCGTCGATTTTTATTGACGCCGTCGATAGATGTAAAATTTTGTGTCGTCGGTAATTTTACCGAGGATACAAATATTTTGGCCGAGGACACTGAGCTCGTTTCTTGTAGTGATAAGACCGTATAAAATGTACACTCAATCGAAAATTTTCAAGATACGACGCTGTCTACCAATGGCTACAGACATGAAGTGTGAACGAGCAAACGTACGTGTTCAATTGCAGCATTACTGTCGCATGGGCCCGGCAAGATGGACTAATCTACAACCGGACCCACGTGCCATCGACACAAGGGAAGACGTGCAGTGCACGCAGCACACGTACGTAGGCGTGAGTGCAACGCGGCTCCCAGCTCCGTCAGCAGCACTGCATGCAAGGATAAAATCAAAGCAAAACCCGCCGTTTAATCGCCTTTGAAGTTAATTTAAACTAAGTTAACACATACTACAAGAAACAAAATAGCTACCAACTAACATTGGCTTACATGAATAATCGTATAAAATTAGGGAAAAGTTTCTTTTTTTAAAGAGACAAAATTTTCCTGTAAATTAATTAAACAACATGGGTTTTTAATTCTTTTCTCTTGCTAGTTGCAGGTGTGGATCTGATGAAAGAATCAGGGAAAAGGTAGCGCCAGCCTTCAGTACGATGCTATACATGATAGGACAGAGAAGGGGTTAAGAGAATGATCAGATTTTGATAATAAAAATGAAATGTGAAATTTTGGAGAAAGTGACACAATTAGAGTTTATCTACATTAATGAGGTAGGTGGGTCCCAGGAGTCACATTTTTATATTTAGAACTTTCCATTTGGCTTCTATTTGATTAGTTTTGATGAATACTTTAAGTGAAGGAATAGAGAGACAAGTTTGTATGTATTGACGAATGACGAGGATTGATAGACCTGTGTTATGTCGGGTGTATACATGTACACGACGTCGTCATCTATCAAGATTAAAAAATTGTGTTGTGTTTGAGTCGGTTTCTAAACGGTTATTTGCTTTCTTTCGCAGTTGATAAAGATAGTATATACAAGCCTGTGTACTTCAGATGTTTCTTTCTCCCCTTTTTGTTTGTTCTCAGAGCATTTTTTTTAAGAAGTTTTCAGGCCATTAAAGGATTCTTAGTTACCATTGAGTTTGCTACTAGCTAGCTAGATATATCCATGCATGTCCCAAAACGTGAATGCGGAAAGTTGAAACTGATGGGTAGGAACTGTTTATCCAAAGAATTTGAGGCACACGCAACACTCTCAACTAGAGTGTGATAATTCCCCATGTGAGTTTGCAAATTGTATATTCGTTGAAGTATATTATTCTCTTTTTCTCGTCATTTTAAATTTATGGATAAACTGATTAGTATGTGCAATTTAATATGGCATCATATCTAAGAGGTTCTGAGTTTAAGATCTTGCTAACATAATATTAAAAAATGGCTTAATTAATAGGCATCAGATTTAAGAGGTTTTGAGTTTAAGACCTTGCTAACATAATATTAAAAAAATGGTAGCTCACTTTCAGTCCACATCTTAGACATGAGAGGAAAGTGTTAAAGTATATTGTGAACCATGTACATGTAACTTGATAATACCCTCTGTACGTATAGTAACATCTTGTAATTAAGAAGACGAGAGTATATATATCCTAAAAGCAATGTACTGCGTAATTTCCGTGTTCGGATGATGACAATGTAAGACTAGATTAATACAGAAAACTCCGTTATCACTACTACTGAGAACCTCATCTGTGTGTGTCGGTTTTCAAACCGATCCAGATGTACCGACAGTAATAATCGGAGATTATCAGTGTCGGTTTTCAAATAATATTATCTGTGTCGGTTTTTGGTTAGAACCGACACAAATAATATGATTATTTGTGTCGGTTTTTGGCTAGAATCGACACAGATAGTATTATTTGTGTCGGTTTTTAGCTAGAACCGACACAAATAATATGATAAAAAATATATCTGTTATTATTTGTAGTTGTGTTAAATCTGGCTCCATGCCACGCATCAACCACATATAGCCCATACTAGTATGTGCTCTTGCCCAAGCACATTTAATTTCAAAGTTCTAACCGAATCGAGCTTAACTTCCCGAGAGGTCACCCATCCTAGAACTACTCTCACCCAAGCACGTTTAACTTCGGAATTCTTACAGGATACAGTGCTTTAGTACTGTTGTGATCGCATGTGACATATAACGCGTTCTTCTCCTCTTAACCCTGCAGAGCACCCGAAAACCAATTTTAATTTTCTCATATTCTAAACACGGTTTGAGATATATTTTAATGTTATCGTACTCCAAAACGGGTACTAAACTTCGGAGACCGTTTTGAGGTCTTAAACGATGTTTTTGTTTAAATTATTTCGTCTTGCTCGCACTCACACAAATAAATAATTGAAAAACCTACTCATTTATGGATAGAGCTTCTCATCATCTTTCTAACAAGCCAAAGAACGCCTCGATCGGAGTTACGAGTCAAAAGTTATGACCGTTTTACTATCACACAGAGACGCGGACTATTTGTGTCGGTTTTTTGCTAGAACCGACACAGATAGTATTATTTGTGTCGGTTTTTAGCTAGAACCGACACAAATAATAGGTGGACTATTCGTGTCGGTTTTTAGCTAGAACCGACACATAAAATTGGATTATTTGTGTCGGTTTTTTGCTAGAATCGACACAAATAATGCATTATTTGTGTCGGTTTTTAGCTAGAACCGACACAAATAGTCTTCCCGCCATTTTGAGTTTTAGAACTGACACAAAAACTTTATTTGTGTCGGTTCCAAAAAAAACCGACACTAATAGACCGACTCCTATTAAGTGTTTTGTAGTAGTGTATTTTACAGAAAAATACAAAAATCCATTATAATTAATGTCCTCTCCACTCTTGTTGTTTTGGGCATTAATATTGTAGGGCGATCTATCATCTCTCCAAAGTCCATACAGGCTCTCTATAGCTCAATTCACACCGTTTCTTTTAATTACTCCAGTCCACACGAGAAACCAATGGAACGGAGGAAGAGTATACGTAGTAAAAAACCCGAGGATTTTTACGTACTCCACCAGATTTTTCCTTTTTTTGTGTTGAAATTAAAGACACCTTACTCCACCAGATTAACAAGCAAGAAGCAAGAGATGCGCGATAGCGACGTAGGTGGTCCCACACTGGGTCCCGGGCCCAGGTGCGGTCCCCCCCGCCCCCATCCTTTCCAATAGGCCGTTTTCCTAATGGCGATTAGTTTTTTTAATGGCAATTAGTTGGTAGCCGTGGACCACTCTTCTCTCGGCCCCGACGTCGGCGGCGCGCGCCAGCGGCCATTGCCGCCGCCCTTGCCCCCGGAGCTCTTCCCAGGCGCTTCGAATCAATCTGCCAAGTGTTCCTGCGCACCGCACAGCCAGTAGCAAGCTAATTCACGCAACAAGAGATCGATCGACCGCGCGCAGCAGATATACACTGCGCCACTGTGGTTGGGATTTGGAGATCATGCGATAGCTAACCTTGTTGATGTAAGATAGCAAAACCTCCTTTTGGCGTACGTACGTGTACAGTGTAAGGGTCTTTAAATTAGTACTGTACTATACAGCAGACTGCCGCTGCTGCTAGACTGGTAGTTGTATTGCAGATATTTGGATGTATATATAGAGTGCATGCAGCTTAGTGCAACTAGGCAGTAGCAGCAGGGAGAAGCCTGATAGAAATAATCTTGTAATAGGAAAGTTTTAGTTTGGAAAATTTGTATTAAGAAAGTATAGGATGAGGCATCCAAGTAGTATAAGGAACTGGAATCTTATTCCGTTCCTTATAAGGCTGTAGTTTTGAGTATAAATAAGAGGTAGTCCTGAGTTTTGTAAGACAAGCAAAAAACAAGAAGCAAGCCAACAGACGAGAAATAAAGAAGAGAAAATATCCCAAGATTTCTGGGTGTCCTGTTCCAATAATTGGTATCAGAGCTTAAGGTTTCTAATCTGTTGCCCCCCGGGAGGAGGAGACTCCCGAGGGGCGGCACCCAAGGAAGCAGGCGGCCAAACGGGCGGCCAATCCGAGTCTTCGTACTATCAAAGTTGCGTCATAAGCGGGAAGAGGCGACAAGAAGATGTGGCGAAAGGGTGAAGGAGATGTGTCTCCCTGATACGCGCTATTGACGAGCGTCGTCAATAACCGATGTGACAAGATGGCAATTGTGATCATCTGTGTGTGCAGGGCAAGTCGAAGTTGAGTCCGCTTGCAACATGATGTTGACTCCGGGACGTTGAGAAAATGTGTTCGCCGTCCAAAGTTGAGTCCGTCAAGGAAAAGTCTATGCACGATGCATGTGTGGTGGATAAGCGTTCTTGTAGGTGTGTCCAAGTTCTAATGCGAGTCTGCGTTGCCGTCAACGGTAAAAAGACAATTGGAGCTGCGTCAAAAGGTCATGATTGCCGGCGAGGTGCGTCACCGGTGGTATGGTAGTAAGAGAAAGGCAGAACTCCTTGGAGAAGTGTTCATCGTTGTGTGTCGAATAAAAGTTGGGCAAATCATAGTTGTGACCGATTACCTCAATGAGTTAGAGTTGCATTACAAGATTAAGGGGGTGATTGATAGAAATAATCTTGTAATAGGAAAGTTTTAGTTTGGAAAGTTTGTATTAAGAAAGTATAGGATGAGGAGTCCAAGTAGGACAAGAAACTGGAATCCTATTCCGTTCCTTAAGGCTGTAGTTTTGTGTATAAATAGGGGGTAATTCTGAGTTTTGTAAGACAAGCAAAAAACAAGAAGCAATCCAACAGGCGAGAAATAAAGAATAGAAAATTGTCCCAAGATTTCTGGGTGTCCTGTTCTAACAAAGCCCGGCCAAGCGGTCGATCGACTCCTGTTAAGGTCGCTCGCGCTGCATTTCTCTCCTAATATTGCCTCTGTTTCTGACGCGCACGGTCTCCTGTTTGCCGGTTGAGTTGCTCGGTTTTTTCTCGAGCTCATTTTACGGTTTCAATAAAACAAATTGGCTAATATTTATTTATATTTTCATAATAGTAAAATAGCAAAAATATTCTCAATAAATCAGGGCTAGATGTTGTTTCTGCGCACGTCTGCTGCCCTGTCGAAAGAAATAGCCATGCGATGAGGCTGCACGACGGACGTCGCTTGATTCGGTGTGTCCATGTGTGCTCCACGTGCTGTACATTCGCCGTGTGTGTACTTGCAGCTCGCACTGGTACTCACTTCACAACTCATAGGTGTGGATTGTGGACTACGCTATCCAAGGATCCAAATTCCGGCTGAAATTCAGAAATCTCGGCCGAGATTTCTGAATTTCGGACACCTCCATCCTAAATCTCGGCCGGGTAAAAAAAGTTGAAAAAAAATTCAAATTGCTACAGTAACAGTGAAAATCTAGGCGAGATCTCGGGTATTTCGGCCGAAATTTTGGGGGTTTCTTTTGCCATATTTTCATTTTTTGTGCACTGGATTTGATTGGATTTAAGATCAAGACCATTCACAAAAAATTTTGACGCGTTTTTGATCATTTTTTGTTGGTTCAATTTGTCGGTTAGTTTTGAGTAGCATTGTTCAAAATTTTCAAAATTCCTCAAGATTAACCATCATCTGAAAATTTTATGGGAATATTATGGATGTGTTAGGACCATCCACAAAAATTTTCTAACATGGTTTGAACTATTTTTCATTTAGGTGAAATTTGTCGGTTCGTCTTCAGTAGCACTATCTGAATTTTTGAAAATTCCTCAATATTGATCATCATCTAAAAATTTTATGAGAATATTGTGGATGTGTTAGGACCATCCACAAAAATTTTCAAAAGTTTCTAACATGGTTTGCACCATTTTTTCATTCGGTTGAAATTTGTCCGTTAGCCTTTTACCAGAACAGTAGCACTGTTAGATTTTTTTAAAATTTCCCAGGCTTGATCATCACTTGAAATTTTTATGGGAACATCAGTGATGTGTCAGGACAGTTGAATTTTACCGAGATTTCAGAAATTCCGGATTTCTCGGTTAAAATAACTGGATTTGAATTTTGGCTTTAAAGTTTGTCCAACTTTTATCCGAAATTTTTGAATCTCGCTAAAATTTGGGATTTCGGCCTCTTCCAAAATAGAGTCAAATCTTGACCTAGCTAGCTCCTCACGCTGGTAGCGTATATATCAGTGGTACTACTACTAGTACGTAAGAGTTGCTGCTGCTGCTGCTAGCCTAGTAGCCTGCCCTCCCCTATCTCATTCTGAGCTCGCATCTCCTCCCAAAAAAGATATGGTCCTACTCTCTCCTTTGCGCAAAGGTGCGTTGCGTTGCGTGCGTCTCCCTTGCCTTTTTTTTTTTTCCTCGGGTGCTACTGCTGCCTGTGCCTGCCCTGTATTACTTTACTCTACTTCGGTTTTCTTTTCTGGGCTAGCTTTTTGATCCATCTCTGGAGTAACGAGGTGACCGGCAGAGAGTGATCGAGCGCTACAGCTGGTGCTGGCGCGCGTATAAAGATGGCGCATGATCCGAGCCTAGGGTACGCGGACTACTTCGCGGCGGGGGGTGGTGGTGGCGGCGCGTCGACGCTCGTGCCGGAGGTGGACGCGGGGGAGCCGGAGCTGTACGGATTGCACCAACCCGGCGGGGTGGAGATGTTCGGGGTCAGGGGGCTCGTGCCGGCAGCGATGGCTGCCGCACCTGCGCAGAGCAAGGCCGCGCTTGTCGACGTCGTCGACGGCTCGTCTACCATCCAATTCGTTCTTGGCGAGCAGCAGCAGCAGCAGCACCGGCAGATGAGCCAGCCGCCTTTGTCCCTGTCGCTCCACAGGCCGGCGGAGGCCGCGTCGTCGCTGATTCTGCACCACCAGCTCGGCGGCGGTGCGCCACGGCACCACCAGCAGCCGGCGCTGGCGGCGTGGATGCAGGGCGCCTGGCACCTGCGCGGCTCCATGTTCCTGCTCCCAACGCAGCAGCTCCTTCACGAGTTCTGCAGCCTCCCCGTGGAGAGCACGAACAACCCTGCAAAACCACCGAAGCCGTCGGCGCAAGATGACGGCGGGGGCTCATCGTCCTCGGTGTCTTGGACCCCATTGACCCAGATCCAGACCATGGACGCCGCCGAGCTGCAGAGGCTCAAGGCCAAGCTCTACACCATGCTGGAAGAGGTCAGCCTAGCAAATTAACCATCATCACGCCTGAATTAAGCATCACATGTAGTGCATCCCGGATCAACTGTTCATCCGGATTACCAGCTTCTTGGAAATCTAAAAAGTTGCAGGCAAGTAGGAGTTCAATTATGGCTTGCCCATGGAGGGTTCCTGCAACAAGCACAGGGAGGTGATTCCATTCTGGGGCCTCACCATTCGCTTTTGGAAACCTCTATTCCTTTGCCTCGCTGCAGGTGTAGCTAGGTATCCATATAGGGGAACCCGGCCCTCTCTCTCTCTCGCTAGCTAGTCAAGCACGCACTCACAGTCACAGATCAATAAGACCATGACCCTGCAGGTGCAGCCCAGATCTCTGCAGGCCACTGCTCCACTACTCTCTCCTACCTTTGGCTTTTGCATGCCCATCTCCTGCTCCAACAAGATCTCTTAATTCCTCACACATTTAATTACTGCTTGCTTGCTTGCTGCCTTTCTTGTGTACACTGCACACTTGTACAGTGAAGTTCGCAGGTAGGTGCCGCTTGGTCGTTGCAGAGTTCTAGCTAGGGTACTCGTACTAGGCACGTAGAGTCAAAAAGAGTCAAGTACTACAACGCTACGGTAGCAAGCTGTTACAATTTCGCTCACTACTGTTTCATTGCGATTAATTTGTGAGCTTAATTACTCACACCATTTCTGATCTGGTGTTGGAATTAATGGCAGGTGGACATGAGGTACAGGAGATACTGCGAGCAGATGAGGGCGCTGGTGGGATCCTTCGAGGCGGTGGCGGGGGAGCGGTCGTCGGCGGTGTACACGAAGCTAGCGTCGCGGACGATCTCGAGGCACTTCCGGAGCCTGAGGGACGGGGTGGTGGCACAGATCCAGGCGGTGCGCAGGGCGCTCGGGGAGAAGGACACCGCCGTGCTGGGGATGACCAAGGGGGAGACGCCCAGGCTGCGGGTGCTCGACCAGTGCCTGAGGCAGCACAAGGCGTACCAGGCCGGCATGCTTGAGAGCCACCCGTGGCGGCCGCAGCGCGGGCTGCCGGAGCGCGCCGTCTCCATCCTCCGTGCTTGGCTCTTCGAGCACTTCCTACACCCGTAATGACCCATATATCGCAACTCTTTCCATAACTTCGTACAATGATTAGCATGCATGAGTCATGAACGCACGATGTTAGATAGATTGAGAAGAACGAACTCAATTCGATCCTAAAAGAAAACAAGTAGGAAGTGCAGCATATCCTAACGAACTAAAGCTAAGAATCACACACGTGCGCACGTCAGCTACTTGCAAAAGAATGTTGCCATTTAAGTGGTGCTCAATTGTGATTCTCATTCGTACCATCGTTTTGCCTTGTGTTCTATTCTGTGGCATTGTTCTTCCCCTACCATATTTGTCTTCCATTAGATATGACCAAATGCTCAAATAGTAGCTCATAGAGAATTTTTCCCCTTAATTTTTCTGAAACCCACTTGACTATTATTTGTTAATTTGTTGCCGCTTGAACAGAGGTGGGATTCCGTTTGGTATGTCAAAATATTACAGAGATTAAAAATGAGGGGTGTTCAAAAAATAGCTAGCATCTTATGTTCCCATGAATATTCCATTTACTTCTGTACACTAATCATCCAATTAAACCAGTTAAAATGGTTTACGACATAGCATTTATTTAGCCATCCTCATCTGGTGTTTGATCAATTGAACTATGAATTAGCTTGCCCAATAGGGCAAGCAGTTATTTATGTGCTAATAGCCTAATACAAATGGATGCTCTTCTTCTAGTACCATTACAATGTCTACATCAGATACCGCACTTGTCTTG
Source organism: Rhipidocladum racemiflorum (assembly GCA_036346355.1). Classification (NCBI taxonomy): domain Eukaryota; kingdom Viridiplantae; phylum Streptophyta; class Magnoliopsida; order Poales; family Poaceae; genus Rhipidocladum; species Rhipidocladum racemiflorum. The sequence goes on along the minus strand of CM070588.1, from coordinate 55,605,490 downwards.
TGGGAATATTCCATGTATTATCCAGCTGGGACCAATTTACCGCAGTATCTTTAGATATCTTTTTTAAACAAATCAAAGGATAATCCATACTGTACCACTCCATTCATTGGCACTTCAGAAAATACCACTCGTTGTCTCAATGGCATGTGGGTCCTAGATAACGAGTGGTATTTTCCGAAGTGCTAACCTTTCGAGTGTTATTTCTGAAGTGGTATTTTCTGAAGTGCTAACCCACATGTCATTGAGACAGCAAGTGGTATTTTCTGAAATGCTAACCTTCGAAGTGTTACGCTATAGATTTTCCCTGGGTTTGTTCTATTCTCATTTCTCGTTATTTAACCTATGTTATGATGGAAGACAAATTATAACACCCTGGTTGGTGTCTTCTCATCCAGGTATCCAAGCGACGTGGATAAGCACATCCTGGCGTGCCAGACGGGCCTATCACGGAGTCAAGTACGTACGCTCACTTCTTCACAATCACCTGATCGATCGGTCGATCAGCTGCAATAATACAAAAATGTTAACCAGTTGCTATCCAATAATTAGCCACACACGCAGACCGACCATCGCATCTTAATCATTGCGTTGATTGCATCATTAGGGCATGTACAACGCTATAGACAGCTACTATCTATAGCAAACTGCCATATCACCTATAGACAATTTTAAAGACAACTATGCAATGGTACAAATAATTACTTTCTTTACAGACAACTCATCTCTACACACAACCACACTAGCTCCTATGCTACAGTCAACTACAAATGTATAGATAGCTTCTTTCTCTTTCATCCACATCAGTAAATACACCTATCTATGCATTGTACATGTCCTTAGAGATACATAGATAACGCTGGTCATTTTGTCCCACTAATTAAAATTGATGGGAGTGTATAGGCATCATCCGGATGTTTTTGTCCCAAAAAACATCTAAACTTTGGACCGTACGATCAAAACACATATCTGTAGGATCAACCCACCTTGAATTCAGGGGGGGTGTGCATTGATCTGAAAGCAAATCCAATGGCCAGAAATTTGGATGATGGTTGCTAAAGAAAACATCCGGATAAAACTTATCAAAACCCAAATTGATTCCACACGCATTGCAAGCTGTAATTCAATTGTAATGGAAATGACACATCAACTCATCGGTCGGGTACCACGTCGGAGTCGTACGTGTTGTCATCTTGTGCTCGCAAATGTTCAAGGAAATAATCTAATTAACCTCTTTGCGCGCCCACCATGCGGTGCGTTGCGTATGCAGGTTTCCAATTGGTTCATCAACGCGAGGGTGAGGCTGTGGAAGCCAATGGTGGAGGAGATGTACTCGGACGAGATGAAGGACCAGGAGGGCAGCGGCCAGTCGCACGTCAGCAATCGGCAGAACCCTAACCCTAGCAGCTACACCTCAGAGGGGCGCGGCGGCGACGAGGACGGCGGCGGCGAGCAGAAGCCGACGCGGGCGCAGCTGCTGCACGACGCCGGCTTGCTGGCCTCCGTCGTGAGCATCGGCGGCGGCGCCGGCCGCATTGATCATCAGAGCATCAACTTTGGCATGAGGGACCACCTCGACTTCGACGCGTACGATGCGGCGGGCGGGCAGGGTTTCGGCGGCAGCGTGTCGCTGACGCTCGGCCTGCAACAGCACGCCAACTCGCACGGAGGCGTGAACGTCGCGTTCGACGCAGCCCCGTCGTCTGCCGTGCAGGGCGGCGCCACCGAGTTCCTGTTCATGTCCGGCGAGCAGCAGATGGGCGGTGCAGGCGGCGGCGTGCACTCGGTTCACGGCCACCACAGCCAGTTCGGCGCCGGCATGGACGGCGACGCCGCGCCGCACTACCGGGGACTGGGCGCCACCGGGTTCCAGCTCCTCCACGACCTCGCTGGGTGATCGATATAGCATCACACAGATCCTGGACAGGATCACATAGACGTACGGAATCAATGGTGATCATTAACTAGAGCGGAGGATTTGTGTGTAGGGTTTATGCATGCTTTGGGTTGGAGGTTGATGAGGTGGTGATTGATGGGGATGGCATGGCAGCATCTGCGCTCTGCTCTGTTACCTGTGTACACTGCTTTGGATTTTTGTAGCGTTTAGATGCCTCTCTTTAATTCTTGGCACGGTGTCTCTGTCTGTATGTTTTCCATATCGAACGTCGCTATTGCCGCGGACTTCGGGCTCCACCTACTTATTGTTGCGTCGCGTACACCCGGTTGAACACACGGCGCTTTCGTACAACGTGGTCGCAGCCTGCCAAATGTACGGGCCGAACCTTTTTTGTGCGTGCAGAATTGCAATGTGTTATGAAACATGATCGTCCTCCCGCACCGATCAACAGCACACTCACATAAACACATAAACAAGAGTAGAAGTGTAAATAGAAACATACACAACGTAAAGAAAAAAAAACTCTATCTCTTTATTAGATTGATTTTTTTGTACAATGCAATGCTCAATATATAATAGAAAAACCATAGAGATCGATTCGGATTCGTCCACTAATGAATAGGATCCTTCCATACAGGAATATGGATTCTATTCATATCATAACACCCCTCCTCGGGTGAATACCGCGTAATGCATGTCTCATTAAGAATCCTCCCAAAATCCAATAGAAAAAAAAGGATGGAGAAAAGAATACATTGCACTCGCACTCCGTGTTACACTAATTGCCTCATTAAAATCCTTCATGTGAGAAACTTCAAGAAAACTCACTAAGGAAAAAGAGTACAACTCATAATCTTCAGGATATAAAATATGATCTTCAGAATCATGCAAAAAATGGTCATAGTTCAGATATTTACTCTCCCTGAGCTCTGCAAATCTCTAAGTAGGGATGAAAGTAGATGCGGGTTGTCCGCCAACCCACTTAATTTAACCCATATAAAATCTAAAACGGACACCCACAACCCATTTTGGTGGTGCTTGCGGGTTTTGCGGCCGTCACATGTAGCCCGCGTCATGTCCGCATTTTCCTCCCCATCGAGTCTACGACGGTCACAAGAGGGTGCCGTCCGCCTTCCCCACGCCGGGTTGCCGGTCACACGAAGAGCGGAAGAATCCTCACACGCCGGTCACACACTGCCGCCACCTGCCTCTCCTCTCCAGCCGCCGGAGGTGCCGCCTCTCCTTTACCTATTCCCTCCATGTCTTCCTCCTCTCCCGCTCTAACGCCGAACTCGACGCAGGGAAAGGTTTTGATTTGTCTTCAAGATTGGCATAAAGTAACTAGTAAACTTTTTTTTAATTGCTTCTAACTTTTTAGTTTACTTGATAATAATCATATGTAGATTTCTAATTTTTCAATGTTTTAGGCTCTTCTCATCAAAAGAATACGCCAACAGAAGATATGGATGATGGTGATTGTCAGCGTACTAGCTAACAGGCACCTCCGAATTGGGTGCTTATGAGGTTCAAACGGGGGGCTTTCGGGGCAATTGCCGGGGGAAGGAAGAAGATGACCGGAGTACCGGGAAGCTCGGGGGAACAGGGGGGCGCAAGAACTTTTACCCAGGTTCAGGCCCTCCTAAGAGTAATAGCCCTAGTCCTGCTTTTCTTGGTATTGCTAGTGTTCTCGCTGGAGAGGATGAAAACCTTCCAGCCTTTCGAACCCCTTCTCCCATGCACCCCGGCTCCCTTTTATACTTGGGCTGCTGGGGGCGCATGGGAGACTTACACTGCAAGCCATACTCATTTCACTGCCACGGGCGCATTTAATGCGCCTGTCACTGTCCTGACGCCTCAATAAATGTTTGCCGTAGCCGTTTACACTCCTGCCTCGGTTTCCACGCCCACCAACGCCGCTCGTTTCGTCAGGGGATGAGGTGCCGCCATGACGTCTCCCGCAATTATGATGCGCCTGGGGAAGGCGCGCCGCCACACTGCAGCCTCTATGCTTCGGCATTTAATGCGCACGATTCGCATTAAACACCCTTGATCTCGTCAGGACCATCCTGGGGATGGTGCGCCAGTGGCTAGGACTGCATGCCACGTGTCCACTGGGCGACCACCTTCTTTGGCGCCCGATGGCCGCTCAGACGCCACGTGTCCGTGGCGACCACCTTCTTTGGCGCCCGCTGCCTGGCTCGTGACGCCATGCGTCCGGCTGGCGACCACCTCATTGGCGCCCGATGGCGGCTCAGACGCCACGCGGCCCATCGGGCGTCCACCTTTGGGCTCTGTCTCTTGCCGCGGCAGTGGGCCCAGGCATGCCCTTACCATCAGTTGACAGCTTTTTAGTGCGGGGGAGCGGGTACCTTGGTGTAGAATACGCCGACAGTAGCCCCCGGGCCCACCCAGGAGCACTTTTTGGTCTTCCGTTCTTCTCTCTTTTTTAGTTGGCCTTTTGAGAACCGCTTAGGCTCCCGGGTGGGGCCCTTTTAATGCCCACGCGCCCCGCAAATTGACCTCCCGGCTTCTCCGATTCCCAAGGCGGTTTGCGCAGTTGCCCCCCCTTCGTAACCGTCGCACATTCCTTGGGACGCACCCCCCTTTATGAGGCTCTTTAACTTCCTTTTTTCGAACCGTAGCGCCCTTTCGGCTTTCCCGCCGGTCCTTCTTCCGCAGCCTTATAAGAGGCCGACTGAGGGGGGAGCGGTTCTTCCTCGTTTCAACTCCTCCCACTCCGCTTTTTCTTGCCGCCTTAGAGCTCCTCGCTTCTTCTCCTTCCGATGGCTCCGGTTCTCCCCTCTTCGTCCATCAAGGAGGAGAGGGCAGGTAGGTTTTCCCAGACCATCACCGGAGGCACCCTCCGCCTCCGCGCCGGGACTGTTGAGCCCCACTGTCGACCCGGGGAAGTAATTTTCTTCGGGTGGCAGCCTCTCGGCCGCTTCCCGCCGGGTCTCTGACTTTTATCTCTCTGTTCTTAACTTCTACGCCATTCACCACATCCACCTTCCCCCCAACTCCGTTATCCTCCTTTCTGCCTTCGCCCACTTCTGTGAAATGTTCGTAGGAGTGCTGCCCAATCTTCTCCTTTTTCGTTTCTTCTATACTCTTCGCGCCGCGGGTGGCGTCCCGCAGGTCGCCGGGAGCTGCCACCTGCGGCTCCGTGACGGGATCGTGTCGCGCTACATTCCATTGGACTGCCGGTCCAACTGGAGAGATTGGTGGGAAGAGTGGCTGTACGTCGAAGACGACAGCGGCATCGAAGTGTTGGTGCTTCCGCCAGGCCCGGCGGCAAGAACCCTAATCGGGGCTCACGTGGGCGACGCCCGAAGCTCCAGGCGATGGTGGTGGCGCTGCCGACCACCGCGGCGGCGGGCCTGACAGGGCCATGGTGATCCGGGATTTTATTGCCCGAGATCAGGCTCTCGGCTGCCGCTGGCCGCCGGGCCTGGCGATACATGGGCGAGGCGATGGGACCCGAGTATCCCCGAGGTAACCTCGCTTCACCCTGCATCATTCCTTGTCCTTTCTCACTTTTTCTCGCTTAAAACCCGATCCGATAAAGGTTTCTATCCTCCTGCAATCCCTTTTTCTTTTTGCGCTAACAGCCGCCGGGAACTTGGCCGACGACGTGATTGACAGGTGGATGCTGCAGCTGGGCCTACCTGCCCCGGCCCCGCCGTTCGGGCGCGGCGCTCCCACTTTGCCGGTTGTCACCCGGGGAACGCGCGGCGATAATCCGCGCCCTGCCCTCGATGGACGCCATGGGCACGCCCGTCGTGATACGCCAGGCGACCTTAACAATCCGGGATCCTCCTCCCGCTGGTGGTCAGGGGAGGGGCGACCGAGTGAGGCGCAGGGGCCCGGACGACGACGACGATTCCGCCAATCCTTCCCAACGGCCCCGCTTCCTGGGCTCAGCCGGGGCGGGGACTTCCAGGTCGGCCGCGGTAATGGGTTCCTCCATGGTGGCGGGGGGCTCGTCGACCGGCGGGGGCTCGTCCACCCTTGCCCCTGCCGGGGGCGCGACGATGGACCCTCCGCTGCCGGTTCCTTTTGTACCGCCACCGCCACCAGCAGCGGTGGATCTTCCTCCACCTCCGCCACCGCTGCCGGATGGGGATTCGCCTCGCCTCCGCCACCGCTGCCAAGAATGGCGGACTGCTCGCCTCCGCCACCGCCGCCAGCGATGGCGGACTGCTCTCCGCCTCCGCCACCGTCGATGGCGGACACGCCTCCGCCGCCGCCACCAGCGGGATTCGCCGCTTCCGCCGGCAAGGCCGCGCGGGCCGGGTCCTTGTTCCGAGCATGCCCTGCTTTCACGAGGCCGCTTAGGTACTCACGTAAAACGCACATGCAATATGGAAGTTCAAGAAATGTTTTAGGGCTGATCCTTACCATTATTTCTTCCTTTTTCCAGGATTCCTGCTCCGGACATCCCAGCTGCCCGTGCCGGGGACGGCCAAGGCATCGCGGCTGCCGGGGCAGTGCTAGCCGGGGTCGCCGAGCGCCAAGACGGGCAGGCGCAGGCGGGCGAACCCCGTGCGGCTGCTGCTATTGCCGTCGCACAGGGCCGAAGTCCGTTAGGCCCCGTCCCTACCCCGGATCCCCCCACCGCCTCCGTTCCTTCGGCAGACGCAGACGCTCTGCTGGCAGCTCTCAGCGAGCTTTACTCCAGCACAAGCAACCGTCTAGTGACGAGTAGGGAGCGGTTGACGGAGGCAGGAGCTGAGATCAACCATCTCCGCAAGGAGGTGGAAGATCTGTGCGATCGGGGTGGGGATCGAGCTGCAGGCTACGGCGGAGCGAGCAGCGAGAACGAAGCACTCCGCGGCGCCGAGAGGCTCTGCGAGCCGAGACGGAGAGGGCCAATCGGGCCCAGTCAGAGGTGGACACTCTGCGGATGCTGCGCCATGCCTTCAACCGAACGGTGGCCAGCCTTGCTCCATTGGGGTTGGAGCAGCCAGGGCGCATGGAGGAAAGGCCACGGCACTACGCCGCCTCTGCACCGCGGACTTCCTCACGCACCGCGCCGCCCTCACCGCTAGGTCCGCCAGAGGCGGCGCGATTCTTCTGCGGCCACGCAAGCATGTCTTGGCTGCTGCGTCGGCACCGCGACGCCAATTCCGATCCCGCTGCGCTCGTTCAAGGGATTGAGGGTGATCGGGCGCGGGCGAGGAGGCGGGTTCACGACGCCCGGCAAAGTTGTCGCTTTGTTGGCGATGGAGAACCCCAGATGGAGGCGGCGGGCGAAGACATGGCGCTACCGGACGTGGACCTTCCGCCGAAGACGCACGGCAAATGGCGAGGCTACCGGTTTGCCAGACTTTTGCGCCAGGGTCCTACTTCAGCTAAAAGGTCGCCAGTGGGTGTGGTCGACCGGGCACGTGGGGCCAGTTACGCCCGGCGATCAGAAGGTGGTCGCCCGGGCATCGGCAAAGTTGACGCTGGCGACCAGTGAAGGTGGTCGCCGGGACACGATACAGTTACCGGGCGCACCAGAAGGTGGTCGCCGGACGCTGGCGCGCCAGCCTCAGGCGTACCAGGAAGGTGGTCGCCCGACACGCGGGCGCCAGTTACCCGGCACCAGGAAGGTGGTCGCCTGGAGGTGGCACGCGCCACTCCCTCGGGTCAAGGGCATTTAATGCAAGTTGTGCGCATTAAATGCAAGGCGTATGATGCGCGGCGACCCGCTTTCCTCGTGCATCGACACTGCGTGACATCACGGCAGAAGACCTTACCCCTCGACGCACCCGGAAGCGCTGCAGGATCGTGGCCCGAGGTGGATTGTGATACCGCGCACTCATTAATGAAGAGTAAGAACGAGCGACGGCGCAATAAATAATCCCATGCCAAAGGTAATGATGGTGGCTGGGTTACCCATGCGCCCCCGCCACTCTAGTATAAAAGGAGCCAGGGTGCATGGGGAGAGGGGGTTCGAAGATTGTAAGGCTTTACTTTCCAAGAAGAACACAAGCAATACCAAAAGAAAGGTGACTAGGGCTATTACTTTTATGAGGGCTCAACTCGTAAAAGCTCAGCGCCTTGTTCCCTCTCGAGCCTGGCACTTTGGCCGCCTTCTTTCCTTTCCTCTGCAATTGCCCCCAAAGCCTGCTTGAACCTCATAAGCACCTAATTCAGAGGTGCCTGCTAGCTAGAACGCCGGCGTTGGCGCGCTGTAGGGGCTGGTGGTTAGATTGCCCTCTTCCTTCCATCTCCGGGCTCAAGCTCGCAGGCTGTGAGCGCTTGTTCCGCATATGAGTCGCACTCCAATCGCGTAATTTGCCCGAGGAAAGCGGCGCCAGAGCCGATCCCGACTGCTCGAAGGGAGCTGCCACCCGGTCCTCCCGCTGGGGCCGCTGCGATGGCTCCACGCCGGGGTCACCGTCTAACCCAAGGCGGGCTGGTGCAAGCATTTACACTTCGCTTTCCATGCGCCCGATCGCTTTCGATCATCCCCAAGAATCGAGTTTAACACCCTACCACTCCGTGGTCATCGCGGACATCGCCCACCGTGGACGCCGCACAACAAAGAAGTTGAAGTGGCGACCCGCCGAGGCTTCGCGGGCGGCAGTGGAACGCCACAAGGCCGACGTGCTGTGTTCCACCCACCACGACGACTCCTCCCGGCCAAGGGTCGACAAGGGGCGGGGTCTCGTTGCAACCCTCGCTACGAGGGGACATGCACATGATTCCGCTTTTTCCCGCGTCCCCCCGAGTCTAGGGGAACTGTGAAGACCTCCGATCGCGCCGAAGAAGGCGGCTGGCTACATGGGCAAATGAATTGCCATGTCCCCGCGAACGTCGGGGCATAAGATGTGGTCTCTCTCGACTCTAGGAGAGCGCAGGGTCGCACTTCTCATCCTCTCCTCAGATCTGGGGCCGCGAACGGGCGCTTACTCCCCTACAACGCTGGGTGCCAGCGTTTCTCTCCGCTTTCTGGCAAGCCGCATGGGTCGAGAGATTCCGCCCGCTTCCATCGAAGTATGATGGTACCACCAACCTGCAGGAGTTCCTTCAGATCTACACCACTGGTACGCCATGAGGAGGGTCCGAGAAGGTCATGGCCAACTACCTCCCGACGCCACTAACGGCTCGCCTTGCCTTGGTTACTTAACCTCCCCGCGAGGCCTGCGGCACTCGTGAGGGGGCTATGCGACATTTTTGTCGCTAACTTTCGTGGCTCCACGCTCAACCTGGCGTGGAGGACGACTCCACGCCTGGAGCGTATTTGAGGGGGAGTCCTCGAGAGAGTTCATCCGCGGCTTCACCCATCGCCAAGAACACGATCCCCTGATCCTCCGAGCGCTGGTGATCATCGCTCGAGGGGGGGTCCGACCGTAAGATGCGGGAAAAGATGGCCACGCCGGCCATCTCAACCACATCCGAAGTTCTTCCCTCGGCGCACAAGGCGCTGCCAAGCTCTTGTGCCACGAGGCCTTCCGATTCCTGACGCTGGCACCCCAAGTCCTCCGACCGCAAGAAGAAAAAGAAAAAGCGAGGGAGGCAACCGGCTAGGAGGTCTTGGTCACGAGCCGAGCCCAAATCCCGGCCATGATGACCAGTGACTAACCTGACGAAGGCCCGGGCAAAGGCGCGATCGCAGGGACCGGCCGCCGCTTCGGGCCGCTAAGGAACGATGGCGGCAAGTCTATTGCCCCATCCATCGAACGAGCTGACATGACTTGGAGGATCGCCAAGTTGTATCCAAGTCGGTCGACAAAGCGCCAAGAAACGCCGCGAAAGATTGGCGTAAGACGAAGACGACGAAGATGTGGCTCCGCTTAGCCTTCCAAAGAAGTGAGCACACGGCATGTTATACACCTGCGTGGTTCGCCACCTACTCGAACTCGCAGACAAGCGGATCTGAGGCGTGTGTGTGCCACCACGCCGGGCCTCGACGGCCGGCCACCGGGCGGTCGAACAATCACTTTCGGGCTGGCCGACCACCCGAGAACACCTCCGCCTCGCCATCTCCCGATCGTGGGTGTCCCCACGTCCGCGAATGGTTAAGGGGCTGTCCTGGTTGATGGAGGCAAGGCTATCAACTCGCCGTCACGCATGACAGCGCCCCAGATCTCAGACGAGGAGTCGCGCTCGACTGATGATGAGTAGCCCCGGTGGGCCTCTCACCCTCGGGACAAGTCCGATTGCCGCACGCTCGAAGTTCTGAGAACTTCCGAACGGAGTCCGTAGATTTTGAGGTCGGGGCCGACGACTCTCCCCTATAATGCCCTCGCCGGCCGCTCGCCCTCGTTGTTCATGGCAAGGCCCACTACGCCTACATGCCGGGTGAAAATCCTGTGGCCTGGGGTCCCATTACTGAAGGTGGATAGATTGGAAGCTCGCGCTCGCCAGTACCGGCAGGATCTTGCCGGCACCACCGCCGGGCGCACGACAAGGACGATAACCCGCCTCTCGCCAAGTCCCGCTGGCCCGCCCAGGTTCGTGCGAGGCAAAGGCGCCCCATGGGCGAGGGGAAGGCTCGGGCAAGGTCGTTAAGATCGGGCACCGACCTCGCCGCTAACAGGAAGACGCGCTGTCACCTTCCTCCGGCTCCTAACTCGATGTGTTCGCCTCGGGAACCATCGGGAAATGACCGGGTCCCCAGTGGAGGTGATCGAGCACCGATTGGCAACGCTCGAGCGCGCCTGCTCGCAGAAGATCCGGCCAGCGCCAGAGCGCAGGACGCCATTCGACGCAGGTGGAAAACTGTTGTCACCAAGATTGTGCGAGGCCGCTTACCCGAGTGGTTGGCCAACCCCGTGCTTGTAAGGGAAGTCTAATGGGAAGTGGCGAATGTGCATCGATTTCACCGACCTCAACAAAGCCTCGTCCTAAGGACCCGCACTTTGCCGCGATAGACATCGCCGCCGACTCCACGCTGGGTGCGCGGCTCAGGTTTCCTCGACGCTTACTCCGGTTATCATCGGGACAAAGATGGCGCAGAAGACGAAGAGAAGACCGCTTTTGTGACTTCTGTATATTGCTACGCCAAGATGCCTTTCGGGCCGAAAAACGCCGGTGCCACTTATCGGGCTATGCATCAGGTTCCGCCTACCAAATAGGGAAGAACTCAAGTGTATGTTGATGATCCTCGGTCGTGGAAAACGAAGAGGGCCGACGAGCTTATACAGACCTTGAAGATACCTTCTCTCACCTCGTAAAACCATCACGCCTGGGTTGAATCTCGGTGCGCGTGTTTGGTGTCTCTTCCGAAGTCGCCGCTTCCTGGTCTCCAACCGTGGAATCAAGTCAACCCGAGAAAATAGAAGCAATTGAGCTGAATGCGAACATCGCTTACCCGCCTAATCAAGCAATGCTTGGTCGGGTTTGGCCAGCCTCCTGGGGCCGGTTTATATCCCTACGGAGAAAAGTTCTGCCACATCATGGTTGTTGAAGAAAACCAACTCATTTGAATGGACCTCGTAAGCCCAACAAGCGCTTGAAGATCTCAAGAAGTACCTCTTCTCTCCAAAGGTCGCCTCGAGCCGGCGAGCCAGCTATCGGCCAGATGTGGCGCACTGTAGTGAGCGCGCGATACCGTAGCGAACGGAAGGGGTCCAACGGCCGGTTCTACTACATCAAGAAAGTGCTCCACGACGCAAACAAGGTACCTCAGGCTCGTAAAATGGTCTATGCGTGGTAGTGGCGCCAAGAAAGTTACGTGCACTATTTCCAAGAGAGAGAGATCACGTTGGTCTCTCAGCACTTCGCGAGATCCTCCACAACCGAAGCTGAGGGTCGTGACGCTAAGTGGTCCGCTGAGCCGGGGAGTTCGGCATCAAGTTTGCCTCGCACCTCAATAAAGAGTCAAAGGCCGGGCGGACTTATGGTCGAAAGTGGACTCCATCTCGAGTCCGGTCGATGAGGTCCTCGCGCTCCCCCTGGACGCCTTTTCTTCGACGGGTCTTTCAGGCTTTGAAGGCGCTGGGCCGGGTTCTCTGGCCTCTCCGACCGGGACCTCTCGTACGTGGTCGCCTCGACTTCAAGGCCACCAACAACGCCGCTGAGTACGCAGGGCTTGCTGGCCGGGCTCGCCGCCGCAGCCTACGGTCCGGCTACCGTGGCATGACTCCTCGCCGGTCGCCAATCGTGCAAGGAAGGATTTTCGCCCCCCGACTTCGCTATGGCAAAGATACCTGGCGAGGTCGTGAAGTTGGAAAGGCATTTCAAGGATCGATACACTCACATCCTCAAAGCGTGATAACCATCTCTGGCGACGAGTCGCCACTTCGCTTCGACCAGGTCTCCTGCATCGGCCGGTCTTTGAGGAAAGGCTTCCGCGATCGCCCATCGCAGCCTCATTTCCGGGCGGGACGATGGTGATGCCGCTCAGCCCCTCGCTTCGGGAAGGCGTTCCTGGAAATGCCCGCCAGCGGACTCTGACGATCACCTCGTGGTCGCCGTGACTGACCAGGAAGGCACATGGATGGATCCGATCCTGGCCTCACCGCGGATCAAGTGTGCCTGATGATGATGCGCCACAGAGAAGATAGCACGAAGTGCCAAGTGGCGTTATACCTGCGGGCGGACTGTATCACCGGGTAAGAATGGAATTCTTCCTGGCGCATCACTCGGGAAGAGGGGAGCGCTTTGTTTCTGATATCCATGGAGGCGCAAAGCGGAGCCATGTGTCCGGATTTAACGATGGTGGGAAAAGCTTTCCGCTAAGGGTTCTATTGCCAACCGCCTCCAGGATGCTTGCGAAGCCGCGAGGAGAGATGAAGCGTGCCGGGCTTCCACGCCAAGTGTGTCCACCAACCACCAAGCCTTCTCGCAGACTATCCCGCCTTCTTGGCCCTTCGCGGCCTGGGGGCCGGATATCCCGGCCTGCTCTCACGGCCACGTGGGGCTACACCCACTGCTCGTCGCCATCGGCAAGTTCTACCAAGTGGGTAGAAGCCGAGGCAAGAAGATCCATCACCGCCGCCGGCGGGCCGCCAAGTTCATACGAGAGATTTTTGCCCGCCGGTCGCTTAACCGTGATTATCACCGGCAACGGCCGCCGCTTCACTAGCGCCTTCTTAGACTTCGTGAAGAGATGGGCACCAAGGTCTGCTTTTGCCTCTGGCCGCCACCCCAGGAGCAACGCCAGGTCGAACGGGCCAACGCATTGGCATCAAGGGCCTCAAGACCCGGCTCGAATCGACTCCACAAGCGTGGGCGCCCGGTGGATCAAGAGCTCCTTTACCGTGGTTGTGGTCACTCCGACCACTCCTAGCCGGGGCGAATGGGAAACCCTTTCTTCCTGGTCTACGGCCAAGCAGGTCGTTTCCTCCCTGAGCCGAATCAATACCGCTATCGCTGCTTGTGGAAGAAGACCAGTGAGAGTCGCCGAGACGACATCAACCTCTTGAAGAGGCGCTGGATCGAGCAGCCTTTGCGCTACCGCAGTACCAAGAGAGCCTCAGCGGTACCACGCCCCCGGTTAATGAGAGAACGCTGGCGTGAGGGCGACCCGGTCTTGGCGAAGAATCCGTGACGCATGCCGGTCGCATAAACCGCTCCTCAAGGGAAGGACCTTTCAAAGTGGTCTCTCGCTTCGCCCCGTATACAAAGTTGGCCATCAAGACGGCGAGGAGCTAGCAAACTCGGATTATAGAAAATCCGCAAGTTCTACCCTTGATTGGTTGTGTGTCCTTGGTTCCGCCCCCGACCTACCGAGTATGTCTTCCGCTCCGCCGCGGCCTCAGAGGCCTCTGCTTTGAAGTTAAATACTTTTTTTTCCTCGCCCAAAACCGCCGATCTTCCCGCTCTTTTTTCGGCTTTTTGCCTTCATCTTGATAGTGCCTGGCGATTTGCCTTCGTGCACTGTCCCAAAGAGCGAGGGTAGGATCACTTGTGAGCGCGACGGGGATTCGGTGATTGATGGCTAGTTTAGCACGATCCTCAAAGACGGCCATGACACTCAGGGTGTCCCCTGGGGCTCTGGCCGACTAACACCACCGCTAAGAACCTCGGGCCCCGCCGAACTCGCTAAGTGATCGCTCTCAGCTCAAGACCTTAAGTCTCCAAGCTGCCTGCGGGAGCCGAAAGAATAAGAACAAAGAAATCTTTAAGCTATATAATGGAAGCTCCGTGTTTCCATTCCATTTGAACTGCCTTGCGCCTCAAGTTTTTACAGTAAAAGTAAAACAAACTAGCTAACTACGCCTGGGGGATCCTCTCGCCCTCTGGCTGGCCCCACGGGCCGCCACATCTCAAAGAATCGAGAACGCCCAGATGAAGCGCCACGCCCTCGCCTACCGCCGACCGAGGGTTCTCCATATCGCCAAATGAAAGCCGCTGACCGCTTCTGGCGCGTGGGACTCCGCTTCTCCGCCGCTGCACGCCGCTTTCGACCCCCGACCGCGGGTCGCTGGATCGGTTGGGGTCACGGGCTTGCGCAAGAATAAGCCAAGACGCATTTCGTGCGGGCCGCCGCGATCGCGCGCTTCTCCTGGACGGACTGGCGAGGGCGGCGGCAAAGCGAAGGTATGAAGTCTGGCGGTCCGGCAGAGGCAGAAGGCATAGTGCCGTCCTCCTGCGACCGGCCAAGCCCCAAATTTAACGGAGCAAGGCCGCCATTGCTCTGCTTGAAGGCATGGCGCAAAGATCTCAGTGGTGTCCACGCCTGACCGGGCCCTATCGGCCTTCTCCGCCTCCACCAGAGAGAGCCTTTCAAGGGGCGGGTGCTTTGTTCCCCACTGCCTCCCGCTTCCACTGCAGCCTCGCTTCCAGCCTCCGCCTTGCCGCAGATCTTCTACCTCTTGCGAGGCGGTTAATCTCGCTTCTCGCTCACAACCGCTTCGCTCGTTGCTAGACGACGCATCAAGAAGCCGAATAAAGTCACGCCGAGAGCCGCCAAAGAAAGCGCTCAGCGTCGCCGAGGAACGGAGGCAGCGGTGGATCCGGTAGGGGCGAGGCCGAGCGACTCAGACCAGCGACGGCCAAAGAATCGCCGCTGGGGTCGCTTTCCTCGCCGGCCGCCCTGGGACGGCATTCTGATGGCGCGACTCAGTTACGGGCGCCGACCACCCGCGCTTGGGCAACGGAAGGGTCCGAAGGAACCCTAAGAAAGAGACGCGGAAAGGCGTAAGTAACGGCAGAAATGCCGCTTCAAAGAAACTAAATTCGTGATCGTATGTGCATTTTTTGAATAAGTACTCTAGCGATGGTTTTGGGAACCGAGGGCACGCCGAGTAAGGATACCACGCTGTGTTGCCGGTGCCGGCCCTGCGGGCTTACTAAGAACCGCGGGCGGGCGGGGCGACCGCGATTACCGGGTGGCGGGTGGGCTACGAGGAAGATTCGCCGGGCCAAGAGGTGGTTGGCCAGAAGGCAAGTCACGGGCGGTGGTCGCGCCTCACCCCCTTCAATGGGCGAAGGCCGAGGAGGAGCCGCGGCGAAGGTTTGTTGTCCCCACCTGGCTGAGCAAGGAGGACTGGTTTCTCGGCAAACCTCCCGCCACTCAACGAGGAAACGGCCGGGCCAGAAGAAGTCCTCAAGCCGCCAGAGAGGTTCTCGCCTGGCCGAGCCTGTGGAGGCGGGGCCTTTGGGAATCACTCACCATTACCGCTATCATCATCGCTATCCGGACGCCCGCGCCTTAGGTGCCTCCTCTCTCGCCAATGAGTGAGGGTCCCGGATTGTCAAGGGTGCCTTGCAGAAACACGTCGGGGCGTGTTTCATGGCGCTCCATCGACGCATGGCACGGATTATCGCCGCGCTTCCTCGGCGACAACCGGCAGAAAGGGATCAAGGCCGCCGTCCTGGACCTAATGGGCCGACGAGCCTGGGCCATGCCATCCACTGGCCGACGCGCTTAAGACAGTTCTGCACGGGCCGCACACAAAAAGAGAGTGGGGGAGAAGCCCCGTAGAATAAAAAACACCGCCAAGACCAAAATTCACCCATAGCGAGAAGGGAGAGGGATGGCTCAAGGTGAAACGAGTTACCTCCAGGAATGCTCCGGTCCTGCCGACGCCCATGTATCACAGCCATGACGCTGGCATGAAGAGAGGCACAGCCCCCGGAAACGGGTCCCGAATGACCATGGGCCTCGCCAAACCCGGGCCGTCCGCAGTGGTCGACGCGCACGAGCATAGCCGTAAGCTTTCGCTGCGCCTCGTCCACATGGGCCCCTGGGCTTTGTTGACCGCCGCCAAAGCGAAGCTCCGAAGACTCAATGCCACTATCGCCCCTACAGACATCCAATCCTTTCACGCCAGCTTCCTCCGGGCTTGGATCGACAAATTCAGAGGAAGGTAGCGTGACATGGACCCGTCAGCGAGCCGCATAGGTGACAGCCCTAACAAAGTGAGTTACGCCTGCGGGCGCGAGCTGGTGTGTAAGAAGCGAAAAAGAAGGAGGTTGGGGAGCACTCATGAACATTTCTGTATGGGCGAAAGCAAGAAGGAGAACGACTGAGTTGGGGGGAAGATGGATGTGGTGAATAGCATAAAAGTTGAGGACGGAGAGATAAAAACCAAACCTGGCAAGCAGTTCGGCAAGAAGCCTGCCACCTAAAAGATCACCTCCTCGACTCTGGCACTGGCTCGACTGGTCCCTGGCCAAGACGGAGAGATCCAGCAGCTATGTTCCGAATGCGGGATGGCAATCTCCTCCTCGACTACCGACGAGTGAATGGGAGCCATCAGCGCTAAGAATGTCAAGTCCGTCGGCAAGAAAGACAAAGGAGGTATGAAGCTCTAAAGCCGTGAAGAGAGGCAAAGTAGGAGAGAGTTAGAGGAAGGAGGAGTCCCCTGGCCGCCTTTTATAAGGCCGCGAGGAAAGCCAACGCTGGAGAACCAAAAGGACGCGCAAGGTTCGGGAAAAGAGAGGGAAGTTCAAAAGCAACGTTAAGAAGGCGTGTCCTAAGGATCGTATCGGTTGCAGAAGGGAATGACGCTAAACCGCCTGGGAACCTGAATAAGCCGTAAAGTCTCCTGGCGTCATGGGGCGAGTGGGCTAATTAATGGCCCACCCGGAGGCCGAGCGTTCTCCCGATTAGTATTCAAAAGAGAGAAAAAGGAAGTTGGTAGGTCAAAAAGCGCCCCGGTGGGACCCGGCTACCGACAGATGCGCCAGGTCCCCACTCCTCAGCTAAAAGGTCGCCAGGGGTGTGGTCGACCCGGGCACGGGCGGCTGTGCCCGGGCGACCAGAAGGTGGTCGCCCGGGCACGTGGCGCAGTTGAAGACGCCTGGCGACCAGAAGGTGGTCGCCTTCGGGACACGTGGGGGCCAAAGACGCCCGGGCGACCAGAAGGTGGTCGCCGGACGCTGCGGGCGTCAGGTTACCGCCCCAGGCGACCGTGAAGGTGGTCGCCCCGGACACGCGGGCAGCCAAAGACGCCGGGCGACCAGAAGGTGGTCGCCCCAGTGGAAAGGTGGCACGCGCCACTCCCCGAGGTCAAGGGCATTTAATGCAAGTTGCGCGATTAAATGCAAGGCGCAAGTGATGCAAGGCGATGGCCCGCTTCCCCAGGCACGCATTAATTGGCGTGACATCACTAAGAAGACCTTACCCTCGACGTTCGGAAGCGCGGTGGATTCGGGGCCCGGAGGTGGATCAGGATGACAACCATGCGCAATATTAATGAAGAGTAAGAACGAGCGACGGCGCAATAAATAATCCCATGCCGCAATGATGGTGGTCAGGTTACCCATGCGCGCCTCGCCACCTAGTATAAAAGGGAGCCAAGGGAGAGGGGGTTCGAAAGATTGTAAGGCTTTCATTTCCTTCAAGAAGAACACAAGCAATACCAAAAGAAAGGTGACTAGGGCTATTACTCTTATGAGGGCCTCGAACCTGGGTAAAAAGCTCGCGCCTCCTTGTTCCCTTCGAAGTTTCTTGGCATTCTGGCCGCCTTCTTCCTTTCCCCGGCAATTGCCCCGAAAGCCCCCTGTTTGAACCTCATAAGCACCCAATTCAGAGGTGCCTGTTAGCTAGAACGCTGACAGCGGCGCATGACGCGGAGGTCCCTCCAGCCCCCCCTCAGTAGCTTTTCTTCTTTTCTTTTTCGGTCGTGCCTGTAAAAGACTTTAAATGCAAGACGCTTTAAATGGAGCAGGAGCACCGGCTTCCCGCTATGCCGTTCAGAGACCGCTTTTTACTTCAATTTTTTGGCTACACGTGAACGAGCACGTGATCGCTTAAGGACTCAGGGTTTTGCGCCAGGGAATCTTTTTCCTTGGATCCCTTGCCTTAGCAAAATTTTCTTCCCAGACGGCCTCTAGGGAGCAGGCACTCAGTGAGTCGTGGCAAGACCTGGGTTTTCGACAATGGTGCTCAAGTCGCCGACCCCGACGGGGACACCCGGAGTGTCATGACCGTGCTGGGGGTCGTACCGAGCTAGCCATTCAATCGCCCATTCCGGCACGACGCTCTCACTTAGTGGCTCCATCTTTGCCACCGGGTTTTTGCAAGGCAGTAGGGTTCCGTGAGCAAGCGCCCTGGCGCTGCCCAACAGCGAGAAAGAGACCGAGAAAAAAAAAGGGGCAACAAGAACAACCATTCCGGATAACAGAAGGCGAATATTAATTTCAAACAGAAGGCCTCCCCAACCAAAGAAGGAGAGGAAGACACCCTCCGGCCGGCCGGGGGACGGAGCCAGGGACTTACAACCGGTCAAGGGTAGAACTTGCGCAGGTTTTCTATATTCTGGGAGTTCGCCAGCTCCTCGTCGTCTTCAGTGGCCAGCCTGACCGCCCCGGGTCGAGAGACTGAGACCACTTTGAAGGGTCCCTCCCACTGGGGAGACAGTTTATGCGACCCGGTATGCGACTGGATTCTTCGCAAGACCAGGTCGCCCACTGCCAGTGTTCTCTCCTTGACCCGGGAGGTGTGGTACCGCCTGAGACTTTGCTGGTACCTTGCGGCACGTAGAGCCGCTCGATCCCGCACCTCTTCCAGGAGGTTGACGTCGTCTCGGCGTAGACCCTCCTGGTCCTCTTCCGTGAATGCAGCAACGCGGGGTGATCCCAGTTCCAATTCCGAAGGGAGTACAACTTCTGCGCCGTAGACCAGGAAGAAAGGAGTTTCCTGTGAGTCTCCTGGCCAGGAGTGGTCCGAAGTGACCACAACACAGCCGGGAGCTCTTCGGTCCATCGGGCGCCACGCTTGTGGAGTCGGTCGAACGCCCGGGTCTTGAGGCCCTTCAGTACCAGCGCGTTGGCCCGCTCGACCTGGCCGTTGCTCTTGGGGTGGGCGACCGAGGCAAAACAGACCTTGGTGCCCATCTCTTCACAGAAGTCTAAGAAGGCCGCGCTGGTGAACTGTGCGCCGTTGTCGGTGATAATGCGGTTGGCAACCCCGAAGCGGGCGAATATCCCTTGCATGAACTTGACCGCAGCTGCGGCGGTGATGGACCTCACTGCTTCGGCTTCCACCCATTTAGTGAATTTGTCGATGGCGATTTAACAGGTGGGTGTAGCCCCTGTGGTTCGCTGAACGGGCCAGGATGTCCAGCCCTGCATCGCGAAGGGCAAAGAGAGCGGGATAGTTTGCAGAGCTTGGGCGGGTTGGTGGATCTGCTTGGCGTGGAACTGGCACGCTTCGCATCTCCTCACCAGCTCGCAAGCATCCTGGAGGGCGGTCGGCCAATAGAACCCTTGACGGAAAGCTTTTCCCGCCATCGTTCGTCCGGACACATGGCTCCCGCACACGCCTCCATGGATATCAGAGAGCAAACTGCTCCCCTCTTCCCGAGTGATGCACTTCAGAAGAATTCCGTTCTTACCCCGGCGGTACAGGTCCCCGCCCACCAGGGTATAGCACTTGGCCTTTCGTGCTACCTTCTCTGCGGACGCATCATCGTCGGGGCACACTTGATCCCGCAGGTAGGCCAGGATCGGATCCATCCATGTGCCTTCCCGGTCAAGTACAGCAACCACGAGGTGGTCGTCCGGGTACTCCGCCTGGCCGGGCGTTTCCACCGGATCCACTTTCCCTCCAGAGGCGAGGGTCGGCATCACCATCGTCCCCTCCGGAAACGGGGGCTGTGATGGACGGTCGCGGAAGCCTTTCTTCAAAGACCCCGACCGGTACAGGAGATCTGGTTGAGGCGAGCTGGGCGAGCTCGTCTGCCAGGTGGTTGTCGCGTCGTGGGATGTGGGTATATCCCAACCCTTCGAAGTGCCACTCCAATTTCCTGACCTCCGCCAGGTACGCCGCCATGACGGGGTCGGGGCAGGAGAAATCCTTCCTTGCTTGATTGATGACCAACAGGGAGTCACCCTTCACCTGCAGGCGTCGGACACCGATGGCCGCAGCGGCCCGGAGCCCAGCCAGCAAGCCCTCGTACTCGGCGATGTTATTAGTAGCCTTGAAGTCGAGGGTGACCACGTACTTGAGGGGGTCTCCGGTCGGAGAGACCAGGAGGACCCCAGCCCCCGCGCCTTCCAACTTGAAGGACCCGTCGAAGAAGAGTGTCCATGGGGAGGGCGCGGGGTCCTCTTCAGCTTCGGGCTCGGCTGGAGTCCATTCGACGACGAAGTCTGCTAGTCTTTGACTTTTTATTGCAGTACGAGGGGCGAACTTGATGCCGAACTCCCCCAGCTCGACGGACCACTTCGCGATGCGGCCCTCTGCTTCTCGGTTGTGGAGGATCTCGCGCAGGGGGTAGGAGGAGACCACTGTGATTTCTCTCCACTGAAAGTAGTGGCGTAGCTTCCTCGACGCTATCAGCACGGCATACACCATCTTCTGAGCCTGAGGGTACCTTGTTTCCGCGTCGTGTAGCACCTTGCTGATATAGTAGACCGGCCGTTGAACCCCTTCCCACTCCGTCACCAGCGCGGCACTCACCACGGAGGGGCTAGCCGCCACGTACAACAGTAACGGCTAGCCCGGCTCAGGGGCGACTAATACTGGGGGGGAGGAGAGGTACTCCTTCAGGTCTTCAAACGCCCGCTGTGCTTCTGGGGTCCATTCAAACGAGTTGGTCTTCTTCAGTAGCTTGAAGAGTGGCAGGCTTTTCTTCCCCAGCCGGGCTATGAACCGGCCAAGGGAGGCCAGCCGGCCAGTCAAGCACTGCAGTTGCTTGAGCCGGGAGGGCGGCTGCATCCGCTCAATCGCTTCTATCTTCTCTGGGTTGACCTCGATCCCACGACTGGATACCAGGAATCCGAGTAGCTTCCCAGACGAGACACCAAACACGCACTTCTCGGGATTCAACTTCAGGCAGTATTTTCTGAGGCGAGAAAAGGTCTCTTCCAGGTCCTGAACGAGTTCATCGGCCTTTTTTGTTTTCACTACCAAATCATCAACATACACCTCCAGGTTCTTCCCTATTTGGGGCCGAAACACTATGTGCATGGCCCGCTGATAGGTGTCGCCAGCGTTCTTCAGCCCGAAAGGCATCTTGACATAGCAATACACACCGAGAGGAGTCACAAAAGCATTTTTCTCTTCATCTTCTTGCGCCATGCTGATCTGGTGGTAGCCGGAGTAGGCATCGAGGAAGCACAAAGCTTCGCACCCCGCCGTGGAGTCGACGACGATGTCTATCCGCGGAAGGGGATATGGGTCCTTGGGGCAGGCTTTGTTGAGGTCGGTGAAGTCGATGCACATTCGCCACTTCCCGTTGGACTTCTTCACAAGCACGGGGTTAGCCATCCACTCCGGATAGGTGGCCTCCCGCACAATTCTGGCAGACAAAAGTTTCTCCACCTCGCCCCGAATGGCGTCCTGCCGCTGGCGCTGGCCACGGATCTTTGTCGAACTGTGCGCTCCGGGGAGCATTGCCAATCGATGCTCGATCACCTCCCTGGGGACCCCGGTCATTTCTGATGGTTCCCAAGCGACCACATCCAGGTTTGACCGGAGGAAGGCGACGAGCGGGTCTTCCTATTCAAAGATCGAGGTCGGTGTCGATCTTGATGACCTTACCCGAGCCTTCCTCTCCTACGGGATCGCTTTGCTTCGCCCCGATGGCCTGGGCGGCGCTGGTTCGACCGAGGAGTGCCCGGTTGTCGCCCTTGTCGCGGGCCGAGCGGTGGTGCCGGCCAGTCCTCGCAAATTGCTTGTCGAGGCGCAGGGCTTCCACCTATCCACCTTCACCGCACCGGCCCCCTGTGCCCGGGGACCTTCACCAACATGTAGGCGTAGTGAACAACCGCCATGAACTTGACCAGGGCTGGACGGCCAAGCAGGGCGTTGTAAGGGAGGTCGAAGTCGGCAACCTCGAAGTCGACCAACTCCGTCCGGAAGTTTTCCGCGCTCCCGAATGTAACAGTAATCGGACCTGCCAGGGGCATGAGGCCTACCCCGGGGCGACTCCATAGAAAAGCGAGCCGGGCGTAGCTCCTCATCTGATATCTGAGCGCTTTGGTACGCCTAACGGAAAGTAAATTGATGGAGCTGCCCCCATCAACGAGGACCCGTCCGAGCTTCGCATTGCGAACAGTGGGGGAAACCACGATAGGCAGATGGCTCAGGCCGGAAACGCTTTCCGGGTGGTCGGCCCTGCTGAAGGTGATCGGTTGCTCCGACCACTTCAGTGGCCTACTCGCCCCGGAGGGTGATGTCGCGGGCACGACTTGCCTCAGTCTCGCTTTGTATCGCGAAGTTCGACGAGTAGGTGGCTGAGCCACCGTGAATGAACGCCACTGTATGCTCTGCCTGTTGGAAGGCCAGTGGAGCCGTATCTTCGTCGTCGCCGTTGTCGCGGTCTTTCTCGCGGCGTTTCTTGAGCCGCCTGTCGACCAGTTTGGACACTACTTGGCAGTCCTCCAAGTCGTGTCCACTTGTGCGATGGATGGGGCAATAGGGTTTGCCCCCCTCATCTTCGCGGCGGGGCGAGCGGCGGTTTCTGCGGTTGCCGCGCTCGTCCCGGCGCTCGTCCCCTTGGTCTGGATCATCGCGGCGCCGGGATTTAGGCTCCGGCTCGGCGACCAGAACTTCCCTGGCGGCGGTTTCCTTCCGCTTCTTCTTCTTTTTCTTGCGGTCGGAGGACTTCGAGGTGCCGACGTCATCAGGGTCGACGGGTCTTGATGCGGACTTCCGAGCTTCAGCCGCCCTGGCGCACTTGTGCGCCAGGGAGAACAACTCGGATGTTGTTACGATGGTGCGGGTAGCCATCTTCTCCCGCATTTTCTGGTCTCGGACCCCCTTCGGAACGCGATGATGACCGACTGCTCAGAGATCCGGGGAATTGTATTGCGGCAGTGGCTAAACCGCCGGATGAAATCTCTCGTGACTCCCCTCCATGCCGCTTCCAGCGTGAAGGTCATCCTCCACGCCTGGTTGAGCGTAGGAGCCCTGAAAGTTGGCGACGAAGATGTCGCATAACTCCTCCCACGAGTGCAAGGAACCTCGCGGGAGGTTAAGAAGCCAAGACCGGGCAGAGCCCGTTAGCGATGTCGGGAGGTAGTTGGCCATGACCTTCTG
Organism: Rhipidocladum racemiflorum; assembly: GCA_036346355.1. Classification (NCBI taxonomy): domain Eukaryota; kingdom Viridiplantae; phylum Streptophyta; class Magnoliopsida; order Poales; family Poaceae; genus Rhipidocladum; species Rhipidocladum racemiflorum. Next base: position 55,582,223 of record CM070588.1, on the reverse strand, counting down.
CACTTCGCCGCGCGCACCACCGTGGTGTAGATTTGCGTGAACTCCTCCGGTTGGTGGTGCCGTCAGATTTCGATGGAAGCAGGGCGAAACCTCTCCGGCCATGCGGCTTGTCGGAGGCGGAGGGAGAACGCCTGACATCCAACGTTGTAGGGGGAACGGCATTGTTCGCCAGCCCCTCGATCCTGAGGAGAGGACGAGGAGTGCGACCCTGCGCTCCCCCCGGAGTCTGAGGAGGAAGCCCCCCGTCGCCCAGAAGACATCTGGGGATAAGTGCGCCGCTGCGCGCCCTTACGACGCCCCCCGAGGACGTGACGCAGGTCACCGTCGCGCTGGAGGTGCCGCTCGTCGAGGTATGATCTCAGATCTTCGCGGTTCCCCCTCGACTTGGGGGGACCGCGCGAAGAGGCGGAGTCACGTGCACGTCCCCCAGTGACGGAAGGGGCTGCAGCCAGGACTCCCTTCCCCTTGTCCCGGCCCTTGGTGCCGGGAGAAGTTGTCGTGTGGCGGCTGGAACCCGGCGCGTCGGCTTGCGCTGCTCCTCGTCGCCTCATGCCGAAGCCTACTGGTCGCCGCTTCAACTTGCTCTTGAGCGGCATCCACCAGGTGGACGATATCCCGCAGCCAAGGAGTGGCCGGGGTATCGCCCCCCAGGGTCACCGGAGGATGATCGAGGAGAAGCCGGGCCGCATGAAGGCTTCGCGCGGGGGTGTCGTCCCCCAACGCCAAGCGCCGTTGGACAGGCTGACCCCTGGGCGCGGGAGCCAAGTGCACCGCTCCCGCGGCGGAGGGGCCCGGGTGGCCCGGCTCCCCCTCCGATCGTCGGGACCGGCTATGGGCGCCACTTTCCTCGGGCGGATTGCTGCGCTTGGAATGCGATTCCGCCATGCAGACAAGCGCCCCTACTCCTGCTGAGCTCCGAACTGGGAATGAAAGAGAGTGGGCAATCTAACCACCAACGTCCCCTACCTGGCGCGCCACTGTCAGCGTACTAGCTAACAAGCACCTCCGAATTGGGTGCTTATGAGGTTCAGACGGGGGGCTTTCGGGGCAATTGCCAGGGAAAGGAAGAAGATGACCGGAGTCCTGTGAAGCTCTGGGAACAGGGCGCAAGAACTTTACCCAGGTTCAGGCCCTCCTAAGAGTAATAGCCCTAGTCCTGCTTTCCTTGGTATTGCTAGTGTTCTCACTGGAGAGGATGAAAACCTTACAGCCTTTCGAACCCCCTCTCCCATGCACCCCGGCCCCCTTTTATACTTGGGCTGCTGGGGGCGCATGGGAGGCTTATACTGCAAGCCATACTCATTACACTGCCACGGGCGCATTTAATGCGCCTGTCACTGTCCTGACGTCTCAATAAATGTTTGCCGTAGCCGTTTACACTCCTGTCTCGATATTCACGCCCACCAACGCCGCTCGTTTCGTCAGGAGATGAGGTGCCGCCGTGACGTCTCCCGCGATTATGATGCGCCTGGGGAAGGCGCGCCGCCACACTGGAGCCTCTACGCTTCGGCATTTAATGCGCACGATCCGCATTAAACACCCTGGATCTTGTCTGGACCATCCTGGGGATGGTGCGCCAATGGCCAGGACTGTATGCCACGTGTCCACTGGGCGATCACCCCACTGAGCGACCACCTTGCTGGGCGCCCAGCGGCCGGGCCTGTACGCCACGTGTCCGCTGGGCGACCACCTTGCCGAAGCGCCAGCTGCTCGGCTCAGACGCCACGTGTCGGCTGGCGACCACCTTTGTTGGCGCCAGCTGCTCGCTCAGACGCCATGCGTCGCTGGCGACCACCTCGCTGGCGCCAGTGGCAGGCTCAGACGCCACGTGTCCACTGGGCGTCCTCCTTTGGGCTCTTTCTCGTGGCGTTGGGCCCAGGCATGCCCTGACCATCAGTTGACCACTTTTTAGTGCGGGGGAGTGGGTACCTTGGTGTAGAATACGCCGACACTGTTAACCATCAACTGTCCATCTCTGACGGCAGTAGCTTGAAATTCCACTTTCTTTCCACAAGGGCTCTCGACTGAGATAGTCCTTTGTCCACAATCCAATACGGCCTTGTGCTTGGATAACCAATCCATCCCCAAGATAACATCTAAGGTCTGGGTCTCCAAAATAATAAGGTTCGCTAGGAACTCTATCCCATCTATTAGTATTCTCACCCCAGAACATCCTACTTTCGTTCGGAGTTCGGAACCAGGGGTTTGAACTAAAAGCATGCATTTAAGTCTTGCAATCTCCAAATCATTTTTAGCAGCAAAGCCTTGAGAAACAAACGAATGCGAAGCTCCGGAATCAAACAAAGCTGTTCTTTGATGCCGAGTTGACTAGTAACTTACCGACGACGTCAGTGGCATTCTGCGGTGCATCTGCGGTGACATGGTTGACTCGGCCTCTCACCACAGCCTGGGGGTGTGGCTCCTGGTCTTTGGCGTCCTAGCCGGTGTGGATCCCAGTTGAAGCGAGCGGGGTCACTCTCGCTGTCTTCTTAGGACAAGCTGTTGGCAAAGTGTCCGGGCTCGTTGTAATTGTAGCGGCGTCTCTCACTGTCCCCTGTTGATTGCACGAGCGGCGTTTACGGTGGTCTTTGGTCTGATAGTTCTGATTGACGGGTCTTGGTGCTGGTGATGGTGTCCTTGTAGTATTCTGCGGCTGGAATTTGAAAAACTGATTTGGCGCAACCCTCAAACGTTGCGGCGCTCCCTGACGCGATCCCTGATGCTGCATCCTGCGCTTCCTGTTCTCATCCAGTTCCTTGCGCTTGTCCTCAAGAATAAGCGCCTTATTCACCAATTCTTGGAAATCTGGAAAGGTGTGGGTGATCAGTCCCACCTGTAATCCTGAGTTAAGTCCCTTCATGAAGCGAGACTGTCTGGCTTTATCTGCCGCTACATCCTCAGGTGCGTAGCGTGCAAGCTGTGTGAACCTGTTCAGGTATTCGGCCACCGGTGGATTACCTTGCTTCAGTGCTCTGAACTCCTCCTTCTTGAGGTCCATGATTCCTTCAGGCACGTGATACTAACGGAATGCGGCTGTGAACTCCTCCCAAGTGATGTCCTGAGGGTTCACTTGCGTGGCACAGAAGTTCTCCCATCATTCTGGTAATGTTCCTTCCAACCGATGAGAAGCGTAGAGTACCTTCTCATTTCCTATGCATTGAGCTATGTGTAGCTTCCTATCAATTGACCTTAACTACCATCGGCTTCCAACGGATTCGCATTCCGGAGAAAGTGGGTGGATGAGTTCTCATAAACTCTGACAGTCTTGTGTTCTGGCGTTGTCCCTGATTGACTTGATTAGCAGTGGCCTGAGCAGTGACGTGCTGCATCTGTTGCATCATGGCATGCATCAATTGAGTCTGAGCAGCAAGAAAAGCTCCGAAATTCTGCATATCAATCGGCGGTCGGTGCTCCATCATTGGGGTTTTCACTGGCAAGAACCACTTCCACTGCCTCCAAGGTTTCCACGAGTGTTCACCATCTGTGGTTTGCTCTAGGTTTTAGAGATGAGAGGGAAACAAGAATAGACAAGTAGTATGGAACTTATGCGGGGCGAAAGGTGTAACTTAAGTCCAACTTTATTATTTTAATCAATAGTAACTTGGTATGGTTGCTTACAATGCCTAGGGGCCTTGCAACGCATACTGCACACTCAGCAAGCAATGAAAATCCAAATCGAACTAACAGTGGAGTCTAACGCCTAAAGGGTGACTCTTTATTCTATGACGCGACTCGGCGAAGGAGTCTCACTATAGAACCTACGCTCACTCATCGAGAAAGCCTCCACGGCCTGGATACGGACGCTGCGGCATAGGCGCGAAACGATCGCCATGTCCAGCAACTGTGTCATCTGTGGTAGTCGAAGAAGCAGTGTCCTCCTCAAGCTCCGGCTCCTCCGGGTCTGGCTCGTGTAGCTCGAGCATTGGCTCCGGCTCTGGTGCGTACAATGCCGTCTCTAACTCTCCAATCCTTTGCAGAAGGTGTGACACATACTCTTGAGCTTCCCGCCATCTGTTCTTCTCTGTCGTGATCTCCTTGCGGGCCTTCTGTAGCTCCTTGCTTGTATCATCGAGTACATCCTCCTGGGCGACAACAAGTCGTGCCAACTGTGTAACCATGGCATTCTCATCCTGAATCGCCTTTGGGTCAAGAAGGTTATTGCTGCGCGGATGATATCGGAACACCGTGCTCTCCAATTCTCTGGCGTAGATGCGGGTAATGTGTCGCATCGCTCGTCGTGACACTTCTTGGATACCCATCTGCATTGTAGACCTCCTGGCAGTGCAGTGTATCGGGCGATTGCCTGGGCCCTTCTTCCTAGCAGGTACCACAATCTTCACGTCACAAGCCTTGATCAATCCTGCTTGTCTGATCACTTCCACTTGGTATTGTGGCTTCTCAAAATCTCCGAGAGTCTGTAGCATACGCCACAGTTCCGCGGCGTGACCAACCTCCAGATCGACGTAGTTGAATTCTCCCTCCATCTGTCACAAGAGTGCTCACATAAGAACTCAAATTTTTTTTTAAATCGTGATAAGGTAAGGAAAAATTCAGCAAGAGATAAGAAAAAAGAGAAGGGGATAAGTCGAGATGTCATTTCTTGTCTTGACAAACTTTTAGCTTTACAAAATAGGTTTTATCCTCTCTACGACCTTTCTAGCTAGGGTTGAGCCTACGGTCAGTATGGCTCTGATATCACCTCTGTCGGGACCCGAATTTGCAAATCCGGACCCTCTGTGTATTCAGCACTAGTCCAGGAACGCGCTAGTGCACACAGTCTTAACATCGGTAAATATCACAATCATACCACTCGATACTAATAAAGTATTTTAATTAAATAGCCAAACTGGTTACTCGACCTTATAGTCAAGTTACAATTATACGCCACGCAGGGCGAAACTTATTAAGAGAAATAATAGCAGCGGAAAAATAAGATAACTTCGTGGCGCCATCCAGTATACCACAGGCAACTGACTGGGCTCGCTCCCTAAGTAGACGGTTCCTCTTGGAGCTCCTCCTCCAAAGCTGGTGTAGTCTCCTCTTCAACTGGTGTTGTATTGTGGCAAGGGTGAGTACTTGGTACTCAGCAAGTCATACACAGAATGCAAGCTAATATTCTATATGCACGGCTTGATACAAAGGAATAGCTCAAGGTATTTTTGCAGTAAGAGCATTTAGCAAGTATCATAAGTAGATTCGAAAGCAGTAGTAATAAGTAAAGCATAAATAACTTTTTAAAGGTTTAGTAAACATCTTTCCCATCCTAATCCACATTTCTATCAACATCATTACTAATCCAACCCAACCATCAAGTCCAAGTTATTTTCAAGAAAGTCTAACCCTTGACTGTAATTCCCGAGCGATGTCCAATACCGCGGACACGGCTATTCGAATAGATTTTACACTCTGCAGAGGTTATGCACTTTACCCACAAGATACAGTCAAACACCACAAAGGCGAGTTCCCGTAACAAAGTCTTTCGGAAACTTCTAACAATACAAGTAGTCCTCCCCGGTTGTTGCACACTAACCCTTCCCTTAGCTAAGGCGAAGTTTAGGCCAACCAACCGTTAGATGGGTACCTGGCGCGACCCAGACGCCCCCGCACAACTTACACAAAGGGTGTAGTTGACCTCCCGAGGTCCCACAGTGCACGTTATCAAAGAACTTAATCAACTAGGTCCGTCCCATTACAGACATGTGGTTGCAAGATTGACTCAGTTCAAAGGCTTGCAAGGTGAAGTCCTTAGGGTGACCAGGGCAAGACTACCCGAAGAACCAAAACAACATTCCCGGTGCCACAACTGGCCCACCCGATCGTTCTTGCCACATGCCCCGGTCAAAAGCTATTTATCAAACCCCAGTTGGTTACCATGCACCACGTGCCATCAACATCACATGATACCTTTCCAAAACAGGTTCAATATATCATTAAGTCAATATTAACATTTGATTGTCCAAAATCATGTCATGAGTACGAATGTGTCTAAGCCATATACTACAACGATCTACAAACCCATGTTGGCAATTTAGTAATATCCAACTAATAATCCACAACTAGGGTGACAAGGGGTCATGGCACATATTTAATTAATCAAGGTGTCATACAGCAATTTGGCATTTATCTAATTTTCCATAATTAAGTAAAGCATTTTCTATTTGAACTAGCATGCAATAATTTGAACCAAAATAGGTTTCAAAATAGGATCAACATGGTCAAAGCATAACTTGCCTTCAAAAAGTACTTGTTCTTGGTCTTGAGTTGGATCCTGAGTCAACACTTCTCCTTCGAAGCCTTCGGGCACTTCAACGTCTACTCGTAAAGCGTGCAAATAGCAATACACGAATAAACAATAGGCAAAAGCATCCCAAAACTCCAAATAAAATCCATAAACAGAGAGAGCATAATTTTATGAATTTTTAGGAACTGGAATCGTTCAAATCGGAGTTAAAATGCAAAAGTTATAATTATTTAATGTCTAAATAATCAATTAAATAATATTACAGAGAAACTTTAGTCCAAAAATTAAATAAAATTCATAATTAGGTAGATCTCAATTTTATACAAATTTAGAAATTTGAATCACTCAAATCGGAGTTGAAACGCAAAAGTTATAAGCGTTTGAAGTTTGAATCAAAATCTGAAATCATTATTTCGAATTAATAAATCATTTTCTTTTTCGGAAATTAATTATTGCGTCAGCGAGGACACATGGCAGCCTCTGATTGGTCTGCTGACGTCAACCGGTTCATAGACGTGGTCCATGGTTTGGCTCGGGTCTACCGTGGACCCGGTCCACGGCTCACGTGAGACTGACAGGTGGGACCACTCGGGTGACGTCATTCTTGGCGTCGGCGGGCTCGACCAGTCTTGGCAGTGGGACCATTGTGGCGTCATGGGTGACGCCATCGACGGTTGGGGTGGCCGCTGACATGCGGGCCCGCCATGACGTCAGCGTGACGTCATGGTGCAGTGTGGCTGGCCGCTGACATGCGGGCCCCGCGTGTCAGCGTCCTGCGCACGCGACGCAGCGTGGGCGGCCCGACCGCGGCGGTCGATCTCCGCCGCGTGGCTAGATCTCGGCCGTTGATTTGAAAATCAACGGCCCGGATTGGATTTGGACTCACGCGTTTGGGGTGAACGCGTTTGATCTGGACCGTTGGATCTAGATCCAACGGTCGAGATTGGATCTGGGATTTTTGGACGGGATCTCACCGTGAGATGACGTGGCGTGATCTGGGACGTTGGATCTGGATCGGACGGTTGAGCGAGCTCGGAGTCCGGCGATGGCGAGCGGCGGCGCTGGCTTACCGGGGTTGGGGACGACGACCACGGCAACGGCGTTTCGGGCGCGCTCCGGCGACGTGGGTGGTGCTCACCGACACGGCTTGCTCTCACGGTTCCGGATCTGGGGTCAACGGCGACGGAGGACAACGGAGACGGCGGCTATCGGCGAAATCGCGGCACCTTTCTCCTAACTCCGGCGAGCTCTAGCGGCGCAACCACGGCGGCCAAAGTAGGTGAGTTAGGGCTACGCGCGCAATGAAGCGGCTTCACGATGGCGGCGACGGCGCAATAAATAGAGCCCTCGGCGTCAGTGAAATGCACGGAAGCGAGACTGCTCCGTTCTGGCGGCGAGTCCGGCGGCGACTGGATCGGATGGCGTGGCAGCGCGCAGCCGTTGGATCGAGATCCAGCGGTGCGTGAGTTTGGGTTGGTCGGTTCGGGCGGTGGCTGGCTCGGTCGGGCTCGGGTCCGGCGACGTGGCTCAATCGTGGCCGTTGGATCTTGATCCAACTGGCCACACGCTGTAGGGTTCGGCCGAGTGGGTTCGGCTCAACCACGGGCTCGGTCGGGTTCGGCCGGACTCGAACTCGAGTCCGACTGCCTCGGTGAGGAACAAGAATCGATCTTGGCTTCGATTTTCCAAATGATTTAATATTTAAAATAATTTCCAGTAATTCATTTAATTCAAGAAAAATAGCAAAATACTCAGAAAAATTCTGAAAAATACTTTGGGGCATTTTGGACTCAAATAAAATATTTCCAACAAAATTTTATTTGCAAAGTTAAATTCTTTAATTATTTCAAAATGGAATAAATTCAAATAAATTCTAAATAAATCCAAATAAATTCTAGAAAATTCCAAAAATTCACCAAAGTGCCAAATCACACATAAATTTAAGAAAAGCAAAATTTTGGGGTTTTACAATTTTTACGGTGAATTTGAGAAGTTCTGGGTTGACATTTCCTGACTTGAAATTTTATAGTTAAAATTTTTTGAATCGAAAGTTTTCTAAGTTGACACTTTCGATTTGAAACTTTTTGAGTTGAAACTTTCTGATTTGAATTTTTTTATTTAAAACTTTTTCGTGTTGAAACTTTCTGAGTTGAAACTTTTACGATTTGAAACTTTTCGAGTTAAAATTTTCTGAGTTGGAACTTTCTGATTTCAAAGTTTTTATTTAAATGTTTTTGAGTTGCATTTTTTTCTAGTTGAAACTTCCTAGTTAAAATTTTAAAAGTTTAAATGCTCTAATTTTAAAATTTTGTATTAGAGAGGGAAGAAAGGGGTGGGAGAAGTGTGTAGAGAGAAGGGAAAATAGAGATAGACGAAGGAGATGACACATATTATCCTAAAAATGTCTTTAAATTTGTTTATTTGAGCTTAACCTGGTACCCGTATATAGAAAGACATCATTTGCTAAGCCGCCTTGACCAATCTATGAGTTGTCTCTACGGGTTGGGTTTGGTCGGCGGAAAAAAAATCGGTGGAGCCGGTATGCAAACCTCTTCCCGTGTATACCTGACGCTGATTGATGCCACGTGGACATCCCTGCCTTCCAACGCTCGCTGGATCACCACGCACACTTTGCCTAGGAACCGAGCCGCGTCCATCGCCTTGGCCTGGGAGCCGAGCCATCCAACACCTGGGATTGAATATCAGGTATGTACAAGAAGAGGTTTACATACTGGCTTCACCAAATTTTTTTCCTTGCCGGCTTGGGTGGGTTGCTTAACCCATGTACATCTCTTGAAGACCATACGAAGGCTGTCACATAACCAATGGTTCAATTCAGTGCGCTCATAAAAAAACCGTGTCCCTCGATGTGCCCATGAATCCATGACGATCCATCTAGCTAGAGCGTTAGTTCTTGTGGAACCGCGTGTAGCGGAGGCAGGAATTTATAAAAGATACGACGAGCTTCTCATGCGTACGGTTTCAGATTGCAGAAACAGAAACGATTTCAGTTTTTTGGTAGAAATATTTCAGTAGAATTAGAATCATTGTCGGAAACCGTTTGGCTAGCTGTCTATATTCTATGAATCGGGGTGGAACGGAGTTGAGGGCGATTCGACCTCGACGTGAAAAAAATAAGAAATGATCCGAGGAGAATCGTTCCGAGCTTTAGCCCGTTTGACTGGATTTCTCCCGGCTTCTAGTAGAAACAGACCAGTTCTAAATTGCCAAAAAGCACCTAAGAGTACTACCAAGTTTGTTATGGCAAAATTAAGTACTAAGCGCAAAGCCTGTTTGGGCTGCGCATTGGAAATCGCAGCAATAAAAAAGAGGCACATCTTTTTCCTCGCGGCTTAGACGAAAGTGAAGAAGCACTCATCGCCAAAAAAAGAAAGAAAGTGAAACACATGCTTTGTAGAATGGAGGCAGCAGTGTGCCGAAGTGTGTGTACCGTGTCGCAGCTGTGACTCGTACAGTGACCGCTGCAGCAGTGCGTGCAGACACAGGCACAGCACATCCGGATCATGGTAGAAAGCTACTCGCGGAAACAGAAATGGCCCAGCTAGGCCCAGCTAGGCCCAGCAAAGCCGCGCAAAGATCAGGCCTAAGTTTTCGCCGTCAGGCCGTGGGCAATGGCCAGCTAGGCCTAGCCTACGCGCGGCTCGGCCTCTCTCACCCTCCTCCGCTCAGACAGGCGCACACAGACGCGAGACAGGCGAGCACGGCCGCATCCCCGCACCAGCAGCTCCGCGCACTCGCGCTGCCCGCCACCCCGCTGCGCCCTCACCAATCGCCGCCGGCGACGCGCGCCGCCGTGTGCACGCGCATAGGGGCATTGTCCCCCCGCGCACGCCCTCCCAGCTCCCCTCAGCTGGCGGCCGCGGCTCACGTGGGGCGGCCCGGCGCACGCGCACCGGAGGGCCTGCCAGATCGGCGCGCTCCAGATCTAGTGATTTCGGTGGGAGCCTAGGTGAGGCGATTCCTAGAGTGTTCAGAATGAGGTGTTTTTGGTCTAGTTTAGTGTTCGCCAGTACAGCAAATCTGTAGCTGCATAGCGCATTTACTTCGCATTCCTCGGGCATTTTTGTCGGGAAAAATAGGGATGCTATCTTTTCTTGCTCTAGGACTGCAAAGTGATTAAATGCTGGTAAATTAGAGCTGTTCCCAAAAAATAGCACATACTTGAGCTGGCGCTGGCGGTTTTCACAAAGCTCTTGGATGATACACATGCTCCTCACTTCCGCATATAGTAGCTTTCCAAGAGTAGAAAGCTACTTAGCAATGCTTTCTCCGGTCGGTTCTTCTAATTCAATCGCCAAAAAAAAAAGGTTCCATATTAGCATCCAGCAAGAGTTCGACTGCTTGCTAAACACTACTCCCTCCGGTCTGGTAATATCTGTCGTTTTGGACATCGACACGGTCTTCAAAATACAACTTTGACCGCTAATTTTTATTATAATATATTTATAAAACCCAATAAAATTATAATATTATGAAAGTACTTCTCGAGACAAGTCTACACATATAATTTTTATGTATCCAATTTAAATATTTAAAAATAAATTGTTAGTCAAAGTTTCGGAAGTTTGACCATCACTATGTCCAAAACGACAGGTATTACCAAACTGGAGGGAGTAATGATTCTATTTATCATCACTTGTCAGAGGTTCCTTGTGCAACCTGCACAGCGATTTAAGATTGTGCAAGATTAATGTGCAAGGGTAACACTTTGACAGCATGGGACTCGGCAAATAGGGTCATGCAATATGTTGAAATATGGGAAGAACGATCACCTTGTGGTTGGGTGTTTTATGTGTAGATGTGAGACTAATAGGATAAATGGTTACTTCTAAGGGATTTAAGGTTGTTTTTTTGTATCTTTTCATTCTTTGTTCTGGGACTTGGGGATTTCCTTGATAGGCAGCACCTTTTGGATTCTTGTTAATTCTGGTATTGATACCTAAGAAATGGTTGCATCGGGGGTTCATGTGCAAGAAATAAAAAATTATCTTGTTTGTTCAAGGGGGTACTTTTTACTATATGGTTGTCAGTGAGATGATAAGGAGATACTTCATCACTTCCCTGTGTCTGTTTTCCTTGGTTGTTTTCATTTGATATCAGGATGATACCTAGAGTTTCAGAATCTGTAGTAGGGAAGAAAGTTCTTTCTAGAAAACCAATTGCTAAGTGATGTTTTATTGCGTAATCTGGGTTGCATACTAAACATAGGAAATTTACACGTACATGGCAACTCTCTCTTCGATTTCCCAAGTATGCTTTCAGCTCAATTAATTTGAATCACACCGTAAAGTCGAGTGGAAAGAACATCTGTATCTGTATATCTTAAAAGAAGGCAACATCGTTGAACACATACTACCTCATACCTGCAGAAAATACACTGTTAGAAAAACTTTCTTGGTGAGTTGAGCTATAAATGGATAATTCTTTGGGAAAAATTCTTGATCATATGCTTGTTTATATTCACTAAAATGGTAACTCTTTCACATTGTTTTCTTGAGATTTTTAATGTTACTACAGTAGCATTCATCTTACATATATCTGTACAGGCTTCTTACCCTGTTTGTTTGGTGCGGTGCTACTGCCTCCAATGATCCTACGAGTAGAGTTCTTAAATTTCTGCTGGAACTGAGGACCTTGTACACATAGCCTCATGCAGGCACTTACTTCTTCAAGATAAAAAAAATGGAGAGTTCCAGCTCTGGTTCTTGTCCACAGGGTGAGTGGCTTTTTACCCATTTCTATTGCGTGCAGGAGTTATTGCCTATCTGCATATAGTTATACACGTTAATTTTTTTTTGTGTACCTCTTAGAAGTTTCTCATGAGCCGGCAGAAACTAAAGGGAAAATTACCAAGAATATTATATATGGATGTAAAAATATGGGAACTTCTAATTCTTAATGCTAAAGCTACTTAAGGAATATATATCCACTTTTGATGCACATGGATGTCTAACCTAGGTTGGAGCCATATCAGCACTGACATCAGCGTGACATGGTACAAACATGTGACATTTTTTTCTTTGAATTACTGATATGGCAACATGGCTTTACATTTGAAAAGAAACGAACAATTATTTGTTTGACTTACCTTGCCACTACATCTGCACTATATAAATCTACAGTGTATCGTTTTACATACCAACATACATGGACGCTTCAAAAGTTAATGCTCAATAGCATGGTTGTCAAGGCGACAAGTTGAGACGAGGCGCCAGCCAAGTGCATGGACGCCTAGGCGAGGATTAGGCAACCAAAGAATGTTCCAGCACTATCAGTGTTACCCCTTAGGCAATGTAAAATTCACGGTGTTACAAACACAGAGCAAACAACCATCCATAGAAGATCTTAGCCCAATAACAAAAAAATGAGACTACGAGCTTGGTGGTCAGCCCAAGCAACAGTGCCCTAACCCTAAGTTAGCTTCCACAGTCCAAGACCATCTCAGTCTCTCAAATCTTTGACTCCTCACCTGCCGCTCCTCCTCTCGCGCTGCGTCGCCGCCCGGTTCTCCCCCACTCCTCGCCTGCCGCTCCTACTCTCATGCCATGCCGCCGCCCGAGTCCCCCCCCCCCTGCCGCGTGCATTGCTTTGCTCCTCGCCAGCACCGCCGCTCCTCTACTCCGCCACGCCTCCTCTTGCGTCGCGCCGCTCCTCCTCTCGCAGCATGCCACCGCCCACTGCCCCTCTCGTGCTTGCGGCTGTCTCCGCACTTCTCAACGACGACCACGGTGGCGAGTTGGCGCGACGCCTGGAACGTCCAGGTGGTCATCTTTCCCCGATTAGGCAAGGCAACGAGCCATGGCAGGCGGCCGCCGGCGACTAGACGCCTAGGAGGCGACAACAATGCTTAATAGTTTCTATCCATCTTTAGCATAAATTTTTCTTGTAAATAACAAGGTATGCTACTTACTGAACACTTAGGTTCAAAAAGACAAGTTTAATGGTGTTAATACCACCATTTTAGGGTTGCGTCAGAGTGTGTTGAGGCTGTCTCTAGTATTAGATTCTTGTTGAACACTGATATGTGATTGTGTTGTAACCTAGTGGCTAATTGTTTGTTGCTCTAGTTGAGTGATGTTATTTGGAAATGTATCTCTTTTTTTATATATAATTCAAGCTAAGTTTCCCAACGATATATTTAAGTGAAGTTTGTGGTTTTGTGCTGCTTCTTGAAAATTTTCAAACTGCAGTCAATTTAGGGGGGATTTGGAGGCTGGCTTATGACCCTATTGTAATGGATAGTGATATTCCTAGTCATTTGGCCATTATAATCAATTAATCATGGCCACGATACTGGAGAGTGGAATGATAGGTAATGAACTCCTTTCGCTGTGAGGAACTGAGGTACACTTTACTGTGGGTTGTTTAGGAGATGTTCATTATGTGGAGGTTTACGCGCAGCTCATTTTAATAAATGTCCATATGCAACTGAATTATTGAAGTGCATTCTGTGATCTTTGCAATTACTATCTTCAATGAGCCATGCTAAAATGAATATTGCATTGCAGGTACAGTGTATCATTGGTTTGTATTGTTTGCAGTTTGGCTTTGTGGCAGTCAGCATGTTCTGTCTCAGAAAACAACACTTGAACCAAAAGACAAATTCCTTCTGTCTGACCCTCCTATTGGTCTCTATGATCCAGTAGATATTTCACCATCTGTTCTTCCACACAACACTAACCCAGTTGAACCACTGTCACCAATGTATCCGAACTACACATCCTATGATCCGGTATTGACTGGGAAATGCCACGTAAATTTTTCTGCACTCTCTTATATTATAGACAAAACAGCATCTGATTGTTCCATTCCTTTAGCACCACTAGTTGCAGATGTTATATGTTGCCCCCAAGTTAATAGCTTGATGAATATTTTCCAAGCTGCATATGGTCATGGAAACAATACGCTAGTTCTCAACCAGGCCGCAGCAAATGCTTGTTTCTCTGACATTATGAGCATAATTTCAAGCAAAGGGGCAAACACCAACATCCCTGAGTTATGTACTTTGAGGCCATCAAATCTTACTGATGCTTCTTGTCCTGTGAAGGATATTAGCTCATTTGAGAGAATAGTTAACGTAAGCAGGCTCCTAGATGCATGCAGCAGCGTTGACCCACTGAAAGAGTGCTGTAGGCCAGTTTGCCAACCTGCAATAGTGGAAGCAGCGGTTCGCATATCCTCAGGTGGGGAAAGCATGTTTGGAAGTTCTAACATACCCGGAAGTGCTGTTGAGGTCAATGTTGTTAGCGACTGTAAAGGGGTGGTTCTCTCCTGGTTATCTATGAAGCTTTCATCAGACGTCGCGAACACGGCTTTTAGAGTATTATCTGGTTGCAAGGTGAACAAAGGTATGTGGTGTCACACTTTCTTTTGTTTGGTTTGGGTTGATCCTTTGATGGGATATTTGACTAATGCTAATTGCTTGCTTGGGCTGCTGGGTATACCAAAATGTTACCAAGTTTGTCATACTTAAATTACAAGTACCTGTTATGTTTGACTTTCACCTTGTGTCATAACTGCTGGGTGCTTAATGCTGTCAGTTTCATCATCATCATGCACGGCACCAGTGAATTAGCCGACTCTTATTCTAAATGATGCAGTTTGTCCACTGGAGTTTGATGAACCTTCTTCAGTTGTTAAGGCATGTGGCAAGGCATCTTCTTCAACGCCCTCATGCTGCGTAGCATTGCAGTCTTACATTGCAACTAGACAGAAGCAGATATTTGTCACAAATCTGCAAGCAATTAACTGTGCAACCATGTTTGGATCAATGCTACAGAAAGCTGGTGTAGTGGATGATATTTATGGGCTTTGTGATATTGACTTAAAAGATTTCAGCTTGCAAGGTATGCATAGAAGACATGAGAGCTTATCTTCAATCTTTGCTTCATATTGGAATACTTCATAACTTTGTTTATTTTCTTTGGCATCATTCTCCGATTGGAACAGCTTTTGGGCAGCAAGGTTAGTTTTGTTCAACCAACTTATTTGGAAAATACATGGATCAGCAGAGTGCTAACATAAATCTTCCTTTTCTAGGCTGTCTACTTCGGAGCTTACCTACAGATATTGTGTTTGATAACATTACAGGCATTAGCTTCACATGCGATTTGAGTGACAACATTGCAGCACCATGGCCATCCTCATCGTCTCTTCAATCCTTGTCACTTTGTGCTCCAGGTGAGGTCCTGAATCCCTTTTTAAGGGGTTACAGAAATAGCATCCATCCACCTTTTTTAACCGTGAAGTTTTTATTCCATGGCCATTTTTGGGTCAGCATTTAAAAAAAATGTTCTCATACTTACACTGCCCTTCTCTCTTTTGGTTTCAGAAATGTCATTGCCTGCACTACCTGTCTCGCCAACATCTGGAAGCTCAGGTACTTGCATTTTATTGCTAATACAATCTTATAGCTCTCTCTCTCTCTCTCTCTCTCAGATCTTGACTGTTTTTACCATGAATAGCTATAACCCCAGCCTTTTGTCAGCAAATTGAAATAACATAGTTATGACAATAGGTATCTCCAGGACGGGAATCAGGATTTTGCTGCCTGTTGTATTCCTCACCATAACCATCTCCATCTGAGAAACGTTTCAGCTAGCGAGCCAGGAGCTTTCTTACCCCCCGTCGTATTTTTTTTCCCCTCTGTGCAGGCCCACGTGTAAATTTAATTGCATTACATTCTTGTAAATGAGCCTTTCATTCCCTTTTTGTTCGGTGGATAGCATTGTTGTTGTGTGTTAGAGAGGAGTGTTGTACCGTGTGAGGTCTGAACTCTGAAAGTACAATTCTAGACTTGGCTGGGCACCAAAAAGAAACTACACTGCCTAGGTATGGATCAACGTAATCGGTAATGTCACTCCGACACTGACCGTCAGGCCTACTTCATCCATTTGCAGAGCTCTTGCAACGAAATTCCACATAAGCTGAAATACGCTCAGGGATTCTCACATTGTATCCAACAATGATAACTAGGGGTGAAAACGGATCGGATACGGTCGGATATTACTGTTCCCGTATCCTAACCCATATTTTTTTTTCCGGATTCGGAATCGGATACGGTAAGACCGAATACGGATACGAATATGGATATTTCGGAGTTTCGGATATGGTAATGTCGGAGCGGATACATACCGGATTCGGTTCGGAAACGGATAATACAAACGGATACATACTTGTTGAAACATTTGACAAATTCATATATATTACATAAATTTGACAACTCACACAACACAAGTATAACAAGGTATCAAATTCATACATAACTTGAACAATTAAGTCCCGCTCACCCACAGGCCAACACACTGAATTCATGCGGTAGCGGCGTGGCATGAGGCTCAAGCACTAGGTTAGTTTTCGGGTTGGGGAATCGAATGGGGAGGCAAAGATCGAGGCTTGCGAATCGAATGGGAAGCCCTTGACTCTTGAGTCTTGACTTGAGTACTGAGTACTTGTTTTGTTGATTCGGATATCCTGGTCGGATAATATCCGGTTACCATATACCGTAGCTATTCTGGCCGGATATCCCGTCTATCAGATCCGCATCAGATCCGTAGCAAGTATCCGATGCATCAGATCCGAATCCGGCCGGATACGGAATTTTTTTCCCGGATACGGTTTTTAACGGATTCGGTACCGGATCGGTCGGGATTAACCCGTACCATTTTCACCCCTAATGATAACCAGTAACATAACTGATGAGCAAACGTCGCCGCTCACCAAACAATGCCGAGTACTAACGAATCAGATTAGTTAGAATTTAGTTATACTTTCGCCGGCGGTATTGTTAGTAGAAATCATGTGAGGGGTAGTAGTGTAATTAGCCATTTTCTTTAATTTTGAACGCATGTGCATTAATCATGTGTTGTTACGTCTACGGCTAGAGCGCTTGCGTGACTCCAACGGCCAATTGCAGTTCGAGCAGAACCCAAATAAATGGCCTAGAAAGTTCATCTGCACGGACGCTCGAGATCCTTGTATTGATTTCTCTGTTGATGTGCCCGTCGTAGTGATATCCTACGGATCGCAGCACCTGCGACTACAATTGGTAGAGACTGGGTGAGCCAACAAGCGTGACCTTGCAAGAAGAGACGGATATAGGACAGAAGGAAAGGAAAGCAAAAATACAGGACTCGACAGTAGCTTGAAGAATTGTAAAGCAAGAGACAATTCGGATTTAGAAAATAGCCAAGCTATACCTCAAACTGAGCATCCGAAGAGGTTTTGGCTTGGAGATGCCCAACAAACAAGACAATAAAAACTGTTGGTAACTGTGAGGAACCGGGAGAGCGCTGGTCGCACCACCGTCAATAGGAACCTAGGCTAGATAGCGAAGGCCGCAGCGACGTCACAATTCGGGAGTGCGACGATCGCGGCATCAACAACCAGTAGGGCGGAGGCGGAGGCGGAGGCCGAGGCGTCGTCAAGAACCGGGCTGGCGGCAGCAGGAAAAAAAAAAACAAAGGATAGTGCCAACGAGTAACACAGGGTATGGTCAAAAGTCTATAATACAATGTAAATTAGATCTAATTTCTACTACCACTATTTACTATCAATGTTATGCACCGTAAAATTTCTCAAGATAAAATACTGCATGCAGTAGTATAAATTGGTCACAAGCCTGGCCAAAAATCCAAGATAGGCCACATAAACATTCTTCAGTTCTCTTCTGCAGAGCTTACAATGTACTGTAGTCAAGGAAGACGAGCAACTGCGCCACTACCACCCATCTTCCCTTCTGCGATGGTGAAAAATCTGGAGGAAGTACAAGACCCTTACCAAAGAGGTGGCAGATCAAAGTAAGGATAGTATCAGCTGACATGCATTTCATCAGATCATCACTTTTTGAGAGCCCACCAAAGCAGCCACATCCTGGTCAGGAGTGACTTCTAAATGGGAGGCAAGATCTCAGGTGTCAGGCATAAGCACTTTGAATGTTATGAGGATGATTAGGGAATTAATCAAGCTAGATGAGTGTTTCAACATTTCATGTTTCCCGTTGCAAGACAATGTAGAGACGAATAGATTCATGTGTGAATAACATGCCATGTTTTTGAACGAATATTGGCTACTGTTACACTACATATTCAATTCAACGGTTCATAGGTCTGCTGGGACAACGGCTACAACCGTATCGATTGTTCTGTTGATTTTCGGCGCTGCAAGGGGGATCCATCTTCAGCTTCCTGTGGGGCATTTGACCCGCTCGAAGATGGCTTTGCGCCAGCTGAAATGATATTCTTGAACCAAGTTCCCTGGAAAGTAGGGCCGCCTCTATTTTGGTTACCTGGTGACTCTGGCGAAGCTTGATTTTTTGAAGCCAGGCCTGCCATAAATCTGTATGCTACTCTACTGGCGTTGACAATTTCTGTTTTAGCCTGCCTGAACTGCAAAACATAAAGCCGCAACAAGAAAAATCATGTCAAGGAAAATAATACGCAATATGTATAAGGAAGATACAATAAAGCATAGAATCACAACGAATCCTACTTCATCTGATTGGAATGCCTACCATGGGCCTATAATAACATTTCACATAAACAAAACTCCAAGCATTAATGCAAATCCATGCAGCATAAGAACTTCTAAACATATATGATATTTGAGGTGTGGAACTGTCTACATTATCTTGATGAGAAAAACATATGTCTAGAACCATGCAGTCAACATTGGATTCTTGGCATTAACACCTAAGACATGCAGCATGTTTAATTTACCAAGGCAAAATGCCAACAATGTTATAGAAAGAGATGGCTCCCGAATGCTCATGAGTCAAAATGACAATGATCACTAAAGCAAATCAAAATTTTCATGACAAGCAGTCACAGAAAAAAATAAGAGTGGAGGTAATCACAATGGTCCATGGATATGCTTAGTGAAGGCTAGGATTAAGCAAACCATAAATGTTGAATTATATTGAGTACCAAGATATGACTGATATGAACCAATTATGACAAGCATTTGTAACATTTTATCACAAAAATCCATTGTTTCATTATATCATATTTGAAAAAAAGGGGAGAAATAAATTTGCTATTTCTGGTCGATATGCCATTAAACTTCCTTACAGGTTGTCATAATAATGTAGTGCTATTACGATATATCTATGCAACACAGAAACGACTCAAACTTAACTAGAAACAGTAATACAGTGTGCCAAAGTAAATAATCATGCTCAACAAGATAGTCAAGGAAACAGCGATGTTGCTATTGGAAAACAAAGAGAAACAAAATATACACACCTTAACTGCTGTATTCTCAGCAACAACCACAGCAGTATCACCAGCATTGGCAAACCGATTAACCCAACCTGCAGGATTTAAAATAAAAGTTCAGCCAAACAAAAAAAAAGCTGTGTCTATGCCATTTCAAATATGAAGAGAAATACTACCATGCTAGCAACACTGGCTACGATTTAAGCGAATGTCATCGACTTCACCCTAGGGGCGTATATGGCTAAGCTTAAAATTTCCGTGCACTAATCAGGTTAGTGCACCTAAGTGAGCTCATCAAGTTCCAAAGTCAAGTCCTACTGCAATGCTATATTAGTTTTCATACACTAATCCTCAAGCTTCAGGTGTGAGGGAGCACCAGTTGATCTACCCGTACATCAAAGTACTATGATTGACAATGATCTTAAGTTGAGCTCAAACTAGGCCCGACTTGGTCCAATTGGCTCCACTTGGCCCTGGTATATGTACATTGGATGCTACGAGCCCTTAATCTATCATCCAATGATGAAAAACCTGACTATAACTTACCATACTTTTCATTCACACCCTCGTCCCCCCACTCCAGAACTCCTCAAACCCTACATGCTTACAATATTTACAAACTAACATAGAGTTGGAGCGGAAGTTAGATAGCTCCTACGTACTGGTTATAGTAGTAGGAGGCCAATGGCACAACTTCCATCCCCTTTCAGGTGCATCCCCTCTAATTCTTAGACAATTGACACCACCAAGCGAAGGTAATTCATCCTACTAGCCTGAACCACACTCATTCCAATTGCATCCCCTCTCCTCCCAAGACAACTCCAATCCAAGGCAATCCCTACCGCTTAACCTGCCAAACCGCTCATCGGCCCTCTAACAAGTAACTCCACACCTAAAGTTGAGTTCAGCACCATCGAACCTCTATAGCACAACTTCCCACCACATTTCTAGCTGAGTAGCAACACCAGAAAACTGTATGTCTATCATTTTCCCCTCAGTGTCCAATTCACCCTCAGTTTATTTTCCTAGTCAAGCCGATGTCTTTAACTAAAATGGGGCAAATGATCAATTGCACCAACTAAAACGGGGTAAATCATCGATTCTCCCAAATTGGAATCCTCCCACCGATATCGACAAAGTTGTGCGTTTTTGTTTTCACTAGAGGATTGGTATCCGTTTGGGGCCAGATATACATTGCACAGCGAACAGCAAGTCCAGTCTCTAATCAGAACAACAGAGCTGCGAATCTCCTCTCCATACCTGGAAGCTTGGGGACGCCGAGCCTCTCGCAGAGCACGTCGCAGAAGTGGTTGCAGTTCCTGGAGAGGAGGTCGTAGGAGTGGCCCGGCCATTCTCGGCTGAGCTCGCGCAGAATCCGGTTCACGGTGGCGACGGTGCACTCCGTCTCCCCGAGGACGATGCACTCGCGGTAGGTGTACATGGGGTTCTTCCCGACGGGGCAGCTGAAGACGCCGCTGCCATTCTCGCAGAAACCGAACGACCACTCCTCCTCGCCATAGACCTGCACCAGGATCGAGAAGGCGAGTGATTAAGGGATCTGGAGAAGGGGGGAGGAGGTGATCGAGCAACGCGTCGCCGGGATCTGGGCTGGTGGGAGGAGCTGCGGGGAGGGGAGGGGACCTGGACGGCGCTGTGGAAGATGCCGCCGAGGCCGATGCGGTCCTTGAAGATGCGGTTGATCTGGAGGATGGTGTTGTTCGTCTTCTCCGAGTCGCTGTTCGTCACGTCATACACGTGGAGCACCACCTCCTTCATCTCATCGACGACGAGCAATCCCCTCCCGCTCCTCCTCCGCTGGCGGCGGCGGCGAGTGCTGCGTGAATGTATTGAGAGAACCGGAGAGGGATGGTAGTTGGTTGCTTGCCGGTGGGGTGGCCACGACCTCGGCTTGGGTGTTCTTATCGACTCTGGGATCGGGGAAATTTCGAGTTAGGGTCACTAACGGTTGGGCCCCGGCCACCAGCTTTCGTTTTTTCTCCGGTCACATTCCAGCGAGCAGTCGGGAATTCCCTGCGTTTGTTGGACTTGGAACCGATCGAAACACGGAAATCTTACGCGTTACTTTTTGCTCAGCAAATCGTGAGCTTCTTGCGAATTTTTTCTATTTTATCTGTTTCAAATAGGCTATTAGAATCTTGTGTCTGTCTATGCATTATTCAGAAAATTTTGATTGATTTCACTCACAAAATCATTTGTTATTTTTTTTTACTATTGGATCAGGCCTGGTTATAAATTCAATGGCCACAATTATCCTTGTAAATCCAACCCGCCCATCGACTACTCTCCTCCTCCTCCTCCTTACTCAACAGCCGATTACACTCACCCCATCACCGCACTACCGCCTCATCGGCCCCTCAACCTCCATCCTCGCCGCTTTTGCACCTGATGTGGTTGCCGACGCTGAGGGCGGCGTTGACACCACCTCCACCCCCACTGTCACTATCCTTTTTTTCCCATCTTCGACGGCTCACGCCATCGGATCTATCGCCCCAACCTCCTTGCACTGTCTTGCACCATGAAATATGCCCGCCAACCCTGCCCACTATCAACTACCAACCAAGCCCATGGTCGACGGTGCACTCAATGTTCCGTCGTGACCATCACTAATCATCGAATTACTCCTGTTGTCTTAAGCTCCCTGTTCGCGCCAAAAACGTGAAGGGGGTTTTAGGCCTCGAACACACAAGACAAACACCGGGTTCGCAGAGCGTGCCAGTCGATTTGACCTGAAATCGACAAGGTAGAATTTGTAATTTGATCGAAGCCGACAAACAAGGATCTATCGGCTTTTCACTAGTCGGCAAGAACCGATTAGGAGATAACTAGATCAACCGGTTACAGTTGATCCGGATACAAGGTAAAATCGGCTTCGGGAAGGCGATGCGCAACAAAGCGAAGCAAATCGAACCTGGTGAAATCGGCTAAAATCAACAATCGGCGATGCGCACTATGTTGATTCCGTCGACTTGCAAAGAAATCTATAAAGCTAAAGCAATGTAAAAGAGAGGTGTAAAAAGTAGTAGTTGGAATTGATTGATTATCTCCGCTTGGCGCCCCTTTTATAACACGCCGACCGATCCGAAGTTGTACATGGATACGGTGTATTTATCCAGATCGGCCTTTTATCCAATTTTCTTTCCTTTTAGAAACGGATTCCTTTTCCGAGCCGACACGATTCCTTTCAGACGATACTTCTATTTTTAGACCGATTCCAATACATACCGAATTTTGGTGCAAACATATGCCCCCATTTTTGAAAGGTAACTTGTTATCTTTCAAAATCCCTTCGCCTTTTCGTGATCGGCTTGTCGCTTAGGATTCACCTTGGTAACTTCCCCATTAATGGCGCCAGCAATCTTCTCGGCGTTTTCAATGCAAAGAATCGTTCGCCTTTTCACCTTTTTCACCGAGGTATAAATATGAGACCCCCTGCAGTCATTTTCACCTGGCGTGCTCTCGTTAATCCCGAAATCGGCTTTCCTCCGCTTCAACCCTTCTTCTCATAGCATCGGGCTGAAATGGACGATCTCGTACTTGTTCCGATCCCAGATAGCGATCATCAAGATTTCCTAGGTCCTATAGGAACCATAGAACCTGACATCACATCGGAGACGAAATCCCTAGACTCCCTTTATCGGCTCCTGGTTACAACATCAACGAGTGGTCCAAAAGTTTTAGGGCTTGGCCGACACTCTCAAGGGCCGGAGGTCCCGGTACATTAGAGTATCGGCCCAAAAGAGAGCAGAGTGGGAAGGTATGGGCATTGGCCGAGTGTATCCCCATGTCCTTAGTCGCTCCGAACCCAACGAATCTTTAGTAGCCGCTGCTCGCTATTTTTGGCCTGACTCTTTTAACGCCTTCTTTTTCCCAACCGGTCCCATCGGCCCAACCCTTTTAGACATGGCCGAATTATCTTTGTCTTAGGCCTGATGGAGAACAAATATCGGCTTTTAGTGGGAAACCTCAAGATAAATTGACCGTAAAAAAGGGAGAAGGTTGGTCTAAATACATCCAAAATAACAACAAAGTAACCGCCCTCAGATCGGATGAAGAACACGTAGCCTTTATCAACTTATGGTTAGACCGATTCCTATTCTCGTGGCGCTTTCCTTAGGACCAACCCAGTCTATCAATTTATGTCGAGCAACTAGTTATGGGTCGCCGGCTATCTTTAGGGAAATCCTTGTCGAGCGCCAGTATACCATATGATGCATATCATCGAGAGTCGGCTTTTACCGGCAATGGTTCCTATGTCGCCTGTGAATGTTGGCGGCCCTCTTTGGTTTATCCAGATTTGGCTTTACTGCGCTTTTGGCCGCCTCATTATCCGGACCCTTCTGATGAATCGGCTTTCCCAACGGAAGACTTTCCGAGGGTGCCGCCCTCAGTATTCCAACCTAGCCGATCCTCAAAGTAAAAATTTACCATGTGTTCATCCGATGAACAAAAATCTCTCCGCCGGCTTCCATAAATATTTGTCCTTTTCTTGCATCTTAACCAAGCCTCTTTCAACTCAGAGATTTCTTTCGTATAGCCAATTAGCCGATCTCCCGTGGCCTTCTTTTCTTCGTTTAAACTCGACAGCCTCCCTAATGCCCCAATCCACTCTCGACCGCTTCCTCGCTGATTTCCCCTTGCATCCTTCACGCCGGCTTAAGTACTCAAACAGTAACATTTCACCGACATATGAATTCTATCATCCTTCGCTTTATGCACGCCACTGGTTTTGGACAAACCATTCCTTGCTTTCCTTTGCTTAGGATGATTAAACCACGAAACAAAGTAACCAACTCTACTGCGGCGGATCTTATTATTGAGCTAGCCGATGAACTCCATGTGGTAGACTTGCCCTTCCTTGTGTTAAATACGCGTCGATCGGGCCAATTTACCACATGGTGGGCTTCTATAGCTGAGGCACTCTTATGGAGGCGCACTATTCCCGAGGTCCTCGTCCTCTTTTCTTCCCGGTTTTCGAGAGCCGACAGAGACCGTTGCTGGGTCTAGCTCGAGTTCGAGCGATGCTAACTCGTCTCTAGAGGTATTTTCATTTTGGTGTTTTATTAGAATAAGATTTTCATCGGCTTAACCATATTTTTTTTACCCTTTTCAGACCAGCAAGAGATCAACCCCAGCGCAAGCCGACGGCCGACGATCGCTTAAAACGGCAAAGGTCATCGAATTCTCTTGCCGGTTTATCTTCCGCACGCTGGGGGTCAATAGCCCATCAGCCTCGATCTTGCCGCCCCGCACCAAAAGTACGTCAATTTTGTTCGGACTTCTTTTGTAGGCGAAGTCTTCATGCTTGCCGTCGGCTAACCCCATGTTTATAATTTTCGTGAGAAGAAGAGCCGTAGAGTCGCCAATCAAGTTTATCCCCAAAACTGCGGTCGTGATGCAAAGAAGATCCCCGATCGGATCGGCTACTGCGGTTAGCTTCCGATCCTTATCTTGACCCTTTGTTTTTGTTCCTTATCTTATCGTAACGCATCTTATCGTAACGCATTTCTCAGGAAACCCCTTCCGTTCAGTTGTTAGAAGCCGATGCATAGAAGACCCAGACGGATGTGCTGGTCTTGCCGGCTCTGGCTCCTGCTCCGTCACCTCCGAAACCTGCTTCTGACCCAGCTCCGTCGATGGACTTAGCCGATCTCTTAGGCTTCTCTTTGGATGAGCTCGACGACCCGTATGTTGGCCATCGACGACTATCCTACCGACATTCAACGTATCATTGTTGCCTCTGCGCCAAAGATCTCGCCGCGTCATCGCTGAACCGGTATGCAAGAACGTCTTAATCGCCTTCTTGATGAAGTGTTGCAGCCGAGGCAGCTCTTCCGCCAATACGCAACCTCTCGAGGAATGCTATGGCGCCGTGCAAGCCGATCTTCCTCCTGCGGCTATGAGCGCATCGCTAGAGGTATGCCACTTGGACACTCGGCGGGCAGATCGAGCATCGCCAAGCCGAGGGTTGAATGCAGGAAGGCTCAACAAGCCGATCAAGAAATTTTGGACAAGCTCATAGCGACGCCAAGTCTCGAAAGAGTGCATTTGACCAGGGTATCGCTGCTAAAATCGGCCAAGAGCAGGCTCAAGAGCCGAGTCGACCAAGATCAAACTTGAAGAACAGTTGGCCTTGGTCACAAAAGAACTTGCGAATGCCGATTGGCATTACAGAATCTACATCTTCACTGGCCGCCCAGAGGAAGAAGATTGGCGAGGTCTTTGCACAAGTCAAAACCCAATCGGCCAAAATAGTTCCAGTTCCGGGCGATGCAGGGGCTGATCAACATTTAATAGACAGCATTCAAGCTACCATCGGTAGGGCGGCAGCCCTATCGGCTCGGGAGCTCATTTGCCCTGGATCGGGACTGCATTAGACTTTAATTTCATCGATCGCTTGTTGCCAATCTAATATTGCGTTAAACTTGAGATGACGCTCTTTGAACTCTTGCTTGATCGGCCAGTGCATCTGATTTTGTAAGCCTGTAGTCTGTGGATGTTTTAAACTGACTCGGTCGGCTGTATGACCGATTTTATTCGCATGTGCTTGTCATTGATCCTGATGTTTTCCTCCGTAGTTTAGGACCCACCCATATGCTTGGGTGATATGCCTTCAGATACTTTCCATTGATCGCTTTAGGTAGGACGAACCCTTCTAAGGATTCCAAGATATATACGAATTCCGCCAACCTACGATTGATCTTATAGGGCCCTTCCCACGTTGGAGACCATTTGCCGAATCGGTTATCCTTGGACCCAATCGGCAACACGGTTTTCCATACTAAATCGGCTTGATTGAATGATTTAAAAATCACTTTTTTATTGTACGACCTGGCAATCATCTCTTTGTTCTTTTTAAGCCGATCTAGCGTGATTAGACTTAGTTCACCAAATCATCTAGATTGTCCAAAGATCGCTGCTTGTATTCATCTACCGATACCTTATCTTGCTCGTGTAGCCTTGTTGAGCCGATGTTGATTTCAACGGGCAAAACGGCTTCTTGTCCGTATACCAACTGAAAGGGTGACAATTTAGTTGATCCGTGATGAGATAGCCGATAAGCCCATAAAGCCTCCGATAGCGTTGAATGCCATCTCCTTGGCTCTTCCTCAATTTTTCTTTTTATCAGCTTTATCAATGTTTTGTTCGATGATTCGGCTGTCCGCTGGCTTTGAGCATAGTAAGGGAGGAGTTGAGTAATTTTATCCCAAGACTTTCTCGCAAACCCTTTGAACTTCGTTGGACATGAACACAAGACTGATCGGTAGTGATTGTCTGTGGAATCCCAAACCGATGGACGACGTGTTCATTTACAAAGTCGATTAGTTCTTTACCAAGAACCTTCTTGAGTGGCACACCTCAACCCATTTTGAGAAATAATCCGTGGTCGCAAGGATGAATTTATGTCCTTTCTTTGGATGACGGAAATATCGGCCGATTATGTCTATACCCCATCCTCTAAATGGCCATGGCTTGACGATCGGATGTAAAGCCGATGTCGGCCGATCGTATGTTACCAAACTTTTGACACGTTTGGCATCCTCTATAATATTTGAAGCGATCTTCTAACATCGTCGGCCAAAAATATCCTGTTCGTCTCGCATCCATTTCATCTTATGAGCCGATTGATGTGACCCACAAATGCCTTCATGAACTTCACCCATTGCCACTTTGGCTTCCTCGGTTCCCAGACATCTTAATAACAAACCTTCCATAGTCCGAAAGTACAATACGTCTTCTAGTAGAACATATTTGAGCGCTTTGCGCCTGACCTTTTGCTCGGTCGGCTTGGTTGGATCTGACAAATAATCCCTTATCTCTGTTCTCCATCGACAGGTGAACACATAAAACCGCCAAGCGCTTAGCTCGATTAGTCCTCGTCGGCTTTCAATCCTGCACTCGATGCACATTGTGCCAATCGGTTTGCTTTATCATTAGCTTCTCTCGGGAATATGTTCTATGGAAAATGTAGTGAACATCTCGATGATCCGGAGGCATTGATGCAAATCGGGTTAGTGCATCATCATTGCATCGGTATTCTCCTCTCGACTTGCTTTGTACAATTAACATCGAATCTCCAAAAGCTTCGACGCCTCTCACTCCGATGCTATCTAACAGCTTGTAGACCCCTTAGTAATGCTTCAGACTCGCTTGATTATTTGAACATCGGCTATTTAGCCGATACATGAAGTCATACTCCTGCTTTCTAGGTGAAACTAATACCACACCGATGCCTTCGCTTTCTTGGCAAACAGACCCATCAAAATACAAATGCCAAGGAGTTACACTAGTTGTTCCTACTAATGTTTCACTCCGTGATAAAATCGCCACAGCTTGTCCTTTCACAGATTTAGCCGATTCATAGGATAACTCAAATTCTGTTAGGGCGTATGCCCATTTACCGCCGACCACGCAGGATGGGCGCCGATAATATGTATTTAACTACATCGGTTTTGCATATTATAACGCATTTGGAAGCCAGCATATAATGTCTTAACTTGGTGCAAGCAAAGTACAATGACAAGCATAATTTTTCTACTAAGGGATACCTGGTTTCTGCATCTAGAAGACGTCGGCTTAAGTAATATATTGCTCGTTCCTTCCTATCGGCTTCTTGTGTTAAAACTGCCCAATCGAATCACCTTCACCGATATATATAGTCTAAAAGGTATACCGTGTTTTGGTGCGGTCAATCTTTGGTGGACTCATCGATAACCTTTTATGTCGCCGAAGGCCTTTTTTTGATCGGCTTCCCACTTAAACTCTTGGTTATCTTTAATTTTCAGCAATGGTGTGAAGGCCGAATACGCCCCGACAAGTTTGAGATAAAACGTCGCAAGTAATTGATTTTCCCAATCAACACCTGCAACTCCTTTTTACTTGCTCGGTGGTTTAGTATCGGCTATGGCTTTCACTTTGGTTGGGTTTACTTCAATCCCTCCTTCATGCAATCGTAAACCCAAGAAATTGTCCAAACGATACTCAAAGCACATTTGAGAGGGTTCATTTTTAACCCATGTAACCTTGTGCTTTCGAACATTTTCCTCAGATCGGCTAAATGTTGCGATCTTCTTTGGATTTTACCACTACGTCGTCAATGTATATTTCACAGATTGCCGATCAAATCATGGAAAATATGGTTCATAGCACGTTGATAAGTAGCACCGGCATTTTTAAACCGAAGGTCATAACTTTCCATTCATATAGCCCTAAAGCCCCTGACATCCAAAGCCGCTTTTGTGTATATCGGCCGCCATGAATATCTGATTGTATCCGGCGTTCCCGCCCAAAAAGCTTATGATTTTATTCCCAGATGCAGCATCGATAAGCATATCGGCTATGGGCATCGGTACTGCCTTTTGGCGTAGCTTTGTTCAAATCTCTAAAATCGACACATACCCTAAGTTTGCCGTTTTCTTCTTCACAGGGGCGATGTTTGAGACCCACTCAAACAGATCGGCAAGGCCGGATAAATTTCGCCTAGCAATCGCCCTACTTCTTCCTTTATAGCGCCATACAACGAGGGTTAAACCGCCTAGGTACTGCTTTGAACGGCCGATATCCAGGTTTTATAGGTAGCCGATGTTCAACTAGTCGTCGGCTTAAACCTCGGCATTTCATAATACTCCCACGCAAAGCAATCCTTATATTCCTTGAGTATTTTGACCAACTTTGCTTTATAAGCGGGTTCTAATTTAGCACTTACAAACGTTGGTCTTTTGCTATCCCCTTCCCCAATATCGATCTCTTCAAGCAAATCGTGTAAGTAAATCCTAACCCCTTTCTTTCTTCTTCAAAATCTTCAACGACTTCTTCAGATTCTTCTGCCGATAGCTCCTTGCTTTTTCCTCAGCTTTGCTATTGTCTTGCGCTCCATCTTCTTATCACTGCCTGGTCCGATCAAACGTATTGGGTTTTACGCCGATCGGCTTGAATCCCGATTTCTCAACACAGATAAAATCGCAATTGTCCAAGGCTTTTCCCGATATGCATTCACCTCTTCGTGGCCAATTGGTGTCGAGGGCTAGCCATGGCGATATGAGCCGATGTGTCTACCGGTACGACTTCTATCAGATCATCGCTCCACCGCACCGATTTACGGTGCATAGTTGATGGTATACAACAGCTTAGCATGGATCGATCCGCCCAAGGAGTACTGTAATTGCCTTTAGCTTCAATCACAAAAACGCGATCGGCAAAGTTTTATTACCGATCGTCGCTTCGACACCATTACGCCTTTAGCCTCAGTTGGGTCTCCGGTGAAGTCATTTAGCACCATGTTGGTCTTGATTAAGTCTTCGTCGGCTTTTCCCAACTTTCTGAAAGTACTTAACGGCATTAGATTGACCGTTGCCCCGCCATCGACCAACATACGGGATATTGGTCGGCCATTAATGTATCCTTTTAGATACAATGGTTTCAAATGCCGATGCATGTCTTGTGGTTTTTCAAACACAGCGTCTGGTGCTCCGAGGCACAATTGGCGAACACTTCTTCACCGATTCTTCGGTTCTCGAACTCGGCGAGGTAAAGTGAATACCATGTTTATATCCATTGGTGGCGTATCATCTCGGATCATCGGAGAACTGGATTGAACCGATTGATCTGAATCACTATCGATCTGTTCCTTCTTTCTCCACTCCTTTTTCAAAATCGGTACCGGTCTTAACTTATTAAACGTCCGATCCCTCTCACTCTCCTTTTCGGCTTCCCTTTCTTCTTGTGTTTTTAATCGCTGAAGCCTTCTGCGTTGCGACTTGCTGAGACCCGAAGGGCACCATCTAGGTTTGGGTTCTATCGGCTTTCTTATCTTTCCAGCTAAATTGCCCATTTCGCTGTCAGATTCCATCCTTCTTGCGTTAGCCGATAATTCCAGATTTTGGGAGGATTCGCTTTGTTCGATGTTGACAACCTTTCATAGATCGGCCTTCGCTTCCTTACTCGACGATCGTGTATCGGTCGTCAACTCGTCTTTTACTGATTGGCTTGGCCGACATGTAGACGAGTGTTGCATAGGACAAGATACAAGCTGTTGGTAAGGTCATCCTCTCTCCCAAAGAAAGCGCCAAAAAGGACATTGCCGATGTTTCTCTTCCTTCAGAATCGGCCGATGTGGCACATCCGCCGACGTTCGTCCCTCCTTTGCCCTGATCGATGAAAACCCTGGTGGCGTTGAGGGTTATACCTTCGACTTATCCTTTCATATTTCCCCAGGAGTTGTGAGAAGGTCGGCTTTGGTTTGAAATCGGCTCTTCTTGGAGCCTTCTCAGCTCGATACCATTTACCGACCTCTAAGTCCCCTCTTGGTTTCACCGTTCTTGAGTTTTGTCCATTTTTATCGGCTTCTATTTGTATAGAACCGACAGTGATCTGCACTGTCTCGCCTCGTGATACAATTCCCTTAGTCGGCTTATCCTCTTCCGCAGGCCTCTTTTCTTTTCGTGAACATTGAACCATGTTGACCTGAAAAGGGCCCATATCTATCTGCATAGCCGATTCTTCTGCAAACTTTAACCTGCCATCGGCGATGGCCGATTGGATCTGTTGTCGAAAAATATTGCAATCGTTAGTGTTATGAGAGAACGAATGATGCCATTTGCAATACCTTCGCTTTTTAATTTCTTCTACCGATGGTATGATATGCCCTTCCGTAACCTTATGAGTTTTTCTTGTAGTAATAAATCAAATATTTTGTCACATTTTGAAACATCATATGAATACTTGACTTCCGCTTTATTCTTTGTCGGCCTAAGCAGAGAGCATACGAGTGGTTTTTTGGAACCTTTGGCCCACTCGGCTATGTTCACTTCGTCATTGCCGAGGTGTCGCCCGAATCGTAATCTACCATGTTTACTTTGGCCTTTTCATTGCCGTTTGTCCTAAACCTATCTTTAAACCCTTTGCTCTCTGCATATCGGCTTTCATGTGCCGATACGCGATGGAGTAGGTGGCCTAAGTCGGGGAACTCCTGGCCTGACAACTTTTCTTTTAATGGAGGGATTAACCCTTGGAACGCTAGGTCGGCCAATTGATCGTCGGGTAATGTTACATCAGAGCACCTATTCCAGACGCCCAAATCTTTTGATATAATCAGAGACCGATTCGCGATATACGCCGGACTGAACTAAGATCGTAAATCCTAAGCTCCATAGTTCGAAAAGAAGTACTCATGGAATCGGCTTTCTAAATCGCTCCATATATGAACTGAATTAGGTGGTAGATTTGTGAACCAAGTGAATGCAAAGGTGCGGATAATGATAAAGGAAACAACCTAATTTTTAACCCATCGGATCAGTCGCCTCCCCACATTGAGCCATGAACCGTCCGATATGCTCAATTGTGGTAATAGAATCATCCCCCGAGAATTTAGCAAAGTCTGGTACCCTAAAGTTGTGGGGGTACGGCATTCGGTCTATGTAATCGGGGTACGGCTTCCTGTAGCCGATCACTCTCCCTCTGGGTTGTAAACCGAACTGTTCTCTCAAAACATTGGCAATTTGTTCCGCCCAATTAACATTGTCGGCTTGTGGTGCAGCCGGACACGGCCAATTCTCATTGTTTGCGCCCTGCCCCCCGAGTGCACACTCGGGCCTTTGTCCAACTCGCACCTCAGGAGGTCTTGGTGCTGCGTCGTAATTGTGATTAAAACCTAATGCATCGGGTATGGGCGCGAAAGGTTCGACGTATGGCACCACCCTATATGGTGCTTGTTTCATGGTTGTGGCCCCTCGTGATCGTGGAACTCGTCCCATTTCGATCGGTGATAAGCCGATAACCCGATGTTATTGGAGGGCGACTTGATTGATTTGATGCGCCTATCTTGGCTCCATCCGTGTGCCCATGGTAGTGTGTGAACCCATCTCTCTGTATGCTTGGTTTGAGCAGAGGTTGAGCCGCATCATGATAGGTGCTTGAGCCGACACGCCATCGTGTTGGTGTTGGGTGCTATGGAATATACCGGTAACGTAGGGATGGTTTGTGGTGGATCTAGCAGGCTTCCAGACGTTAGCTAATTCTTGAGCAATCGTTTTCACACTATTTTCTATCATCGGCTTTAAAGTAGACACTAGAGCCGATGATTGGTTAATCAATGCGTGATGGAATGATTGCTCGATCATACTTGATAAATCGGCTTGAGCGGTGCGTATCGGCTTACCGATTCGGATGTTGAATCTCGATAGGATTGATGCTTGGGAGTGCAATCTTTTGAGTAACGCCACGCGGCGTGTTTTCCGGAAGCATCGTAGCATCATTTCCTCCGTAGCCGCCTTCGATCTTCGAGTTCTTTCCGTTGCTCAGTGGGTTAAATCGGCCATCCGGGGCGCGATTATGGCATCGGTGTTGATATCGGGCGGATCGCGGGTTTGTCGGTTGACGACATTCTTTTTGTGTCCCACTGGGCGTGCCAAAATATGTTCGCGCCAAAAACGTGAAGGGGGTTTTAGGCCTCGAACACACAAGACAAACACCGGGTTCGCAGAGCGTGCCAGTCGATTTGACCTGAAATCGACAAGGTAGAATTTGTAATTTGATCGAAGCCGACAAACAAGGATCTATCGGCTTTTCACTAGTCGGCAAGAACCGATTAGGAGATAACTAGATCAACCGATTCTGATTGATCCTGATACAAGGTAAAATCGGCCGGAAGGCGATGCGCAACAAAGCGAAGCAAATCGAACCTGGTGAAATCGGCTAAAATCAACAATCGGCGATGCGCAGTTTATGTTGATTCCGTCGACTTGCAAAGAAATCTATGAAGCTAAAGCAATGTAAAAGAGAGGCTGTAAAAAGTAGTAGTTGGAATTGATTGATTATCTCCGCTTGGCGCCCTCCCCCTTTTATAACACGCCTGACCGATCCGAGTTGTACATGGATACGGTGTATTTATCCGTATCGGCCTTTTATCCAATTTCCTTTCCTTTTTTAGAAACAGATTCCTTTTCCGAGCCGATTACCGATTCCTTTCTGTACGATACTTCTATTTTTAGACCGATTCCAATACATACCGAATTTTGGTGCAAACACTCCCTCTAAATTTGGGCCCTATAAACCGCAAAATCTAACTTGGGGAGAACCACCAGGGCCTTATTGGAGATGGAGACAAAGGTTGACGAACGCACGAATCGTAATACAAATTAAAATATTAAAAATCTAATTAATATTTAAAAAATCATTCGATACATTTCTTTCTTAAATGAAGACGTACGTCAAATTCTTAGATGAAGACATACCGCACTACCACCGTGATGCTATACGATCGGATTTAATCCCCATGTCCCCGCAGTGCCTACCAAAGCCAAGCAAGCAAGTAAAACCAATTTGTCATGTTCTTCGACGGCAGCTGGTCTGTTGCCAAGCTTGCAAGCACGTACTGCAGGTTCGCGTTGTTAGCAGTTCGTACAGCCGTACAGCAAGGATAAGTATTGAATCAAGTACGATCGTGCATGATATTTCCTTGCCCTTGTCTAGCTGAGAGACCCCAGAGGCCCAGAGGAAGCCATCGTCGGATACCACAGTGGATCTGATTGTTTAGTTTTTTTTCCTTAGTCTTAGACCCCGTTTAATATAGCTATAGTTTTTCAAACAACTTAGAAACAGTTTTCAGTTGGACTGCATGGCTGAAGGGGGCTGCACGACTGAACAGTTTAGCTGAAGAGTTTTAGTGTTTGACAAACTAGCTTTTAAGTAGGCTGGCTGGCTGTTCTAAGTTAAAAAAAAATACCTGAAATGTCCTTGAGTCAAATAACTGCTTATTTGATGCTATTTTGAAGGACATACGAGCGCGTTTTTTTTTTTTTGCACGTGACATATAGATGTAAATCTAAGCCTTAATAGTAGTACATTAATAAGTTACCATCGCTCTCTCTCATCTTCAACATTTTTAGCACATGTTACTGGTTTAATTTTTTTTTACCAAATTTTGAACATAGGCTCGGTTCATATTTTTGGTATAATTTTGAACATTTTCTTTGGTCAATTCTTTCTCAAATTTTAAACATTTTGACTGTTGGTTTTCAATTTTTTTTCAGTTGTCTCGCCATTCTCAGATTGAATTTTGAGAAAATAAGCGTTTGTGAATTTTGAGGATTGAAATCAGCAAATACAATCCATAGGCCAAATTTAACTTCTAACCAAAACACTGATTCTTTTAATAAAAACTAATAAAATTCATAAATATATTTTTTTTGTTCTTATAAACTAATTTTGTCCACAGGAATGGTGTGCCTGCACGACAGCACGAGGAGTGGGAGCAGGCCGTGGTGCACCAGACATGGGCCTCGCGCGCCTCCACGAGCACGTACGGCGCGGACCCCGCCACGACGGACGTCGTCCGCACGCTGGGCTACATGGCGCCGGAGCTCCTCGTGACCGGCAAGGCTCACCGTGAACCTGCTGCGTTGGGTCCGGGACCACGGCGTCAAGAGCGCAACCTGATCCGCGCCGTGGACGAGAGGCTTGACGGGTGCTACGACAAGGAGGCGAAGATGGTGCAGCCAGTCGCGGCTGGAAGCGCGGCCTAGCATGCGGCAGGCTTGCCAGTACCTCGACGGCGAAGAGGACATGCAGGAGGAGGCCGTGCTCGTCTTCTCGGACGTCGATTCCATCGGCTTTGGGTCGTTGGCATTCCTGACATGGTGCTCGCTGCGCGTTCAACGGACGCTTCTTCCGCACACCAGTTTCTGCACGTCGATCGTGTGTTTGTGTTGTATGCAATCACTATGGATCAGCTTGATCACCCAAGTTTGTCCGGATTGATCCGTTCATGTATACAAGTGAATGAGATGGTTATGTAATGATTATTATGTATTGTGTACATTTTACATTGGGACAACCTGGTATGAGTGAATGGAATTTCCGAACAAACCTGGAATAGCAACTTCGACCTGAATAGTGAGTAGTCACAGAATGCAATATAACATGCTTGAGATAATGCAACGAGAAGAGATGTCAACTCAGATATACACGGGCTGTTTAAGTCATTGTGTACAAAATTACAAGCTTAGATACACAAGAACAGTTTATGCAATCAACCAGTATAATACAAGCCCAGCCGCAGGCCATCTGAAAAGGAATACAAAAGCTGTTTCTTTAGACAGGCCTCAAGAGAAATTGATACTGCAACAACAATCCATGCATGCCCTTTCGCCCAACGAGCTGGCATAAAATTAATAGATGCACAAGGCAGTTTTGGCTTCGCCTAGAGCTACAGATCTTTAAATACCTTCAGCTGGAAAATTATTCTGTACTCGCAAGGCCAAAGAAAAGGAACAGGTTAGGACTCAAACGTGAGGAATTAAAATATGCATGTGGCAAATTAATGTCTAACATTACGGATGAATCCCTGCAAGCAAGTCTTAAACCAAACAAAATAACATTCAAAATGGTGAAATGACACAATAGAGAATTAGCAAACAAGAAATTCGTGGCAAACAAGGTATAGAATTAGCCTTCTGTCACATAGACTTAAGTTATGAATAGAATTTTACACGATGGCACGTTACCAGTATACAGTCTTGATGATCGAGACATTTGGTTTCCAAAAAGAAAAACAATTTCCCAGGATCTAAATTAGTCAAGCTGGAAACATTAAAGAAAACTCTCGATAAAAAGTTTGTAAAAATGTTTGCAGGATGCCAGGATCCGTTAGCCGTCTACAACACATTATATTCTTAAGAACCATTCTCAACAAAAAACATACAAACCTTAGCTCTTAGTAGGGAGGATCCGGGTTGAATCCTAAAGATTCCCTCCAGATGAGTTCTTTTATATGTTCTTCTGTAAAGGATGGTTGTTCAAAATCAAAGCTGAAATGTGAAGGGCAGGTGGGTTCTTCATTGATGTCATGAAGAGAAGCCAAGTATGGGTGATGCAGAGCCTCATCAACTGCAATGAAAAATAATTTGAGTTTATAGTAGAGCCAACAGCAATAAAGTAGTTTCCTAAGTCCATGTACCAGTGATCCGTCTGCTTGGATCAAACACCAGCATTCTCTCTAACAGATCAACTGCACCAGGAGACATGTTGCGGAAGCGCAAGCGGAAGTCCTGCCTAGGGTACTGCGGAAGTTGTCTCATGTATCTTCGCGCATTATCACTTCGAAGAAACCCAAGGCTTGAATCATCTGGTGACCCTATCAGCTTTTGAAGGGAAAAAAGTCTGATTAATAATGATACCCTTTGGTTCCAGGGACACATTTTAGAAAGACAAAAACGTATTCAGTGGGACTAAAAAAATGAGGTTAACATTGTATCCTACAAAAACCAACCATAAGTGTCTATCAAAACGAATGTACACTTTTGAAATTTGAAAAAATACTAGAAGAGAGGACAAGTCCACAGGAAACATAAGTAAATTGCACAAAGTTAATAGTTCAAATCTACATTCCAGATCTGATGAATATTGTAAACTGTTACTACATATTACCTGAAGCAAAATACATTTACCAATTCAAAGTTCAATTAACAATAAAAAGTGACTCTTATTCAAATACAAAGGAAAAAATATATTTCACAACAGTACATGCAGGGGGAAAAGACAGATCACATTATCCTGTTGTTCCAGATAAACCAGTTGTCAAATTCTATTAACAAAGAAGTTAACACAAACAATCCCATCTTTATTGATTGACAGTTTCCAAATAGTCAATAACATCACTTGTTTATGTAGACACTAAAATTAGGCAAGCGATGGATTTGACAAACATTACCTCAGTGATCAATTTTAATTGTTGGATGTAATCCCTTCCAGGAAAAAGGGGTTGGCGAGTAACAATTTCACCAAGTATGCATCCAACTGACCAGACATCAATAGCAGCAGTATACTGCGAACAGTTCAAGAGCAACTCTGGTGCTCGGTACCAACGAGTGACCACATACTCTGTCATGAGATCAGTCTCCGAAGTGGTCCTTGCAAGCCCAAAGTCAGCAATCTTGAGATCACAATTTGCATTTAGGAACAAATTGCTTGGCTTCAGATCACGGTGCAAGACATTTGCTGAGTGCACATATTTTAGCCCTCGTAGCAACTGATACAAGAAGTACTGCAATACAAAACATGTAGCTTATGATTGTCGAACAGGATAAAGCTAAAGCTAAGCTAAGTATAGAAAAGATGCAGAGCACAATTGTGAACAAGAGAACAAGATACATGACAGTCAATCTCTAGATATGCCACAGGCAATATTTGTTTCAACTATAATTTCATTGAATGCAAAACAAGCTTGGCATAAGCTGGAGGCAACAAACCTGGCAATGATCATCAGTCAATGATTGATTTGAGCGAATGATCTGATGGAGATCCGTATCCATCAACTCAGTAACAAGGTACACATCATTAAAATTATCTCTTCTTGGGGGGCGTATTATGTCCTTCATGGCAATAATCTGTGATCCAATGTTAAAACCACAATCAGACTAAATAGATCATATGAATGTGTAAGGAAAAGTGTATAACATGGTTCCAGCCCATGCACAAGAAATTTGCAATGACAGGAAATGAAAACCCAGTCCAACTTCTAAAAATGTAAACAAAGGAAATAAGTCACTAGCAGAAGCCTGCTTCAGAGACATTGGCAGACGCACACTCAACCCTGCCCTGTGGGGTCAGCTGAACCCCAAGGTTTCTGTATATTTTACGCGGATACTTACCCAAAAACTAGTGTATCAGTATCGGATACTGTATCCTGCCCCCAACGGCCCCGATACAGACGGATATGTATCATGCCCGTATCGGTGATTTTCTTGTCTTTCAAAAAAAGAAAATAACTCCTGATACATCTAAATCCTAAGATCCCTTGTTCGACTCAGAAAGGCACGATCCATCAATTTCTATCACACCCCACCGCTTCCTTCTCTTGACACCA
Organism: Rhipidocladum racemiflorum; assembly: GCA_036346355.1. NCBI lineage: Eukaryota > Viridiplantae > Streptophyta > Magnoliopsida > Poales > Poaceae > Rhipidocladum > Rhipidocladum racemiflorum. The sequence goes on along the minus strand of CM070588.1, from coordinate 55,543,867 downwards.
CGCACCTGCCCCACCCCTAGCAACGATGACTCAGTGAGTCCCTTCTTCCTCCTCCCCAATACAAGTGCTCACTTCTTGTTCTCACTCCCCAATATAAGAATTCATTAATTTCTGTACTTTTTTTTATTTTTATTTTACACACGAGAGCACACACATATTGTTGTATCGGTGTTTTTGGGACAATGGCATACCGCGGTATCGGTGTATCGTGTAACTGTATCCATATCCATATTGGGGTATCCAGGCAACCTAGGTTACTGGATGCTTCTTTAGTAAAATAGAAAAATTTCCTCATGTGTAATCAGACCTAACAAGGTCAAATTCCTGGAACCAACACTACTCTGAGACTTTGTTCATTTTACATATTACTAACTAAAGGCCTAAATATGAAAAATCTCCTTCCTATGTATAGCAATTCTTTATAAGCAGAAGTACAATACTACTTACATCTGCCAGGATTCAATATTTCAAGTAGTAACTCATAAGAGCAGTAATAGTTCATTTTTTACAAGTTATAACAGAAAGGTCAGGATGTTGCAGCCACTTTTCTTAACAACAGTGAGCTTGCTATGTAAAGTAAAGCACACACAATAAATTACCTAGTAGTGCTAAAGCCAAATTCAATCAATGATCACTAGGAATGTCCAAAGCCCATACGGAGTTAAAACAAACAACTTACATTCTCATGGTCCATGTGGCGAAGCAGCTTTATTTCTCTCAGCGTTCGCTTGGCATCAATGAGGTTGTCAAACGCATTGCCAATTTTCTTGATCGCAACCTCCTCTCCAGTCTCCGAGTTAACAGCCGCACTACAAAGAGGGAACATAATAGTGAAATATAAGCACATCTATTGCAAGTCTTTTTTTTAGCGAAATGATTAATCTTTATCTCTAAGCTGAGTGCAAAATGAAGTGGAAGAGAATGCCGCATCATCACATCTGCTCACTGTCGTTCGATTCCAATCCAACAAACCAAAATGCTCCTTAGTTAAGAATCTTATACACTACCACGTACTTCTAGAGAATGCTTATTTAGAATTTGAAATTTTAGGCTCCACAACAAATTCCTAGAATTTTGATGTTAGTATACCCCATCCTTCAAATTTTACATACTACATGCTTATTCTACATACTAAAACGACATGTACATTTAGCAAACATTTCTTTAGCATAGGCTTATCGCGAAGCACAGGTTTCATTCTGGTTTTCCCCATAACTTTATGCCTAAACGCCACAGGTGTACCAAATGTCCAAATCTACACAAACACAACCACACGGCATACATAGGACAAAAATAGCAATTTGGATTTGCTATTAACCGCCGAGCAGCGTGGCATGTATCTAATTTGTGATTCAGGAGGGAGGCGGAGGGGGTGGGAACGCACCAGACAATGCCGTAGGCGCCGCGGCCGATGGGGCGGATGGGAGGGGCGTACTTGGAGGAGACCTCGAAGAGGTTTCCGTACACGTTGTACAGCACGTAGCGCCCGCCGTGCGTCGCCATCCCCTTGATCTGGGCGCCGCCGCCGCCGCCGCCGGAGGAATCCATGGTTTCTTCCTCGCCGCTGGCGGGGGAAGGAAGAGGAGGATGAGCCTAGGGTTTGGTTCTAGGATTGGTGCTTCGCAAGCGACTAGTTGTTGATGGGTTGGGGACTCTGGTGGAAGAAGCTTCCCCTTTTTTGACTCACGCGGCGACTGACGAATGAGGGTGAGAGCAAGCGGCAGGGCATATCATAGAGGGAACCGTGTTATATGTGTGTTTGCTTGGAGAGTGAGGTGAGATTTCAGTGATAGAATGGCTTCATCCTAGATTTCAGGGATGGAATGGTTCCATCTCAGATTCTCAGATAAGGCCCACTGTCATTCTCATATTCCAAGTGGGATGGCTGCGTTCCAGAAAATTTGTAGAACTTGATCGTCCCGAATCTAGAGAGAATATTCTCTTTTCTGGAACCAAATCATCATCAGTTCTCCAACCAAACACTAGACTTGGTGAGATAAGATGGTTCCATTTCATTCCATCCCACTAACCAAACACACAAAATGATATGTATATTGTTCTCTAATTTATTTTTTGCTTCTTATTATGGCTCTGTTCGGCAGAAGCTCCGGATCCCAAATCCACTTTAGAGCTGAAACTTGTAAACTGAAATAAAGTGACTTAAGTTTATAATTTTATTCTAAAATGTAAGCAAAATGACCTACCTAAACACTCTTAATATTCCAACAGCTCCAACTCCATGAATTTGGTGAAGCTAGGAATACCTAGCTCCACCAACTCCATGAATTTGGTGGAGCTGAAGATATGCCAAACACCCCCTCTATTCGTTTTTTTTATATGCGGTACCGCTAGTCCATACCACTAGACCCGTGATATAAAACCACTCCACTGGCTCACATATCATAGAGGGAACCGTGTTGGTATACAAGAGAAGCAGAAAAAGGAATAGATAAGTCTTACACTAAGTTAATTGTAACATCCAGAATTTTGTTTTTAAAAACAAAGGTTAAAAGAATAAAAATTATTTAAAATTAAAAATATTATTTTATTGGCTTTTGTGAATTTCCACATAATAGTTCAATTTTTTGGTTTTTCAAATATTTTTACTATTTTTTGGGATTTTAAAAAGTTTTTCCTATTTTTAGATATTAAAAAGTAATTTATATGAGAAAATAAAAACAAAATTTAAGTTGAAAATAATTTTAATAAGTCCAAAACAACTCAAGGAATTTTTTGAATTTTCCCCCAAATTTTTAACCCTATTTGTTATTTTCTAAAAGCCCTTTTATTTCTTGTAAACTAAAAAATCATCTCATCGATAGATAGGACCCGACCCCACCTGTAAGAAGGTTCTTCAACCTCCAGAGAGCTTGTTCTCTCTCTTTCCTCCATTGTTGCCCAAGGAAACTTCAAAATCGCACAATTTCTTCACCCGATTTCTTTCCTTTTGGCGCAAATCAAATCCCCGGATTCTCCTCTCCAATCCCTGGCCAATTTTCCCTTTCTTCCTCCCTACAACAGTCTCTCTCCTCCTGCCATTGTTGCCGCTTGAGAGCTTCCACCAACCGTCGTTTTCACTCCCACGAGTGCCCTATCAATTCCCAAGTAACCCTCCACTCACCCACTACCGTTGCCATCACCTTAAACATCGCATTTGCTCGCTTTAAGCTCCCGGCCGAACCGTTATCGCCACCATTACCACACTCCCAAGTCTCCACCTCCCCTATAAAAGCCACCCCCGAGACCTTCGCCCCTCGCTCAATCGATTCCTCCGCTCCCACACTCTCATTTGCCCGGAATACGCAAGAACTCGAAGGTTGTTTCCTCGAAGCACGGTCGTGCCCCCTGTGATGTTCCCGACACCCAGAAACTCCATTTGCCGCACCGTCCGCGTCACGAGGTGCACATCACCATCCTCTCTCCTTCCCCTCCCTCAATCCCGGCTTTCCCTTCGCATTGTGTCAAATTTCTCCGTTGCTCGCCGCCGGTCGTGCATCGTTCTTCGCCTTTTGCCACTGCCGTTACCGTCCACATCGCCAAGTCTACTGCGTCGCAAGCTTCCCCGTCGAGGAGCGCCATTGCACCGATGGCTATGCCCATGCGCTGCCACTCGCTCTCTATACGATGCGAGCTGTGTTGGGCACTGGGTGCATGATGCACCCGCCGTGAGGGCGTGGACATGGTCCACAAGGACCAGGCCCACACGTTAGTGACTAACCGATTTTTCAGTTAAAAGAAAATTCAGCCAAAATTTCAAAATCAGCCACTAACGTTAGCATCGCACAATAATATGTATTTTCTTTAGAAAGTAAATCCAAAATTTCATAAAATCCTTTCTCTATAAATTCCCTTGATTTAAATCATCCGGGAGTCCGTTCGAACTTCGGTTGAACCCATTCTTCTTCGTAAATTCATCTAAAATCATAAATTACTTGTTTATTCTAGTTTTTTATTTCATTGGAATTTATTTAGATTTTATTTGAGTTTAGTTGGTCTTCAACGTTTTGATTTTGGAGTGCCGGAAGAGTACCATATCGACAGATCTCAACACCAGTGCATCATGCAAGGTAAGATGCAACATTGATCCCATAATTTTAAATTATATTTTGATTTAAATTATTGTATGCTTAATTCTATGAGTGTAGTTTAAATCCCAGAATTAAATGTATAGTTACTTCGATTTGTTATGACTACAATTGATGTTAAAATCCGTATACCTTGTCACCTTAAGCAAAATATCACTAGTTGGTATATTAATATAGTATTGACTTGTGCTATATAGCAAATGGTTTAAAAATCCGAGTAAGCGGAGGCCATGTAGAGGCACAACGGGTGGTAGAGATCAACGGTCGTCGTCTTCTTCTCGTCCATTGCGGCGTGGTGGCCAAAGGGAAGGAGAGGATTTGGAGGAGGGTTGGAAGTTGACAACAAAAGCTAGCTTGCCAAATGGTCCCTTAAGAAAAGTCACAACCATCAACTACAGCTGCTTTTCAGCTCAGCAATATAAAAACAGTTCTTTCAGTCTAGTCGTAGCTTCCCAAACAACACCTTAATCTAATGTACACAAGGATACCTCCGTACACTAATTCAACTTAGAGAGGTGTTTCTGTGCCCCTTTTTTTTAAAAAATTGCACAAATATTAAAACATAAAATGAAAGGTAGATGATGATCACTCACCCTTTCGCTTGCTTCAAGTTTTGCTTCAACTTATCTGTTGTGCCATGTGAACAACTCAAGACCAAACCATAAGAAGTCGCCGTCAGTCCGGGATCGAGGTGCGGTACTGCACCTCCAAAAGTCAACCTGCCATCTTCTGAGCTCTGATTGCCTTCAATCCTGGTTGTTGGCTACTTGGCTCACAAGGTTTCCTCTCTTTGGGGGCACTTTTCTTATGCATTTCTTCAGTTACCTCTGACATGCACTATCATGAACCACAAATTTCTTCCACCAAGGTCACTTTCACGAGTCACGACGATGGCTTGCGGTTTGTGTGAAAGCGCTAATGTATGAACCCTCAAGTAATCTGAAACCCGCGACGTAGACCTTGGACTGTCAGGGAAGGAATGCAGCTTCATCTCACCGGTCGTCGTACGGACCATGGAGCAAAATCGGAGCCGTGCATGATGTTAGCACAACGCGTCATCCACACCAGAGTTAAGTTAGGAGATACAAGACGGTAGGTCTGTAACACGAAAGCTATAAAAATAGTACTTGGACAAGTCTTCTTTTACTAATTAAAATAATCGCATGTCTACATAGAAGCTTGCTAATTAACCTCTGGAAGGTTTAGGCTGACATAATCACACCACGCTCTGTAAAAAGAATATATATATATTGAGTATCTATTGTAAAAAGAAATCAATCTAATCTAATAAAAAGAGAGTAATTAAGCTCAAGAGTTGATTGTTGACTTTGCAAATTTGTAGGAGAAGGCTCGCTGTCGATGGGGCGGTGATGGCGTGCGGTGCAGCGGCCTCTTTGAGAGGATGAGGTGGTAGGGCTGGTAGCTCAGTTTATGCAAGCCAACCCTACTACGAGACTTAAGCCCATTAAGGCCCACAAATTCAGAAATCTTTGCAGGCCCTAGCAGTGGGCCTCCATCTTCAGGTTTGAAAAACAAAACTACACAAGTAGTACATGTGATGCTCTTCTCCAGGAGCGTACAAGGGAAGCATGAACTGGCTGTTCTGTGCAAAGTCAATATTAGTTTTACCAACCATGGGTCATGGCCTGGATCGCCGCCTGGTACTAGTCTCCAGCTATGGGAATAAAAAAGGCATACCAGGATTTGGGTCCAAGCAAAATAGATCAACCTGCCGTTGGTTTTTGTTCCATTTTTATTTGGATTGTGAATTATGCGTCATTAGTGTTAGACAACCTCGCTATCGAATAGTCCGGGGTTGCCTAATAGATCTCAAGTGGAGAATAGACAGGGAGAAAAGAGACACAATATGAGGAGGAACGGGTCTGCTTTATTATTCTGTATGCTTGTGTACAATGGGGTGACCCCCTGCCTCCTATATATAGCGGTTCTGCTTAGAGATAAGGAAGAGTCCATATCGGATACGAATCCGTTTCCTAACAGGATACGAATCCGTTTCCTAACACTCCCCCTTGGACTCTTCACTGCGAGATGCATATGCCTCATTAAAACTCCATAAAAACCCAGTGGGAAAAATAATTGGAGAAAGAGTACATAGCACACGCTTTTTGTTGCACAGACTGGATTGCCTCATCAAAAACCTTATGTAAGAAAACTTCAATGAAAAACTTACTTAAGGAAAAGAGTACAATCCACCCAAACTTCAATGTTAATCTTCAAGATTCACGTTGGGTACTCAAACTTCATGTTTGAGATTTATGTAGGAGTATGTGAAAATTCTCCCCTGAAATATGCACTTCTCTAAGCCTCATCATCCCGATTCCTCTAATACATCTTTCAAAGGAAGATCTGGGAGTGACTTAGTGAATAAATCTATGAGATTTTCACACGACTTAGTATCTTGATATCTTTATCTCGTTCATCTTATGCATTTCATGAGCATAAAAGAACTTGGGGTTGATATGCTTTGTAAGGTTACTCTTCACATATCCCATTTGTACTTGTGCAACACAAGGCTGCATTATCTTCATAGATAATAGTGGGGGTTTGTTCCATGTTGAGACCACATGACTTACGGATGTGGTGAACCATTCTTGAAGCCATGCACATTCGAGAGGCTTCATACAATGCAATGATTTACGAGTGGTTAGTCGGCGTCGAGACAAGAGTGCAGCTTAGGCGACTTCCAAGAAATTGCTGTTCCGCCAAAGGAAAACATACCCGGTTTGTGACTTGCCGGTGTGCTGGTCCGATAGGTACCCGACATCGGTGTAGCCAACTAAATTCAATTCATTGTTTCTTCACGTAAACAAGCCGAGGTCTTTGCTTCCTTGAAGGTAACTAAGATGTCCTTCACCCCTTTCCAATGCCTTTTGGTGGGTTCTACCTTTGTCTGGCTTCAGCAAATTCACGCAATGACGCAATGTCCTACCTAGTGCTATTCTTAAGGTACATGAGCGCTCCAATTGCACTCAAGTATGGGAATTCCGCCTCCGGGACTTCCTCCCCTCTTCTTTAGGCACAGACGGGTCTAGGAGTGCCTTGAGTGACTTTTCAGGCCATTGGGGTCTTTGCGGGGTATGCCTTTTCAAAGCCAAATCTCTCCAACACTTTCTAAGTGTAGGATGCTTGGTGTACCAAGATTCCGCCTTGGACATGTTCAAGCCGTTTCAAGCCTAAACGTGAACTTGGTTTTACCCAAGTCTTTCATTTCAAACTCAGATTTCAAGTATGTGCATGCTTCTTCAATTTCCTCATCTGTCCCAATGATGTTCAAGTCATCTACATAGACGGAGATTATACAAAATCCATTCGTGGATCGTTGTATAAATACACATGGACAATCTTCATTTGTTCGTGTAGCCTTTCTTGCAGAGAAAGTCACTCAAACGATTGTACCACATTCTTCCTGTATTTTAGCCCATACAGTTGATTTCTCCAATTTCACACCTTTGTATAGGTTTAATTTGCTCTGTCTTGGTCGGGATAGGGATACCTTCCTACTTTCATATAAATCTCGAATCCAAGTTTCCATACAAATATGTGTGACAACATCCATTAGCTTCATTTTCAACTTCCAAGTTGATCGCCATTGAGATCAAGTATCTAAAAGGTAATTCCACCCATGACCAGGAGGAGAATAGGTTTCTTCATAATCAACCCCGGGGCGTTGAGTGAAACCTTGAACAACAAACCTTGCAATGGTGGTTGCTCTTTTCATAGATTCTCCTATTATTACAAAATTGATGGTCATTTCGTCATGGTGTGCTTCATGCACTTCTACTTGCTCTTCATTGCTATTTCCCATTCGAGAGCAAGTTCCTTTAGTTTTTTCTCAATGTGTGCGCACACATTATTTCGGCTGACTTCTTCAATGGAAGGTTGAGATCTGAATTGCCTTTTCCACAGGCTTCTTTCCAGTGCGAGGTCTCAACTGCTCCTTCTTGCTTTGGGGCACTTTTGTGATTGGTCAGGTAAGTCCTCTTGCCAGTTTTCCCAGACGTCTCAGGGTACTTTGGGTTTGAGAAGCCAGATTTACTGTTCTTTTCTTTGAGCCTGGGCAGGGATGAGGATACCTTCGCTTTCTTTGGTATTTCCACCCTCTCGGTGCATTTCTTGCCGTACATGCGACTTTAACCACGCTCTTCAGGATCACAAAAATGATCAGGCAGTTCATTTGCTAAATTCTGAAATCGATTGTCTTCTTGACTTCATGATTTGCTTCATTAGTGCGCTAGGGTCATGCAGGGATCCCAATGGAATGCCATATGATTTTCCTGGCATTTTTCTTCCAATGGTTCATTTCTCCCCCTAATGACGGAAAGCGATCCTGCGTCAAAGATGCAATCGGCCGAATTGGGTTGTATGCAAATCTCGATCGTGGTTCCAAATACCGATTATGGATGCATTCTCATAACCAACGTATATCGGACTTGCGAGGAGAGGCCCATTGCGATTATTTGTGGGGTGGTATAGGTACATATACCATTCATTCAAATCTTAGGATGACCCATTGCACTAGTTGCATAGTTGAATGGATGTTGTAGGCCGACGGTCTATAATTGATGAGTGCCGCGTGCAGATCATGCGTGTCCCCAACAAGTGTTGGGCAAGTTACAACTCTGCAAGAGCGTTACGGCAATGAACTTAATCCTTTTATTAGTGCTTCAGACTAGCCCATTTTGCGTATGGGCGTGCGATGCGAGTGCTCAACAGTTATTCCGTATTAAATAATCATCAAATGCCTTGAAGTAAATTTGCCTGGCATTGTCCAATCGAATGGACTTCACGCGATGATCGTGAAAAACATTCTAATTCGATGATGCGAGATCAGTTTGCGAATGCATGATTCCTTGTTGACAAAGAAACATGTATCGACCATTTCGAGGAAGCATCAATGAGCACCATAAAGTATCAACGCCCTCGATTACGACAAAGGGCTGAATCGGACATAAATATCCCCTGGATGCGTTCCAGGAATGTAGGAGATTTCATGTTGCACTTTCATAGAGAGGTCTAGTTATTAATTTCGGTGGCACATGCATGGCACACAAAATCTTCGTGATTCGAAATTCTTAACATTAATGCCATGACCTTGTGAGTTGTTAACTATATTTTCATCAATCTCGGACCAGGATGACCTAATCTACAATGCCATAAAGCAAATAATTCAGAGCTTCTAAAGCGGTCTTCAAAGAAGTATACCTGCAAGGTGCATTGATTTTCGTGTAGTATAGCCCATTCATACGAGGGATATTTTCTAACACCATTTTTCATACTCCGCATGCTTCATAATGCATAAATGCTATTTGCCATTTTCTTTATTGGTTTCTCGTGAAACCCATTAGCGCGGATATCCTTGAAACTTTAAGAGAGTGCGGGTTGATTCAGTACAAGAGGGCTTCTTCAATTACCAAAGTTGTACCCATTGGCAATATAATTGTGGCTCTTCCCGAGCCTATTATATGCGTATCGCTCTGCGATAGTCGTAATCCTTCCAGCGTTCTTCGTGATCGTGCAGAAGTATTTAGACTTCTCTTAAGATGGTATTTGTTGTGCCACTATCAACAATGCATATTTCCTCCATTGGTAGCGCTACACGATTTCTAGATGAAAAGAAAATAATTCTAATCATATAGTGGCAAAGTGATTCAAATATTGCTTACAAATAAAGAATCTTTGGAATAAAGAGTAAATTGCAATTCGATTCATGAGAAAGAAAAGTATGCTCTTCGAGAGCTTACAATTCATTACTCAAAATTCATTAACAACCAGCTGTTCTATAGCACCGCAAACTCAGCGAACCCAATCTTCTTTGCTGCTTGGAGCAAGATGGTGGGCTTGAGTTTCTCGGCCATAAGCGCGTCGTAACTCAGTGTACTCACCTCGACCATGTATTCATTATTCATAGTGGCTGAAAAGTGACATCGGGGAGTACAAAAATTTGATCGTTTTGCTCGGCAATAGTTGCGTGTCCTTGAGGACCCTAAGCTAGGTGGCGACTTGGAGCTTCTTGCTGCCAAGTATGATCTTCAAACCCGATGCCCATGTGAGATAGTTCGACCTTTCGGGTCGGTTCTTCAAACTCACATTTAATAATGCCAGTATTTGCATATTCAAAAGATTCTTTTCATTAGATTACTTAAATTGTAATCTAATAGGGAGTGGTTGCAAGATTCATAATTGCATAATTAAATTCTCATGAATTTCCAAGAACTAAAAAAACAATAATTTCAAGATTCATAAATACAAGATTCATAGATGCGATTCATAAGTGCAGATTCATCAATACAAGATTCATATTGCAAAATTCATATATACACGCATTCATAAATATTCATAAATACGGAGAAAAAAATCCCACATAAATTAAATGCGGTGTAATGCTAATTACAACTTATGTAACTCGTTGGTTGGGAGCGAAAGCAGTGCGAATATCTCAAATCCAATTCGACTCTTGGCCAGTCAACTTTGCCCCTAGGGCTCACATGAGGGAGGGAGCACTTCCCGTTTCCGGGTGCCAATTAAAGAACCAAGCCTCATGTGTGTTTTCCTAGACACCAATTGTCTCATATCTGTTTATTCATTACCAAAATCAAATCCCAACCACACAGGTTGCCATATGAAATATTCTGGAATTTTCCTAGCACTTTTCATAATTTCTGCTAATTTCCAAGTAATTTTCAGAATTACTGTACAACAGAAAAATTTAATTTCTGCAAATATCAACATGACATAAATTCAGAATAAATAATAATTGCACAATTCATAAATTCATAAATGCGAAAATAAATTCTTATGAATTTTCGGTATTCTAAACAGGCAATTATTGCAAAAATTCATGCAGTAATTCATAAATGCAGAAAATAAGGCTAAAGAAAATTAAAACAGAGCCATTGAATTTTCTAGGAATTTTCAGGATTTTCCTGATATTTTAATCTATTTTCTGATTTTCTAATCAATTTTCTGGATTTTGTAATTGATTTTCTAGCAAGGCAGCAGGACTTCATGTCCAAAAACGCCATGGGGAGGGAGCCGGTCAGGGCAGGCGCAGCCTTGATGGCGCCAGCGATGGCAGCACGATTTCATGCCGCTAGCGCCAAAGTTGGCCGGGCGGCTGGCTGGCGTGATGAAACTTCATGCTGTGGGCAAAGCATGCAAAGCTACGTTTGCTAGCTAGCATGCAAAACTTCCATTAATTAATGGACTTCATGTCCACTGATTTGATTCCATTAAAGACTTCATGTCTTGTCCTCTGAACTTCATGTCCAGCCGAGCGTGCAGAGCTTCATGTTAGACTCCAAAGCAATTATGGACTTTCTTGTCCATGGAACGTGGACTCCAAGTGCAAAGGACTTCATACGCAGTGGGCTTCATGTTGTACGATCATCGAGTACAGTGCTTCTATCGATCTGGATGGACTTCCCTCCCCGTGCATCAATTAGTTTCAAAGCCGTATTAGACCATGGACTTCATGTCCAATACCTCATGTCCAATTTGACTTCATGTCCAATTGCTCATTGGACTTCATGTCCAATACAGCCAGTGAAAGGTAGCGCCAGGCATAGCCAGAGATCAACGGCAGTTCTTTGGCTCGCCGCAGGCGACGCTGTCGGGCCGGCCGCCGCGGCATGCCTAGGTCGCGGATTTGGCGGCCGGGCGAGGCGGTGCGAACGACGGCGGCGTTTCTGCGCTTCATGCGTGTTGCAAACGCAGAGCCGGCGGCGGGTTCTGGAAGCGCTTCGTGCGCGCGAGCAAGCCGGCGGTAGTTTGGCGGCAGTCATCGGCGGGCGGCGGCGAAGAACGCAGCATACGTGGGCTGCGATGGCGGCGAAAGGCCTATTCAGCGGGAGGCTGAGTGCCGGATCGGCTTTCGAGTGACGTTGTGGCGGCGCCAGAGGCCAGGGCTCGAGGCAAAGAGCTGTCAGAGGCCGGCCGCCGAGGCGGGCCATGGCGAGGGTCGCAGCGACGGTGGCCTGCAAGTGACTTCAAGCCAGGGCCAAGTTCGCGTTTCGATGCATCGGAGTCTGACGACGCCGTCGCGCTGGAGTAGCGACAGCCGCCGAAGGCGGCGGCGGGCACGGAGGCCTGGCAATGGCCGGGCCGAGCCGATCGGCTGTTTCCATCCGTGGTCAGCAATGGCTTCATGCCAAGCTGAAGATCCGGCGGCTTTAGCAGTCGCGACGCAAGCGGCGACCAAAAGGGGTGGCTTCATGCCGTACCGAGGTTGGCCGGCGGCCAGCACGCTGCGTGCGCGGGCTTCGTGCCCGAGGGATCCGACTGGTAGTCCATCGCGCTGCGTGCGCTGTTTGCTTATTTTGGTCGATCAGCCTTGCAATGTAATGTAACCGTGCCGCGAGCGTAACGCAAAGTTCCCGCGAGTCGTAACCAGTGCCGCGTAGAATAGATGCAAATATAGATTCAACGAGCGATTAGATCAATCCTCGTATTCTCACCTTTTTCAATCGCTTTCCGGTGAGACTATCGTAGGATAGAGTCGCGTATGACTTTTATTTACGGCAATCCGAGTGGATGCGGCGATGGCGAAGTTGATTGCAGATCGGATCGGGCGATCAATCGCCCGGTAGTAGAGACGTTAAATCGTCGTCGATGATCCTTCGCTTCTTGTCTTTCTCACCTTTCAATCTTTCTCCGGTAGAGCTTCGTCGTGATAACGTGTTACAACCTCGCCATGTCGAATAGTCCGGGGTTGCTAATAGATCTCAAGTGGAGAATGACGAGGAGAAAAGAGACACAATATGAGGAGGAGCAGTGCCCGACATTATCAGATGCTTAAGGCAGGTACAATGGGGTGACCCGCCTCCTATATATAAGCGGTTACCAGCAGAGATAAGAAAGTCCATATCGGATACGAATCCGTTTCCTAACAGGATACGAATCCGTTTCCTAACAATTAGATCGGAGAAAGAATCGTGTCATCTGGTGGCCTGCAGCTGCTGAGTGCTGCGGCACATCAGCCACGGAGGTGCTGCCATGCTCAGCATTGCAAACGGCAAGTTGTATCGCCGGGAGGATCACAGCAACATCAACATGCATCCGATTCCCAACAAAAGCATGTACTAACAGTAACATGATGCACATTGCAGATCTTCTTCTTTTCCTCTATCAAGAGTCAGTCAACAGCTGAGTCAGCAGGACAGCAGCAGGGCTGAAAGCACATGCATGGGATCATAAAATATTTCGCTTCCCAACCATATTAACTGTCAGGAATATCACACTCCAACCGCCACATACAGCGCCGACACTACTTACTACTGCTACTCATCTACAGGGTTCTCTCGACCAGCTAGCAATTGGCCAGAAATAAGCACGTTCCGGTCCCGGTTGCTCCAGGCTTCTCTTGAGCTTACAAGATTATTCCTCACTTCCTCTTCTATATTAACGTAAGGACAGAACAAACGGGGTACCTCACCCACCGACCGCTAACCCGAAATCAGAGAAAGGAAGCGTCACAAAAAAAAAAATCCAAAATGGTAGCTCATGCACAGTCTGATCATCTGATTGCGTCCATGGCCCCTTTCTTCTTGATCCTCCTCTTGATTTCCTTGTCCAGCTCCTCAGTCCCGCCCACCTCCTGCAGCTCCTGAACATGCAACACCCATGGTACGTACTGGTGTTAGAAAATGCAGCATGGACAATGCGCAGCATTTCACGGCTGCACACACACACTCAAGACGCTCGCTCACCTTGGGGCCAAGGAACAGGCCGTAGGGCACGCCGTCGAACCTGCCCATGTGGTGTATCTGCAGTCGAGTTCCAAAAACACCAGACATGTATGCATCAGCAGCATGCTTCCCCGACGAGGAGTCGGTAACTACCGGTTGCCGGATTGACAAGGAAATGTTGGGTGTTGTACGTGTGGCTGGCCGGGACGGCGCCGTGCGGGGTAAAAGCGACCGGCCGGGCCGGAGCGGCGAGTTACCTGGTGGGCGGCAGCCACTCGGCGGAAGTAGGGCACGTTCTCGATGGGCCCCACGGGGAAGCGCCGGTGGACCAGACCGTCGTGGACGAACATGTACGCCATCCCGAAGAGCGTAATCCCCAGCCCCTGTTGCGCGCGGCCACGTCGGCGCCCCGCACGTGGCACGTCATCCGTCAGACGATAACAAACAACCGGGTACGATTACGAGTCTCTCATATTTCTGGACAGCCGCGCCCGCGCGTGTTAATAGCGTTAAACTAGGCACGGTTAATTTTCGCGCCGCACGCACGGTCTCCGTGACGCGACAGCCGGAGTTGGTTTTACTCTTCCTCGAAGGTCATGCCATGCGATGTGGGGCTGCGAACGTGGAGGAGGGGTGAATTTAATTAGTAGTAGTTACCGCGCCGAAGCAGAGGCCGGGGACGAGGCCGCGGTTGAAGAAGCCGTAGGCGAGGAGGGAGATGGCGGGGACGGCGTTGATGATGGCGAAGACGTCGTTGAGCTCGAAGGGCCCGTCGCGCGGGCGGTGGTGCGACTCGTGCATGTGCCACAGCGACGCGTGCCACAGCGCCCGGTGCGCCCATCGCGCCCAGAACTCCATCCCGACCTGCACCCAAGACCAAAACCACCGCATTTCCACCTTAGTTGTGATCCGTCCGCGGTTCCCTTGATCAGGCGGGTGCGGGGAGCACGATAGCGCGCTTCAATCAGCATGGCTCTTACCGCGGCGCCCACCGATAGCGCGAAGGTGCCGAACATTTCCGTCAGGGGAACCTCGCCGCCCTGCAGAAGAAACACGCGAAATTAAGCAAAATGTGTGGGGAAAGTTGGCATGATGATGATCATGATGATGAAGAGGAATCGAGCGGCGGAATTGTAGTTGTGGAAACGTACGTACCTCCATTTGCCAGGCGAAGCGGTAGTAGACGGCGGCGGCGGCCATGGACGTGAACCCGAGGCTAGACATCACTGCCGCCACCAGGTACGTCCGCCGCTCCGACCGCTTCCGCGCCGCGCGCTCCGCTACCCTCCTCTCGGATGCACCCTCCTCTTCCTCCTCCTCCTCCTCCTCCCCTTCCTTCTCACCGACGCCGCCGCCTGCCTCGTCACCCAGCACGGCGCGCGGAGCTGCCACGGCTCGGCGACCGACGGTGCATGGCGCTGCAGGGGCGGCGCACACGGTGAGGAGCGGCGGCCGCGGCACTGACGGCGAGAGTCGAGCGGCCGTGGGGAGCAGCACGGTGGGCGTGATCGCCACCAACCTTGCGACGGCCATCGTTCTGCGCGTGGGTGGCGTGAATTGTGATCAAGAGCAGAGACGAGTTGACGAGAAGAGGCTTGCTGCTGGAAATGTGCGCGACCGAGGAACGAGGATGGGGTGGCTGGCCAAGCAAATTCGGCAACGGGAGACGGGTCGGTTTCTCTTGTTGTTATATGGGCGGCGGAAGGATGGTGGCTTGGGTGAAAAAAATGCTAGCGCACCGGGTGCTATAAGTATCTATAGCATCTTTTATATAATGTGTATTAATGAGAGAGAGAAAAAATTAATTATGTTAATATCTATGCGGTTACTACATACTCCCTCCGGTTTGATAATAGATGTCGTTTTGGATATAGTGATGGTCAAACTTCTAAAACTTTGACTATCGATGTATTTTTTAAATATTTAAATTGAATATATGAAAATTATATGTGTAGACTTGTCTCGAGAAGTACTTTTATAATATTATAATTTTATTGGGTTTTATAAATATATTATAATAAAAATTAGTGGTCAAAGTTATGTGTTGAAGACCGTGTCGATGTCCAAAACGACATCTATTATTAAACTGGAGGGAGTATCTAATTTTTTTAAAAAAATACTATATGATATGCGTGCTCTTAATGCTTCAACAGTTCAATTCACCATCTTTATCTTAATTTATCTGGAACGAGAAAAGTTTAAAATGGTTTTGTTGTTGCTTTTCTAAACAAGAACATGGTGCTCTCCCTATCCGTGTGTCGTAGGTACTTAAGTACGATGGCGCACTTATTCCCTTATTACTAAGAGCAAGTATTATAAGGTGATGTAGGCGGGCTGCAAGAAGTGGCACATCAGATCTGTGATGAGATGGAAGAGAGAGAAATGGAGAGAGAAAGAAAGCGGGCTGCTTACTTGTAGCCAAAGTGAAAGTGGCTTCACGGACTCCAAAACACTTTGTGAGAGGAAGAGGTGATCCAAGTATTAAATGTATAGCTTGTATCAAGAGTGAGCTATTATATGAGTAGACTTTTTGTTGACTATGTGTGACATGGCAACACTATAAAGCCCACCATGGGCTCTATTATTAACCTTGCTCTAACTAACTAGTTTAAAATTTGTGTTGCTACATGTTTACACCATGCTATCGTCTTTGCGGCCTACTGCTCGGCATGGGTTTATCGTGCCGTCTCGAACTGCGGGCCGCGGACGGTCTGTCGTTACATGCCGCGCCGCGCCGGCTCGGCCGCCGGCCGCAAGTCCAGGCCCGCCCATTTGGCGCTGCAGCCGTGCCAGGCCGTGGCCGCCCAGGTCCGACCCATTTACACTATTGCGACGAGAGGAAATGAGACGGAGACACACATTGCTCATTCTCTTTCAGTTCTTTCTCACACGTTGCTCCCTCTCGTAGCTCTCTCTCTCTCTCTCTCTCGTTCATCTCTCTCAATCTCTCGCTCGTTGCTCCCTCTCTCTTGACCATCCCTCTCAATCTCTCTCTTACCTGTTGCCTCCCTCTCTCTCGCTCATTGGCCGACGAGAGAACAAGAGATGGTCATCTGTAAAAAACCCAACAATACTTTTTCTCTTGAAAAAAATCATCACTCATAACCTCGATAATATTATAAATCTAGTGAAGTAAAACCATTGTAGATAAGTGACATAATATAGCCATCAACAACAATGAAGTTGTGACAGTAGATTTGTGCCCGTGCCTCCGTCGTGCCATGCCGGCACGGGCCTGGCCCAAACGGTCGTGTCGGGCTGTGCCGCCCATCATGCCCTGATCTCAGGCCCAACACGGCTCGTGCTACAGTGTCGTGCCGGCCCAGCACAGCCCACCATGTACCGTGCCGATTTTTGGACCGGGCTGGACCACCGTGCTTCAGGCCGGCCCAAAAAGGCCTGGCCCAAGTGACCACCTTTAATCCCGATTCACACTGTGCCTATAAAATAACTTAAATGCATGAAACGATTACAAAATCATAAATATAGGTTTAATCTATTCAATATATACTTTTATTAATTTTCTAAAAATTTCCTAGTAATTAAATCTACACTTGAGACCACGCGTCCAAAGACATTCGGCACATCATGCCCGAGGACACTCGGAAGTCGAAACCATACGCCGAGGAGCAAGAAATCAATTACCCCAATCAAACAATTACATGGAAAGAAACTATAAAAATATGATGCTTCCATTCAGGGTATTAAAGTCTAAGGTTTCACAATTCCACAATTTTATGGAAGCTGATATATCTAAAAATTCAGCTTCTATGATTATTAAAGGTTCTAACATAAATTACATAAAGTTTAAAGTAATTAACCAGAATCGTAGATTCTAACTTATAAGTAATTAACCAGAATCGTAGATTCTAACTTATAAAATTCCTTAGAACCTGTTGACATCAAGATTTAGCGGTTTCAGCTGACTGGATAGATATTACCAAGTTGGTAGTTTTTAGCCGATTTGGAAAAATGAGGACATAGATATGGAGTCAAAGTTAACAATCGGTTTAGACAGGAGTTTGTTTTTGGAGATTAAGGCCAGATGTGTATCTGCAGAGTTGGAAAAGGATACAATTTACCTAAATGCTATAAAAGGATCGATGGGCAAAGACAATCAAGAACAACCAATCAATCAAACAACTTGCATATACTTTATTTTACTTTTCGTCGACTAGGAATAGAATTTAAGCTCTGTAATCTTTCTTTTGTAATTCACTTGATTAATAAAGTTGCGTATCGCCGATTATTGATTTCGTCAACTTACACTAATTCAGGTTTGCTTTTCTCCAATCTTGTTGCGCGTCGCCTTTTTTGAAAAAAAACAACCTTTACCCTCATCTAATAAACTCAATCGGGTTGATTAGATCTATCAGTTACTTTTTGTTTAATCGGCTTAAATAGTCGATTAGATTGGATCGTTATTGAAAGAATATATCGGCTTAATAGTCGATTGGATTATGTATTATTCTCTTGCCAATTACAGGATCAAATCGGTTGGCATGCTTGCACCCAAATTAAGCCCGATGTTTTTGTGTGTTGATTATCGACCAACCATTCTTTGCATTTTTTTTGGCGTAAACACACTTTTGGCATGCCCAATGGGACCCGATCCGACGACTATGTCTTCTACTGCAAAGCCAATCCCCCTCTGTTCGATGTTAACCCTAAAACGATAACCATCCCTACATTGGAAGATTTGACTCCAGAGCAGCGAAAAGAAATTGAAGATCAGAAGGCTGTGTTTGAGTAGATGATGCTCAATTGCTATCAGAAGACCCGACACAGCGTCACGCAAAAGTCCGCATTGCCAACAGTCAGCTTCAGCGGTAAAGAGGCTCCAGATGCTGCCGAGAATAGACATGTAAGCCGATATATGCTAGTTTAGGCGGAATTATCGGATATGATCAATCAATTTGTAGATTATGCTCTTATCAATTAGTCATTGGCTCTAGTAACTACTTTGAAGCCGATGATAGCCAACAGTGTCAAGGAAGTCGCGCAAGAACTGGTGTCGACTAGCACTTTGCTTGACCCCGTACAACCTCTGCCAACATACCCAGTCTACTCCATTACCCAGAACGTCCAAAATGTGAAGCCTACAGTCAATCCAAAACTGATGGTTACTATCCCTGCTCTAGCGCCGACACAGCCTACCGTGGTATTGCCATGGGATCCCGGTGCGAGTGGGATTACTCATTACCAGGCTTACACATATTGCTCCAAATTGGACACCCAGCCTAGTTTACCTCCATCCGCTCTGTTTTACATTTACCCCAAATCGTTTGTTCAGCCGACCGAAGCCCAGGTACGTCCACATTACGTTGAGCCGATTCCTACGAGGGATCCGGCCCCGTATCAGGTTGTATCATACTCGGAACCATTTGCTCCACTACCAAAGCCGATGCATAGATGACAAAATATAGCTATGAGAAACCGCATTTACCAATACAATCCACGGTGCAATGTTGGCCTGAGTTTGCACTCGGGGGGCAAAATATCGAATTTGCTCCTAATTGGTAGGCACCTCACGCATGGGTAGCATCGGACAAAGAAACCACTTGGGCTGAAGCTGCTAGTGCCGTCCCGAGGGAACAATTTTGCATTCAGCCAAAGGGACGGACCATCAGCTATAGAAAGCCATACTTGATTATATTGATCAGTTCCCATATCCTAATAGCTATAGGGTTCCCGATTTTGCTAAATTTTCAGGGGATGACTCCACGACAACATTGGAGTACATCGGATATTTTGTTGCGCAATGTAGAGAAGCAGCACAGTCCGATGGGCTGAAGGTGAAACTATTCCCCTCGTCCTTGTCTGGGGTAGCTTTCACCTGTTTTACAACTTTACCCCCAAATTCGGTCAATACTTGGGCCGATTTAGAAAGCCGATTCTATGAGTACTTTTTCTGTGGGAGCTTAGAGTTGAGGGTATCAGATCTAAGCTCTGTTCGATAGAAGTTTCGGGAATCGGTAATAGATTACATTAACAGATTTCGAGAAGTCAGAAGTTGGTGTTTTAGTGTCACATTGCCCGATAAGCAGTTGGTCGATTTAGCTTTTCAAGGTTTGATTCCTCCCTTGATGAAGAAATTTGACAGCCAAGAGTTCACTGATTTAAGTCACCTGTTCAATAGAGTATTGGCTCAAGAAAGCCGATTCTTTGAAAACAAAAGTTTTATGGACAAGTTCAAAAATAATAAAGACAAAGAGAAGCCTAAAGTTAATTTCGTCGAATATGAATATGGTAGCTCATCTGATGAAGATGAAGCCAAAGTAAATATAGCCAAATGGGTTAAGGGGATTAAGAAGTCTCTGGTCTGTTCTTGGCTTAAACCGATTAAAGCTAAATCAAAAGTTAAATATGCTTTCGTTGTAACCAAATGTGATTGCACCTTTGATTTGTTGCTACAAGAAAAACTTATATGATTGCCTAAAGGTCACACGTTGCCATCGATTGAGGAGATCAAGAAACGAAGGTATTGCAAGTGGCATCATTTCTTTTCACATAATACTAATGATTGTAATATTTTTTATCAACAAATTCAGTCAGCTATTGAAGACGGTCGACTAAAGTTCGCTGAAGAACTGAAAATATAGTTAGATGCCAATTCTTTTCTAATTAACATGGTCAGCTGTTCACCAAAATAAAAAGAGTTGGCACGAGACAAGATCCGTTCACTGTCTGCATCTGCTAAAATAGTTCAACAGACTGATGTAAAAACTACAAACGGTGAGGATACCATCAAGACCATGGTCGGTTCTATCGATATTGAGATCGACTGTGAAGGTAAATAGTCAAAAATGATAAAACCAAGAAGTGAACTCAAAATCGGCAAGTGGTATAAAGATGAGAAACTGGTACCAACGGAAGCCGATACAAAAATATAAGCCAACGTTCTCTCAATTGTTGGTTAAGTACGAGAAGAGGGGTCGAGAGTTGCAATGAAATCCCCCTCATTGGACAATGAATACCTATCGGCCAATTGCTGCTGAGAGAGCGTACGAATGTTGCTTCTTTTGGCAATTTTGCTAGGAAAGGGGATTGGTGTTGCCATCACCTTATGTTTGCCCGATGCAATATTACCCTAGGCAGGGTCAAGAGCACCGGATTGGCTAAAGAGAGATTATCTAAATCAGTTCTAATTCGACATGAGGAGAATCAGAAGAGACTAGTTCATGAAAGAGTTTCTGAACCGGTCCAGGAACAACGACAACCAGATAAAAGACGCAAGGAAACATGCAAGTCGTATTTGTTCGGCAAGATATGAAAGCCGATTAAGCCTATGCCACGGTGGTGTCCTCCAGGGTTGAGCAAGTCACAGAGATGGCAGCTTCAATGTTTGAGAACTCAAGAGTTGAGGGAATCCGACCAGGAGAAGAAAAGGGACGAAGACTCCAATAAACTTAGTCTGATCGAGAATGTAAAAAAGGAGTAGAGGAAGAAAGAAATCGTCCATGAAGAATTCGATTCAATTGATGATCTGGATTCCCCCATCGTTTGTGATGATTCATCACCACCAATGAACATCAATATGGTATTCACTCTACCCGCAGAATTCAAAGTATGTGTGCCATCGGCTAAAGGATCATTTGAGTAATTGTGCCTTGGTTCACACAATACCATTTCCAAGAAGCCTGAAGATGATCATCAGCATCTGAGGCTATTGTATTTTAAAGGTCATATCAATGGAAAGCCAATATCAATGATGTTGGTAGATGGTGGGGCAACTGTTAACTTGATGCCTTATTCGATGTGCGAAAAGTTGGCCAAATCCGATGAAGATCTTATAAAAACCAATATGGTGTTAAATGACTCCACTGGGGATCCTACATAAGCAAAAGATGTCATGGTAACTGAGCTCATGGTTGGCAGTAAGACCTTGCCGACAGCTTTCTTTGTGGTTAATGCCAAAGTAAGCTATAGTGTGCTACTTGGCATGGATTGGATACATGCCAACTGTTGCATTCTATCGACTATACACCAAAAGCTAATATAGTGGAATGACAATGAGGTTGAGGTGGTTGAAGCTGACACATCAGCTCATGTAGCCACGGCTAGTCCAGAGGCTAATTGGCAACATGAAGGGGCCGAGTGCATATCGAGTAAAGTACTTCAGGACTGTGACTTTATATGCATCATCCAAACAGGTGCAAGTCCGATCAATGTGAAGCCAAGCACACTTGATTGGACAAACTAAATTTTATGCCGATGGAATCCAAGTCAGCAAGGAAGATCTTACCAGAAAGAATGCCGTGCTATTAGCAAACAACAGATAACTATGAGGCCATTGAAGGTTTTAAAGACATTGAGAGATTTAGACAAGGTTTTACGTTTTCAAATCCATTAGAAGAAGTAGATATAGGCAATGGCGATAGAAAGAGACCAACTTTTATTAGCTCAAATTAAATGCTTAATACAAAGATAAGTTGGTTGCTTTGCTGAAAACTTATAAAGATTGTTTTGCTTGGAAATATTATGAGATGCCTGGTTTAAGGTGACAGCTTGTTGAACATCGGTTACCAATAAAGCCTAGTTATCAGCCATTTAAACAGTCTCCTAGATGGTTTAATCTGGCCATGTATAATTACTGTTGCCCCTTGGTGTTTGTATTTTGATGGATCGGTTTGTAGGGAAGGTGATGGTACTGGCATCGTGCTAATATCTCCAAAAGGGTATAGTTTTGAGTTTGCGTTCAGGCTTAATTGGTGATGTTCAAATAATCAATCTGAGTATGAAGCATTTCTTAGGGGCTTACAATTGCTCGATAATCTTGGTATCGACTCCGTTGAGGCTTATGGTGATTCTCAACTCGTGGTGTAGTATGTAAAAGGGGAGTATAATTGTTATGATGATATTTTACTAAAGTATTTAGAGCAATGCCAAGACATAATCGACTCATTTAGTTATTTTTCGATCGATCACATTCCCCGTGATCAAAATGCTAACGCCAATTCATTAGCACAGTAGGCTTCAGGGTATAAGATGTTTAGCCAATTGATCTATTGTGAATCGATTAAAAAAATAATTTTTTGTACTGATATAACCAATTGGCGGTTGGAAATATCGGATTACATTAATAACCCCTCGAAGCCAGTCGATAAAAAGATTAGAAGACAAGTTTTAAAATGCGTCGTGCTTGATAATACACTTTATTATTGGACTTTAGAAGGTTTTTCGCTGAGGTGTCTTGGAACTGAAGAGGTAAAATCAGCTATGGGGGAAGTGCATGAAGGAATTTGTGGGATACATCAGTCTGCTCATAAAATAAAATGGTTGCTGAGGTGTACTGGTTATTTTTTGTCGACGATGTTTGAGAATTATTTCAAATACTACAAAGGATGTCAGACTTGCTGAAGTTTGGTAATGTGCAATTAGCACCTGCATCGGTCTTACACCCGATCATAAAACCTTGGCCGTTCAAAGGTCGGGGTATAGACGTGATCGGTCAAATATATCATGCATCGTCTAAAGGATGTAAGTATATATTAGCTGTGACCGATTATTTTTCTAAATCGGTTGAAGCTATACCTTTGAAGAAGGTATCCAGTGTTGAGGCGATTGCATTTGTCCAGGAGCACATTATCTATTGGTTTGAGATCCCTCAAACTATCATGACCGATCAAGGTACTGTGTTTATGTCCAAATAATTTCAAAGTTTTACTAAGGGTTTTGGATTTAAGCTACTGAATTCATCACCATATTATGCCCAAGCCAATGGCCAAGCTGAATTATCAAATAAGACATTGATGAAGTTAATTAAGAGGAAAAATGATGATAAACCGAGAAATTGGCATGTGACGTTATCAGACTCATTGTGGTCCTATCGGATTGCTTGTCATGGGGTTACTAAGCTATCATCCTGTCAGCTTGTATATGGACAGGAAGTAGTATTGCCAAGAAATTGGTATAAGTTCGCTATGGGTTGCTAAGCAGGATGACTTATTGCCTCAGGATTATAATACTTTGTTAGTTGATAATTTAGATGAATTGGAAGAGTTGAGTTTACGAACGATGGAACAAATCCAGAAAGATAAGGCTAGGGTCGCAAGGGCTTATAATAAAAAGATCGTGCCTAATTCATTTGATGAAGCCGACTTGGTTTGGAAAACGATTCTACCCGTTGGCTCAAAGGATAGTCAATATGGAAAGTGGTCTCCTACATGGGAAGGATTGTATAAAATTAATTGGCTAGTGCAGGGAAACTCCTATATTTTGAAAACTTTGGATGGAGTATTATTTACTAAGGCGATTAACAGAAAATACTTGAAGAAATATTACCCAAGTATTTGGGTTGGTTCTTAATCTGCTAAGAAACTTTATTTGATTCATTGCAATCGGTAAGACTTTGTTGGTCGATGGAATCTAAGACTGAATTAACTCATTACAATTAATTCTGGTATATGGCCAATGGAGTGCATCGTCCTTAGAACAAAATCAATAACGTAAAAACAAGAATAGAACATTGAAAGCAATTTAGAATCGGTTAAGCAACCGACTTATAAATTACAAAGTACATCCAAAACGCAAGCATTCGGACATTGTTTTTAGAGATGGGACATAGTTTCAAAAGCCGGCATGATAAATCTTGAGGTCGACTCCCAGCTCTAAGAGTGCGGCTATGACCTTGGCAATGGTCCTCTCCACCTCATGGATGATTTCTTCATTTTCTTCTTGGGTGCTTGGGACTTGGAAAACCTAAGGCATTGGCCTCGTTTATTTCCTCAACAAGGGATGCTTTTTGGGTCTTGGTCGATGAGTTGAATTTTTGTAGTAGTTCCTCAAACTCAGCCATTTGGATTGTCAACTTGGCCAACCCATCCTCCAAAGATTTCTTGGCCAATTCAAGCTCAGTTAAGTATTTCTTGGTGCTCTTGATCTCATGAATGACTTCATCATATTGGGCCTTCTTTGAATTTGCATCGGCAATGAGTTGGTCTAGGCGCTTCTTATCTTCACATTGAGCCGATCGAAGTTCAATTCTAGCCTTGGCCTCGTTGACAAATTTCTTTTTATCATCCAAGAAGTAGACATCAAGAAGGGCCACGCATGTCTCCTAGGGAAGATCAGCCTGTACTCGATCCATCAAGTCCCTGATCGGTTGGGAGTTATCCACCAGGGCAGACAACAAACCATGGAGTAGACTGAACATGCTTTGAAGGGACTTCTTGGTGCCAGGGGCCATGAGAACTTGGGCCGATGCACCCTCTACTTCCTTGATAATCTTATCAATTTCAGTGGGAACATGGTCATCCTCCTCCTCGGGCGCCTCTATGACCGACCAGTCAAAGATTACCCAGTTTCATGGTCGACTTAGCCATGACAACAGCAGGTGTTGAGATCTTCTCAACCGGTACAAGCGGCAACGACTACGATGGTGGAGGAGGAAGATCACTCGTGGTATCTTCTGGAAGGCCGATGTTGGCTGGCGGAGAAAACGAAGGAGGAGACATGCATTGTGAATTAATAAAGTTGTTAACCGACTAGTTTCATAGAGAAGTTTGGAGGATGAGAGAAGTGATTTATTACCTTGGCTGTAGCGAAAGTATGGGGTGAACTTTCGACCGATTCCTCTTGGGCCGATTGACCTAGTTTGGTGCCCCTTTTGATGACTTTTTGTATGGGCAACCACATTTTGGTTCTGTAAATAGAATCGTCATTGAGTGATTACGGCATAATGGAGGTAAGTGGAATATGAATTCAATCGATGCAACGTGAGCTTACTAGGTTGTTGACACTCTTAGTTAGAAAGGGATGGGGCTTGAATGCCCAAAGAGCCGAAGGTGTACTAGACAAGGCCACCTTAGCCGATGGGTGCTGCTTCTTATTAGCTTGGCTGATGTTAGAAGAATCTCCAATAGGTCTCTTACCGGATGCCTTGGTCTACAAAAGGGAAAAAAGAGAATCGATGAGTTCGAATTCAAAGAGAACATTCGATGGTTAGTGCAAGAAGAAGGCTACATCGACTAATACCTCGCCTGTTATATTGACTACACTCGTGTTAGTACGATCACAAGAACTAGCATCACTGTTGGTACTTAAAGTATTATTGTCAGAGTCGCTAGTTTTTGAACTGTCAATCAAACCTGGACAAAAATTGGCTATGAGAGCGGATAATGTCAGTTCTTCTGGGAATATTTCTACCGATATTTCTGACCACTAGGCAGTGTAAGCCAAAGAACACCGACTGTGAAGGATGAAATGAGGCAAACTCTGAAGTTGAAAGTCGTCAGCTATACTTAGAACCATATTGATAATGGTAACTTTCTGCAGACATTCTCTGGGATTAAGTCGACTAAGTAAGTTCATACTTATAATCACTTGGCTGAATCCAAGTTGTCAGACATAGACCGAGGGATGATAGAACTCGTAAGTTGGATGAAAGGTCTGGTTTTTTGAGTGAAGGCTGACTGAGAATATGCTTGATGTAAGGAATGACTTAAACAATTCGATGGTTTCATCGGGCATGTCACTGATGTTTGACACTAATGAATGAAGGATGGATGAGGAAAATTGTCGGCTTCTCTATAACTAAAGAAGTCGCGTTCTGAGAAGTCTATCTTGATTAGCTGAAAGAAGGAGATAAATCTCTTCACCCCGATGGGATTTAACTTTGTATATTCTTCACTACCACATAAGATGTATTTTTCTCCAAGGATCGGCTGCTTCTGTACTGAGGGTCTTGCTCTTCTAGGACTTCTTCATAAGGAAAGGTCATTATTATTATGGTATCAATACTGCATGGTCGACTGAAAATACAATATAACCAACTTTGAATAAACCAGAGGGGATTGCTGACATTGTCAACTGAAGATTGACCTTGCCCTGTGAAAAGCTGACTCCCGATGATATGCATCATTTGATAAATGGCTCCCAAGAACATATTGCCTAAGACTAGCTGACGACCCTTTACTAACTGCTCTGCCAAGGATTGATACACTTGCATCGGCCCAAGAGATGCTCCACATAATAGATATTGGTCTAGCCACATATTGAGGAAAACTACGTGCTTCTTATGGTAATAGGACAGATCTTTGCTGGTTATATTTTTCCTCCAGAGAAATCAAAAGTATCAGCTGATCCTCTTCCATAAACTATTCGGCCTTCATGTCCATATGAAGATGGTGCCTCAGAAGGCGCAAAGTTGTACATTTTGCGGCTTCAGGAAGAGCAGGGGTATTAGCTTCAGGCTGAAAAAATAGTAGCTCCAAAAGTCGAGCTATCAGATTAATCTTAGTATTCATTGCCCGGGTAAATAATTGCTGCTATTCAGGGCAAGCTCGATAAATTCCATCTATGCGATGTCCAACATATCTTATTTCTATTTATGCAAAATGACTTTTATTAACGGTAAAAATCTTTATATTGCATGCTCACTCTTCAATCAATAAAGGTTGGTTTATATTTATTCAACACAATATTATCTTATTTTTTCAGAATTTTCCAGCATTTTTCATAGTTTCCTGCTAATTATTCAGTAATTTACGGAATTACCAAGTAATATAAAAAACAAATTTCAACATATATAAACATAGAATTATGCTAGGACAATAAATCCAGAGATATGGAGCTTTCACTGTGTTACATAAGTTATATAAAATTTTCCTAGCATTTTTTATAATTTTCTGTTAATTACCAAGCAATTTTTAGAATAACTTAATAACATAAAAGAATTCTAGATTGAATTAATCATGGAATAATACTAAGAAAAAAATCTAGAGACACAAGGCTCCCAATATACTATATAAGATTTTCTAGAATTTTCCTAGCAATTTTCATGATTTTCTGTTAATGATTAAGCAATTTTCATAATTACTAAATAACATAAAAAAATTTAGTACAAATCAAACCTGGAATAATACTAAAAAATAAAATCAAGGGTACGAAACTTCCAATATGTGGTAAATATTAATTTACCGATTTTTACGGAAGTCCATATACCTAGAAACCTAATTTTTAGGATTTATTATCAATTTTCAGAATTTATAAACCATTTTTTGAAATACTAAAAATTACAGGGGTTAAATTGCAAAATTACCCTTTTGTAATTTTATTATTATTATTTTTAGAGGAAAAAACTTGGATGGGCCGTATTGTCCTTTGGGCCGAACGACCCATTTGGTCCATGGTCCACACCGCCCAATACTTGAGGGCGGCTAGGGTTAGGGAACCCATTTCGCCACATAGATCGGTGGAGCAGGTGGGCAAAGAACCGACGCTACATCCATGGCGGGGATCACTGTTTCCGAGCTGGCGTCACGCAGGCGCCGCCTTCGCTGCCTTGGAGACCACACATGTGTTGCGCGGGTGCCACCGTCGGGGCACGGGTACAGTGCTGCCGGCGTGGCACCGTCGAGCGTGCGTGTGCGTCATCATCGCGCCACTAGGTCACTGGTGCGCAGCACTGTCGGCGCTTCATGCGTGAGGCGTGTCGGCACAGCATCATCGCCTTCGCTCGGTCGGGTGTGCAACACGCTGGCTCTTCGAGCCATGAGGTTTGGCACCGCCACTTCTAGGGTCGCTGTTGTCGGGTGCCTCAGGCGGATGGATCGCGAAGGGGCATGCGGACCTCGAGGAACCGCCGGCGCTGCGGGCGTGTAGAACGCGAAGAGACATTATCGCTAAGGGTGCGCGGAACGCGAGGCGTCACCAGTACTACGGGCGTCGTGCGACCGGGCGTTGCATGTTCCTCGGCTTTGCCGCCACCGGCGAGCAAGGGCGTTGGACTGCCTTCGTGGAGAGCGCTGCCATCTCCATCGCGATGGCTACGCCGCCGTCGCAAGCATGGTGCAAGGCCACGTGGTGTCGTCTCCGGTGAGCACGGGCGCTAGACTGCCTTCGGGGCGAGCGTTGCCATCTCCACCGCCTTGGCTACACTGCCGTTGCATGGGAACCGAAGGGCCGCGTCGTGCGCGAGGAAGCCAAGCAGGCGCTTCGGGCGCGGTGGCGCGGACGCTGGTGCGAAAATCGGGGTGGCCCCTGGCTTCCGTCACGCGCTTTAGGCGTGGAAGCTAGGACGATGACACTGATCCTCTTTTTTTTGTTATGAATAGTAACACATGCGCAACTACCATGATCTGAAAGATTAGAAATACCATAGATGCAATCCACTTACGTAGCCTGAACTTACGTAGGACTCATGGGTGATTTTGATCAGGTGTCACAGGATGATTTTGATACCGTGTAAATCGATGTAGGTAGATGATCTCGATTAGCCTTGAGCACGACGTCCGTGGTTGCTGTCTTCTTTTCGCCTGATTGCCTAAATTCCTTTGAAATATTGACGAACAGTCCATGCACTTATGCGGAGGGCTCCCTGTTGATGATCAATACTGATTTATTCATAGTGCATGCATCGAACAATAATCAAGTTGTGATCAGTACAATAAAAACACAATTGATCTAATCACCAATGTATTTAGAACGACATACCGGACAAAAAGCATTCGTGCTGATAACGTATTGTAAAACATAGTTATTCACACACGATCAATCAACGATACATCAACAAAACGTAAGAACAAACAAAGAACATACAAAGTAGGAATAAATCTCTCTCTTTTTATTAAATTGATTCTTTCTGTATATGAGATACTCAATATATAATAAAACAAATAGAAGATAGATCTAAATTTAACCACCAATAAATAAAGTTCTTTCAAACTAACACCCACCACGTCGTCTTCTGCCGGCTTCAGCACGCGGCGCGCCTGGGTGGCTGTGCTTTGGTCTTTGCTGGTCTCGGCACCTTCAGGCGCCAAGCCAGCAAGCGTCGCAAGTTTGTGTAGTGACTAGTGAGTGGAGTAGATAATAATCGCCACTCCTACAAGTCCCGAGTGTGGGGGCAGCTGCACTGCACCTGCACGTACGCCGAAGGCAGGTCCACGCGTTGCCGCCGGGTCGGGCATTTGGTGGTCATGCACGTCGCCGTTCCACAATCCCACACGTTGCCGTTCACCAATCCCATACGTCGCCGCTCCACTATCCCATATGCTGCACTGCACCTGCACGTAATCACCCCGCCGCAGCGCGGCGAGCTCAAATGCAGCTTTTAGCTCATATATGGGAGGTTTTAGCTCATATGGAGCATAGAGGTGGGTATCATACCGAATCGGTCAGTTCGGTATAAGCTCATCACGTTTCGTGTTTGAATTATGTCGGATCGTGATAGTCCGTCGTGTCTACTGTGTTGGTCTGGCTCGTCTTTAGTGAGTTTAGACACGATCCATTTGTGCTTTGTGTCTGTTTCGTGCCGTGCTGGCCCTGGTCCGACCCATTTACATTATTGCGACGGGAGAAAAAGAAACGGAGACATATATTGCTCAATTTCCTTCAGTTCTCTCTCGCTCGTTGCTCCCTCTAGTAGCGCGCTCTCTCTCATCCATCTCTCTCCCTGTTTCGGCTCTCTCCCTCTCTCTTGACCGTCCATCTCAATCTCTCTCTACCTGTTGCCTCTCTCTCTCTCTCTCTCTCTCTCGCGCGCGCGTGTGCGTTATTAGTCGACGAGAGAACGAGAGATGATCATCTGTAGAAAGCACAACAATACTTTTTCTCTCCAAAAAGATCATTAGACTCATAACATCGATAATATTAAAAATCTAGTTAAATAAAATCATTCTAGATAAGTGATATAATATATAGTCATCAACAACAATGAAGTTGTGACAGTAGATTTGTGTCCATGCCTCTGCCGTGCCGTCTATCGTGCCCTGATCTCAGACCCGATATAACCCGTGCTTGCCGTGCCGGCACAGCCCACCTCTGTGCCGTCAGGTCGGTTCAAAAAGACCCGACTAAGTACCCAAAGATATTTCTGACACAGTGATGTGCCAAACCTGGCTTCGCATCTCGTCTCGTGTTTGGAAACTGTGCGTGAGTGCATCAATCGGATAGGCCAGCCATATAATGAAACGCACAATGTGATGGAATAATATCTCGAGCTAATGGGGCTGCCCCGCAGCGTCGGGTTCTAACTTTTGGACACCTGGTGATGACTGATAAGATGGCACTGGCCGCTGTCCCAATGGAAGCTGGTGATGGGGATGGGAGGTTTGACTCTGGCAAAGGGAGCTTTGGCGATGGATTGATAATTTGACAGTGCGTCCGTTGCGTTTACCTAGAGTCGGTCGGCGACAGGCCAAGGATAGAAATATCGGTGCAATTCCGCGAAACCTCGGATTTTAGATCCACTTGAGACGTAAGATTTCGGTGGAATAAAAAAAATTAAAAAAATTCAAATTACTATAATAACTTAAAATCTCGATGAAATTTTGGTAAATTTCACCGAAATTGGAGTTTGTTTTACCGGATTTTGACCGTATTTGATTCTTCACGTTGTTGTCCGTCCGCCTCAGCAGCTAGTTCGTGATTAGATGTTGAGTTTGGACCGGTTTGTTATATGTTGCTCATGTGGTTTGGTTGAGCAAATAAAGTACAGCATCTTACCTTTTTTTTTCGTTTGGGCATTACTCTTCACAAGATTATTGCTTACAGGGCCGGTCCTGACATTTTGGAGGCCCGGGATGAAAACTTATATGGAGGTCCTATTCACCTCCTCTCTCTCTCTCTCTCACACACACACACATATATGTATGTATGTATGTATGTATGTATAGTCTTATAAGCACACATCATTGAAGAAATTAATATTTAATTCACAAAAATTACTTCTATAGAACACTTTAAAGTTTATGGAATGACAAATGTAAATTGTAATCATAAACACTTACTTGGCACTTGGCATCATCTTAAAAAATTTCTTCAAACATTTTGTGATACAAAGTCATCAATTATACTATTGATATCAATCTCGTCCAATAACTTCTTCTCGATGCATAAAGTTGCCAAATCATTTAGCCTTTTTTGAGTCATTGTTGATCTCAAATAGTTCTTCAACAATTTCAATTTTGAAAAGCTTCTTTCAGCCGATGCAACAATCACAGGCACAGTAAATAAGATTCGATAAGCAATGGAGACATTAGGATAACAATCCACATCTCTAACATGCTCGAAAATCTTCATAGCAGACAATGCACCATCTGGCAAAGTGAATTTCATAATCTTTATTTTAGAAATAAGATCATATACCTCAACATCAGATGAACCATCATGAGAGAAAGTGTCTGCAAATTTAGTGCAACACTCTTCAATTTCACTATCATTTAATGACTTCAAGGTGCTTGAGCTCAATAAAAATCCGAATATATCTTTAAACACCATGAGTTCTTCGAATCTGGTTTTCAAAGAAGTGATCGCCATATCAACCAATACCAAAAAATATTTAACTTCAAAAGCCCTCTCAGTTTCTAGGATTTCTTCTTGGCAATTACTTTCATCAAATTGTTTCTTCCTCACGGCACGATGCTTTACTGGAAACGATGCCTCTACACCCATGTCATCTGCAATACCTTTTGCAATGTTCAGACAAGAAGAAAACCCCACATTTCTGTAGTTCTCAAAGTATTCCATTATACCTTGTATTTGCTTCAAAGTAGATTCAATGCACATGGCTGGTGATTGTAGCTTTTTACTCACTTTATTTACAGCAAATAAAACATCATGCCAGATAACCATACCAAGTATAAACTCAAAGCTGCCAAGTGCATCAAATAAATTTTTTGCATCACTTTTGTCCTTAGGTTCAATGTCAGAAGCATGACGTAACTCAGACAAAGCTGACCTTATCTCAGTTGCTTGATATCTTATTGCTGTAACACTTTTGATTCGACTCTCCCACCGAGTATTTGACAATGATTTCACAGTTAAACTAGGAACATGTTTAAGCAAAACATTCCACCTTTTCGTAGAACCAGCAAATAATACATATATGCGCTGAACAATTCCAAAAAATGAAACAGCTTTCCCACAAGATTTTGCCATATCACAAAGAGTAAGATTGAGACTATGGCAAGCACATGGCATATACAATGCTCTTGGATTGATATCAATTAACCGTTTTTGTACCCCTTGGTGTTTTCCTTTCATATTGGAACCATTGTCATAGCCTTGACCTCTTATATCATTAATATTTAGGCCAAAGGACTTCATAGCATCAAACAATACATTAAAAAGCCCCAAACCAGATGTGTCATCCACCTTCAAGAACCCCCAAAAGTACTCTTCAATATTTATCTTTTCATCAGACAAATTAACACAATGAACTAATAATGTCATTTGTTCTTGATGACTGACATCAGGGGTACAATCTAGGATAAAAGAGAAATAATTGGCCTCTTTAACAACCTTTATGATAGAACTTGTAATAACAGAAGCCAAAAGTGATATCAGCTCATTCTGAATTTTATGACTGAGATAATGATAATGAATTTCTTTCTTCTGCACACGTCTAAGATGATCTTGCATTACCAAGTCAAATTCTACAATCATCTCAGCACAAGCTAAGAAATTACCATTACTATCGTTGTAAAGCTGCTCACTGCTTCCTCTAAAAGCCAAGTTGCGTTTACTAAGAAATTTCACAATTGCTATTATTCTTAACAAAACTTGCCTCAAGCGTTCTTTCTCCTTTGTGATTTGCTTCTGTAAGTCTTTGTCAATAGTTTCCTCTTTCTGCAGTCTAGTCCTCAATTCATTCCACTTGTTCATATTACTAATATGATCAACGCTATTTTCATGTTCTCTAAGCTTCTCACTAATATGCCTCCAATTTCTATATCCATCATGTGCTAAGGAACTCGGACTCTTATTAGTGCTAGACTTAAAGATCTTGCAGCAGAAGCAAAAAACTTTGTCAACATGCTTTGAATAAACTAGCCATTTTCTATCATGTACCTCTCCATTGCTTAATTTTCTATAATAATGAGCATATGCAAAATGTCTTGAGGCATCGTCTAGAGGGAATTCCATACCTTCCTCTCTTATAGGCCCTTTCTCAACTAATATGTCTCTTGCTTTATTATCAAGATTATCCCAATTTCTTGGATCATAAATATCAGAGGTATAAACTGACTGTTCATCAACACTAGCAAACTGTGCATATGCACCCGATGAATTAGCTAGATTCTCAGGGCCACTTACATTGTTATCGTCGACGTTGATGCCAACATTTTCCTCTTCTTCAGAAATCCCAATAGCTGGTTCCTCTTCCTCCACAGCAACTATCGCCAACTCATCATGTGGGTTCGGTGAAGCACTTGTATCAGGGCCCTGACTTGTATTACTCTTTAAAAATTTGTCCATAGCTCCTCTCTGCGTTTCTATGAAGCCATCCGCACGTTTTTTTCTTTTCCTTTTTTCGCTACCGGATGGATACCTTCTAGATGACATGATAAGTTGATAACGTACGGCGCTGAAAATAAATAAATAATAATAAATGTATCAAAGATTAAATAGTGTAAGACTAATAGGGAAAAGAAATTAGAGAAGATTAATATTCTATACTTTGGATTAGGCAGTGCCACGTCCACGTCGTCCAGCGGACTCCGGAGTAGATGTCGATGTCGTCGACGATGAACGGCTCGACGTAGTTGACGTCGGCCTCAACCACCGTCAACTTATGATTCTGGCAAACGCAACCCATCAAACAACGTTGCAAGAATTCAAAACTGAATTCTTCTGTACATTGCACGATATATATTGTCGTGTTCTCAAGGAAATAGGAATTAATCTTTGATCTGATTGGATTGCTTACCAGGCCAGCGCAGGCGATCGATCACGTATTCACGTCCAGGCGATGCTACGCCACCACGTCCAGGCATCCAGCCGTCCTGGCGATGCTCCTCACGAGTCACGGCTCGTCGCTTGGGATTTGGGAAAACCCTCAAGGCCTCAATCGCTGATGAACAGCAGAACAGATCGCTTTCGCTCACGGAGTCACGCTCACGTAAATCACGTACGTGTATTGATACACTGATACGTCGCTCCTGTCTCCTGGGCCGTGGCGACCTGGCCTTCTGGGCTCTCGCGGCTGGGGCCTGGGAACATGCTTATATATATACATGGGCACATGACCATATGGGCAGCCGGCTGGCACTGGGGGCCTGAAAGTGCGTCTAGGCACTTATGTTGTTTTGGTGATTAATGACAAACGATTAATGACAAACGCATGTAATATCAATCAATGTAATTGTATAAATATTAACTTAGTGCTTAACAAATGACAAACCTCTAATATATTTATATTGTTATGAGACTAACATGTTTATTGCCTAGTTGAATATTAGTCTCATCTATTTTAGAGGAAAATCAATTGGGATGGTTAAGCAAAAATGAGGTATGCAATCTCGGTATTCCTTCCATATTTGTCATTGCATTCCTCTTTAGCAAATGCATATTGAACTCTAAGTAACTTGTTGATTTCATATGTGCACATTGATTCATGTCATAATTGCTTGTGCATATATATATTCATTTGAGTTCATTATGTGTTTTGTTTTTAATATGCTTGTGTTAACTAGAGTTAAACTTCATTGCTTCATATTGACTTGGTGCATACATGTCTTAGTTGTATATCTTCTAATGCACCTCTCCTAGTGAAGTTTAATCTAGAATTGGATCACATCATTTACTCTCATTCCAAATATTATTTGCACATGTACAATTTATGTATATTCTATCATGTGTTTCATTTAAGCAAAGTATGTGATCCTTGCCTTGATTTAAATGATTCATCTTATTGGCAATTATCTCTCTAAGTGCATATAGATCAATCACATATTCATCATGCTGCACTTAGTAGAGAACAATTCTTATGTCAAGTGTTTTCGTTGATATCATGCCTATTTATATGAAACACTTGTTGTATTTCATCTCATTCATTTAATTCTAATTCATATCTTTTGAGCTTGTGGGACTAATGTGTTTGCTGAGTGCTTTGATAAGAATTAGGTCCCAAAGCTGTGTGTATGATGACCAAGTGGTTTGAAGGATGATAAGCGAGTCAAAGTCAACAAGACAGCGGTGTCACCAACAGCTGAGGACTAAGTCAGATTCGACTTGATGGAGGATCGTCTTAGTGATGATCGAGGTCAAGGTCGAGAGGACGAGAGTCTCATGAGGTGAAGCGCGTTGAGGTTGACAAGACGAAGGGCATCATCAATCTTTGTGGAAGCGTCATCATGCACCGTGCATCCGAAAGAAGTCGGCAAAGCTTAGTGTAAGACTTAGATTTTGTGTTTAAATTTGAGTCTAAGGATTGCCGTACTATTAAGAGGGATGCAATCGTTGAAATCACTTAGACAAGTCTCAAGTGCTCAAAGTGGTCTATCCTTGTCTAAGGTTGAGAAACCCAAGTCACACTTTGTTCACCTAGGTGTAGGTGGGTTGGTGTGAGGGTTAGAAGTGTTGTTAGTATCGGAAAGTGAGAATTTGAGGTCTCCTTGTGGATTCTTTGTGAAATCTGATTTTATCCTTTTGGATTTGGGTAGTGAGACCTTGTTAGTTGGATAGCCACCGTTCATAGCTTTCCGAAAAGTCCGAATTTGCCGAAATCGGAGTCCGGGATCAAAAGTTATGCCCGTTTTCGTCGGGCTGCTGAGTGCTGCCTGGGAGATCCGGAGTATCCGGACATTTAACCCGGAGTCTCCGGGTTATCCGGAGTATCCGGACGATCCGGAGTGTCCGGATGATCCGGAGTGTCCGGGTTAATTATCCGGAGTCTCCGGGTTGCCCAGTTCGGTCCCAACGGCTAGTTTTTGGGGTTCCTCTATTTAAAGCCCCCTTCTTGCCCACTTCAAAGGAGCCGTTGGGGGATGTTTTGCTGGGTCTTTGAGGTGTTCTTTGTGAGTGTTTGAGCCCCCAATACTCCTCCCTACTCCTTAGATCTTAGTGATCCCCTTTTGTGAAGGGTTGGGTAGTGGAGAGAGATGTTTGGATTGAGGATCGATTTGAGTTGTTGAGCACTTGAGGTGGACTCTAAGTGAGTTCTTCGGGAGCATTTGTTGCTCTTGGAGGTTGAGGTCTCCTAGACGGCTAGGAGTTGCCGGTGAGCTTCCAAGCTTTGTGTGGAAGGCCATCGAAGGTTTGTGAAGGTCCGATTCCGCCTCAGCAAGGAAATGAATAAAAGAAGTGAAGACCTGCGAGTGCATTGTGCAACACCGGGAGGAAGAGGGTTGAAAGAGACCCGGCTCAAGTGTGACCGAGCCGCCTCAACGGAGACGTAGGATCCTCAAGGATCCGAACTGGGATAAAATCTTCGTGTCTCCATCTTCATTTCGGTTTCATCACTTTCATTACTTGCTTGAATTCATTCCTATATGTGTGATTGAGTTGATTGTATAGGGTTGATTTATTTAGGAGCCCGATCTATCTTGTTTTTGTGCTTGGCTCCGTTCTCTACTTGATATAGGTTCTTGGTAGTATTTACTTACTTCTTGTTCAAGTGGATTGCTTCCAGATTGCTCGAGATCTTGAATTCTTGGCCGAGACACTCAACTCGGAGTATCCGGTATTTTATCCGAACTATCCGGATCATCCGAGTATCCGTACATCGATCCGAGTATCCGGATAACCGAGTATCCGGACTAAATATCCGAGTCTCCGAGTTAATTATCTCGGGCTAAATTGTTTAAGTTGCAAAACTTAATTATACCCTTCGCTTCGCATTATCTCTGTTTGTTTAATTTTAATTGGGTATAATTTTGTAATCGCCTATTCACCCCCTCTAGGCCGACATCCCGGTCCTTTCAATTGGTATCGAGCCAAGTCTCGATATTTAAGCTTAACCGCTTTAAGAGTTTGGATGTCGCTAGACGGGATGGGTGAGCTTGGAGCTAGCATGTCTATTAATAATAATTTGAATGCTCCATCTTCATCCTCTTATGTGCATATTGCTTCGGTTGGGCACCGTACTTTAATGGTTCTAATTATGGCCCATGGAAGCATAAGATGAAAATGTTTTTGAGATCTATTGATGCTTCCATTTGGAACATTGTAGATAAAGGCTATAGCACAATGGATGCTTAAAGTGAAGAAAAGAACGCTCAAGCTCTAGAGGCCATTCTTGGCGTATTGAGCGAAGGCAGCGGAAGAAGGTGTGCCACCTCAAGAAGGCTCATGACATGTGGACACTCATCCAAAAGAATCATGACAAGTCCAAGATTGATCAAAGTGATGATTTACAAATACGGACTTCAAATGATGATCGCTCCACATCAATCTCGAGTGATGATGAGTCCTCGTCACCCTCCTCCTCGCCACGTTGCCTCACGGCTCTAGGTAATGATGAGGTAAATGATGAACCTTCCAAAGCTAAATTGATCTCTACAATTAAGGTTCTTCGTGATTGCCTTGAGAAGCAATTTAGAAAATCATATGATTTGATTGAAAAACTTGCTTTACTTCAAAAATCTTATGATGCTCTAAAATTAGATCATGAAAATTTGCTTCTCAAAGACACCTCTAGTTGCAAGGTGGATGTTGGATTAACTTGCAATATTCTTGATGATGTGCCATGCTTAGAGTTAAATTCTTGCATGTCATCTAGAATTATAAATTCTTCTCCTTGCAATGAATTGCTTTATATACCTTGCAGCCCAAACGCTAGAGTAGATGTTGCTACTCAATGTAATTTAGTAGATGAATTGACTTGCTCTATTTCAAATTCTAGAGATTCATCTAATAAATGTGCATCCACCTCTAGCGAGTTTTCGCCTTGCAATGCTAATAAAATTGCTTCTAGTTCCTCTAGTGCTTGTTATACTAACAATCTTGTAGAGGAAAACAAAAGGCTCAAGGCGCAAGTCATTAGTCTAGAAAATGACTTGGAGAAGTGCTACAAGAGCAAAGCCATCCTCGACAAGATCTTGTGCGAGCCTCGGGCACCTCAAGATAGAAGAGGACTTGGCTACATCTCCAAGAGGGAGAAGAGCAAGAAGAAGCACAATGCAAGAATGAAGACGATTGTGTGCTTCGGATGCAACAAGAAGGGCCACTTTGCCTCCGTGTGCCCCAATAAAGTGGATAACAAGGCCACAACTCCAACTTTGAGGCAAGCCGACAAGAAGCAAAACAAGAGGAAGAGGCATTCAAAGCCTACTTGCTTCAATTGTCGAGAAAAGGGACACATCGGTAAGGATTGTCCCAAAGGTATAATCCCTAAGCCTACTCATCACTCTAATAATCATTTGCTTAGGAAGGACAAGAATGGCAATGTAGTTGCCAAGCTTGTCAAGTCCCCTATGCCCGCTCAAAATGATAATGATCATTTGCATAGGAAGAGTAAATCTAGAAATGGATTTGCTAAAATTGTTAGGACTCCTAAGCCCACTCAAAGCAATTCCAACAAATTGCTTAGGAGAAATAACAATAGCAAACAATTTGCTAGATTTGCTAGATCCACTAAGCAAATGCATAATTTCAATTATCATATGCTTAGAATGGATCAAACTAGAAATAGGTTAGCTAATTATGCTTGTCCTCCAAAGCCATCTCACTTTATTCCAAATATATTGCTTAGGAGGAACTATAAAAGCAAATCTATTCCTAGTAAAGTTAGTCATGTAAATAATGCTAATATTAGGACCATTTGGGTTCCTAAAACTATGGTGACTAATATTGTTGGACCCAACAAAGATTGGGTACCAAAAACCGCCTAAAAGAATTTAGGTGAAACGAGATGGATTGGACGCTTGATCTCCACAAGAAGAAAAAGGGTATCATCTCCAACAAGTGGTGTCAAGCATAAAGATAATCAAGTCAATCATGAGCCAATGCCATCTCGGTAACAAGTATTTAAATTGATTATATTATTGCTTCTAGCCTTGTGTAGATATAGATGCATTAGTATCATGAAAATCGATTTAATTGCTTGTTAGTAGTACTTGCTCTTGCTTTTAGTATTATTCCCTTATTGCAATCTTGAGCAAGTTTAAAACGGCACATTCAGAGTTAGTGCTATTTTTTATATATATATGACATTTCCTAAGTGTGCCAAAATAATTAAGTGCTAACGTAGCTCTTCTAGTTGATCCATTTTAGTCAATGTATGGATTTGAAGTGAAATACGTAATCTTGACTAAAAAGGTCCATTTCCAGCACTTAAGTGAGTTTTGCCAAATGAGTCAAGTTTCTTGTTAATATTTGACTCACAAGGGTTTGTGTAACTCATATAGACATTTGAATATTTTGTTTGCCCTTGTTGATCTCTTTTTTGGCAAAACTAGAAAATCTCGTGAAACCTAAAAACTTTATTGCCACATTCAATTCCTTGTGAATTCGAATGTCTTCTCTTTTGAAATTGCTCTAAATTTGTGGTTATTGTTTCTCTTGTTTATTTGGAGCATTTCTTAGTGGTTTCATGATTTCTCTCGAGTCTTATTGCTAAATGCCATTTGTGAGTTTTCTAGTTGAATTCTTCTCTATTGGCATTTCTTTTCGATTTGATTCGCCTTAGTGAGCTTTTGGTGAAATGACTAATACTTCCTATGTTTCGTGCTTCAAAAGTGGAAATATGACGGAAATTGCT
Source organism: Rhipidocladum racemiflorum (assembly GCA_036346355.1). Classification (NCBI taxonomy): domain Eukaryota; kingdom Viridiplantae; phylum Streptophyta; class Magnoliopsida; order Poales; family Poaceae; genus Rhipidocladum; species Rhipidocladum racemiflorum. Next base: position 55,503,653 of record CM070588.1, on the reverse strand, counting down.
TCTAAAAGCGTATTGTGTTTCTTGTTGAAAATTGCCTAGCAATTGACTTCAATCTCTTGCATTTCCCAGATTTCCATTGCTTTTGGCCGAGCAAGATAACCGGAGTATCGGACATTTTGTCCGAGTATCCGAAAGTTATCCGAGCATCCGGATCATACATCCGGACTATCCGAGTTAACTGGCTCGGTTAGAAAAACAGTTTTGTCTGTTTGAAGCTCACCAAAATCTCTTTTTTAATCTGAATTGATATTCTATTGAATCAAGTTAATTTTTGCTGTTTGAATGGATAAGTTTGTGCCAATGGCTTTTAATCTTATCACAAATTCGTTTAAAGCCATATAAGTGATCATTTCCATTCAAAGCTTATTTGTCCCTTGCATGTAGCTAACCTCTTGGCGTATGTTGCGAATAGGTGAAGCTCATGCTTTTGGCTTGCATGACTTTGACTTGCATTTGTTGCAAAGGTTGATTTCTTGCTTGCTTTTAATTCAACTCCTTATTTAAAATTTGTTTGGAGCTAGTTTTAGCATGAGTTGCCAAAACGAGGATGCTCAGGCAAATCGATTTGATTTATTGAAAATATTTGTTGGAAAATCTTCTCTTGCATATGGAGTTCTTATCCGAGAGTTCTCAAATTTATTCGAACTTATAAGCAAGATTGATAACGTGAATTTGACTTAGTGTCAAATCTAAACCTCTATTTGTTCTTATTGGAATATCTTTTGTATGGAGGACTTTATTTGAGAAATTCCTGTTGAAAAGGTCTCTTGATTGTCCATGGATCATCTCCACAAAATCCTATGGTCATTGGACTTCATTTGACCAAAATTTGCAAATTCTCAGTGTTTGGCCGAATAGGTCAACCCGGAGTCTCCGGACATTTGTTCCGGAGTATCCGAGTTATCCGGAGTATCCGGACTATATGTCCGGACTGTCCGGGTTGACCAGTTCAGCAAAGTTTGTACTATTTGCCAATCCGGACTCTCTGGTTATTTTATCCGGAGTATCCGAACCTTGTTTGGTTGATTTGATTCTTTCCTTTTGATGAAATTTGAGTTGAGCATGAGCATAGCTCCATGATCCTTTTAAGATAAGTTGGGAGCACATTTACTCAAATTCTTTGTCCTCAAATCAACCTAAGTTCTTGGCAAGCCTTTCAAATTTTCAAGTCTTCTCTGATTGAAAGTGCTTTGTGGGGCTAGTGTTCTTTTATTGAAATTGATTGTGTCCTAGCCGCAATTTGCTTCCTCTCTCTTCTCTTTGAAGTTTATCTCTTAGAGAGTGGAACCTTTTCTTGTAAGTTCAAGAGTGAGCTCGTTTATGGTTTATTTATTACATCTGTTTGAACTTCAAGAATTGAATCTGCGTTTCAAATCCTTCTTTGTGCATTGAATTCAATCAGTATTTTAGCCTGCATTGGAGTAGTAGTATCATGTCAATCTTTTACCTCATGCATATTACACTTAGACCTTGTGAGACTGACTTGGGTCAAGTTGAAAGATACTTGTTCCTGGAAATCGTGTGCTTATCTGTTGGTGTTCAAGGTTTCGGAAAAGTGAGTCAACTTCGACGGTGAGATGAAGGAAAGGAGTGTAGCTCCAGAGTCCGAGGGATCCGATGCCGTGCGACTTGACCATGACTGATTCGAACATACAAATGCATAAGAACCGACAGAAGGGACGTATTTCTTTCTGACCATATTTAATAAGGTCTTTGTACACCATTAAGCTAATTGCCTTAAACCTTAAATGGTGTAATGATTATCATGATAAGTATTCCAATTGGTATCAATTCTTTCAATCTTTATGTATTTCAATTGGTAATTAGATTGCTCGACGATCGTGTTTCAATTGCTTGTTAATTGGTATCGCTTTCTAATTGATGCTATATTTATCAATTGGTATCCTCTCATTGATAATTGCATTTTCTCTCTACGTAAGTGTCATCTAACATTTTACGATATAAGGTTGATTGATATGGATGACACCATGTTAAAGGAGGAGGAAATGTAAGTTGAAGATCACATTAGTAAGAGGTATACATTGCTCTTTAAATTGATCATAAGCATGTAATTCAATTCCATACTGTGGATATATGATATTAATTATTATGATCTTTTACAAATATTTGCTATATGATCTATGTCATGATTTAATAATTTATTACATTATTGTTAATCATTACTTCATTTAAATTGTTATCATTGATATAATTTATAGCTTATCCGTAATTACTCAATCGGTACCATGTTGCTTAGTTTTAGGGGGAGCTTTTGTGTATTAGAATATTCTTTTAGCTCTTCCTCATTCATTTGGTATTCATTTTTGCTCTTAATGGATATTTGTTCTTAATTGTCTACAAGTGGTATTCCTTAAATGTGTTTATTGCTTATGTGCATCCAAATGTCATCTAACATGCATTTGTGAGCTACTTTTAGTTCCTTGCATATGACAATCACGTCTTTTGGATGATACTTCATTAAGGTATGCCCTTGTACATTATCTACTTCTCTCGATTGATACTTTATTCAATCATGAGTATGTACCTCCTTTATATCTTTTGACTCATGATCATTATCTTTGTGATGCCTTGTCGTGCTTGTCATTTACATATGTTTTAAGGCATCATAGTCTTTTAGTATCAATTTATGACGTTAGCTTATCCATAAACCTAAATCTAGGATATTATAGCTTTCATATCTTGCCTAGATTTTGGGGGAGCTTAATATTAGTCTTATTACTAGCTCCTTTGTTTTATTTTGTTCTTCCTAATATTTTTATTGAGTATTCAATCTAGAGGGAGAAAAAGTTATTCTTTTTGGGATTAATGACAAAGGGGGAGAATTTATGGATTTATCAATTGCCCCCTAATCGATTGACAAAAAGAGGGAGAATATTTGGGGAGAATTTATGGATTTATCAATTGCCCCCTAATCGATTGACAAAAAGAGGGAGAATATTTGGGGAGAATTTATGGACTTATCAAATGCCCCCTAATCGATTGACAAAAAGGGACAATGAAAAAGAGGGAGAATATTTGTAAGTATGATCTCTTACTCATTCTCCGTGTTCATTTCAAAGCTAAATATCTTTATATTGTCCTTTGGTGCATTTGTTAAATCGTTTGTCATAAATCACCAAAAAGAGGGAGATTGAAAGTGCGTCTAGGCACTTATGTTGTTTTGGTGATTAATGACAAACGATTAATGACAAACGCATGTAATATCAATCAATGTAATTGTATAAATATTAACTTAGTGCTTAACAAATGACAAACCTCTAATATATTTATATTGTTATGAGACTAACATGTTTATTGCCTAGTTGAATATTAGTCTCATCTATTTTAGAGGAAAATCAATTGGGATGGTTAAGCAAAAATGAGGTATGCAATCTCGGTATTCCTTCCATATTTGTCATTGCATTCCTCTTTAGCAAATGCATATTGAACTCTAAGTAACTTGTTGATTTCATATGTGCACATTGATTCATGTCATAATTGCTTGTGCATATATATATTCATTTGAGTTCATTATGTGTTTTGTTTTTAATATGCTTGTGTTAACTAGAGTTAAACTTCATTGCTTCATATTGACTTGGTGCATACATGTCTTAGTTGTATATCTTCTAATGCACCTCTCCTAGTGAAGTTTAATCTAGAATTGGATCACATCATTTACTCTCATTCCAAATATTATTTGCACATGTACAATTCACGTATATTCTATCATGTGTTTCATTTAAGCAAAGTATGTGATCCTTGCCTTGATTTAAATGATTCATCTTATTGGCAATTATCTCTCTAAGTGCATATAGATCAATCACATATTCATCATGCTGCACTTAGTAGAGAACAATTCTTATGTCAAGTGTTTTCGTTGATATCATGCCTATTTATATGAAACACTTGTTGTATTTCATCTCATTCATTTAATTCTAATTCATATCTTTTGAGCTTGTGGGACTAATGTGTTTGCTGAGTGCTTTGATAAGAATTAGGTCCCAAAGCTGTGTGTATGATGACCAAGTGGTTTGAAGGATGATAAGCGAGTCAAAGTCAACAAGACAGCGGTGTCACCAACAAATTGAGGACTAAGTCAGATTCGACTTGATGGAGGATCGTCTTAGTGATGATCGAGGTCAAGGTCGAGAGGACGAGAGTCTCATGAGGTGAAGCGCGTTGAGGTTGACAAGACGAAGGGCATCATCAATCTTTGTGGAAGCGTCATCATGCACCGTGCATCCGAAAGAAGTCGGCAAAGCTTAGTGTAAGACTTAGATTTTGTGTTTAAATTTGAGTCTAAGGATTGCCGTACTATTAAGAGGGATGCAATCGTTGAAATCACTTAGACAAGTCTCAAGTGCTCAAAGTGGTCTATCCTTGTCTAAGGTTGAGAAACCCAAGTCACACTTTGTTCACCTAGGTGTAGGTGGGTTGGTGTGAGGGTTAGAAGTGTTGTTAGTATCGGAAAGTGAGAATTTGAGGTCTCCTTGTGGATTCTTTGTGAAATCTGATTTTATCCTTTTGGATTTGGGTAGTGAGACCTTGTTAGTTGGATAACCACCGTTCATAGCTTTCCGAAAAGTCCGAATTTGCCGAAATCGGAGTCCGGGATCAAAAGTTATGCCCGTTTTCGTCGGGCTGCTGAGTGCTGCCTGGGAGATCCGGAGTATCCGGACATTTAACCCGGAGTCTCCGGGTTATCCGGAGTATCCGGACGATCCGGAGTGTTCGGATGATCCGGAGTGTCCGGGTTAATTATCCGGAGTCTCCGGGTTGCCCAGTTCGGTCCCAACGGCTAGTTTTTGGGGTTCCTCTATTTAAAGCCCCCTTCTTGCCCACTTCAAAGGAGCCGTTGGGGGATGTTTTGCTGGGTCTTTGAGGTGTTCTTTGTGAGTGTTTGAGCCCCCAATACTCCTCCCTACTCCTTAGATCTTAGTGATCCCCTTTTGTGAAGGGTTGGGTAGTGGAGAGAGATGTTTGGATTGAGGATCGATTTGAGTTGTTGAGCACTTGAGGTGGACTCTAAGTGAGTTCTTTGGGAGCATTTGTTGCTCTTGGAGGTTGAGGTCTCCTAGACGGCTAGGAGTTGCCGGTGAGCTTCCAAGCTTTGTGTGGAAGGCCATCGAAGGTTTGTGAAGGTCCGATTCCGCCTCCGCAAGGAAAGGAATCAAAGAAGTGAAGACCGGCGAGTGCATTGTGCAACACCGGGAGGAAGAGGGTTGAAAGAGACCCCGGCTCAAGTGTGACCGAGCCGCCTCAACGGAGACGTAGGATCCCCTCAAGGATCCGAACTTCGGGATAAAATCTTCGTGTCTCCATCTTCATTTCGGTTTCATCACTTTCATTACTTGCTTGAATTCATTCCTATATGTGTGATTGAGTTGATTGTATAGGGTTGATTTATTTAGGAGCCCCGATCTATCTTGTTTTTGTGCTTGGCTCCCGTTCTCTACTTGATATAGGTTCTTGGTAGTATTTACTTACTTCTTGTTCAAGTGGATTGCTTCTAGATTGCTCAGATCTTGAATTCTTGGCCGAGACACTCAACTCGGAGTATCCGGTATTTTATCCGAACTATCCGGATCATCCGGAGTATCCGGTACATCGATCCGGAGTATCCGGATAACCCGGAGTATCCGGACTAAATATCCGGAGTCTCCGAGTTAATTGTCTCGGGCTAAATTGTTTAAGTTGCAAAACTTAATTATACCCTTCGCTTCCGCATTATCTCTGTTTGTTTAATTTTAATAGGGTATAGTTTTGTAATCGCCTATTCACCCCCCCTCTAGGCCGACATCCCGGTCCTTTCAGGGCCCTTCACTGGCGAGGGCCCGGGGCGGCCGCACACCCCGCCCCCCCCAGGGCCGGCCCTGATTGCTTAGAGTACTTATTATCATCTCAAGTCTACTCGAATGAAGTACCCTACGAATGAGCTAAAGAGATCAACTATAAAAATCCATACGCCGGGAGAGCTTGCTAGTAGAGAGTTTTGCATGTGGTCACTTTTCAGTTAACTAATTAAACTCTGGAGGCTGTGACCAAATAGAGGTTGTCGTGAACTTTTTGCTAATCTACATGGTGGATGTGACCAAATAGAGGTTGTTGCGAACCTTTTACTTGGCATTTTCTTTTCCATTCAAGCTAGATATGCTACGACCGACACAGACAGAGCTTCTCAGCGTCATGAAATATTTGAGATGCTTGGTATTTTATGTGTATGTATTCATTCACAAGTTCTAGTACAATATAAGTTTAGGGTATTTTATGTGCAAAAACTTAGTAATTTGTATTCAAATAGATAGAGAATGTCATATAAATTCTTTTCTATTTTTTTTAAAAAATTTGCATTTGTTTCTAACTGCAGGATACCATTTTATAGTATTTTGCACTGTAGAAATTTTAGAAAATTCCTCAAGTTTGATCACTATCTACAAATTTCATGGGAACATTAGTGATGTGTCAGAAGCATACAAAAAAATTCAAAAAAATTTAACGCTGTTTTGACACTTTTTTGTTCGCTTCAATTTGACCGAAATCTTGACATTTTCCATCGAGATTTCGGATTTTGGATCGAGATCTCGAAAATCCTAGTGGAAAAAAAATACCAGATTTAATTTTTTGTTTTTTGCATTTTGTTTAGATTTCGCCCGAGATTCCGAGATCTCTACGAAATTTCGGATTTCAGGGGGTGATGAGATTTGGGCCGAAAACAAAATTTGGAAGCCTGGCTACAGGTACTAAATTTTTGTTGGCATTGGGCAACTAGTAGATCTTTGTAAAAAATACTCTACTTTTCCATCCAAATTTATAGGACTTATTTTTAAATAATTCATAAATGTAAAGTTTGTATGTAGATTTAATAAGGCCTTTCCTTCTATACCCCTATTTATTCTCTTTCAACCATATGCATTTATTCATTACCCACCCATACAAAGTATATCTTTCATCTTCTAAGACTATTAATTTAGGGGTTCTAAGTCATTTTCTCTCACACCTTTATCAATTTTAACACAACCTTAATACTTGTGTAAAGTCAAAATACGTCTTATATTTTGGAGGAGGGAGTACTACCGCGTTGAAGTTTATAAGTCGTATATTTTAAATTGTCTTGTTCATAAATATTAGACATTTCATATTCTAATACAAAATTAGTGTGATGTTCCCTCTATACTCTTAATAAATATCCAATTTTACTTTATATTTTTTTGCAAGTATGATTGAATATAGTGGTTACAGATAATAATTATGATTGTCTAGTTATTATCAATATATCTTTGACCTATATAGCAAGAAAAAAATACGCCTTGTAAATTTGGATGAAGAGTGTTGATCACAATACCTTTGTCAGACCTGGAGAATGGAGAATAGAGAATACTCAGGGTTCACAAAACCATCAAGAATAGCTCGAAAATTACGGTTTTCAACCGTATCTAGTCGATTCGACATCTAAAATCGGTTGGTAAACCAGTCTAATTCTAAAATTTGAAAAAAATTAATGCAACATAAATCGACCGGTTTTCGGTCAAAATCATGTAGCAATGCCGAAGTGGTCAGCACCCACTAATTGGCTGGTCTGGTCGATTTTTGATTTTTTTTAATTTTTAATTCTTAATCTTTTGGTTTTTGATGATTTTTAATTTGGTATTTCCAATTAACGAACGGTTTTTTTGAAATCGATATTATTAACCCTGCTAATACTAGCTTTTCATTTCTTTTAGCCTAGCTTGTTGGCCGAATGGAAAAAATGGATAAGAACGAGGGGTTGTCTAGTTCGTTGGAAGCCTGGAGCGCTTTCCAGTCCATGACCTATCTCGCAGGCTTCACCTTAGAATAAAAATCAGATATATGTATGTTCGAGGAGATATCTAGTGCAAACTCCCTTTACCGTGAAACCCATGTATAAAAGTTTTAAAAAATGCTCAAAAAATTATCATATATAGGGGAGATGAGGTTCTACAACCCTGTAAAATTTGAAGACCAAACTCAATTGCATTTGAAAGATATAAAAAAGACAAATTCAGTATGAATAGTGATTTTTCACTATTTAGCACTATTCATTTTGCAATTTGTTTTTTTCATATCTTTCAAATTTGATCTTCAAATTTCACAGGGTTGTAGAACCTCACCTCCTCTACGTATAATATTTTTTTTAGAATTTTTCAAAACTTTTATACGTGGGTTTCACGAAGTTTTCACGGTAAGGAGGGTTTTCACTGATATGTTGCCATGTATGTTCAGCTAAGATAGCTAGTTAAAAAGCCCAAAAACCTCTACAAATCTTTTTTTTTTTTTGCATAGGATGCATAAATAAAGCGTGGATAAAAGCATCTGCAGATTCGTGAGCCAATGTCTAGCTACGCATGGTGGGCAAGGCTATGATCCCATCAGGCATATTAGCCCAAGCTGTGGAAATTTTATGCTTCATTGAACCTGCCAACAGAAACAATACGGTGAGTTCCAGTGTGAGACGGGACCTCACGAGTCATGATAGGCACTGCATCGGGGGAAAAGGCAATATATCACATGTTCGTGGGCTTCAGTAGGGGTGGAATCGAGCCGAGCCGAGCCTCGACCGAGCTCGCCAGTTTTCGAGCCGAGCCGAGCCGAGCCCGGCTCGTTGCATATATCGAGCTCAATATTGAGCTCGGTTCGGGCTCGCTCGAGCCTCGAGCTGGCTTGACGTGGCTCATGAGCCGGCCAACAAGGGCACTGGCAAGGGCCCAAATACCCTTCATTCTCACAAAAAAAAAAACTCATCCGCTTATAGATTTGGTGGAGATATCAAGAAGCAATTTCGCATTTATGGGACGCCTTTTTAAGCACAGATGGTTAAACTGCTCTTTCAGTTTATAAAACTGCAAATATGTAATCTGGAAAAAGAATACCCCGCTTACTTTTATCTGTGCAAAAATAATACAAGACATTTGAAGTACTAAGAAGAGTAAACTCAAAAAGTAAGGTAAGGCAAGCATTGCTCATTAGATGTCTAGTATTGGGTATACTGATTACTGTATTGTGAATTCATACCTTATATGACTGAATGACTGTCGAGCCTAACGAGCTGCTCACGAGCTGGCTCGTTGGCCAAGCGAGCCAGGTGGTAGGCTCAGGCTCGGCTCGTTAGCCATGCGAGCAGAGCCGAGCCGCACCGAGCCGAGCCGAGCCGAGCCTCGAGCTAAAATTCCATCCCTAGTCTTCAGACATAGGTTCGGAGCCAAGGTTGGCAAATGCAACAGTAGTAACAGTACAGAGTGGCGGAGCTTGAGCCAAACTTAAAGAGGGGTTAATCCAACAAATTGTGTTCCAATCCTAATAAGCAGTTGCCAAGTTAATTCTACTTGATTAGTGCAAATTAAGTACCAATGAACAGCACGTTACTGACGAAAAGTGCTTCTATGTATCTCTTTTTAAAAATTTCGCAATGTTAAAGCATAAATAGATGGCAAATTATGATTACTTATCCATTTACTTGCTTCAAAGGTTTATACAGCTCACATTGAGGACATATGTAGAAGCACCTAAAAAGACTTCCTAATTACCTTAGAAAAATACTGCAAAAGTAAATGTGGCTGCTGGGATTCGAGCCCAGGTCTCCACGGCCACAACGTGGAATTCTCACCACTAAACTACAGCCACTTTGCTGATTGGGTTTTGAAACAAATTCTCAATTAGAAACATCCAGAAGCAGAAGCGGCCGGAACATTGAAGTTCCCAATCATGTCAACAGAAAATCAAAATCTGTTCTTCAATAGCCAGACTGAGTCCTGCACGTTGGAGAACTCCTAATTTTTGCTAACAACGCTATGTGCGAATTTCTTTTATCCAAAGATTCATCCCAATTTTATAGTGAAACAAAAAAAATAGCCGTGCATCTTTGACTGAACCTCGCAATGAAAACACGCAGCAAGCTGCGCTTCCAATTGCAGTGCTACTGTAAGGGCAACGATCGAAAACCCAGTAAAGGCAGTACGCAATCACACTAGAATAAATAAAGTAGCTATGATGTTCCTCAAGCATACGCACAATCAACAATCATGTTTTTTCTTCTCCAGAAGTCAATCAGAAAGACAGGACCTTTTTTCATTTGGTGGCTGACAAAGCAGCTAGAGTGCACCCTGTCAATCTTGAGTTCTGAGGTAGCATACTGATGTGCGGCAAAGCTGACATTCAGGAGAGTTCTAGCATTACAAGTTTGCAATAATTCAAAACATTGAGTTCACAGCAGGTTCCACTTTTTGTCAAAATTCATTCGAAATTCGTGAAAGTTTGAAGATGTTTTTGAGCCATACAAAATGTAGATAATAGAAAAACCAAAAGAAAAAGAAAAAGCCTAGCCTTCAGGCTTCCGCCCACAGGCCAGAGTCGCCTCTGGGCCTTCGGCCCACCCTGGCCCATGAAGAAAGCCAGCACTTGGCAACTACTACCGATGCTCAAACCGACACATTTATTGCACTCGAACATTCCCCATCCACTGGAGATGAAGACAGCGATGCCTCCGCTCAGATCCAGTAGTCGCTCGCTATCTTTTCACCAGCGATAGAGCGATTTTCGAGAGGTAAGTTTCGAAAATCGATAGCTATAGAGAATTTCGAGCCCAAAAACAAATTTCGCGAAATACAATAGGTTTTCGTTGAAAAGTGCTCGATTTTCGCTTGGTAATTTCAATTTTCGGTTGAGTACTTAGAGCTACCTCTTGTTTATTCATGTATTTGCATTTTAATTGATTAGAAAATGGTCATGCAATGCTCACTGTGATCATGCAGAAATGATACTATTTGTTGAAGTAAGAATATTTATTCAAGTATTTTTAGTAGCAATATTTGTAAAAGTATGTCAAGTATCAATATTTACTTCAATATATTTCAGTAACAATATTTGTTCAATTATATTTAGTAGCAATATTTGTTCAAGTATGTAAAGTAGCAATATTTACTTCAATATATTTTAGTAACAGTATTTGTTCAATTATATTTTATAGCAATATTTGTTAAAGTATATTTAGTACCAATATTTTTTCAATTATATTGTAACATCCTAAAATTTCTTTTTTTCTTTTCTTTTATTTAATTTGGTTTTCTTGAATTTTTTGATTTTACAAAGACTTTTGCATTTCCTTGATTTATTAAAAGAATTTTTGCAAAATAAAAAAATCCAAAACCAATTTTATTAGGTTCCAAATATTCCACAGTATCTTATAGAATTTTTCCATGATTTTTAGAGTACTTTTACTATTTTATCCCAAGTGCTTTTCTTCTCAACCCTATTTAAATTCAAGAAAAACAAGTTGGCCCACCTATCATGCCAACAGTAGCATCGTCTTTCTCATCCAGCTGAATGCATCCAGAGGAGAAACTTCCTTTGATTTATACACCAAAAAATCGGCAAAAAATATGTTCGGATTCTCGTCGACGTTCTCTTGCCATTCATGGCATTAATTACCCCAAAAATGAGCAAAAATCCCGTTCTTTCCATTTGCAAGTGCCATGATTTTTTTGCTTTGATTCCCGCTCCTCGATGCCCCTCCCGCACTATAAAAAGAGCACTGGGTGCCTCATACCGTCACCTATCCTCTTTGCACCTCCCGAGAGCTCTCTCACCTTCGTTTCGCCAGATTTTGCAAAGGTCCAAGCTCTTTTTTGGTCCACCACCCCTATTCCAGCCACCACTGCCACCCGGCCCTCCCTCCTCGTGGCTCTCTATCACGGCTCGCGAATAGCCCGTGTGGGCAAAAGAAAAAAATTCATTTTCAAAAAAAGAAAAAGAAAGGGAAAATAGAGGAAACAATTATGAAAAATTCAAATTTTGAAATATCAATTTTATCTCTTAAAATTTGAAAAAAAAATAGAAATTTTTTTCAAAAATTTAAAATCCTTTTATTTCATTTTAAATCTTCTGAGAGCCCGTTCTCGCCCGTTTGAATTTCAATTAGCTCCATTTTTCTTTCTAAATTTATTTTTAGGCTAGTTTGGTATTTTATCATATTTGAATTTAGTTATTTTTCTCCTATAGATTTTGAAGAGCCAGAGGAGTACGCTGCCGCCAATCCCGGTCAGTTACTCTACAACCAAGGCAAGTTGCACATCCTTGAACATGTTTATTTCAATTTTTAAATTGTAATTTGAATTTAAATTATTTCATGTATAATTTTAGAAACATAGTTTCAGTCCCAATTTTAATTAAATAGTTAATCTCGGAATTGATTAAATAGTTAACCTTGGAGACCTTTTTGGGAATTTGAGTCAAATAAAGTTCTATTCAAATGATTTATCATTTTATGTGAAATCTTTGTTACATGTGGATAAAAATTAAAAATGTGGTTTAGACCGAACAAGAATGGTTGGTAGGTGGGTGCGTGATGCACGTGAGTTGGGTTTGTGGTAAGCTCGCCTAATCAATTAAGGATTGGTCTATGAGTTACTGAATATAAAACGCAACAGTGCTTTCACAAGTCTGGAATAGGACAGACCTAACTAGCCGTATTAAAACATACCATGGACAGTCATATTAGCAGTTGAGAAATGGTGTGGTGAAAGCGTGAAGTTGCCACTTGGCGCAAGAGGGGGCTTCTGATTAGAGTGATTCTTTCATCAGTGAAACCTTAGCGAGCATGACTGCATGGATGGATTTTTTTATAGGGGTCTTGTCGTGATTTTCTTTGCCGCACACCAAAGGAAGAGTGTATTTGGTGCAAAAGGGACGATCATATCATGTGAGTAAAGTTATACAACATCTGCAGAGTGTAAAACTAATCAATGGGCATGCCGAGTAAGCCTTTTACGAATTAGATTTTAATGTTTCTAAAAATAACTTTAAAAAAATGGTTCGGGTGGAGTGATTCCATTGATCGGGGAAAATTGGGTTAACTCCAGGAGCGAATTATGTGTTGAAACTTGTAAAAAAACAACTTTCTTCAAACTATGCCTTGAAAAATATTTAAAATATTAGAAAACTTGCTGCTTTACGCTAAACTCAACCATATAACCTTCCTTTGTATCCTTTACATTAATACTACATCCCATGTGTAACTTGTTGAGTATTTTTCATACTCACCCTTGCTTACTCTGTTGATTCAAAGGAGAAGTTTGACAATGGTGAGGACCAGATGGACTAGGCTGCTTCCCAGTCGATTGCTTGTGGCAAATTTATTGGAATTTCTACAATTTATTTTATTTTCATGGCTTTATCTTTATGGCATGCGCGCCACTTATTTTGGAAAATAGAATAATAAATAAAATACGTTGGATATGTTGTGTTATCATTTTGCTGTGTGTACTAGTTTTTCTAGGACTAGTACAGAAAACACAGAGGATTTTATAAGTGTTTTTCCTTGTCGGACCCTAGAAAATGCAAAAGACTTTATAAAATCCAAAATTTCAAGAAAAACTAAATTAAATAAAACAAAAGGAAAGGAAAAGAAAATTTTAGGATGTTACATATATTTTGTAGCAATATTTGTTGAATTATGTTTAGCATAGCACATCATGTTGACGCGATGTGGGAGCACGGCGAGAAGTTGGGTGGTGGATTTCGATGCGAGCACTATTTCAAAGAGAAGAAATGATGCTGTCAGCGTTCTAGCTAACAGGCACCTCTGAATTGGGTGCTTATGAGGTTCAAACAGGGGGCTTTCGGGGCAATTGCCGGGGAAAGGAAGAAGGCAGCCAGGGAATGCCAAGAAACTCGAGGGGAACAAGGAGGCGCGAGCTTTACCCGCAGTTGAGCCCTCATAAAGTAATAGCCTAGTCTGCTTTCTTTTGGTATTGCTTGTGTTCTTCTTTGAAGGAAATGAAAGCCTTACAATCTTTGAACCCCCTCTCCCATGCACCTGGCTCCCTTTTATACTAGGCGAGGGGGGCGCATGGTAGCTTCTGACCACCCATCATTACCTTTGGCATGGGATTATTTATTGCGCCGCGTCGCTCGTTCTTACTCTTCATTAATGCCGCCATGTTTGTCACAATCCACCTCGGGCCGTCCACCAGCGCTTCCGTTCGTCGGTAAGGTCTGCCGTGATGTCACGCAGTGTCGTGCCTGGGAAGCGGGCCGTCATGCTTGCATCCGCGCCTTGCATTTAATGCGCTGCAACTTGCATTAAATGCCCTTGACCTTCGAAGTGGCGCGTGCCACCTTTCACGGGCGACCACCTTCTGGTCGCCCGGTAACTTTGGGCGCCCGCGTGTCCGGCGACCACCTTCTGCATCGCCCGAGCGTGTGGCGCCACGTGTCCGGCGACCACCTTCTGGTCGCCCGGGCGTAACTGGCGCCACGTGTCCCGGCGATCACCTGTCTGGTCGCCCGGGCGTGGCCTGGCCGCCCACGTGCCCCGAGGCGACCACCTTCTGGTCGCCAGGGCGTGGCTGTATACGTGCCCGGTCGACCACACCCCTGGCGACCTTTTTAAGCTGAAGTGGGGACCACTGGCGCCAAAAATCTGGCAAGCAGTGGCCGGGTCCACCGAGGGCGCTTTTGACCTACCAACTTCCTTTTTCTCTCTTTTGAATACTAATCGGAGCAGCTCGGCCTCCGGGTGGGGCCATTAATTAACCCGCTCGCCCGCGACTTCAGGGGAGACTTTACGGCTTTGAGCTTCCTTCTCCTTTGTCTTTGCCGCGGACTTGACATTCTTCGCGCCGATGGCTCCCATTCTTCCCTCGTCGGCCGTCGAGAGAGTGCCGCCCGCATTTCCGGAACATAAGCTGCTGGATCTCTCGTCTTGGCCCCGGGCCGTCGAGCCAGTGCCCGTCGGAGGTGATCTTTGGTGCTTGACTTCTTGCGAACTGCTGCCACCGGTTTGGATTTTTATCTCTCCGTCCTCAACTTTTATGCTATTCACCACATCCATCTTCCCCCCAACTCGTCGTTCTCCTTGCTGCTTTAGCCAGCCATGTGAAATGTTCATAGGAGTGCTCTGACCTCCTTCTTTTTCGCTTCTTCTACACCCTCCAGCGCCACGAGCGGCAACTGCGCTTTGTTCTGGGGCTGTCACTGCGACTCGCGGGTCCATGTAATCCGCTACCTTCCTGCTGGTATGTCGATCCGGTGGAGGAAGCGGCGTGAAGGTGGATGTCGCCAGGGGCGATAGTGGCATTGAGTCTTTGGAGCTTCCTGGCGGCGATCGGCAACCCAAGCGGGCCCATGTGGCGAGCGCGAGCTTACGGCTATGCTAGCGCGTCGACCACTGCGGACGAGCGGGTTTAGCCAGGCCCATGGTCATTCGGGACCGTTTCGGAGGCTGTGCCACTCTTCGCCGCCCGCGTCCGCCCGGCTGCGGTACATGGGCGTCGGCGGCGGAGACCGGAGCATTCTGGAGGTAACTCGTTTCACCTTGAGCCATCCCTCTCCCTTCTACGCTATGGGTGAATTTGGTCTTGGCGGTGTTTTATTCTGGGGCTTCTCCTTCCTCTCTTTTTTGTGTGCGGCGGCCCGGCGGGAACTGTCTTAAGCGCGATCGGCCAGTGGATAAGGCGCAAGCTGAAGCCGTCGGCCCCATTAGGAATTCCCGGACGGCTGGCAGTCCCGCTCTGTAGGTTGTCGCCCGGGGCCAGCGCGGCGATAGTCCGTGCCATACGTCGATGGGCGCCATGGAAGCACGCCCCGAAGCATGTTTCTGCCAAGGGCACCCTTGACAATGTCCGGGACCCTCCTCATTGGCTGAGAGAGGAGCACTGGAAGCGCTTGGCGTCGGATGGCGATGATAGCGGTAATGGTGAGTGCGTTCCCAAAGGCCCATATGCAGGCTCGGCAGGCGAGAACCTCTCTGGCGGCGACATGAGGACTTCTTCTGCCCGGCCCCGTTTCCTCGTTAGTGGCGGGAGGTTTGCCGACCGAGAGCCCGTCCTCCTTGCTCCCGCCGGGGGACAACAAACCTTCGCCGGCAGCTCCTCCTCGGCCTTCGCCCGGCCGGGTGGTGGGCGGCGACCACCGCCAGCGGCCCCTTCTGCGGCCAGCTGCGGCGACGCCGCCACCACCTGCGGCGGCGAATCTTCCTCGCGCCGCGCCACGCCGTGTCGCGGTCGCCCGCAGCGGCGCGGTTCTTAGGCCCGGCAGGACCGGCACCAGCAGCACCTTAGCGGCTGGTCCTTACTCGGCGTGCCTCGGTTCCCAAAACCATCACATAGGTACTTATTCAAAAAATGCACATCTGATCTGGAATTTAAGTTTCTTTGGCGGCATTTTGCCGTTATACGCCTTTCCGTCTCTTTCTTAGGGTTCCCGCCCGGACCCTTCCGTTGCCCAAGCTTGGGTGGTCGAGGCGCCGTGGCGCTGCGGTCGCGCCATCGGTGGCAACCGATCCCAGGGCGGCGAGCGGAGGCGACCCCCAAGCGGCCGGTTCTTTGGCCCCCGTCGCTCCGGTCACGAGTCGCTCGGCCTCGCCCCTACCGGATCCACCCACTTGCCTCCGTTCCCTCGTGAGCGAGCAGCTTTCTTTGGCAGCTCGTGAGCTTTATTCAACTGGCGTCGTCGTCTTGACAGCGAGGAAAGCGGTGTGAGCGAGGCGAGATTAACGCCTCCGCAAGAGGTAGAAAGATCTAGCGACCAGGCGGGGCTGGAAGCGAGGGCTGCGGTGGAAGCGGGGCGGCGGGAACAAAACACCGCCGTAGCGAAGAGGCTCTGCGGTGGAGGCGGAGAGGCGATGAGCCCGATCGAGGCGTGGACACCTGAGATCTTTGCGCCATGCCTTCAGCAGAAACAATGGCGACCTTGCTCCGTTAAATTTGGAGCGGCCAGGTCGCGGGAGGAAAGCCACGGCACTATGCCTTACGCCTCGCCAGACCATGAACTTCCTTACCAGCGCTTTGCCCGCGCCCTGCGCCGCCCGAGTCCGTCAAGAGGAGCGCGATCGCGGCGGCCCGCAAATGCGTCTTGGCTTGTTCGCATAGCGTGACTAACCGATCCGCGACCCGCAGTCAGAGATCGAAAGCGGCTGGCCTTGGCGGAGGAAGGCGGAGTCCACGGCGGCTTCGGCGAGTCGCGGCTCAGGTAGCGATAGAGAACCCTCAGTCGGCGGTAGGCATTGAGGCGTGGCGCTTCATCTGGGCGTTCTCGATTCTTTGAGGATGGCGGCGGTAGCAGAAGCAGCGAGGAGGATCCCATGGCGTAGTTAGCTAGTTTGTTTTACTTTTGCTGTAAAAACCAGGCCTTAAGACAGTTCAAATGGAATGGAAGCACGGGCTTCCCATTATATGCTTAAAGATTTCTTTGTTCTTATTCTTTCACGGCTCCAGGCGGCTTGGAGACTTAGGTCTTGAGCTGAGAGCGATCACTTAGCGAGTTCGGGGCGAGGCCCGAGGTTCTTAGCGGTGGTGTTGATCGCGACCCCTGGGGACACCACGAGTGTCATGACCGTCTTGGGGATCGTGCTAAACCATCCAATCACCGTCCCGTCTTGCCGCTCACACTTAGTGATCCTACCCCACCGCTCTTGGGACGAAGTACCAGAGCAATCGCCCGGCACTATCCGACGAAGGCAAAAGGCCGAAAAAAGAGCGGAAGATCAAGCGGTTTGGACGAGGAAAAAAGTATTTAACTTCAAAGCAGAGAGGCCTCCCCAGGCCGCGGCGGAAGCGGAAGACATACTCGGCCGGTCGGAGGGGCGGAACCAGACTTACAACCAATCAAGGGTAGAACTTGCGCAGATTTTCTATATTACGAGAGTTTGCTAGCTCCTACTTCGCCGTCTTGATGGCCAACGGCCGCCGGGGCGAGGCGAACCACTTTGAAAGGTCCTTCCAGAGAGGGCGATTTATGCGACCGGCATCGTCTGGATTCTTCATAGACCGGGTAAGCCCTCTTGCCCGGCGTTCTCTCATTAACCGGGAGCGTGGTACCGCTGAGGCTCTGCTTTGGTACTGCGGCGCGCAAGGCTGCTCGATCGCGCCTCTTCCAAGAGGTTGATGTCGTCTCGGCGCGGCTCTCCCTGGTCTTCTTCCACAAGCCTTGATAGCGAGGTGACCCGATTCCAGCTCGAGGGAGAACGACCTGCGCGTGGGCCCGAGGAAGAAAGGGGTTTCCCGTGCCCGGCTAGGAGTGGTCGGAGTGACCACAACACATGAGGAGCTCTTCGATCAGCCAGCACGCTTGTCGGTCGAGCGCCCGGGTCTTGAGGCCCTTGATACGCCGGTAGCGTTGGCCCGTTCGACCTGGCGTTGCTCCTGAGGTGGCGGCCAGGAGCCAAAGCAGACCTTGGTGCCCATCTCTTCACGAAGTCTAAGAAGGCGCTAGTGGCGGCGCCGTTAGCCGGTGATAATCTGGTTAGCGACCCGGCGGGCAAAAATCTCGTATGAACTTGGCGGCGACGCGGCGGTGATGGATCTTCTGCCTCGGCTTCTACCCACTTGGTGAACTTAGCCGATGGCGGCGAGCAGGAGTGTAGCCACATGGCAGCGAGCGAGGCCCGGAGGATATCCAGCCCCAGACGCGAAGGGCCAAGAAGAGCGAGGATAGTCTGCCAGGAGCTTGGGCTGGTTGGTGGACCTGCTGGCGTGGAGCCGACCGCTTCACATCTCCTCACCGGCTTTCGCAAGCATCCTGGAGGCGGTTGGCCAATAGAACCCTTAATGAGCTTTTCCGCCATCGTTAAATCCAGGACACATGGCTCCGCTGCGCCTCCATGGATATCCGAAACAAAGCTGCTCCCCTCTTCCCGGTGATGCGCCGAGAAGAATTCCATTCTTACCCGGCGATACAGTCAGCCCACGGTATAGCGCCGGCGCTTCGTGCTATCTTCTCTGCGGCGCATCATCGCCGGGGCACGCGATCCAGCGGGTAGGCCAGGATCGGATCCATCCATGTGCCTTCCTGGTCCGTCAATCTGGCGACCACGCAGGTGGTCGTCAGTCTCGCTGGCGGGCATTTCCAGCGGAACCGCCTTCCCCAGAAGCGAGTGACGGCATCACCATCGTCCCGCCCGGAGAAATGGGAGCTGCGATGGGCGGTCGCGAAGCGCTTTCCTCAAAGACCCCGGCGATGCGGAGACACAGTCGGCGGTGGCGAGCTGTCGCCATGAATGGTTGTCATCGCTGGGGATGTGAGTGTATCGATCCTTGAAATGCCTTTCCAACTTCGACCTCGCCAGGTATCTGCCATAGCGGTCGGGCGGAAAAAAAAATCCTTCCTTGCGATTGGCGACCCGGCGAGTCGCCCTACTGCGGTAGCCAGGACACGATAGGCTGCGGCGACACGAGCCCGGCCAGGCAAGCCCTGCGTACTTCGGCGGCGTTGTTGGTGGCCTTGAAGTCGGCGACCACGTACTGAGAGGTCCCGGTCGGAGGGACAGAGAACTGACCCGGCGCGCCTTCAAAGCCTGAAAGGCCCGTCGAAGAAGAGCGTCCAGGGGAGGCGCGAGGACCTCATCGGCCGGACTGGATGGAGTCCACTTTCGACCATGAAGTCGCCCGACTTGACTCTTTATTGAGAGTGCGAGGCAAACTTGATGCGAACTCCCGGCTCAGCGGACCACTTAGCGTCACGACCCTCGCTTTTTCTTTTCTTCTTGCGGTCGGAGGACTTAGAGTGCCAGCGTCACGCGGAATCGGAAGGCCTCGTGCACTTCCGAGCCGGCGCTACTGGCGCTTGTGCGCCGAGGCTAACTTTCGGATGTGGTTGAGATAGCCAGCGTGGCCATCTTTCCCGCATCTTACGGTCCGGACCCCTCCGGGAAGCGATGATCACCGGCCTGCGGAGTCGAGGGGATCGTGTTCTTGGCGGTGGTGAACCGCGGATGAACTCTCTCGGGGACTCCCCTCCGTCTGCTCCGGAGGCGTGGAGTCGTCCTCCGCTGGTTGGCGTAGGCCTGAAAGTTAGCGACAAAAATGTCGCATAGCCCCTCCGCAGTGCCTGAGCCTCGCGGGAGGGTTAATGAGGGCCGAGGCGAGAGCCCGTTAGTGACGTCGGAGGTAGTTGGCCATGACCTTCTCGGACCCTCCGCGCGCGTACCACCGTGGTGTAGATCTGAAGGAACTCCTGCAGGTTGGTGGTACCATCATACTTCGATGGGGCGGGCGGAATCTCTTCGTCATCGACTTCTTAGAAGAGCGGAAAAACGCTGGCACCCAGCGTTGTAGGGAGTAGCGCCCGTTCGCGGCCCGATCTGAGAGGAGGATGAGTGCGACCTGCGCTCTCCTAAGTCCGAGGAAGACCACTGTCTTATGCCCCGCGACGTTCGCGGAGGACATGGCAGTCGTTGCGTAGCGCCCGCCCTTCGTCGAGGCGCGATCGGAGGTCTTTGCAGTTCCCCCTGGGCTCGGAGGACGCGGGAGCGGAATCATGTGCATGTCCCCTCGTAGGCGGGGTTGCAACAGGACCCCCTTCCCCTTGTCGACCCTTGGCGGGAGGGGTGAGTGTGTAGTTGGACGGAACCTGGCACGTCGGTATGTAGCGCGTTCCTGCCGGCAGCCGGAAGCCTCGGCGGTCGCCACTTCAACTTGCTTTGTGCGGCGTCCACCAGGTGGGCGATGTCCGCGACCAGAAGCTGGTGTTAATCCGCTCGGAAATTCTTGGGGATGATGAAAGCGATCGGGCATGGAGGCTTGGGCGAAGTGTCGTCACCAGCGCCAGCGTAGATTAGACGGGCTGACCCGGGCGTAAGGCCATGCGCGGCCCCAGCGGAGGGACCGGGTGGCCGGCTCCCTCCCAGCGTCGGGATCGACTCAGCGCCTTTCCTCGGGCAAGTGCGCGGTGGAAGTGCGACTCCGCCATGCTGAACAGCGCTCACCAGCCTGTTGAGCTTGGCCCCGGAGATGGAAGGAAGAGGCAATCTAACCACCAAGAGCCCCTACAGGCGCGCCCTATGTCGGCGTTCTAGCTATGAGGCACCTGCGAATTAGGTGCTTATGAGAGTTCAACGAGGGGCTTTGGGGCAATTGCCGGGGAAAGGAAGAAGGCAGCCAGGAGTGCAAGGAAACTCGAGAGGAACAAGGAGGCGCGAGGCTTTTACCGAGTTCGAGGCCCTCATAAGTAATAGCCTGTCTGCTTTCTTTTGGTATTGCTTGTGTTCTTCTTGAAGGAAATGAAAGCCTTACAATCTTCGAACCCCTCTCCCGTACACCTGGCTCCCTTTTATACTAGAAGTGGCGAGGGGCGCATGGGTGGCTTACCCCGACCACCATCATTACCTTTGGCATGGCATGGGATTATTTATGCCTGCGGTCGCTCGTTCTTACTCTCTCATTAATGCGCGGTGTCACAATCCCACCTCGGGCCCGAATCCTGGCAACGCTTCCCGTTACGTCGAGGGTAAGGTCTTTGCCGTGATGTCACGCCAATTAATGTCGTGCCTGGGGAAGCGGGCCGTCGCCGCGCATCCTTACGCCTTGCATTTAATGCGCGCAACTTGCATTAAATGCCCTTGACCTCGAAGTGGCCAGCGTGCCCGTGTCCGGGGCGACCACCTTCTGGTCGCCCGGGAAACTTTAGCGCCGCGTGTCCCGGGGCGACCACCTTCCTGGTCGCCGAGGCGTACTTTGGCATACGTGCCCGGTCGACCACACCCTGGCGACCTTTTAAGCTATGAAGTGGGGACCCTGGCGCAAAAATGCTGTGACAGAGATGCGGTATAACCCGACTGAAGCAGCACTTGGCAGGATGTGGTACGAGTGTCGTCTATTGTAGTAAAGTTCCTATAGAAGTCGCGAGTACTTTTTCCTTTATAGATCATATCCTAGTCATTTAGACAATATACAACCTCTTCTTTTCAGTTTTTGTAAGAAATCAATCTTTGTGCTTGAAAGAAGAAAGATCCTTATAGATCGTGTTCTTATTTGCTTGAAGGGTTGTTCTCTGGTGTTTTTGTTTGCTGTGATTTGTAAGAGGTCATTCAAAATCATCTTGATCATTAATTCCCCACAAGCAAATTAAGTATGAAGTGTTTGTGTTTGACCCGGTTTGATGCAACCGTGATTAAACTGGAAAAAAGTCAAAACTTTGACATCAATCCTTGCAATTGAAGATTGGAATAGGTTCCTGATATCCATAGGAATGTGCACACAAAGTTTCACGGATCTTGGATCTGCCGCTCAAAAATTATATCGATTCTTGTTTTTAAGATCGTGGTGATTTTACTATTCATTCAATCACTGTTTACATCGAACACTATCATCCAACTAGTGCTGCTAACCAGTTCAGAGTACTATTCATTCAAACTCTATTCACAGAGCACTGTTCATCTGATCAGTACTACCGATCAATTCAGAGTTACTAATCACCCAGAACAATGTAGTTTTACTGTTTACCCGACCCGTTTGCTGTTTACTATTCATCCGACATACTGGTCAGGTGTACTGTTCATTCAACCACCTGTTCGGATTGTATAATTTATTAGATCTGTTCTCTTGGTGGTTTGAATTTTAGGGTAAAACTTATATTTTTTTTTCCTATTCATCTCTCTTTAGTCGTCTTTTCCATCCTTGAAAAAAGAAAACAAAACCGAAAATGTAGGGAGAGATCGTACAGCTAAACTTCAAACCTGTAAATTGCTAAGATCGAAATAAACGATATATCATCAGACAGCACACTCAAGTTCATGTCGTGAAGTCAAGAAAACTCCGGTTTGTGTTGCGAGCTGCGGTGATCGCCGACAACAACGTACGTACTCATACGGGAAAGCCAAGCGCCGACGGACTGCGTGCGTAGGATTCAGGACGGACGTTGCGACTTAATTTTGAACAGATGTTTAGATGGCGATAAAAAAGGCAACCGATCCTGCTGTTAAGCTGACAGTTAGAGCGTCACGTAAGGCATCAAGTTCAGCGAGTCGTACCCAGTTTATGGGAGATCAGCAGATTCAGCACCGACACTTTGATCACGACGTCACTATACATCTCTGGCTGCGCAAAAAAGCCGGGGTAAAACTAGTAAAACTAGACATCTCTATATATTTGTACCGTAGTTTCGTAACATCGTAACATCATAGATCCAACATATATATTCGAAATTTACAAAAAGTATAGTATAAATAGTTTTAAGGTCTTACAAATTCTAACACTAAAACCAGAACTAATTTTTTTTTGAGAAAACCCCGCACAGCACTTATTATTAATCAACTAATGAAAGGGGTTACAATTAAACTAGCTTCCCAAAAATTGGCCCAATTGACTGAATCAGCCCAAGGGACCGGCACCAAACCATTACAGAGCATTTCGACGCACCCATCCGGAATCTTCTGGTTGGTGTCACTCCACTCCCCTGACACCTTTGCTTAATCTTTATGGGGCATTGAATAGATAATCTCCGGATACGTGCCTGACACCCCCCTATATCGACATATGCAAAAAGGTACCTGATTATGCCCCAAATTTTAGGCACCATTTAGACCGTTGGTCACGTCTCGAGATTGACGTGAAATACCTCATTGCGAGGCGGATACAGTTGGTTAAAACCTACGTGTTAGCGAGACATTCAGAGAGGTATACAAGGGCAGGTGAAAAAGAAACTTTGCTACCAATCGCACAAAATGATCTAATTCTTTGTGACGGTTTCCTTTTTGAAAGCATTCTCCGTGACGATTTCGCGCAACTACTCCAGCACGTACGGTTTGCATTTACGGCCGTTAATCATTGAGATGTGCGCCGTGTAGGTCAACAAAAAACCAGCAAATTACCCGTAAAAGCTGGCGAAACGTAATAATCTGAAACGCGTTTGTACTCCAGTCGGAATTACTTGGGGAGCAATAATGAGTCGTTAACACCTCACACCACGCCGGAGGCGGAAATCTCCCAAGTACGCTGGTGCCGTGAGTGAGGGATTTACTCCAACAACGGTTGGGTCCCACCAGAAGCGGGCAAATGCAGTGCTTTGGGGGGGTACACGGTGGTTTACCCCCGGCAAATTTTTAAGTTTCCAAGCTGTCTGTGGACTTCGTCGTACGAGCCAACTCTATCAAGTACATTCAATTTTGATTCTATCTGTTTTTGTACCAATATCGTAGACTAAAGCCAAAAAGTTTTTTTTTCTTACACATGCAAATATGTAGCTCACTGCAGCTTAACATAAACAAAATTACGAGCTAACCTATCAATCAGAAGCACTACAGTTCTAACTCAACCTAACTGCTAAGTTCAGTATATTAAGCTTAGGGATGGCAATGGCACCGATTCCTATTTCTCTACGGGGAGTTCCTTCATTAGGGGACCGGATTGAGGGAAAATCTCTCATCGCAGGGGTTTATCGAGGAAAATATTACCCCCGTTGGGGATCGTGAGGACGGGGATAGAAACGTTCCACCATTCTTCGCCCCTTATCCCCGTCCCCACTCCCGCGATGTCCTTAATAGGCGAGAGCAAATGATCAATTCTCAAAAGAAAAAAGAAATATATGTAATGTCATTATTAATAAACATGCTAAATATGAATTACTCTACTAATTAACTCATTACTCTAGTGATTTACTTAAAGTTCAATCACACATGCACCGTTATTCTAGTGATTCACTCATGTAGTATGTGATCTTTCATATAGCATTTTTAGGGATTAGTCTTCGCGAACCCGTTGGAGATCGGGGATGGGGGAATTAAGCCCTGTAAATGGGGACGGAGACGAAGAAGTTTTGATTATCGGGGATCGGGGATGAGAGGGCGCTCCCCGCGGGGATTTTCCCCATTGCCGCCCCTAATTAAGCTCTTCTAAAATAATTGAAAAACAAACGAGAAAATACTTCAAGCCATCGAGGATGAAACTAGAAACCGGAATGTAGTTGGTACACAAGGACTTAAAAAATAATCGAAGAAGAGCTTCGTAGATTTTCTTCTCTCTTTCTTTTTTCTTTTCTTTTCTTTTCTTTTTTCCGTTCTATCCTTTTTTTTCTTTCTATGATGCAGTTTTTTGTATCTTGTACTTTTACTTTCTATCTAATTTAATCACAGCTCCGACTGCCTTAAAAAAAGCTGAGTATATTAAGCGCACCGCACCACCATGAGTGCGTACACTACAGTACTTCGCCCAGAAGTCGATTGAAGCGTTGAAAAACCCTACACACACGCCGCAGAAAAACCTACCAAATCAGCACACATCAGTGACATAAGCCGGAAAAAATTCTATACAACGGTGCTGCATACCGCGACCTGTGCAGCACCGTGCGAATTGGCGCCACGTGTCCCGCTGCGTTAATCTCTATGTAAAAACAATTAAGTGATAAGGATTAAAGTGCATTAAAGTGTTTGGAGATTGATGGATTTACATTAGGATTAACGCAGCGGGACACGTGAGGCCAATCCACACGGTGCTCCAAAATCGCGATATGCATAGAATTTGTTTCCCGTAACCCTCCCCGTCGGGCCGTCTCCATATCAATCAATATACTCTGATCTGCATGCAAATTAACTAACTATCCTATAGTGGAACACAATCGCGGGCGCTGGCGTGAGCCACGTCGGCGTCATGCACAGAGAAAGTCCCAGTCTTCTTCGTATTTGCATCCCGGTCCTCGTTGCACACGCGATCAATCGTCTCCGTCCGATTCCCTCGATCGAGTGCCGCTCGTGCCTCTCCGCGTGTCCCATTCGCCGGCCCGTCAAGCGTCGTCATTTTGGCCCTCGCGGAGTCGTCCAGTGTTTACTATAAGCGAACCAAACCAAGAAGCTTCCACGGCTCGGCGTCCGCGCGCAGCCATGACCGCCGTGAGGAAGCTTTCGCCGCCAGCCGCACGAGCGCGGCCCGTAGTCAGGAGCCCCCAGCGCCGTTTTCCCCGTCCCCCGCCTCAGCCTCAACCGCCGCCGTGGCGCCACCACCTCCATCGGCAACACAAGCAGCAGGGGGCGACATCCGTGTGGAGCGTCGGCTACCTGAGCGCCTGCCTCTCGCAGCGCACCTCCATTCTCGGCCTCCGCGTCTGGGTCCTCGTCGCCGCCGGCGCTGCGGCGGCCGTGATCGCTGTAGCCCTCCTCATCGTCTGCCTCTGCCGTCGTCGCCGGCGATGCCCCCGCGTCGCCCCAACCCTACGCCCCGGCAGAGCCTGGTCTCTCACACATCGTCACGCGCATCAGCCAACGCCGGCCAAGGACATCGAGGAGCCCGTTCGCTGGCACCCGCCGCCGTTGTTTGAGCCGCAGATAGAGGTCATCAAAGCGGAGCAGAAGGCCCCGCTGATCCTGATGGAGTGCGCGAGGACGAGCGCTGAGACGGCGACGAGCAGCGGCGAGAGCGCGCGCGACTGGAGCACCGAGAGCGGCGGCAGCGACGCGGAGCCCGAGGTGTCGCGGCACGGGTGGGGCCGGCGGTACACGCGCCGGGAGCTGGAAGAGGCCACCAACGGGCTCGCCGCCGAGAACGTGATCGGGGAGGGCGGCTACGGGGTCGTTTACAAGGGCGTGCTCCGGGACTCCACCGCCGTCGCCATTAAGAATCTGCACAACAACAGGTAAACTTTGTTCGGCATTTCGAATTTGTCGACCTTTTTTCTGAGTTCTCCCATCTGAATTCGGCACATAGTTCTAACCGTTTCGTTGTTTTTTCTATATTTAAATTGGTTGCTCGACTCAAAACGTGGATGGATTTGAAACGCGAAACGTCATTTCCTTTTGAATTTGCTACGAGGCAAATTCTAAAGCTTTCTATTGTATGTTGGTTTGAATTTGTGGTTGGATTACTCAAAATGTGGATCGATTCCAAATTCAAAACCTCCATTGTTCTGGACTTCGGATCGTAGTTTCCTGTTCTGAATTTGCTTTTTGCCGTATTCCATGCTTAAAAACCTCACATTTCCGGTGTTTTTGTTATCAGGGTAAAGTGTTTTTTTTTTCCGTTAGTTGAGTGCAAGGACTTAAGCAGTTGTTAGATTTGAATTTGGGTCCGTGAGTAGTATTTGCTTCTCGTGGCCTCTTGGGAGTTGGGACCCATGAAGTTTCAAACCGTGTCCTTCCCGATTCGCCTGCTTGTTCGTCCCATTTTTGCTCCTCATTCCGGGTAGAAAAACAACAGAAATCTTTGCTAATATATAAATACGATTTAGTGGTTCTTCATCTCTTTCTCTTTATGAAAAGCAGCACATCGACATATAGGCCGTCGAATAAAAGGAAAACCATTTTATTTTCTTTAAACACGTAGCATGATTTGATTATTTGGATAAAAAATATGTTTTGGTTGCAACGCACAGACACTAACTAGTTACGACTGATTGTTCTGTGCTTTATCAGGGGTCAGGCCGAGAAAGATTTCAGGGTGGAGGTCGCGACCATTGGCCGTGTTCGGCACAAGAATCTGGTCAGTTTACTCGGCTACTGCAGCGAGGGAGCTTGCAGGTACGTACGGTCCTTGGACTCTGTTCATCAACTTATATGCTTAAGCCACATTTCTTCAGATATCTTTGTTCACCGTCAATTGACAGTAGTTTGAACAATAGCATTGTTGTTGTTGGATAAATAGGATGCTTGCCTACGAGTTTATGGAGAACAGCAATCTGGATAGGTGGCTGCACCACGACGACGGCGAAATCAGTCCACTGACCTGGGATATCAGGATGCACATACTTCTTGGAACTGCTAAAGGGTAATGCTTCCTTTTGTGTTATCCATATACTTATTTGCGCATGCAATTATTCTGCAAAGCATCGTCTGGATTTAAGATGATTAATTATGATAACTATTATGTGTAGACAAGTCAAAGTTTATGAGTTATGACATACACCACTGCTTGTTGGCATAATTAGGCCAGTGGTGTCTGAAAGCAACATTATCAGTGCTTTGCTTAAACAACACTCTGCCTGTTCAGGTTGGCCTACCTTCATGAAGGGTTGGAACCCAAGATTGTTCATCGCGACGTCAAATCCAGCAACATCCTTCTTGACCGGCAGTGGAACGCCAAAGTGTCAGATTTCGGGCTTGCCAAGCTTCTGTGCTCGGAGAGGCCCTACGTTACTACCCGTGTCATGGGAACATTCGGGTCAGTCTTATAGTGTTGTTGTCCGTTCGGAGGGTACTTGTTCAAATATTGGCTACAACACTTGCTGTGTTGCAGGTATGTGGCGCCTGAATACGCAAGAACAGGAATGCTGAACGAGAGAAGTGATGTTTACAGCTTTGGAGTGCTCATCATGGAGATGATAACAGGCAGAACTCCTGTGGATTACACTAGGCCAACTGCAGAGGTTAGCCGTCTTTGCCGTTTCTACGGCACTTGCTTGTTACAGGCATCACATTGTGGTTGAGGCGTTGAGCAAAACCCTTCCACGGCAATGCAAAAAAAAAAAAAAAAAAAAAAAAATCCTGCTTCTTCTTCAGGTGAACTTGGTTGAGTGGCTGAAGCGCATGGTCGCCGAGAGAAGGGTGGAGGAGGTGGTGGACCCCAAGCTGCCGGAGGTGCCCCCCTCCAAGCTGCTGAAGCGCGCCGTCCTCGCCGCGCTCCGGTGCGTCGATCCTGACGGCGGCCAGAGACCCACGATGGGCCATGTGGTCCATATGCTCGAAGACGACCTGAAATTCATGGATGTACGTCGCAGCCGTAGACCACATCATCAGTATGAACTGTCCCTTTGCCGTATTTTGATGTTGTCAATTGCAATCACCTGCAGGAACTCCAGCTTGCGCGGAATTTGTCACCTCACGCGTCGGACAGCTACGAACGCGAGCAGTAAACGTGATGGATGGATATTGTAAAGTTCATCTCTTAGCTTGCACGAAGATTGCATTCATTACACGACAGCAATGGACGTTGCTGGATTCTGCCGGTCACAGCAGGTATACGGCGGTGATATTGAAAACCACTACAGTATGCATGGGCCATGGCCCTAGCAGAGTACTTAGCGGCATCTTTATATGGTCAACCTAACGAAATGTACAATTTGTTTTGCCTCTTTTCGAAGAAACTTGTGCTTCCTTGTTGGATCTAGCTAAGCTGCTGCTGCCTGCACACAGGAGATCACATGCATGGCGCGGTGTGTCGTACTTGTGTACGGTTCTAGCCTTAGTTGCTTCCTTTATTATTATTATTATTATTATTATTATTATTATTATTATTATTATTATTATTATTATTATTATTGCATGGTTGTTGTCTCCAAAAACCATTATTACTATTACTATTACTATTACTATTATGAAAATGCTCTTCATTCCAGCTCAATGCATGCGTGGCTGCCGTCATTTCTGGCTCCACGGTCTGTGACCGATCCGATCCTTCAGACCTTCACAGCGTATTCGCCGTACGATTCACTTTTTTTTCCTCTACAGCTAGCTTGGAGTCGGAGTTGTTGAGCTTTGAACACATTATTACACACTTGAAATGCCCAGGGGCAGAGACAAGGGCATGTATGTCTTTTTTTTTTGTTATTGTATCCATACCATATGTACAAATTGTAAGGTGCAGCATAGAGATAAGAGTTGACTTGAGTTTCATTTATAAATAACAGTAGTTAATACTCGGCCACTCGGGCGTTGCAGCGGAAATATATTTTTAAACTAAATAATCAAATCGTGTCACGTATTTACAAAAATAAAATCACACCCTTGAGTTATCATGCGGAGGTTTCCTTTTTATTGGTGAGAGGTGGGGGAGCGTGTGGCCGTCTGCGGCTTATACGCGGCACGCAACTCTTTTAGAGAGAATGAGAGGGAGGACGAACGACCACCACCAACTCGCATTTGTATATTTATACTATTCAAGTGTCCGTGCGTTGCAATAGAAACATATTTTTAACCAAATAATCAAATAATGCTACGTGTTTATAAAAAATAAAATTACACTTTTTAATTATCATCGGGAGGGAAAAGTGGGTAATAGCCCGACCAGATAGAGCAGGTGTGGATGGAAAGAGAAAAATACATTTTGTTTTTTTATAGAGGAAGAGAGAAAGAGCGGACGACCACCACTAACTTGTATTTATATATTAGTAAAAATAAATAACATATAAAATACCACTATAATTTATATTTTATATTAATAAAGATAATACAAAATATTACACATAACATCCCACCGTACCATTCTATATGACTATATGCCCTCAAAGATGTTAACTTTTCTCTGGCAGTGCAGAGAACGCCTCGTGCATTTGCAGCCGTAGCCATGGAGCGGTTGCCTTGCCATGCTTGCGCACATGCTCCATCGTGACGTGATGGATAAATTCGAATTCATCTTTATAGTGTTTTTTCTATATATTAGACATTATCTTATACAGAAAAATTAATTTAATAAAGAGAGATTTGCCATCTATACTTTTGTGTGTGCTCCCTATTTTACTCGTGTGATCATGTGAGCGTACTGTTGATTGGTGCGAGTGAACGACTACGTTTTACAACACGTTATCATCACGATAGCTCTACACGTGGCCGTTGGTGATCGTCTACTTGCATTGATCGACACTGCATCGAGTTCATCCAGCGATGCGATCATCCTGCCGCAAGCCCTATGTAAGTTCAAACTACGTTTGTCGATCGCTCATGGCAATCATACTAAATCTTGCAGATTAGTATTTAGTGGTTAGACTACTAGTCAATCGAATCTATTAGCGAATTTACTATTCATTAAAAAAGGACAGGGGTCTCGGCGTCGGCGCTCGAAGCGCCCACGCCAGCCGCGCCGATGCCGTCGCACCATTGGCATGTGGCCACGCACCTCCACACTGTCGGCTAGCAGCCGAACCAAACCAGCGATCCACCGCCGCACTACCAGCCTACGGCCACGCTACCTCCACACCGTCGCCCAGCAGTTGAAATGCCGGTGGCCTCCGCGCACATGCTCCCGAGTTCCCGCGCTGACTGTACGGCGTCCGCGGCCCGTAGCCGTGCGGACCATGGTCGCCCGACCGTAAGACCGTCCGCAGCCTG
The DNA here is from genome assembly GCA_036346355.1 of Rhipidocladum racemiflorum. Taxonomy (NCBI): domain Eukaryota; kingdom Viridiplantae; phylum Streptophyta; class Magnoliopsida; order Poales; family Poaceae; genus Rhipidocladum; species Rhipidocladum racemiflorum. The sequence continues at coordinate 55,472,899 of CM070588.1, read as the reverse complement.
TAGCCGCATTGCTGTCGTCCGCGGTCGCTTGCCACACCATCGCCACCCGCACGCCGCTTCGGCCCTACCGGCCTAAGCAAGGCGAGCGCCTAGCCTACCGACTAGTAAGAAATGGGGGGGGGGACTCGCCTAGGCGGTCACCTCAGCGAACAATGGATCAACCACAAGGTACTAGCGAGGAATTGGAGTTTAGAGGCGATACAAACCTATGGCACATACGGCTCTAGGAGTAGGGTGTGTGGTTAACCAAACTACAAAAAGAAAAAACACTCAGGTGGAGGGTTTGGGAGGCCAAGCACGAACACCAACATACACATTGCGGTGATATGCATGAGCCTATGTGGCAGAGGCACTCCCAAAAGTGGGAGGAAAAAAAGTGGAGCCAACTTAGAACGAGTTCTTGAAGGACCACGATGACTTCAACGGATAAGAGTAAATGTAAAAATTGTTAATTATGGTTAACATATCTAGTATTTTAGGATTTGGAAATATATGTTAGATGAATCATAATATCATTAGGATTCCTACTTTCTTTTAAAATATGATTCCTAATTGCTTCGGAGGAGGACTAAAGGGGCTATTGACGGGTACCTATACCATGGGTATCCCCAGCGGCCCGGGACGTCGCGTGGGCCGATCCAGGCCCAGCAATGGCCGGACGCCAAGTGGGCCACCACGTGCGACTCGGCCCCGATCGAAGACGATCGGGTGCGCCCCTCCTGCGACTCGGACGCCCCGTAGCGCCCGACCCGACCAAGACACTCTCCGCCTAGCACTAACGCTAGACCATCGCCAGCCATTGGTCACCTGCCCCTCAGACGCGACACCACAGTGCGATCGAGCGAGGGTAGGTGGCCCTTCCCCAGGCAATGAGAGGGTCGCCAAAGTCAAGACATCCATCTCATCACCCAGACGTGCGCAGCAGAATGGTGCGCTCCTTCCCGAGGCAACGCCAGAGTCAAAGCGCAACGTCAGCGCCTGGCAGCTGCGCAGAGGGTAGGCGTGCTGCTTCCCCTCGTAGCAGAGAGCCTTGCCGATCGGTGTGTCTACCAACCCGGCGCAGGGCGAGCAGGCATCGGTCACTCACCGTAGACCGGGACTCCCAGGCGTGGGGCGCCCCATCCTCTTTTTTTCCTTTTTTTGGACTCCCATGTAACCTATCCCCTCCGACGATATAAGGAGAGGCAGGACCCCCAAAGGGGACGACGAACAGAAGGAAACGCAACACAAAGCCTCATCTTTATTCCATCTCCAACGGGCGCTCAAGGCTAGCCCTTAGCCCTCGCCTGTAATACTGCCCCCGAAAGCAATATAGAACCACCGTGTGAACTGGAGTAGGGACGTTCAGCCCGAACCAGTATACGTCTTGGACCCCCTGAGTCTAACCATTCGAGGAGAGGGAGCGCGCGACCCCCTAAACCAAATAAATCGTATTGCCGGTGCACAAAACACCGACAGCTATATAAACACATAGGGTGGTCATAAAGAATCTAAGCAACCAAGAAGTCACAAACCAATTCATCCAAAGCAAGAGGTGTACGGGAGGATTAGAGGGTTCTATCTACGATATTCATTTTCATCATTCTTGACACCGTGCGCACGTGCCGTATGTCACAAAACACTAATCCGATTCGAAGGCTGTTGCGCATAAGAAGGATATCAGGGTGTAATAAGTGTTAGGAAAGTACTATAGCCATAGTGAGTAATGTTAGGAAATGAACTTTCCATGTATAAGATGTTTTTTTTTTCAAAGGTGTGGATCACAAGAATCCAACAGTAGGCACCATGAGCATATGAGAAGATCGCTAGGCAGGCAAGGAGAGTTAAGAGCGGAGAGAGTGCTAGGCTAGCCACATAAAGTAGTGTGTACATTCTTGTGTAACAATATTTGTCTTTTAATTAATTAGCATTTTGTAATTTTAATCTCTTGATTAGCCCGTGTTATTCCTACGTAGGTAGTGCATTACTAAGTTATGGTTCAACAGTTCAGCTATTTGGAAGCAAAATTCCTAGTTTTAATATAAGCGGCCCAATCGCCCGGAAGTTATATGTTCTTAGCTTTAACGTGAGCAACTCAGTTGTGTGAAGGGCAATAATTAATAATGCACTATGTAAATAAAAATTAAAAAGCTAACCGACTTAGGATAGTTTGTGTAATCTTAGGTATGTCCTCTCATCTAGTATAGCCACAATTGAACACTTGGCAAGAGGGAAAAAATGGGGAACAAACCAGGACAGCTAAAATATAACACTTAGTCATTTCTTTTGATTCTCCTAAAGCAGATGGATTATTGATCACTCGACAAAGGTTTAAAATCTCGTTTTGAGTCAAATCCCGGAGGTTCCCGAAATCCGAAATTTCGGTGAGATTCGGAAATTTCGGACAAAATCCGGACGAATTGCAAAAACCAAATTTCAAATCCGGTTTTTTTTCAACCGGGAAATCCGAGATCTCGACCGAAATCACCGAGATCTTGGGCGAAATCACCGAGATCTCAGCCAAATTGAACCCGCCAAAAAATGGTCCAAAATATGTCAAAAATTTTTGAAAATTTTTTTGGTTGGTCTTGACACATTACTAATGTTTCCATAACAATTTGAGATGATGATCAATCATGAGGAATTTTTAAAAAATGTAACAGTGGTAAAGTCATCGTAAAAACCGTATGTAAAATCAAATTTTGATTTTTCAAATGTAACAAATGAACTTCAAGTCATTTAAAAAGTTTTATATATATTGTTGCTTTAAGTCAAATATTTGTGAGGTAATTGCTTATTTGCATGAGGTGTCCAAATTCCAAAATAAATCACATACAATGTTCAAATCACATCTTACCTAGCTATATTCTATATTCAGCATGCTAGTTACAATGAATCATATCTAATTTGGTAATAGAATCAAATCAATTCAGACTGATATTATAAGAATCATTCGGACCAAAAAAATTTGCTTGCGACGAAATCTCGCTTAATCTACCCGAGATCTCGCTTAATCTGGCCGAGATCTCGTTCTCCACGACCGAGATGCGCCGCTGCACCGCCGTCGGTGTCCGAAGATGGTCGGAGATTGTGTCTAGGCGACTCAGCTCTACTCGGTGAGTGAGAACAAAGTGATGGTTTGCTGTATGAGCCCGTGAGCCGTCGCCAATTATTGCTTTTGTGAATAACATAAGACCCAATCTATAAATACAGGCCTTCGTTACTTCAAAACAGGAAACAAGGCTTGGTGCAGCTGGTTAGTGGCGTTGGATAAGACTTAATTTTATGTGTGTTTAACTTTTTTTTTGGAAATGAAAAATAGTTCAAACTACTTTAGAAAATTTTTAATTTTTTTGTGAATGGTCCTAACACATCCATAATATTCCCATAAAATTTTCAGATGATGATCAATCTTAAAAAATTTTAAAAAATTCGAACAGTGCAAACCGACAAATTGAACCGACCAAAAAATGGTCAAAAACACATCAAAAATTTTAGAATTTTTTTGTGGATGATCTTGACCCTAAATACAATCAAATACAATACACAAAAATCAAAATCCGGTAAAAAAACCCGAGATCTCGCCCGAGATACCCGAGATCTCGCCGAGAAATTCGAAATCTGAATTTTTTTTTTGAATTTTTTGAATTTTCCGGAATTTTGAATCTCAGAGGGTCCGAAATTTGAAATCTCGTCCGACCTTGTCACTCGAGCCATCTTGTGATGCCATCTTCTTCACTCACAGCTGCGATGATCTCAATACAGACCTCCAGTACAGCCTACACAAAATTTAAACCATCAAAAAGCTAAATATTATCCATGAAGGGTATATAAAATTAAACCATGGAAAAGCTAAATATTATCCGTAAAGTGTATATGAAAGGCACTGAAATGCCCTAGGATATTTATTAAATAAATAATAGCATTAGTTAATAATTAGAATATTTATTGGCGTATTTTGATTTTATAAAGTTCAAATGCGAGTATAAGTTTAAAATTAGAGTAAGGTTGCCGTCAGACTAGCAGACGAGGTATCGATCACCGAGATACCAGACCCGTTGGGACCGAGTTGGCACCTCTCGGCTCTCGCTAGATCGGATTCATCATTCAGCAATCCTAACTTACCTGTTCGTATTGTGAGTATCCGTAGCAATTTAGAGCGAGTAGTAGAGCCAACATTTAAAAGGGGCAAAGGAGGTAACTTGGTAACTCGATAAATTTGACCAAGCCAAGGCAGCCAAAGAACAACATAGTAGTGCAAGCCCCTTGGAGCTCATCAATCGAGGCAGGGCAAAGGGAGGCCACACATTCTTTACTGTCGAAGGGAGCAAAGGCAGCAAACCCCATTTAATCTTAGCCCAGCCAAGGCAACAAGGCACACCTCTATTCCTCAGTTCCAGTCGAGAGCCACCAAAGAGCTCACCTCCATTCCATAGCCACTCAAACTGAGCACCAGTCAAGCAAACGAAAGACCAAGAATCATAGTAAGAGCAAGAAGCCAAAGCAAGAAGAAGAGCCTCAAGCCAGAGCAAGAAGGATATAAAAGGAGGCGTCCCCAAGCCAGGAGGAGGTCAAACCCGAAACAAAAAAGAGGAGCAAGAAGACCCCTCAAGCCGAAGAGTACCTCGATCACTTCATCTCCTTCCTCTTCATCAACCGAACAGCACCAACACACCCCCAAAACCAGCAAACCAGGTGCACAACTGTAGTTGTAACGCCATTAGTAGTAGCAGCAGCACTAATAGCATTGCAGGTTTGCTTGGAATGGTTAGATCGGGTGGTTGCTAGATCGGGGTAGCCTCAGCAGGGGAAACCCTAGTTGGTTGCTTAGCTCGTCCCTGGGACGTCTATTGCCTCCTTGACAATAGGAACCGCGGGTCTCGCTGCTAAGCCGTCCAACCTAGAGCCCAATCATCATCGACCAATTTCTTGAAAAAATCAAAAGCACGAACTAAAACTGTAAAATCTTGCAAATCACCGTAGAGCACCATTAGAGGAGCTCGGTCAGTGGAGTGGAGAGGAGAGGAGATTAGAGGGGGAATAAAGAGAGAGAGGTAGAGGCCGGAGTAGGGAGTTCGCCATTAGATCAGTAGAAGAAGGGAATAGGGAGAGAGGAGTAAAGAGATTAGAGGGAGGAGAGGCCAGGGGAGTGATCGGAAGTAGATGGGAAGCGGTGGCGGCCGGAGTGGAGCCGATCGAAGGTCAAAGAGAGAGTACAAGAGAGGGAGGGAGAGACCAGAGCAGATCCATGCTGGAGGTGACAGCGACTGGGCTAGGATCGACCGGCGAGGAGCCACTGAAGGGGGAATCAAGTAGCACTGTGGGAGAACCGCGAGAGGAGGAGAGAGGTCGAGGGAAGCTAGGCGGAGAAGAGCAGGAGGTGAAGGCGCCAAGCCGAAGGCCAGCAGTGGCCGAAGAGAAAGGTGCCTGGAGTAGGCCGGAGAGGGAGGTGGAGAAGGAGGAGAAACCGAGGGAGCCAAGCCAGGGGGCTTCGGCCAAGTCTGAGAAGAAAAAGAGAAAAGGGAAGGAGGAGAAAAAAAAGAGAAGATGAGAAAAAGAAAGAAAAATGAAGGGAAAGTTAGAAAAATTTGTCTCCCACGCAAACCACGTAGGTTAAATTATTGTTTCTAGTCCGTAGAAAAAAATTTAAAATGAATTTCTAAAAGCCGCGATTAAATAGGTAGCAAGGGTATAAATTGCAAATATTATACTAATTAAATTGCTATGGCTATTACTATTAAAATATTGAATTTTGGGGTCAATTAGCGGGTTTTAGTTAAGGGGTTACTCTCTGTGGAAAATTTGGGCATTGTAAGGCTGTTATGGATTAAAATTCCATAGATTTAATACTTTAAAATTGTCAGGTCCAAAACCAAACACCCACCCCTGTTTTCGAGCGAGGCCATACCTACAAATATTATTCTAGGCAAGCATTCCTTTGAACAATTTTCATTAAATGTCTTTAAAATTGATTTCAGTATATTTATCTGTATCATTCATGCATCAAAAACTCTATGTTAATTGAAAATCTTAAATTGGAAATCGGTTGAGTTATGAGTTGATTTTTGGAATTGAGAATGTAATGGTTGTATTTAATTGAGGAAGTGATATGTGGATTAAAATGGGAATATAATAATTGTTGGTATTGAAGTTGGTTGTGGTGTAAATTATTATGGTAGGTAGAGGACGCCGATGAGAAGGTTATGGGCCGGCAGGGTCCTCTACGTAGACTATAATATAAGGATAAACAGCTAATACTCGGGCATTGAGCCATATTTCCAATATCAACATATAGTGTGTGAAATCGGTCAGAAAAGATTTTCCTATGAAAGTATTGTGGCCTTTCACATGGTAGTTAGGTAGCAACTAAGACGCCAAATTTGGGTAATATATCGAAAGGCCCAGAGAGACAACGACAGATGGAACCCAGCCATGTGACTGAGGTTGTCCATATTGGCGCTATATGTGAAGTCAGGGTAGTACTGCCATCATATGGTAAGTACATCTATTAGCTACGAGTTTGGTGGGATATCCTTAGGAGGATCCCCCATTCGAGTAACAGAGTTGAAGATTACAATTACTGGATTAGTGATGATAAACGTTCTGGAGCCTCTCTTGTGGGGTCACTATGGGTAAAGTGATACAAACTTACATAGGTCTAAATTCATGAATTCATACCTATCTCCTGGATTGGATGCTACAGAAGCTAAGTCTGCCTCGTATATGGGTGTTAGTAGCTCTTTCTAAACTAAAATGTCCAACCCTTAAAGAAAATCAAAAACTTATTTTAATAAAAATCAGAATTTGAGAGAAAATGAGCTTAAATGGAAAAATGAGAAAAAAAATTCATGTATTGCATTCATTATTAATGCTTGCTGAGTACTTTGTACTCACTCTTACTAAATCCCCTTTTGCTTAAAAGGTGAGTCTTATGGATCCATCTTCGAGGCAGCGGGTAAGGGTGACCCGCAAGATCAGGAATTATTGAAAGACAACTACTACTACCAGAATGAGTAGGGGCTTTGAGAGATCGTCATCTGGTGTTAGGCGGTCTTTGGGGTACATAGAAGTTGTAATACATTTTTGTTGTACTTGGATCTTATGTATAATTAATTAATTATTGTACTAGATATGTAGTTCTATGTGGATTTTGAATGTAATATATTTTCCATTCAATCTCTAATTATTGTTCTGTTGCAATACTCTAAATACAGTATAGTAATTGATAAAGTGTCGAGTGCGCCCGATATTTTGTTAGCTAGTATGCCGAGATTCGTGTAATTAACTTGGTGTAATGACAATATTTATTACCGTGGGCTAATTATGCGAGTCGCCACAGGCACATTATCAATATACTCCCTGAACTATTTTGTGAGATGAAACTGGGGATGACTGACATGGATGGGGTCATTGGTGCATCTTAATGTATAGTTTTATTGATTACTACCATGACGATGGCAAATGGGCATACCGAAGAATTTCTGCGGTTGATCAGTTTGCAACACTCCAGCAAGGACCCTTCCAGCATCCAGCTCTCCCAACCATCAAAAGTATGACTTGTAAAAACGAGCTCCATCTTCTTATTAACCTGATGACATATTAAAAGTCATTTAAACATAGAAAATCAGCAACCTAGATCAAGCATTTCATTTGAAATGATGAAAACTATATAGAAATCATGGGAAATCAAGAATAAATCAAGTCAGGTAATTCTTTTTCTCAACCTTTCAAACTTGCTACTACGGAATCAGGCATGGAATGGGTACTTTTAAATCAATCAAAATAAGAAAAAAAAAAAAGGACAAAACAAAAGAGGAGTGCTAGATAATAGCACCACGACTTTTTTTTTAACATGGCACGGAATCAAATATCTAACTGTGAACACTTAACAAACAATGGGTCAATAACCCAAGCATTAAGATTGGTGTGAACAAGTTCAATTAAATCTATCAATTACCAAACAAATTGTGGACAGAAATTTGCGTAGTGATGTCTTTACTTTCACTGATATCATATTCAACTCTCACAATGTCTTCAGGAAATGAGTACTAACTTAAAAAGGTGATACCTGCAATAGTTTGCCCCCAGCAACAAAAGACAGCAATCCCATAGTGTCCTGAAAAGTGCAAGGGCTATTATCAGTGTCTGTATGTGCACTTGTGTAGTTGTGTCCCATAGTGTCCTGAAAAGTGCAAGGGCTATTATCTAAGAAACTGCGTGACAGGTTAAGCAATAGCTAAGCAACAATAAAACAAAAGAAAAAAGGGAAAACAAATAAAAACCACCTTGTTTTTAAAAGTAACAAGGAACTGCGCAGCTGGATCCCTCTTTGTAGCATTTGATACAACATCAAGATACCAGCCACCACCAGCTAGTCGTTGTCTTGAAACATGAAACCCTGAATGATCTCTTGTCCTTAGGGCAATAACAAAGCCATCTTTCAGCGTTTCAGGAGGCTTTCTACCAAGCCCTGCATGCAACTTATTTTCAGAAATTATTTCCATTGGAGACTCAGCAGAAGACTTCTGCTTATTTTTGGAGTCCTCTGGGGAGGCAAATCGTGAACTGCTACTCATTACAATGTCATCATCTCTATGTGAGGAATAATTACTTCCACCCTCTACAGCTGACAATTCATCCATAGTCTGTTGTGATCTTCGGCGAGCAGGTCTCTTTTTCCCTTTCTTTCCAGATCGGCTGCGCCTTCCTTCCGACCTGGAGCCAATATTTTCAGACTGCCCCGAAGCTTTAGGCTCTTCAGGCTGGGAAATGGCTCTTCTCTTTCCACATTCTAAAGTTAACTGGCTTTCATCTGTCTGCTCTGCACCATCACAAACCTGCAAAGGGTGTTCATTTACCTCTTTACGTAGCTGATCATCTTCAAATCCAGCTTCACTTATTTCTTCATCTTCATCGGAAATAGCATTGTTTGGAACAACACCATCATAGAAAAAGGATTGTAACATTGCTATTGCTTTCTCCCTGATTTCCATCCACACTTCTTCACTGTAGTCTGCACTTCGAGGAAGAATTAATACATTTGGCATCTCGCGTACCTGTGATTGACCAATAAAACACATAGTGCTTTTTTTGGGGTAAAATATGTTCTTCTAGATTTAATCATCAAGCTAAGAAAACTAATGAGTGCATCATTTGTTTACCAATTGGAACTAAGAGGCAGGTCGACTAGCTGATTGTATTATCTACATCTCTTTATGAAGTGGAGAAATCCTTACAGTATCAAAACCAAGTTTTCGGTTGATATATCACTTGCATTTTTTCTTATCCCCACTGAGGTATTCGATTATGTTAAATAGGGAGGGCATCTCACAGTAGAGTGAAATTCATAGCATTGTGGTTATTTTAATCTAAACGAGCATTTGAATGAAATTCTATTGTACCCTAAGTCTATGTTCCATACCCATGCTTCCATCCATTGTGGACCTTCAGCGCCATCCAATGCGCATCCAGCTATAGTGCCATCAATCAAGAGTTGTTTGAGTGCACAATCATCTATCAGCTGACAGCTACTGGTATTGACTATGAAAACACCTGCAGGGCTCATAAGGTAGCAAATCAGTGTGTGTTGTAGCATGAACAAAGAAAACAGAAACTAATTCAGCAAGCAAGGGAATGCCCGAAAGAGAGGTAAAACAGAAAAAGGAAATGGGGAAGGAACTATCTTACCAGGCTTTATGTGCAGCAGGCGCTCGGCACTAAGTATATTTGTTGTATCATTTGTTAATGCGCAATGAAGTGAAACAAGATCACTTGCTGCCAACAAATCATTGAGAGTATCCATTCTTCTGGCAGGAGGAGGAAATAGAGTAGAAGGCCGTTTTGTTTTCCCAGTAGTCTGCACAAAACATTTAACAGAGCTCGAAATCAACATTGTGCTTTAACTTTGTTATCAAGGTTAAAATGTGTTTTGTAATTAAGAAACACAACGAAAGCTAATCCAAGCGAGACATTTAGACAATATGATGAAATTTCTAGTATGACATACCGGCGTTGAGCATATAAAACCAAATTGAATACTGATAGTTGCAACTTCAATCACAAATTAGGACTAGCGAAAATATTCTTATCCGATCATTTTACCGTACATTACACCAGTTAACTTCTTTTGAAAAGAAAGAAAATGAGTTCTTCAGCTCTATAGGCTTCCACTAGGAGATTAGGCAACCTAAAAAGGCGCACAGTATCCAGATCTTTCGAACTGTCTCATTATCTTTCCTGATTCTTTATGTTGAAAAGTTACTGAAGCCCCAAGCCTCCAACAAATACTGGTTTGGAAGAAATTAATTAGCATAAGTCATAACTAACAAGAGTTGAAGTGCACAACTAATAACATCCACCAAATAGGACCACATAAATCTACAAGGAGGCGAGAACACACTAGATGCCAAAAATCTGATCACCTACACATGAAACGAACGCAGGAAACAAGCGAACAATTAATTAGGTGATGCAAAGCACTCTTGAATTCTTCAAATCACCTAAACTAGCAATTTCACGCGGCACACACCAACAGTCAATTCCTAGAGCCACAAAATTAACAACATGGAACTAGCAGTGCAGGTCACATGCTAGAAGTGTACAAGTGGCGGATCCGGCACCTCGTAGAGCGGATCGTAGTACAGCACGCTCATGCCGAAGGCGAGGCTGCGGGTGGCGAGGCATCGCGCGGCGGCGTTGACGCCGACGATACCGAGCATGAGCCCCCGGCAGCGCCGCATGCCGCGGCACAGCGGCTGGACGGAGCCGAGCCACCCAGCGGGAGACGCGGAGGAGGAGGAGGAGGCGTGGCGGGACAGCAGGTGGGTTCGGCGGAGGAGGCCAAGGAAGAGCGCCATGACGGTGTCGGCCACCTCGTCAGCGCGGTTGGCGTCGACATGGACCAGGCGGAGGCCGAGCTCGGCGGCGGCGGCGTCGTCCGCGGCGCGGTCGGGGGAGCCGAGGCAGAGCAGCAGCTGCCACGGGCGGAGCCGGCGCTGCGCTGCGCGCGGGAGGAAGGCGAGCGAGGGGAGGAGCACCGCGGCGGCGACCTCGACGCGGCCGGCGGAGAGCGACGCGTGCTCCACGGCCGCCGCGCCGGCCAGCGCTTCCTGCTCCATCGACGGGTCCTCTAGGCAGTTGAGCGTCAACACCAGCGCCTGCCCGCCGGCCGCGGCGGCGGTCGCCGGCAGGGAATGGCCCGGGCCGTGCAACATCTTTGGACCCGTCGGCTGCAGAGGCAGTCGCGCCTCGGATCGGAACGACGAGCCGGGTACCAGTCTACGACACCACGGTAGTGTGGCGCGGTCTGGGCGCTTTTGTGCGCGCCGTGGATCTGTGCGCGGTACTTGCGGTGTGTGTGTGTGCGCGCCACTGCCGAGGCGTCCCCCGCGCGGTGCGGCAGCGTAGGCGTGGCCGCGTGGGTAGTGGGGTACTATGCAGTTTTCGGCGAAATGCACGGGCCGGGACGAGGAATCAGCGGCCGCCGGATCAGAACTCGGCCCGCGGGGTACCATGCGTTGTTGACTTGTTGTTGCCGCTTTGCTTGCTTGCCAACGGTCTGTGAGGTGTACGGGATAGGGGTGATAATGGTTTTGGATGATCAGCCTTTTAGATTAGATTGTTCCAAAATTGTAAATGGATTGGACTCATTTTGTATTTATAGCTATTCGGATCAGATCTAGATCGGATCTTACGTTTTTCTACATTAATATTTTACATGTAAATGGCCTAGATCAAAGTCTAAGCTTTTATTTGGGTCTGGATTGGACATATGCTTATTAGTTTTAGATTTAGACTAGACTAGATCAAAGAAATAAAAATTTAGATTTGGATCAAACTTGTGCTAGATTTCAACCCATTATCACCCCTAGTACGGGACACTGGTACGCGTGGAAATTGAGGATCTGAGCTTGCGTGAACCGTGTGCCGGCGAGCGTACTACGTGAATGCGGGCCCATCATCATGTATATGCGGCCCATGGGGACTCCTAGGCTTGAGGTGCTGGGCTGCTGGCTAAGAGAAAAATGATTTAGGCCCTGTTATGACGGGCTTTTTGAATACCAGCTATTCCCCCCAGGGAAGCTTCTGGCTCAGATCCAGCTACGCAATTCTATTTGGGCTGTAGAGGTGCATCATCAGACCAGCTACGCAATTCTCACAATCGAACATTCGAACTGCACAGGCAGAGACGGTCTCATCTCATGATGCCATCTAGATCAAAAGCAAGTTCCTGAGAGGAAGATTATGGGCATGCAGGGGCAGGTCACCAGAAAGCTACACGAACAGCTAGCTGTGCCGCAGAGGAGCGCCGTATATCCATGTCCTCAGATCGTACGCGGCGTGGCTTTTGGCGTTGGCCCGGTCCACCCATCCCCTCTTATAACTCCAAAACAGTCTCTTCGATCGATCGATCGATCGATCAACCCCGCCGAGCAGGAGCAGTGTACGCGCGGCTCCAACGATGCTCCGCTTCACCAAGCAAGACGTTGACGCGCGATCACGAAAAAGGCGCATCTTTACGCGAGTCCGTACGCGCGGCTGTGCGAGCACTGCGAGCTCGATGGCATCATTTCGCCCGTTTCCACCGAACTAACCACTACCAACGAGCAGTCAAGCACCGCAGGAATCACGGGCGCCTCCTTTACTTTTTGCCATTGCGCTCTCTTTGTGCGTGTCCGCCGTCCTGCGCTGCGTGGTGATTTGATCAAGCCACCAACGGCTAAACGCAACGTATAGATAGAACGGAAGCACACTTCCTTTTCAGCGTGCACTGAAAGAAATTCTGGAAAGATGGCTTTTTCTTTTTGGAAACAAAGACATTTGGAACCTGCAAATGTTCCTGGCTCGCCCATTCAAATTTTTTTTTTTTTTTTTTGGGATCAGGCCTATTCAATTGTTTGTACAAGCTACTAAAGTCGATGAAAGCAACGCATCAAGAAATGTAAACGAACCCCTACTAAAAACCTTGTCCTATCAAAAATCGACGGCTGGGATCGACGGAGCACAATGAAGCACCACGTACGCAATAGGATTTCTCGTGAGGTGTCCCACCTGTCAGTGGAGGGCACTGACTGACTCCCCGTGCCCGTGGGCAGTGTGGGCCGTGTGGCTGGCGACGTTGGCGTAGGGGAGTTGCTTCTTGCGGTGGGAGACGCGGAAGTCCGGCATGCGCTCGTAGCTCCCGGCGAAGACCTCCTCCCAGATCTCGGCGAAGGCGCGGAGGATGAGGTGGTGGTGGTGCGGCGAGTTGAGGGACAGGAAGCGGTGGAGCAGCTCCCGCAGCTCTGCGCCGCCCACAATCTCCTTCTCCACGATCATCTGCAGCATGGACCGCCGGAAGTCGGAGAGCGGATCGGCCGACTCCTTGACCACCGCCACGCTCTCCTCCAACCTCCCGGCACCGCCGCCTCCCCCCTCGCTCACGGTCCGTCTGTGCCGCCTGCCGCCGCCGTCCTTGGCGCCGCCACAGCCGCCTTCGATGACGGCGCCCTGCAGAGAGCGGACAGTCCGCTCGAGCTCGCCGAGCTGGCGCAGGAGCGCGGCCACGCTGGGCGTGCTCTCCACGCTGGTGTCGGCGTCGTCCGTGTCGGCATAGTAGGAGGAGGGAGAGAACGAGGAGGGTGCCGCCGCGGTGGGGGACGCCGTCTTGCTTCCTGCTCTCCTTGTCGCCGTTGTGCTGGTGGTGGTGGTGCTGGACATGGTGGTATTAGTATTCGACATGTTTTTGGGCGGTGTGGCCAAGGGGGACTGCTTGTCGGAGCCGTCGGAGATGGAGACGGCCTTGGAGCTGCCGCAGCCGCACATGAAGCCGCGGGCCTTCTTCTTGATGCGCAGCCCGCCGCCGGGGACGCGGTGGTGTGGTATCATCCCCTTCATCGAAGACTTCTGATCTGACGGGAATGCGCGGCCTGCTGGTTGAAGAGACAATAGAGAGGTGGTGTACTGGAGCGAAGAGAAAAACAAGAAAGCCTGAGGTTTAAAAAGAGCCAGATTGTTGGTTCCGGTTCCGGAGGACACACGATCAGCCGCCTTGCAAAGTCAAACGGCCATATTAGGTTCTGTGTGGAAGCAATCAGATGTTGGTAAAAACGGTTAGATGAAAACTAAGCACAAACTTATCTGCATTAAATCACAAATATATCTTGATGCACAATCGCAAAAATCAGTCTAGATCCCATATTATTTATATGGTTTATAGCAGAAAGATACTGTACAACTCTTTTAAAGATTTATTTATACTTTTGTGATTTACCTTTAGTATACGGTCAGTGGGTTGTCATACTAGATTCAAACCGAATTGTTTTAAAAATCAAACCATAGAAATTTCACACATTCACCCAAAAGAAGTCCATGACTCGTGGGTTCATTTTCCACCGCAATGTACAAATTTTGTTCGAAATCGCTAATTTACGGTCGGCCGTAGGAGCGATATCATGTGTTCTAACTCCTCCGGTGCCATGTGTTGTTTTCTTTGTCTCTCCGTGACCGCCACATGGAGAAACTGAAAGGACCAACGATGTCGCCTAGAGGGGGGGTGAATAGGCGGATTAAAATTCTTATTGGAATAAAGCAGGCCGAAGTGGTCAACCCGAGTCTCGGGATTTGGTCGGATACTCGGCTTGTCCGGAGTGTCGGTATTGAGTCGGACTCTCCGGTTAGCCGCACGGGAGCGAAATAAAAACTACTCTAGCAAGCACAAGGAACTACTAGAAGTAGCAAGCAAGAACAACCTAGAACAATTGCTGGACAGGACTTGAATTAAAGCTAGGCTAAGAGCTAGATCTAACTACACAAATTCGAATCCACGTAAGCAAGACTAGGAAGTAAAAGAGAGAGCGAGAGACGCGATTTTTCACCGAAGTTCGGATTCTTGAAGGGAATCCTACGTCTCCGTTGAGGTGGTTCGGTCACACTTGAGCCGGGGTCTCTTCCAACCCGCTTTCCTCCCGGTGTTGCACAAATGCACTCGCCGGCTTCACTTCTTGTCTCTTCCCTTCCGGAGGCGAGACTAGCCTTCACAAACTACCGGGGCTCACCACACAAGTTGGTAGCTCCCGGTGACTCCTAGCCGTCTAGGAGACCTTCAACCTCCAAGAGAAATAGCACCACGAAGAATCGTTTGGAGGATGAACTAGTGCTCAACAACTTGAAATGAATGCACTTAGCACTTTGCTTCTTCCTCTCCTCACCAAAAGGATCAACAACCAAATTAAATGGTGGGAGGAAGATGGGGCTCTATTGAATGCTTAGAAAATGTTAGGAATGGCTTGAATACTGCTATGAATGAGCTCAATAGAGATTCTTCCCGTTTGGGAAGAAGGGGTGGCTTTAAATACGTTTTTGAAAACTAGCCGTTATCCCTTTTGAACAGACCGGAGACTCGGACAATTGACCGGAGACTCGGGTTGTCCGACTCTCCGGACCACATGTCCGGATACTCGGACTCTCGGAATTCACAAAATGGCCGAGAGGTTAACGGAGACTCCGGATAACATGTTCGGAGACTCGGACTAAATCCGGATACTCGGACTTATGTCCGGATACTCCGAGTTGTAGCTTTCGGTTGGAATTGCAGTTTTGGAAAATGCAAGTTTTTGAGTGCTAATTTGAGATGCTGATAAATGATTGTTGAGCACTTGCACATCCTAAAGTCGATTTCTCGTCATACCCTCTTAATAAATACGGCTATCCTTAAGACACAAATAAATACAAGATTACAATTATGGTCTTGATGCCGTCCTTTTGATTTTAAGTAGTCGTAGGGGCGTCCAATGTCATTTCAAGCTCGATATGATCTCGATATCTGCAGTATTCTTGGATAATATATTAGGTCTCTTTAATTGTGTCATCATTAATCACCAAAATAAATTGAGGGGCCTAGATGCACTTTCAATCTCCCCCTTTTTGGTGTATTGATGACAACACAATTAACAGCAAATAATCGATATGAAAACGACTTTAGCAAATCAAATAAAAAGAGAAGCTCCCCCTAAATGTGTGCATTAGAAGAATTGAGTGGAATCAAATGCACATATTTAACGAGAAATAACCGAGAGCTCCCCCTCAAATGCACAAGCATCTCATCACAAATAACTGAAAGTAAACCATGCATTAAATAAGCGTTAGAGACAAAATAAATGGAATAACAGAGTTCACGACACTAAATGAAGCAACACAAGGAAACCCAAAAGCGCAGCGCCCAAAAGCGACTAAAAACAACGCGACTAAAGATATCACTCCCCCTTTGGCAACAAGACACCAAAAAGAGGAAGGAACACTAAGGATCACTCGTCGTCGCCTTCGTCGTCGGACGCGGAGTACTCGCTGCCGGGGTCATCTCCAGCGGCAGGCGGAGTGGAGGAGGTGATGCCGAAAAGCTGATCTGCTGAGGTGGCATCGCTACTCTCCTCGAAAGACCCGGAGGAGTCGCTGGGGGAGACTGCTTCGCCATTGTGGCGGCGGATGCTACGAATGTCTTGACCATTCTTCTTTATCTGCCGACTCATCACCTTCTGCCTGGTGGAGATGTCGCGACAAAGAAGAAAGACATGCTTGAGCATCCTCTGAAGAGTGTTGCTCGGGATCTCGGACTGCTCAGAAGGAGTGACTGGAGGCACAGCTGGGGTAGAGGTAGAGCCTGAAGCACGACCTCGGCGAGGTCTAGTAGCAGGACCAAGAGCAGCTGGAGGGGCTGGAGTAGACTGAGGACGGACCTTGTAAGCAAGATGCTCCTCATCTCTGACAAACTTTAGCCCACTCACTGAAGAGATCAAAGTCATCACGAAGGGTGCATAGCTGCAACTGGCCATGTTGCTCTGAGCATTCTGTCTCATCGACTCCCACATGAAATCGAC
Organism: Rhipidocladum racemiflorum; assembly: GCA_036346355.1. Lineage (NCBI taxonomy): Eukaryota > Viridiplantae > Streptophyta > Magnoliopsida > Poales > Poaceae > Rhipidocladum > Rhipidocladum racemiflorum. The sequence continues at coordinate 55,456,067 of CM070588.1, read as the reverse complement.
AACATCAAACGGGTGGGTGCGCTCGACGAGATGAAACAGCAAGTTCCTCCCATAGGAACTGATGGTAGAAGCATCTCCCTCCTTGGGCGAAAGAGTGACTCTCAACATCCTGTTGAGTACAGCGGGAACAGCCTTCAATCCCTTGATGGTACCCACTGTGAAACTCCTCGAAGTGTCATACAAAGCCTCAATCTGCTCAGGAGTCATCACTTTCTTTGCATGAAGCTTTGGACTGTCATTATATCTGAGATTGAGGACTCTGGCAAACCTCTTCTTGCTAGCCACATACCAAATCTTATCAGTCATCCACCATATGGCCTCATCATTCTTGTCAAAATATAAGGTGGCATAGAACTGCATTATGATCTCAGTGTTCCAGTCATACTTGTATGCCATGATGTTCTTGATCTGATGCAGCTCGCAAATCTGAATGATCTCTGTGAAGACTGGATTGCCTGCAGCAGCCATGTATTCCTAGTCAATGGTCTTCATGCGAACCACTAGGTGCTCAAGTGGGTATAGGACCGTCTCATAGTAATCTGACTGAAACCGGTTCCAAAACCGGCGGTCCACATACTCATCCTGATGGAGCTCTAGAGGATCTTTCTTCCTGTGCTCGACAATGGCTTTCCCCTTTCCAGATCCTGTCCGGTAATCGATTATTCTCATTGGGTTCACGGACATTGGATAGTTCCACACGAGCTTGGCCTTGATCAGAGGACCAATGAAGTGCCCGAAGCTAAACCGGCTTCTCTTACGATCACGGCCTGGCATGAGTATCTATTTGGATGCTCATCCGGATCGAGAGCTTGCCGAGGAGGAGGAGACAGACAGTCTTGACCACGAGCCGGGCTGGCCTCGAGGTCTGGAAACGAGTCTTTTGACCACACCAATTCTCGGCCTTTTCTGTGGAGGCTGCGGAGGCGAATTGGTGGGAGACACATACTGGCGGGAGCACTTGCCACTAGCTGCTCTTGTGGGAGATCGCTGCCACTAGCTACTCTTGAGGAGGATCGCTGCCACCAGCTGCCTGCGGAGGAGGATTGCTGCCTCCGGAAGTTCCCTGGGAAGGGTCCATCTGACCAGACAAAGCGAACGATAGGAATTAGCCGAGAGGCGACGCGAAAAACAGCGAAGAACTGAATCTGGCCGAGGCACCCAACCCGGAGAGTCCGGACAAAAGGTCCGGATACTCCGGATTGCATCCGGAGACTCCGGACAAAATGTCCGGATACTCCGGATGTGCCAGAGGGAGCGCACGGGCGGCCAAGGAAGGGACAACCCAACCCGCACAAACCAACAAATTGAATCTAGATTGCCACAAGAATAAGGAATGAGGTCTAGGGCACAATCTAGAACAAGATTTCTCAAAATTAGGGCACGGATTGGAACTCACCTCAACGAGATTGAAACCGAGAAGAAACGGGCTTAAAGAGAGATCGACTCTTCGATCTTGAGAGCCTCCACGAGACGAGCCACACCCTAGAAGAGATGAAGCACGAGGGAGACCCTAAGAATCCGCAAGAAAACGATCCAAACCCGGAAGAATTGAGATTAGGGCAAGAAGAACCTTACCACGATCTCCAAACCAAAGATGAGGAGGAGTCCAAAGCCCTAGGAGAGAGAGAGGAGCACGGGAGAGGGAGAGGGAGAGGCGCCCGGTGCAAAAGGAATGAAAACAAACCGCGCGGGATTGGGGTTAACTTAAACCGTCCGCCCCAACCCGGAGACTCGGGTTTTCAGGCCAGGAGATTCGGCCCAACCGGATAGTTCGGACAAATAGTCCGGAGACTCGAATTATCCGGAGACTCGGATTAAATCTGGACGATCCGGGTTGCCCACTCGGTTAGGAATGAGATACGAAGAAGGATAGCTCAAGGAATTCGGTGGAGCGAGGGAGAAAGATTCCTAAGATGTCAACTTGATACATGACCAGCGAACAATAAAGCGAACAAACTATGGTCACATATCAAATGACAAGATCAGAGGATCAAGAGCCAACAACATTGGATAATTTCAAAGAAAAAGATGAATAAAGTTTTGAAATTCATTTTTCATTCACCAAACAATATATGAGTACTTATCAAGCCACGTTACGAGAATCTAGAATATTTAGACCACTTCTCAATTCACAGAACCTTTTCTCGTCAAGGGGCTTGGTAAAGATATCGGCTAATTGATCATTTGTACACATGTTGGATATCAATTTCGCCTTTGGTTGCGTGGTCTCTTAGGAAATGATGGCGAATGTCAATGTGTTTTGTTCGGGAGTGTTGGACAGGATTGTTGGCAATTTTTATGGCACTCTCATTGTCACACAAAAGTGGAACGCTTTTGTAGGAAAGGCCAAAATCATTCAAGGTTTGTCTCATCCAAAGTAGTTGGGCACAACAGCTCCCGGCGGCTATATATTCGGCTTCGGCAGTGGATAGGGCCACGGAATTTTGTTTCTTGGAAGACCACGAGACTAGGGACCTACCCAAGAATTGGCAGGTTCCCGAGGTACTCTTCCTATCCACTTTGCAACCGGCATAATCCGCATCGGAATAGCCAATGAGTTCAAAGGAGGATCCTTTCGGATACCAAAGTCCGAAATGAGGAGTGTGCACTAAGTATCTCAAGATTCTCTTAACGGCCACCATGTGGCACTCTTTTGGAGCGGCTTGAAAACGTGCACACATACAAACGCTAAGCATGATATCAGGCCTAGATGCACAAAGATAAAGGAGAGAACCGATCATCGAACGATATACCTTTTGGATGACCGGTTTACCTTCTTTGTCGAGGTCTAGATGACCGTTTGCCTGCATAGGCGTCCTTATAGGCTTGGCGTCCTCCATTCCGAACTTCTTGAGCATGTCCTTGATGTACTTGGTTTGACAAATGAAAGTTCCTTCCTTGAGTTGTTTGACTTGAAATCCGAGGAAGAACTTCAACTCTCCCATCATGGACATCTCAAATCTTTTGGTCATTATCTTGCTAAACTCTTTACACAAATGTTCATTAGTAGATCCAAATATAATGTCATCGACATATATTTGGCACACAAACAAATCATCATTAATGTGCTTAGTAAAGAGAGTAGGGTCGGCCTTTCCGACTACAAAACCTTGTTCGAGAAGAAAGTCTCGTAGACATTCGAACCATGCCCTTGGAGCTTGCTTAAGTCCATATAGTGCCTTGTGAAGGTAGTAGGCGTGGTCGGATGTCTTGGATCTTCAAATCCGGGTGGTTGCTCAACGTAGACCATCTCGGAAAGTGGTCCATTTAAGAAGGCGCTCTTCACGTCCATTTGATATGACTTGAAATCATGGTGAGTAGCAAAGGCAAGTAATATTCTAATAGATTCAAGCCTAGCTCTTTGGAGCATATGTTTCATCGAAATCCAAACCTTCGATTTGTGTGTACCCTTGAGCAACCAAACGAGCTTTGTTCCTTGTCACGATCCCGTTTTCATCTTGCTTGTTTGGAAGACCCACTTAGTGCCGATGACGTTTTGCTTGGGTCTTTTGACAAGCTCCAGACTTGATTGCGCTTGGAAGTTGTTTAGTTCCTCTTGCATAGCCATCACCCAACTGGGTCTTCAAGCGCTTCATCTACTTTAAGAGGTTCAAGAGAGGAAACAAACGAGTAAAATTCACAAAATTTGCAACTCGAGATCGAGTGGATACTCCCTTGTTGATATCTCCAAGTATGTTGTCATTGGATGATCCCTTTGAATGCTTTGATGAACTCTCGGATGAGGTGCGGTTGAGTCCAAGGCTTGAATAGGGCCATCATCATCTTGAGTGACATGTGAACCATCTTGGGCTTGCTTGGATGAGGAGGGAGCGTCACCTGAGCCATTCCCATTCGGAGACTCCTAATGGACCGGAGACTCGGACGATCCGGACACTCGGTTTCGATCCAGGAGACTCGGGTTGGGGAGCTTCGGGTGAGTTTCCAAATTTTGAGGTCTTACCTCCCGATTGCCATTTTCTTGATAGCTTCACAAGGAGGTTCTTCCCTGTCAATCACAACACGATCAACTTGTTCTACTTGAGAACCATTAGTTTCATCAAAAGTCACGTCACGCGAGATTTCAACGACACCGGTGGTATTGTTGAAAACTCGGTACGCGTAAGCATTAGTTCCATAACCAAGTAAGAAACCTTCATCTACTTTAGGAGCGAATTTAGAAGACTTAGCCTTTTTGTTAAGGATATAGCATTTGCTCCCAAAGACTCGAAAGTAGGAGACATTTGGTTTCTTCCGGTGAGCAACTCGTACGCCGTCTTCTTCAAGATCTTGTGGAGGTAGAGGCGGTTGGTGCTGTGGCATGCGGTATTGATGGCTTCCGCCCAAAAACTATCGGAAACCTTGTACTCGTCAAGCATCGTCCGCGCCATCTCGATGAGTGTTCGATTCTTCCTCTCGGCCACCCCATTTTGTTGAGGAGAATAGGGAGCCGAGAATTCGTGCTTGATTCCCTCCTCATCGAGAAACTCCTCCACACCAATGTTCTTGAACTCGGTGCCGTTGTCGCTTCGAATTCTTTTAATCTTCACTTCAAATTCGTTTTGAGCTCTTCTCATGAATTTCTTCAAAGTCACTTGGACTTCACCTTTGTCATGCAAAAAGAACACCCAAGTGAATCGAGAAAAATCATCAACAATGACTAAACCATACTTACTTCCCCCGATGCTTATGTAAGCTACGGGACCGAATAGATCCATGTGGAGCATTTCCAACGGTCTTGAGGTCGTCATTACATTCTTGGCGGGATGGGAGGCACCAACTTGCTTGCCGGCTTGACAAGCGCTACAAATCCTATCGTTCTCAAAGACAATGTTGGTTAGTCCGAGAATGTGGTTGCCTTTAACGAGTTTGTGAAGATTCCTCATACCAACATGGGCTAACCGGCGATGCCAAAGCCAACCCATGCTAGATTTAGCCATTAAGCACGTTTCAAGATTAAGTCTATCCGTATTGAAGTCTACGAGATAGAGCTTACCTTTCAAACGCCCTTTAAAGGCTATTGAACCATCAAGCCTCTTAATGACATCCACACCCTTTTCATTAAACAAACAATTATAGCCCGCTTCACATAATTGTGCAACGGACAATAAATTGTAGCTTAATGACTCAACAAGCAAAACATTATTTAATTGAAAATTGCTTGAGATAGGAATTTTACCCAATCCAATTACTTCTCCTTTTCCATTGTCTCCAAAGACAATGCTTTCACTATTTGATCCATTTGCGTCCAATTGAGCGAACATTGCCTTTTCTGGGTCATGTGGTGCGTACATCCGCTATCCAAAATCCAACTTGTTCCACCGGAGATATAGGCCTACAAAACGACATTTAGTTTTTGCTCTTTGGTACCCAAACTTGGTTAGGTCCACGCACATTAGTGACAAGCGATTTAGGGACCCAAATAGAACGAACACAAGGAGCATTCTTGACTTACGCCCAACATGATAAGCAACTACACGACCGAGGTTAGTCTTTTAAGCACATAAGAAGCAAAGAACTCGGAGTGAGCTTTATGCTTGGATGTTCCTTCGCCTTTTACAAAGTGAATGGGCTTGCTTAAAGGAGCAACAACAATGTTGCTCTTTTTGCCCTTTGGCGGAACATACCCAAGCCCTTGCCTCTTAGGATTACCTTGGCGCTACGAGATACTCCTCTAAACCCTTGCTTGCCTTGTAGGACTTTTGAAGTCCATCTTCAAGCATCACCTTAAGCTTCTCATTTTCATGAGCTAAGACTTTCAAAGTCTCACGGTTAGTAGCACAAGTAGCAAAATCAACATTAAAGCATCTAGCGCAAACCGTTGCTCGTTGAAGGTAATGAAATATTGGAGTTGTTGATTGAGGTAGAAGCTTTATTCGAGAGATCAACAAGCTTCACTTCAAGAGTCTTGCAAGCATCCTTTGCTTTTGCAAGTTGCTCTAAGAGTGAAGCATTGGTGATCTCAAGACTAATTGCTTCATTTTTGGTCAAATTTGAACTTTTGACCAAATCCTCATTTCTCTTTCTTTCAAAAGCTAGGCTCTTCTCTAGCTCAATGTTCTTCTCCTTTTCAAAAATAAGGAGATCCTCTTGAGCCTCAAGAATAGCCTCCTTTTGTTCAACTACTTCCTCCAATTTTTCAATATCTTTAAGTAGCAAGTCTAATTTTTCAATATCAAAGTCATTCATAGACTTAAATGCTACTTCCTCATCATCACTAGCATCATCACCATCATCTAAGCCATAATCAACAATAGAAAGAGTAGAGCACTTAGATGATACCTTGTGCCCCTTTGCCATAAGGCACATTGGAGCATCTTCATCACCATCGCTCAAGTTGTCGAAGAGGCTCTTCGACTTTGTCGGTGGAGTAGCGATGGCGACGGTGGCAAGTCCTCCCTCATTGTCGGAGTTGGACTCGGACTCGGACTCGGAGTCGGAGTTCCACTCCTTGCCAATGTATGCATGACCTTTGCCTTTGTACTTCTTGTTCTTGTCCTTGTCCTTCTTCTTGAACTTGTCTTTCTTGTAGGGCTTTTCTTCTTTCTTCTCTTTGTGTGGGCACTCGGCAATGAAATGACCGGGTTTCCCACACTCATAGCACTTTCTTGAGGAGTGACGCCCTCTTGACTTGTTGCCAAAGCTCTTGGAATGGCTTCCCGGTTTGTATCCTTTTCTCTTCAAGAACTTGTTGAATCTTCTAACAAGCAAGGCCATATCTTCATTTGTCAAGGGGCCGCTCGACTCTTCTTCATCGCTTGAGCTCTCTTCGGCTTCTTGCATCACCTTGACGGCCTTCAAGGCGATGCCTTTCTTCTTGCCGGACTTGAGCTCCTCCACCACCTCCGCTTCCTTCACCATCATCTCATCCGTCATCAACCGGCCAATCACATCATGAGGAGTGAGAGTGTCGAAGTTTGGCCGGTCGCGGATGAGTTGCACAAGATTGCGGTTGGTGGGGGTGATCACTCGGAGGATGATCTTGACAATGGCTTTGTCGGTGAGCTCGGTGCTTCCAAGTCCTTTTGCTTGATTTACTAGCAACATCAAGCGATCAAACATCTTTGTGTAAGTTTCTCCTTCTTCTAGAGTGAATCGGCTCAATTCTCCAATGATGAGCTCTATCTTTGATTCACGGACACTTGACACTCCTTCATGAGTGACCATTAGCCCTTCCCAAATGTCCTTGGCATTATCAAGGCCATCGACCCGGTTGAACTCGGAGTCGCTCAAAGCATTGAACAAGGCATTGACGGCCAAGTCGTTGAAGTGTTGAGCTTTGTCTTCTTCGGAGGTGAGATTGTTGGGGTTTGCGGGCTTGAAACCTGTTTCAACAATCTTCCAAATACACGGATGAAGTGATCTCAAATGCATCTTCATCTTATGTTTCCATGCCGCATATCGAGTGCCATCGAAGTGAGGCGCTCGACCGGACGAGACGGAAACATAGGATGAGGAGTTTGAGACTCCAAAGGAGGAATAATCTAATGGAATAGCAACCCCTATACCGGAACCCGAGGCTTTCTCTTGGCCATGGGTTTCGGTAACCTTCTCTATGTCAGACATCTTTGATTCTCCAAGCGGTTAAGCCAAAGTAAAGGAGATTTGGCTCTGATACCAATTGAAAGGACCAACGATGTCGCCTAGAGGGGGGGTGAATAGGCGGATTAAAATTTACGCAGCGGAATAAAACAGGCCGAGCTGGTCAACCCGGAGTCTCCAAGATTTGGTCCGGATACTCCGGCTTGTCCGGAGTGTCCGGTATTGAGTCCGAACTCTCCGGGTTAGCTGGCACGGGAGCGAAATAAAAACTACTCTAGCAAGCACAAGGAACTACTAGAAGTAGCAAGCAAGAACAACCTAGAACCACTACACCATGCCACACCTTTGCCAACAATTATTAGTCGGGAAAGGTGGTCTATTTCCGTCAATTTATCTGTCGGCAAAGGTCCAACAATTGCCATCACATAAGCTGTGGGGATTAGTTTCTTATGTCGACAAGTAACATGGCGTTCATCGCTCGATCGATAAATCGGCATATATATACCCACATATTATGTGTCGGCCTTTCCATAATACTCGGTCGGCATTGATATAGACCCAAAAAAACAGCGCGCGGGCAGGAAATTTTGCGCGGGCGCAGACCAAATACACCCACGCCTCCCCGCCGCCCACGCCCTATTACTCTTCCCCGCCGCCCACGCCTCCTCAAAACCCTAAAGACACCAAGCCCCCAGCCTCCCGCCGCGCCCCACTGACCACCTCGTCCCCGCCAGCCGCCGCTCCCTCCATTTGCTGCGTCCCCCGGCACCCGCCCGCTACCTCGGCCATCTGTGCCCCCCGGCCGCCGCATCCCCCGCTGCTCCCCTTGGTAGCCACGTCCCCCGCCACCAGCCGCCGTTCCCCCCTGCGGCCTCGTCCTGCTGCTCATGCTCCTCGCCACCCGCCCTTGCAGGCCGAGCCGTCCTGCCACCGCTGCTCCCTCGGCGCAGACGTGCTTGCTCGTGGCCTCCGGACTCCGCTGCTCCTTCTCCTCCCCTACAGTTAGCTCAGGGGCCATTCTGGACCAGGGCGGTAGGGGTGACGGCCTAGGCCCCCGAGAACTAAGGCCCCGGTCCCAAGGCCCGATGGCGGCGGGACGGCTCGGGTCTTCTCGGTTCCCCATTCTCCGATCAGCGCAGCTACTCGACGCCACGCAACTCCCCATCGCCGAAGAGCTCGAACGCCATCTCTTCACCCTCCTCTGCGCAGTGGACATCCACAGTTGGCGTCTCCACCGTCTTCTTCGATCACCTCCGCAAGATCGAATGCACGCACTCGTAAGGCGCTTCTGTATTCCCCGTCTTGTCCTTGTGTTTTTCTCTTGCAATCTGCCCGTGTTGTTGGTAGTGCGTCTTTACGGATCTCGGCCTCGGTGGAGAGGACAGCCGATGTCGGCCTCCTTCTTTGAGGACCCCAACTCGCTCAACAAGGTCCGAATTGCTCGTCTCGAGTTGCTCATTTGTGACATGGTGTGCACGCGGTGTTTGTTCATTTGCTTGTGTTACCTGTTCTAGGTTCCCTGCCCGTCGATTTATGACCGTGTTGTTTTCGTTCTCCAATAGCTACCTGAGACAACGTTCAGCCGCTGAGAAGTCCTTTTCTTACGAGGTATGTACAAATTGAACATGTTAACGATCTTGTTTATTTGATATGACCAAAAGAACGATACATTTCAAAAAAAAGAATCTCGTTAAGCTACTTTAATTTGCAAGTGAAACTAACTAAGGAAAGATGAGATATTATGTATTTCAGTATCATGAGATATGTTTAGTAAGCTGGGTAAACACTTTACTGCATTGGTTATACTATGCCATGTACTGCAGACTTCCTATGCAAAATTAGGTACTTGATTCCCGTTGATTTTTAAAATTATCATGGAGTTTGTCCTGATTTTTAAAACAGTCATATGATCTGGAAGTTACATATGGATAGTATTATCAATGATTTTGCATGTAGAAATGTAAGAAGAAATTGTTTTATATGATTATTATACTTTGATGGGCTTGTTTGTTTGTATTTCTAGGTGAAACATAATGGTTTTCCTTGATCGTTATTGGCTGACGTGATCTTTTCATCAAGTCTGAAGTGTGATCTTCTATACAAGTAATATTTCTTTCTTCCATAGACCATAGTTCTTGTTGTCTTTAAATTATTGAACATGTTAAATATTTCCGGTAGGGGTTTGGATCTGGGTTTGGGGCTTATTTGTCAAGAACAATAAAAAACGAGATCGATCTATAGACTAAATGAGCGATTACGGTGGAAATGGATTGGGGAAAGTAGCGAGTTCTATGGTTCTAACTAACTAGGATACGGAGATATGATATGTGAGATTCATAATCTCTTTTCCATTGTCTTACGGTGCTTTATACTCATTTGAATTACAATCGGTGAAATGAAACTTAACTTTACTAGCGGTGAAAACGAAAAGAACTTTACAGCCCACGGTGTTTACTATTGCTAATCACCATTGGATGAAAATTGTAGCTTCATTGATTAAACGATCTCGAAATTCTGGTTGTGTTGGTTTGCAGATCGAGAGGGCGACCATCCTCCCGGCCGGGCCCAGTCGTCCACCCCATGACCACGCTCCCCAACCACCACGTCGATCAACAAGAATCGAGGCTATTGTACTTGGTGTTCGGTGAGTCGGTTCCCTTCTATTGGTGGTCTTGATTAATGGATAAAACATGGATGGATATGCCTAGGCAAACTGATGAGTATATAAAAGGAGTTGGCAGTTTTTAGTTTGCTTTTAGTAATTCAGCTAAAGGAAACAAGATATTGTGTCCTTGCAAGGTTTGTAAGAATTGTTGTTGGAGAGTTGGCGATGTAGTACGCGAGCACTTGATATGTGAGGGATTCTTGAAGGGTACATGACTGGCTGAATCATGGAGAACCGAGCACTAGTTTTTGCAAATGACCATCGACCGATAGGGTAGAGGTAGAGAAGTCAAATGAAGAAGATGACATTTACGATTTACTTCGGACTTAGCAGGGGTTTAGATGACATGGGGACTTAGAAGGGGCGAGGGGCAGCACAATGAGGATATGGAATCCTTTTACAAGTTGGTAGATGATGCTGGCCAAGAACTCTACCCTGGTTGTAGAAACTTTTCAAAGCTACGTTTCATTATTAGATTATTGCATATCAAATTTCTTGGGGGATGGAGTAATAAAAGCTTTGACATGCTATTAGGGTTACTTAAGGATGTTTTACCTGAGGGGTCATCACTTCCTATAAACTTCAATGCAGCTAAAAATATTGTAAAATGCCTTGGTCTTGGGTACACCAATATTCATGCTTGTGAGAATGATTGTATATTGTTTTGGAAAGAGCATGAAAAGGAAAATGTTTGTCCAAAGTGTAACACTTCAAGATGGAAATCAGAAAAAAAAAGTCCTGATGGGAAACGTGTACATAGAGTTCCTATGAAAGTACTTCGGTACTTTCCTATAAAAAAGGTTTCAAAGGTATTTTATGTCCTCCAAAACAGCTGCTAACACAAGGTGGCATGATGAAGGGCCTTACGACGAAGACGGCTGCTTAGGCATCCAGCAGATGCTCCTTTCGGAAGGATTTTGACTCTAGGTATCAGGAGTTTGCCTCACGAAAGTCGAAATCTCGGACTTTTGTAGCTAGTGATGGCTTCAATCCTTATAGGACCTTCAATTCAACTTATAGCATATGGCCTGTTATTTTGATTCCATATAATCTGCCACCTTGGAAGTGTATGAAGCAACCAAATTTTGTTCTCTCTCTAGTAATTCCTGGTCCTAAAGCACAGGGCTGATATGGATGTTTATCTTGAGCCGCTTGTCGATGATATGGTAGATATGTTTGTTGATGGTGTTAGGACATATGATGCTTCTAAGGATGAGTTCTTCCAATTGCGTCTTGCCATATTATGCACCATCTACGATTTTCTGGTCTAGGCTATTTGCTTGGATGTGTTACCTCGGCAAAGTTGCTTGTCTGAATGCCACTCACTTACATGTTCTCTCCAACTAAAAGGGAGGCAAGTATGTGTACATGTGCCATCGTAGATTCTTAGATGCCAACCACATATTTAGATTTGCTCTGAGAATCATTTGATGGTACTATGGAGCATAGGGCGCCCCTACACCACTTAGTGGAGAGGAAATTTTGGAGCCGACAAAGAAATATGCACACTACTTTTGGGAAGGATCCAACTACAAAGAAGCCAGCTAAACACGCATAAGGGTAGGAATGAGCCACCGCTTGTTTGGAAAAGGAAATCTATATGGTTTAAGTTGCCATATTGGAAGGACCTACTACTACGACATAATTTCGATGTTATGCACATTGAGAAAAATGTATGTGACAACATTATTAATACACTTTTAGACATTGATGGGAAATCAAAGGATAATTTAAATGCTCGCTTTGACATGCAAAATCTTGGCATTAGACATGATCTTCATCCCATCAATGTAGATGATAGGTTCTACATGCCTCAAGACTATATGCAATGAGTCCAGTTGAGAAGAAGTTATTTTGCCAACTATTGAAGGAGTGAGATTTCGGATGGTTTTGCATCTGATATACACAATAACGTGCATGTTACAGAGATGAAATTGATTGGACTAAAGAGCCATGACAACCACATTTTGTTGCAACACTTACTTCCGCTGTGCACGTGAGATCGCCAACACGTGTAAGCAGCACTAATTCGTGTGAGCAATTTCTTCAAGCAAATATACTCCCCTACTATTCGTGTAAGTGATATGCACGAAATTAGAGGCTGAAATAGCTGAGACATTAAGCATTTTAGAAACTATATTTGTACCACCTTTTTGACATCATGGTACACTTGATGGTTCATCTTCTGCTCAAGCAAGACTTGCTTGGTCCAAGACAATACCGTAGCATGTGGGCAATAGAGAGGTATTCTAAAACTATTTTCACTAACAACACATATTCTTAACTAATAGATTTGATTAAGCTTATATAGTGAAATCTGCTTGTAGGTTTTGATGAGGTTAAAGGTTATGTTCGCACTAGAAGTCATCCGGAGGGATCAATTTGTTAAGCATATAAATTTGATGAGAGTCTTACATTTTGCTCACAATTTTTACAAGGGTGTGAGACAAGATTTACTAGGCAAGTAAGAAATGGTGAGGATTTGGATAGTGCAATGTGCAATATAAATCCTTTCTTTCGAAGCCTTGGCGAGGTTTGAGTGGCAAGTGCACTATATCGTTAGACTATAAGACTTGGCTTCTGCACATAGATATGTGTTGTCCAACTATGACAACATAGAATCATACTTGAAGTAAGCTACTCAAACTATTTTTAATAGGTTGAATTCCTCTTCTTAGCTTTATATTTCTTAGATTTTTAACTTTACATTTGCAGCAAACATATTGAGTACCTTCGCTCAATTGGCCATCACAATCAACGAGAAATCAATCGTATTCATCATGAAATGTTTCATGAGTGGTTTAGAAAGCATGTAAGTCACAACATGACGGACCATTTGTGCTTCATATTGATGTTGTTAGGTCTGAAATCACAATAAATTAACCATAATATTCTGAATTACGGTGGAAGGGTTAGTTGAAAATGGTGTACAAGTGCCGGAAGAGATACAAATTTTGGCCAATGAGCCTTTCATGATTGCTACAATGTATAGAAGCTATACTATAAATGGGTTCAATTTTCATACATACTCTAGTGATGAGGGTAGGCCAGTTCAAAGTAGTGGAGTAGCTCTAGTTGCCCAAACCTCTTGCTTTGAAAATGGAAACAACATGAATCCAATAGTCTGAAACAAGACATACTATGGTAGGATCAAAGAAATCATTGAGCTGAACTATCGCAATAAGGGAAATATAGTGCTCTTTAAATGTGATTGGGTTGACAATCGCATTCAAGATAGATGGGTGGCCTCGATCAATTTGGGATCTGGCAGTTAATTTCAACCATTTATTCAATACAGAGAAAGATTATTAGATGAACCTTTTATTTTGTCATCACAAGCCACACAAGTTTACTATGTTGAAGATCCTGTTGATAGAGATTGGTGTCTTTGTTGTCCAATCAAAACCACGAGAAGTTTATGATATGGCTGCAAGAGATAGTGAAAATATTGAGCATCAAAGCGAGTTTCGGCCCGATTCACGATTTGCATACAAATGTTGATGTGAATATTTTCCTTCAAGACGTTGTCCATATAAGGATAGATATCGATGGAACCATTGTTCTTTGAAAAAAGAGGAAGTAAGTACCCATTGTATGTTGCAATAATATTATGATTTATATCTGTGGCGATCCTAAATTTTCTTGCTTTAGACTTGCATGTGCGGCAAAGATGAATTATGATTTGCTAATCCATTTTTAAATATTTTCAGGAGGAAAGATGGTGACAGCAGAAGAAGAAAGAGAGGCCGTACAAATTTGTGACTATGAAAGGAGGAGGAATGCAAATGTCTTAGTCACAGAGCAGAAGATGGCTTATTTGCGACTTCGGGAGCTTGGGCAAGAAGTTACCTCGCAACAAGAACCAAAGAAAAAGAGGAAGAGAGTGGAAAGTGAAGCTACAATGCATCACAACTTACGATCAAGCGCAAGATTAAGTGCTGCACGTGCTGATGTACAACCAGGGAATGGGACTGCTGCACATGCTGATCCACAACCAAGGAGTGGGAATTCTACACGTGTTGATCTGCAGCAAGGGAGTGGGAGTGATGCACATGCTGATCCACAACCAAGTAGTGGGAGAGCTGCAAGTGATGAAGGTATGTTTGTGAGTTTATTGTAGCTTGGAATGAACTATTGTATTTTTGTTGCTAACTAACTCCTAATTTGCTTGTATTTATATTGATGATTTTTTAAGATACGTTCTATTTTGCAGAGCTGCGTGTACAAGAAAAGAAAAATGTTAGAGGACCAACTAAAAAGGCTGATATATTTGCAAGACAAAATAAGCCAAAACTCAAAGTAGAGATTAATGAATATGGTCAGCCTTGTGGTCCTTCAAGCACTGAATTTGCTAACTTTATTGGAGCACTTGTGAGAACAAAGGGTTTTCCGATTGCACATGATGATTGGAGGAAGGTTTGTCCACGAAAAAAATATAAGTTATGGACAGATGCTCAGGTAGTAAAATAAGTCGCAAACATAGCTATTTAGGTTTGTGATTGACTGCTAACTTATTGCATATGTTTTGTGCAGCTCTATTGGGATATAGACACAAGTGCTTTCAACTGGTTTATGAGGACAAGAATGCAAAATGGAAGGAGTTCAAATCAGATTTAAAGAAGGTGTATGATGATGATATGGAAGATGAAGAAGCGATTGCATTATGTGATGAAAGGTGCATGAGGACGATTGGAAGTGGCTAATCAATCATTGGAGGTCTCGAAGCGGTAAGCAACAATCTGCCCTATCTCCTTAAACTATATATTGAATCAATAAACACTCGAAATACTTGATGATAGGCTCGTTCAATGAGAGGAAAGCAAATCGGTCAAAGTGACACAAAACCACAACCGAAGTAAGAGTCATGCACGTGTTGGTAATGAAATGGTATGCATCCTTCTTGTCCTCTTTAATCCTCTCTAGATTTTTGTAGTTGCATAAAACTATTGAATGGAATGCGCAGTGAAGAGCTAGGGCGCCCCCCACGTAGAGATGAATTGTTTATCAAAACACACACACACAAGAATGGAGTACCTCACAAAGGAGCTGCAACAACAATTGTATGTTATAAAATGCCATAGTTTCACACATGCTATATATTATGCTAATATTTTATTTTATGAACGCAATTAAAGATGTTAGAGATCATCTGAACTCATAGAGAAGAGTATAGGGATGGTGATGCTTTTTCCATGTTTGTGGGCAGAGAAGAATGGATATATTCGTGTTGTAGGTTTGGGACCAACACTGCTTGACTTGGACATGCCTGGGGCCAAAAAATGCACGTCAACAAGGGTTCAAATGGAAATTGAAGCACGTCGACATTCTGATAAGAAAGTGGAAGCTCTTGAAAATCGGTTGGACACTCTTCAACAAAAGCTTGATATGTTGATTCAGCTACATCAAAGTGCTCACAAAGACTCCAAAATGGATCTAATAATTCAGCTCAAGTGGTAAATTGCTAATCCTTTTTTATTTTGACTTTATTTTTAATGAAGTAATTGTTCAATTGTTGTCCTTGTTTAGAACTTGCATAGTGGAGCTAGTCTTGCAGAAGAACAAGAAAACCATGATGATGATAATGGATCACATCTTTGAGGATGAAATGGAGAACACGCACCTAAGTGATGATGAAAACCTGCTGATCACTAGGCATAGTGTGGTCTTTCCAGAGGAACAACAGGAAGAGGTAATTGTTGAACCCACAATAGTTTACCTTATATGTTGAACCCTCAATACTTTGCCTTATGTCTTGAATGTAATTACTAACTTATGCTTGAACTTTAATACATAATGCTCTAGGGTGGAAGGATGTGATACTTTATAATGTTGTAAGACCCTATAATCTCCTGTGGCTAAGGGAACAATTCAAACAACAAATCCATTATCTATTGTGGGGAACTCCTCTTGGCATTCAATATTGTGAGGTGGTTGTCAATCATGTTTTTGTGAGGGATGCCATTCTACCTCGTCAATATGGAGCCTTAAAGTCCGTTGGAGATGCTCGTGGGAGATGCATCGCGTGGCCACATGATAGAGTAAGACCTTAGCATACATCCATATTTCTAATGAATTTTTGGCCTATCACCTCAACATCATACCAACTTGTTGCAGATCAAAGATGATAACAAGTCTTTGAGGCGATCAAAAGTACCTAGGGTGGTATTATTATTTTTTGCAGTCCAAATTGTATTTTCATGCTTGTTTCAGATTATTTCACATTTTCTAAAAGGCAAAATTCTTCTCTTTGTTAGGTACTTAGTTACAAAAAGAAGTTCCAAGGGTTTTGAAGTGAACTCTTTTGCACTGCAGTGCCTATGTGACCACAGGTATGGCACTAGTGTAAATGTAGTAATGTATATGGCATATGTGTTGTGTTGCATCTTTAGTAAGCATGAAATAATTCGTTTTTACTAAGGTAGCACTACTGCTGTGTGATGGTGATGAAATAATTCAGTCACCAAATTGTCTTTTAGAAAATGTGATTTTTCATGTGAACCTATCTAGGTAATTTTTATATACATAGTCAAAATTCAAACGATTTGACTATGCATTTCCCAAAACAACTTATATTTGAGAATGGAGTAGATTACTTGCCTCCATTGCTATAAGCTCAAAAGTCAAACATACAACAAGGCTTGGTCAATTAAGGAAAATCTGTGTACTAGGAGCATATGAATATTACAAGGTTCGTTGTGTTAGGTCAAAATCTGATTAGGCAACACGCTAGAGAAAACTAAAGCAAACAAAATCTGATTAGGCAACACGCTAGGAGGAAGGGGAGGGGACTCGGCGTAGTGAAGTGGGGATTCTCTGCGCCCTTCTTTTTTTTTGGCCTTTTAGCTGTTGCTTTACTCGCTTTTGTGTCTTCCGGCAAGGCCGCTACTTTGTCTTTGTCTGCGGCGTCAAACTAGCTCTAGCCGTCCGAGAAAGAGGACGGACTAGAAACAAGCTACTAGCTACTAGCTAGTGTGAAAACCTGTACTTTGTTTTTGGGTTGGGGTGGGGTGGGGTGCTCTTTTGGATATTTTACTGTGGTGAAAATGCTGATGCACCTTTGCATTTGCAACAACACCTTCTCGGTGGGGTAATATGTAAAAAAAAAACTGGGAGTTTGAACTTTTAAGAAATGGGTGTTTGAATAACAGCTTCTGTTTGCCATTGCTAGCTGAGGTTTAGTAATTTATTAGAGGAGGATAAAAAAATCACTAAAAAAAAGGTGCTTTATCTTGTCTACTTGTTACTTAGGTTGGAAAGTGACATCTGTGCAGATGGTTGAAGCAAGCTGACGAATTTAGATTCCTTAAGTTCTGTTTCTAGCCTATTTTAAGTCTCTTTCAGGTTATGCAATCCTTTCGGTCTTTCGCGGTACAAAGATTTTGGGTAGGTTAGCTAAGCTGTTATCCCCTGGTACCTCCTCCTTGACCTTGCGTGTCATTGAAAGAACGGAGGACATTACATCTGTTTACATGGTTTAGTTGGGCGTTTACTTCAGTTGTTTTACCTTCTTCTTTTAAAAAACTCGATCTAGTTCGGTTTTTAAATGTTATAAACCTAGTTTATTTGTGAGGATAACAAATCGGCTTGCGCATTGAGACGCCCTCTATTATATGAAATGGCATAGAGTTTGAGACAAAATCCAGTGACATTTCATTCTCCATCTTGAATTGGCCTATAATATTTTGCTATCACGCTTATATATGATCGACCGGCTTTCTACCTCGTATCTCGAAAATAAAAATAGTGGTGTTTTTTAAAAACGTTTTATCAATAGATGCAAATAATCGGACAAAAAGTGGCCGAAGGTGCAAAATTAATGCAAACAGGAACAAAGAGTGGTATAAACACCAAGAGAAATAAAAATGATGCACCTCAAGCTTGAAAAAGACAATAAAACCAACAAATTCTCCTTATCTGTTTCTTTTCTGAACCTAGCAAAGTTTTCTCGTTGTTTTTTTTCCCCGAGAGCAAAAAAATTTCTCATTGCTAACAAATCCTCTCTAATAAGCATTCCATTAACAACAAAACAATGCTCTATGACAGAAGCATCCTAAGCCTGAAAGATCGTAACAAACCAAAGAACCCCCATATTAAATCAACCAAAATCATGAGCTAATCAAGTGACGGACAGATTAGCTGAAGGCGGTACGCAGTGGTCAGGCAGGAGTAGGGAGATCAACGTCAGTCCGCCGGGCGGGGTACGGTTGGACGCTCAGATAAGTTTTCACGATTTGATGGGGGAAGATAACACGAGACGAGTCCACTTCAAGGCTTTCCTGAACCGCATGAACTTGTGTGGGTCTAGTGGTGAACCTGTAATGGCTACTTGCGATCTCAATTCTTGGGACAGATCTAGCTTTCTTGGATTAAACGCCACTTGCTATTGATTACATATAATCATTAATCACGACCAACAATCTGTATATAGTGTGGACTTCTTGAGGTTACTAATTTTACTAGAATTAGTGTGTTGTCGCCTGATATGATAGCTTATATTTGTGAAAGGTAAGATTGAAAATATTACCAAATGTTCAAAACATGAAGGTATAGCAAGGATCAAATGAGTTTGACTTGTACATTTATTGTTCGTATGTAAGAAAAGTTTTGGACTTATTGGCGTATGGATCCTGCTGCCATACAGATATAGATAGGATTGCTGAGTATTCCTTCTTACTTGATCTTGTCATACATTCTAGTGATTGATATTAGAAAAGGGCATTTCTTGCATTCTTTAGCTTTGCGTTACAGTATTATTGTTGTGGATCCACAAATGTCTAATTTTGAGGTGCTACTATGGTACTGTTGGGAGCAAATTTTCAGTTAGTAAGAATTATTGTTGTGGATCCACAAATGTCCATTTGTCTGATTTTGTCACATATTTGAGATTACCTACAGCTTAGCTACCTAACACTAATTTTCTGTTGTTTTTTTGATTATTCCTTTTCTTCATCATGGTAGGTACATAGGTACAAGGTGATCAGGTTGGAGTAGTAACTTTTGTGTAGTTGGGGTGCTACAAGTTTTGGAGGGGCAACCTTTGTGCAGCAAGAAAGTAGTGTTGTTTATGGTTAGAAATGTTAACTAGTAGCTAGAGAAGCATATATATCCCTCTTTAGTAAAAATGTAAGCCATTATTTACTAGTGAGACTTGGCTAATGATCTCTCAACGATTTACTTATTTTGGACGGGCATGTATGCAACTTAACTTATTTGGAGGATCTATGTTTATCAAACCTGTGGTGGAGATATATGTGTTGCATTATTTACATGTTGAAGTGACTATTTGAATTGTGATTGTGTATGTATATGGTTATATATGTGTTTGCCACCATTTGCATGTACAAGTGTGTATGTCAATTCAATGGTGGATAATGTGGAATTGGTTACGTATATATTGCATATTTAATTAATTTGTATCATGTGTTGCACCTTTGCCGACACAAAACTTGTGTAGAAAACTAGCTTTGGTCTATGAGGGGAAAAGTGATTAGCCAACAAGTAAAGTGTCGGCAATACATATTAATCTTCAGAAACGGTATCGTCGGCAAAAGAACCTCACTCGGCAAAGATTGTTCTGTCGGCAAAACTTAGATCTTTTCCGACACTTTATCTGTCGGAAAAGCTTTAATCTGTCAAGCAAAGCTTAAGCCGATTTGCTTCACATCTTGTTCCAACACAGTCGGCTAAACTTTTGCCGACAGTTTTGGAGTTGGCGAATGTGCCTTTTGCCGACTGTACTCTGTGTTGGCAAAAATGTGGCATGTTGTAGTGAACAATTGCTGGACAGGACTTGAATTAAAGCTAGGCTAAGAGCTAGATCTAACTACACAAATTCGAATCCACGTAAGCAAGACTAGGAAGTAAAAGAGAGAGCGAGAGACGCGATTTTTCACCGAAGTTCGGATTCTTGAAGGGAATCCTACGTCTCCGTTGAGGTGGCTCGGTCACACTTGAGCCGGGGTCTCTTCCAACCCGCTTTCCTCCCGGTGTTGCACAAATGCACTCGCCGGCTTCACTTCTTGTCTCTTCCCTTCCGGAGGCGAGACTAGCCTTCACAAACTACCGGGGCTCACCACACAAGTTGGTAGCTCCCGGTGACTCCTAGCCGTCTAGGAGACCTTCAACCTCCAAGAGAAATAGCACCACGAAGAATCGTTTGGAGGATGAACTAGTGCTCAACAACTTGAAATGAATGCACTTAGCACTTTGCTTCTTCCTCTCCTCACCAAAAGGATCAACAACCAAATTAAATGGTGGGAGGAAGATGGGGCTCTATTGAATGCTTAGAAAATGTTAGGAATGGCTTGAATGCTGCTATGAATGAGCTCAATAGAGATTCTTCCCGTTTGGGAAGAAGGGGTGGCTTTAAATACGTTTTTGAAAACTAGCCGTTATCCCCTTTTTCGAACAGACCGGAGACTCCGGACAATTGACCCGGAGACTCCGGGTTGTCCGGACTCTCCGGACCACATGTCCGGATACTCCGGACTCTCCGGAATTCACAAAATGGCCGAGAGGGTTAACCCGGAGACTCCGGATAACATGTTCGGAGACTCCGGACTAAATCCGGATACTCCGGACTGTATGTCCGGATACTCCGAGTTGACTGGCTCGGTTGGAATTCTGGTTTTTGGAAAATGCAAGTTTTTGAGTGCTAATTTGAGATGCAGTAAATGATTGTTGAGCACTTGCACATCCTAAAGTCGATTTCTCGTCATACCCTCTTAATAGTACGGCTATCCTTAAGACACAAATAAATACAAGATTACAATTATGGTCTTGATGCCGTCCTTTTGATTTTAAGTAGTCGTAGGGGCGTCCAATGTCATTTCAAGCTCGATATGATCTCGATATCTGCAGTATTCTTGGATAATACATTAGGTCTCTTTAATTGTGTCATCATTAATCACCAAAATAAATTGAGGGGCCTAGATGCACTTTCAGAAACAACATTAGCGATTCCGACTGCTGCGAATTCAAATCTAAAAGTTTTTTAATTTGAAATTTTCAGAGCAAAACTTTTTTTTGAATTTTTTCAATGTGAAACTTTCTAATTTGAAATTTTCTGATTTAATTTTTTTCGAGTTGAAAAATTTTTATTCAAATTTTTTTGGTTGAAATTTTTTGACTTGAATTTTATATCGAAAATTTTTGAATCGAAAGGTTTATGAGTTGAAACTTTTTGATTTGAAATTTTTCGAGTTGAAACTTTCCGAGTTGAAATTTTTTTGATTTAGAACTTTTCATGTTGAAAACTTTCTGAGTTGAAACTTTCTTGTTTGAAACTTTACGAGTTCAAACCTACTAATTTGAAGAAAAAAAATTTATTTAAATTTTTTGAGTTTTAAATTTTGAGTTAATTTTTTTGAGTTGAAACTACCTATTTAATTTTTTTAAAGTTTAAATATTATAATTTTAAATTCTTGTGTTAGAGAGGGAGGAAGGGGGTGGAGATGTGAGTAGGGAAAAGGGAAAGGGAAAGATAACATATGGTATCTAGGAAGGTAGCCTTAAATTTATTATTTTGAGGTTAACTTCAAAATAGTCATACCTAATTTTGTTTGCATTGTGAAATAAGATTTGATCGTCTTGAAAACAATTGTAAATGGAACGAAATTATGTGCTCCTTAGTTTTTATAACTCAGAGATTATATACAATTAACTTACATATATAAGCTTTTCCTAGTTTAGTGTTCTTGCAGTTAATGTTACATGGTTGTTGCGCATAGTATCTTGTGGAATGTGGACTGAAAATTTTGTCCTAGCTCCATACTTGTAGACGTGCAGTGAGCAATGGTTAGCTTTCAAAAGAAAAAGGTCAATTGCAAGTAATCTAATTTAGATGGGATATGTTACTAATTTAGCAAGTATCTGCACTCTGTGACTACCATCAAATAGAAATTATCGTGAGAAACTATGATCACACATATGAATTATACAGTCAATCTACTGTATAGGAAAGCATTTTTAGCAGCATTTAATTCCCACACAACAAAAATGTGTGTGATAATAGGTAAGATGCCTTATTTATCCACAAAATTTTCCCGTAGAATTCCTTTAATTTTATATGGAATTAATTATCTACTAGCCTTTGTTTTATTTATAATAAATCTAAATATTTTTTGTGTATATTAGTTGTTAAATTTTTAAAGTAGTAAATTGCACTTTGCGTCAAGTAGATTATTACTTGTTTTTTTTTTTGAAATATTTGCCAGGAGCTCTGGCATTACATTTAAGAAGAAAGAAACAACAGACGAACTACAGACGCACGCACACACTTCACACACACTCACGCACTCACACCCGCACCTGTACCCGCCTCTACGCGCGCCCGCGCCGAGCCAGCGCTCGAACGCGGGCGGGTTGGGTGAGCGACGCTCACACGAGCCAAACGAGCCAACGCTCATCCGCATTATTACTTGTTTCACTTTGCACCAGATTTTGAATATACTTTCACTTTCCACTAAACTAGCAGAAGATTAGTTTCATTTTTGCACTAGCACATGCAAAACGAAACTAATCTTGTAGTGCAAAACGAAACTAATCTTGTGTTGGTTTAGTGGAAAGTGAAAGTACGTTCTTAACTTGGTTTCAAATGGAACAAGCTAATAATCTATCTGCTGTAAAATATAATTTACTCTTTTTAAAATTTACTCACAGATATTCTCGAGTAACATCGAACAGAGACAGTATCTGGTAGTACGTAGTACTGTCAACTTTTATAAGCGATTGTGTGGTCCACATGATCAAGTAACTCGCACTCAACATAACACGTTCCTCACCTGGATAAACAACGCCGCACAAAGTAGACATTTCTTAGACTCGCATCTATGCGGCTTGGAGCGAAGAGAAGCTTGTCAAAGAACAACTAAAGGCGACAGTCGAATAGCCGAAAACGAGTGCTGGTCAAATATTGGTAAAAATACGAAAGTTTTGGAAGGGCCCTACGGCTACGAATACATCTTGTTTTAATTTGGTCCATCCATGGGTCTACTTCTAACTACTATACGAACATTGATGGGAGATGCTTTTGGAAAAACAGCATGTTGGACGTACTCGTACGTAGGCTAGAGTAGTTTTTGTCCCGTTGCATCTGTTGTTGATATATTTCCATCGCTCTAGGTAGGGTGTCATTAGGCCCTTCGACAGGTATCATTAATTAATAAAAAAAATACTTCATTAAATATGCATTTCTGTTAACGTTGCATTAGCAGGTACCCCTAAATATGCGGCAGATAATGCTCCTACCTTGGCCTGTTCATGCATGCTTCTTGTTTATCTCCCCGTCGTTTCACAATAATTATCACCTCGCATATACTTGCAGTTATAAATAACTTTGCACATCAATTATATATCTACGCAACTGCTGTCGGAAAAATTATCCATGCAATTAATTTATATGGGTCTACTAGTAATTGTATATGGATTATGGATCAACCTTAATTTGTGTTTTGTTTATATCGGAAGAAATGGTTGGAGGAGAGCTAGCTAATCAGAGGGAGCTAGGTTTAGGTAAGTGCATATTTTATGTCGTTGGGTAAAGATGGCTTGGAGAAATCATGTCAACCTTCTGATCGAGTGCGCATGAACTTTCCCAAAAGCAAATAAACAACCAGAAAAGAAGGAAACTTTAGGCGCTACAATGATTACAAGTGTCACCTAAAATGAGGATAAGAGCGCATAAACATACGGATTATTATGTGACGGCCCGCCTTTTTAGATCCAGACGCCGACATTTACCAGCGATGATTAGCTGCTGAATCAAGCATATTATTGCCAGGCAAAAGTCAAATTCCAACATTTTTATTCAATATAAGGCCTAACGCCAGGGTTTTTCTGAAGAGGCGCGGCAGGCCCGAATAACTTACAAGCAAAACACCGCACAGCAGGCCTGAGCAAAAGACTAAGACCTCAAAACCAAATTGCCATCTACGCACTCGAACGCCTCCAGCCTTCTTCAAACTCGAGAGGGGTCGGGGTTGCAAGGGTGAGTAATGAGTACTCAACAAGTCGATCGGAAAACACCGAATATTACATGCAAGGGTGTAGCACAACATTGGTACAAGGTTAAAGTATTTGTGGATGCAGCTTTTATTTGTAACATCATTTTACATGTTAAAACACAATCCATAATAATAGTAATCCAGAGGAGGGTTCCATTCACAAAGTCATCACCATTAAACCACATCACCATTAAACCACATTCTCAAAACCTGCACCAAGATCTACTTGAGCTAGGTTACGGGATTCACCCCAATTAAACTTAGCTTCATTTACCTGAAGCACGGCGTATTCGAATACCATTTATTCACTCTGCAGAGGTGTTCAGCTTTACCCACAAGATTCCACGATCGTTAATGCCAACTCGAGTTTAACACGCAACTTAAATGCGTGCGGCCGGATCGAGGTTATCATAGCTGTTGGACATTTCCCTCTTGATCCCTATCCCAGAGTTTTGCTCCACATTATCCGGGGTCCCCACTTGGCCGTGTGGAGTGCTTGGTCCCGCTTCGTGGCACCTACCGTTGTGAACCCGAAATGCCACGCTTTCCTCGTGCACACTTTCGTTTCACTCCCATAATCATTGGACCATCTCCCACACTGAGAAGGTAACCTGCTCCTATAGGTATTCCGAGGAAAGTACAATGTACCGAGCTATGTTGGGTCACGCCAACGAAGTTGACCGCCCAACTCGTGGTTGAACGAGTTCTTAAGTTATTTACTTTGCTCAAGGGATTATTATCCTTACATTGCCAAAGACCAAGCCTTTTCCGATCCACAACCCCCTTCCCAGATCCGCTGTACGCCACCGTGACAAAACCCAAGGCATCAATCATCACCGGGATTGGAACTCATCCACTCCGGATTTATCCAATCATCCCCCAAGCCGTAGCACTTTTCCAAACAGACCGAACCAAACGTTCGGCAGCCTTTCATTTCCATTATCAAAAGCATTTGACTAAACTAACAGGATAATAATAATTAATACAGGAATATTAAGTAACCTAAGGTTACAAGGATATAATTAGGTTCAATATTTTTCAAGGAAGTCTCATGAGCAAATTGGCATTAACTAAGTATCATGTCATTCGAACATACTAGATTTGTGATATTTCAACATACAGTAAAGTAATGCGGTAGAAAATAATAATTAACTATAATAAGGCATGAATAGGTTCAACATGTTCAAAGGTGTACGGCTTGCCTTGCTGGCGATCGGATCGGACGGAGTGTCGTTGATGCGGTTGAAATAGGCTCTTTTGTCGGGTCCGGGTCCTGCTCCGGGAACTGCGACGGCTCCTGGAATCGTCCAACGTCCGGATCTAACGCGAAAAGGACGAACGACAATAAAGAAACGAAAAACGAAAAGAAACTGAAACGAAAACGGAAACGGAAATCGGAACCGGGCCGAGAGAGAGAAAGGAAGGGCGATTTGGGCATTTGGGAATTTTTGGAACTTGGTTTGGCGGAACGGAGGTCATTTTTGGACTCTGTGGCTCGAAACGGTTCGGAAAAGTATATTTGGGCTATTTTTGGGCTTTCGGTTATTTTTGGAGTATTTTTGGGTATTTAAAAGAATTAAAACGGATTTTGGGGAATTAAAATCCGAAATGAAAAATGAAATGAGCACTATTCATTTTGGGCCGCCAGAAGCTGGATTTGGCCTAAGGCTCACACAGGTAGGTGGCCATCGGGCTTGGTCCATGCCCTTGGTCAGTGGGCGCCGACGCTGCGGCCCAGCGCAGTGAGGCATGCGGTGACAGGTGGGGCCGACGGCAAGTGAGAGGGGAGAGCGGAGCCGGGCGTGTGGGGCGGGGCGACAGAGAGAGGGAGAGAGGGGCTGGCAGGGGGCCATCACTGGGAGAGAGGAGTGGCAAGGCCTGAGCGGGCAGATGGCGCGCTAGCCGCCGTGAGCCGAGGAGACGAAGGCGTCTCCGCGATTTTAGGGCACGGAGCGAGGGGACAAAGGGAAAAGGGAGAGGGTCTCACCCTGGACCTAGGCACTAGACGGGAGAAGGTGAGCGGCGGAGCGGAGCTGCGGCGACGCCGCGGAGACGGGGAAGACGCTCGTGGAGAAGGCGCTGGAGCGCACGGGAGTGAGGGAGAGAGAGGGGAATCGAGGGAGAAGGAGGCGGCGAGCTCGGAGAGCCACAAATGGCGGCCGGAGGAGGCTTATATAGCCGGGAGGAGGCGATGGAGTCGCCGGCTCCATCATTTTGACGGGACCGAACGGAGCAGCGGCGATGGGACGCGACGGCGGCGCAAGGCTCGGAGTGGCAGCGGCGCAGGCGGGGCAGGCACTGGAGAGCCCTACGGGCTAGGGCAGCGGCGGGGCAGGGGTCACGGGCGGCGCGGCGGAGCTCTCTGCCATGGCAGAGAGGTCACGGGGAAGACGATGCACGCTGGCGCTTGGCAAGATCGCTGGGCGCGGGCGCGAGGCTTAACGCTGGTTCGATCGCGAGCGAAGGCAGGAGGCGGCAAGCGGGGCGAGGCGCAGGGGCGAGGAGAAAACGGCAAAGCCGAGAAAGGAAAGCGCCCATACGGCGAAACTTTCCGAAAACGGAAAGAACTCGTAATTTGATCAAATAAATTCAAATAAAATCCGAAAAAAATCCAAATAAATTCAGAAAAATCATAAAATGCGAATAAAGTCTAATTCAAACCCGTTTTGAAAATTTTGGGGTATTTCAACCTACCCCCCTTAAAATAAATCTCGTCCCCGAGATTCATTCCGCCTGGGGAAAGAGGTTGGGAAAATTCTGCTGCAAAACCTGATTCCTTTTCCAAGGGTTTCTTCGAGCACGTGATCCTTCCACGATACTCGGCAATTTCTGACAGTCTGAAAATCCGAATCTGCTTTCCATGATTTCCAAGATTCTGACCGGTCTTTTATGGAGAATCGTACTGGAAATCCAAATCCTTTGGGTAGCACTTGTCCTGACTGCTGATGGAAATGTCCTCTCTGAGGCATATTGTGAATTTCCAGACAAATCCCGAATCAACTGTATCTTGCATTTTATTCCTCTGATTATGTCATAATCTTCGTACGGTCCAGTTTATCCGGTCTTAGCTCCTTATTTTTCATCCAAATGGCGCGGGTTTTGATGGTCGGTATTTTTTTGACATAATTTCCTTTCGGAGCCAGTGTAACCTTTCTCTTGTACTCAATTCATTGGTGGTGATCTTTTCACGGACTTCTGTGTCCTGAACGAGCTGGGTCCCACTGCTGTTTAATCCTAGTCCTTTATTCTGTCCAAGGGTTCGATATTTCCTTCCGTGATGTCTGGCTGTCTTGGTAACTGAGGTGGTGTGGAGGCTTTTGTGGACGGTAATAGGTGGCCTGATTGGGTCCCAAGTGTTTAGAGCGTAGGTTTTCGACATTTTCTTCAGACTTTGGTCGTTTCTTCTCTGCTTGTCTACCTGGCGGAGGGTAGAGTACTGTGTCAAAGTTCAAACCTGTCCTTGTAGCCTTATTCAGACTTTCCCTGAACATTGAGCTAAACTAGCTCACAATCTGACTCGGGGATTCTTTGTGGTCCGTCAATCTGGGTTGAATCTAATTCTACTAACTGGTTCTTTCCAAAGATCTCCCTGGTAGGTCAATTCATTAGTGATGTTCCTTCTGTCGTCAATCCTTGCTGATTCTTTAGGTGACCTGGTGGCAAAGTCTTTTATTTTCTCTCCCATTTCTTTACGGGCACTGTAAGTGGTGGTGGCAGTCTGGCTATTATTTTGGTGGTCCAGCTTATCTTTCTGACATACTTTACATCCAAATTCAACCACGTGTTTATGCATTACTTTCTGTCAGTATTCCTTTCTTCAACACTGGTAGATTCTTGCGCTCCGTAGAGCGTCGACCATTTGGGTGGGTGAATTTTGTCAAAATCAATCCTCTTATATCCTTGTCTCAATATACCAGTCTGTCTTTCAAGGAAGCCTTCTGGCCTTTCTGACACTATCTGGCG
Source organism: Rhipidocladum racemiflorum (assembly GCA_036346355.1). Classification (NCBI taxonomy): domain Eukaryota; kingdom Viridiplantae; phylum Streptophyta; class Magnoliopsida; order Poales; family Poaceae; genus Rhipidocladum; species Rhipidocladum racemiflorum. The sequence continues at coordinate 55,427,897 of CM070588.1, read as the reverse complement.
GTCTAACTGTCACAACTCAGATTCTAACTGGGAACGTGTCCTTTTTTTCTTAAATCATTTAATGGCGCGCTTTCGTGTGCAAACCGAGGTGTACTTTTCCTCACAGGTGATTCCGATTTTTGAGGTTGAAACTCAAGTCCAATTATTTTCCTTTATTGCCTATTCGGACTGTGGTGTTCATCCTGTAGGGCTGCCATTCTAGGGGTCTTGAGCTAAAGGTTGGTTATTTACGGAATAATTCTTTGACTAATTCCTTGTCCTATTATTCTCGTAAAACTTCCGACTTCGCCACCGACATGGGTTGCTTTCATTCCATCATTACTTGGTTGTTGAGATCATTTTTATTCCACCTCTCAGTGGTGATGTGTCACGGGGAAGAAGTCTTATTTAACTCAGTATTTTATTTTATTTTTCCCAACTTTCACACAGTTTATGAGTCCAAAACAACTGCTTTATTACCAATGTATTGTTCAGACCTTACATTCTTGATAGTACAAGTTGATCCTAATCTTTATCCCTTGGATCTCTATATCCAAGTTGCCACATTCAAATCTGGCTATTAGTCTACTTCCGGTTGCTTGGAATTTCTAGCAATTCCTTATTAACGGTACTTGTTGCGATTGTCGTTCCTTTGGCGGTGACATGATTGGACATCTTCGGCTGGTGTCTTTCATTTGTCCTATCTTGTATCTTATTCCTTGGGTATCTCTGCTTCTGCTGTTGCGGTGGACGGGTCACTAGCTGTCGGTTGGTGGAGGTGAGGGTCTATCACTCGCGTCTGGGCTACCAGGGTCGGTAGACTTTTCTTTGGGCAATTGCGTCTGAAATGTCCCATCTGTCTGCAATGATAGCATTTATCCCACCTCGTGGGACAATTGCGGACGAAGTGGTCTCCATTGCAGTTGTAGCACTTAACTGATTTGGGCTGAGGTTTCGCAGGTGTTGGTTGCTCTTTTTCTTTTGAATGCTTTTTGTTAGGGAATCCTTGGGTGAGGACTGTGGTCTTTCCTCCGATCTGGGTGGGAGTCGGTATCCATGTCTGTTGAATTTCTTTCTTTCTCTTTTTCATCATTTTTAATTCATTCTGGGCTTCTTCGATTGCTATCCGTTTGTCCATTTCTGACGACATGTCTTTTATAGCTGAGGTGTGGAACTTCAAGCTTCTCTGTAATCCTTCCAAAAATTCTTTCATCCTACTAGCCTGAGGGTCCATCTCCTTGGGAATATCACTGGTAAAGTAGTCGGATTCATGCAGACATCCCATCGCTGTACTTTCCTCTTGTCTGTCCAGATTTCCTTGGGTGTGTTCTTGAGGTTTTTCAACTAGCCGTTCGAAAATTCTTTCCAATAACTGTGTATGGTGTCTTTCCGTTTGTTGTCTGTTTCTTTCCATTATGGCCAGTAATTGAGCTAGGTTGACTGGGTGATTCTTGACTCTTCATTTCGCCGATTGTCATGCAGGAATTTTGATCCAAAATCTGTCATGGTCTCAATCGACTTTCTTTTCTGGCCTCAGCAGGTTTTGAGGAAAGCGAAAAAGATGAGTAAGAATTTAGGGCATGGGATGAGAACAGCAAGAATAGATGGGGCTCAGATGAATTGAGGGAACCTTTGAATTAGACGGGGATATATAGATATTTTAGGCAATCAAAATCACGGGAATAGAGAACTTAGCAATTTTTATAAGACATGGATCATGCACAGAACCGTTTTAAGGTTCGGCATAACCCATTTTACATTACAAAAGCCTAAAACAAAGAAGGGCACAACTTCTACGACTAACGGTCTACTACTGCTGACGGCATCATCTCCAAGCTGCTGGCGGAGATCGGCGGGAAATTTTGAAATTTAGACGGGCAGGTGAAATCTTAAAACAAAACTGAGAGAGATGAGAAGCTCTAAGGAAGACAAGGTAGCAGGGGGAGAAGGAGACAGCAATAATACTTATATTTTCGAACTCATTTTGTTTATAGATCGAAATAATTTTATAAAGATTCTTCCTAAACCAACCTAAGGTCTTAATCTATGGTCAAGCCAAAGCTCTGATACCACTTGTGACGGCCCGCCTTTTTAGGGGCAGATCCGTACGCCTCGACAGCTACCCAGGATGATTAGCTGCCAGCATATTATTGCCAGGCAAAAGTCAAATTCCAACATTTTTATTCAATATAAGGCCTAACGGCCAGGGTTTTTACAGAAGAGGGCGCAGCAGGGCCCGAATAACTTACAAGCAAAACACCGCACAGGCAGGCCTGAGCAAAAGACTAAGACCTCAAAACCAAATTGCCATCTACGCACTCCTGGAACGCTCCAGCTTCTTCAAACTCTGAGAGGGGGTCGGGGTTGCAAGGGTGAGTACGGGAGTACTCAACAAGTCGTACGGAAAACACTGAATATTACATGCAAGGGTGTAGCACAACATTGGTACAAGGTTAAAGTATTTGTGGATGCAGTTTTATTTGTAACATCATTTTACATGTTAAAACACAATCCATAATAATAGTAATCCAGGAGGGGTTCCATTCACAAAGTCATCACCATTAAACCACATCACCATTAAACCACATTCTCAAAACATGCACCAAGATCTACTTGAGCTAGGTTACGGGATTCACCCCAATTAAACTTAGCTTCATTTACCGGAAGCACGGCGTATTCGAATACCATTTATTCACTCTGCAGAGGTGTTCAGCTTTACCCACAAGATTCCACGATCGTTAATGCCAACTCGAGTTTAACACGCAACTTAAATGCGTGCGGCCGGATCGAGGTTATCATAGCTTTTCGTTGGACATTTCCCTCTTGATCCCTATCCGGTAGAGTTTTGCTCCACATTATCCGGGTCCCCACTTGGCGGTGTGGAGTGCTTGGTCCCGCGCATCGTGGCACCTACCGTTGTGAACCCGAAATGCCACAGCTTCCTCGTGCACACTTTCGTTTCACTCCCATAATCATTGGACCATCTCCCACACCTGGAAGGTAACCCTGCTCCTATAGGTATTCCGAGGAAAGTACAATGTACCGAGCTATGTTGGGTCACGCCAACGGTTGACCGCCCAACTTTGTGGTTGAACGAGTTCTTAAGTTATTTACTTTGCTCAAGGGGATTATTATCCTTACATTGCCAAAGACCAAGCCTTTTCCGATCCACAACCCCCTTCCGGTATCCGCGGTACCGGCCACCAGACAAACCCAAGGCATCAATCATCAGCCGGGGATTGGAACTCATCCACTCCGGGATTTATCCAATTCTGTCCCCCAAACCGTAGCACTTTTCCAAACAGACCCGAACCAAACGTTCGGCAGCCTTTCATTTCCATTATCAAAAGCATTTGACTAAACTAACAGGATAATAATAATTAATACAGGAATATTAAGTAACCTAAGGTTACAAGGATATAATTAGGTTCAATATTTTTCAAGGAAGTCTCATGAGCAAATTGGCATTAACTAAGTATCATGTCATTCGAACATACTAGATTTGTGATATTTCAACATACAGTAAAGTAATGCGGTAGAAAATAATAATTAACTATAATAAGGCATGAATAGGTTCAACATGTTCAAAGGTGTACGGCTTGCCTTGCTGGCGATCGGATCGGACGGAGTGTCGTTGATGCGGTTGAAATCGGCTCTTTTGTCGGGTCCGGGTCCTGCTCCGGGAACTGCGACGGCTCCTGGAATCGTCCAACGTCCGGATCTAACGCGAAAAGGACGAACGACAATAAAGAAATGAAAAACGAAAAGAAACTAAAACGAAAACGGAAACGGAAATCGGAACCGGGCCGAGAGAGAGAAAGGAAGGGCGATTTGGGCATTTGGGAATTTTTGGAACTTGGTTTGGCGGAACGGAGGTCATTTTTGGACTCTGTGGCTCGAAACGGTTCGGAAAAGTATATTTGGGCTATTTTTGGGCTTTCGGTTATTTTTGGAGTATTTTTGGGTATTTAAAAGAATTAAAACGGATTTTGGGGAATTAAAATCCGAAATGAAAAATGAAATGAGCACTGTTCATTTTGGGCCGCCAGAAGCTGGATTTGGCCCAAGGCCTGCGCGCGCGAGAGGTGGCCACTGGGCCGGTCCATGCCCTTGGTCAGTGGGCCGACGCTGCTGGCCCAGCGGCAGGGAGGCATCGGTGACGGTGGGGCCGACGTGGCAAAGGAGGGGAGAGCGGAGCTGGCGTGTGGGGCTGGGCGACAGAGAGAGGGAGAGAGGGGCTGGCAGGGGGGGCCGGCTGTCAGTGGGAGAGGGAGGGGGCAAGGCCGGAGCGGCGAGCCGGGGCGGCGCTAGCCGCCGGAGCCGAGGGAGACGAAGGCGTCTCCGCGATTTTAGGGCACGGGAGCGAGGGGGACAAAGGGAAAAGGGAGAGGGTCTCACCCTGGACCTAGGGCACGGCACGGGAGAAGGTGAGCGGCGGCGGAGCGGCTTGGCGGCGACGCGCGGCCGGAGACGGGGAAGACGCTCGTGGAGAAGGCGCTGGAGCGCACGGGAGTGAGGGAGAGAGAGGGGAATCGAGGGAGAAGGAGGCGGCGAGCTCGGAGAGCCACAAATGGCGGCCGGAGGAGGCTTATATAGCCGGGAGGAGGCGATGGAGTCGCCGGCTCCATCATTTTGACGGGACCGAACGGAGCAGCGGCGATGGGACGCGACGGCGGCGCAAGGCTCGGAGTGGCAGCGCAGCGGGCAGACTGAGAGCCCTGCCAGGGCTAGCGGCGGGCAGGGGTCACGGCGGCGTTGGCGGAGCTCTGCCATGGCGAGAGGTCACGGAAGACGATGCAGAGCGCGCTTGCGCATCGCTACATGGGGCGCGGCGCGAGGCTTAACGCTGGTTCCGATACGCAGCGAAGGCAGGAGGCGGCAAGCGGGGCGAGGCGCAGGGGCGAGGAGAAAACGGCAAAGCCGAGAAAGGAAAGCGCCCATACGGCGAAACTTTCCGAAAACGGAAAGAACTCGTAATTTGATCAAATAAATTCAAATAAAATCCGAAAAAAATCCAAATAAATTCAGAAAAATCATAAAATGCGAATAAAGTCTAATTCAAACCCGTTTTGAAAATTTTGGGGTATTTCATATTAGCTCGACGTACGTACTGTACCCCCGGGTGGTAGCACGTCTACCCTCATGCGCAGCACCGAGGCCCGCCGCCTCCATTTGGACGTCATGAGACGAGCCACGCGCCGCGGACTACACCCCGCATCCTCGCGCGCGGAAAACTGTTCGTATCTACCATGGTACAATTATTTTAGAGAAATTTTACAATGCATCATACTGATAGTATATAATATATAGTAAAAATTAGTTCTAATATTGATTTATTAATGATATTTCTACTACTTACTACCATATGTAGTATAAATAAAATCAGTTAATTTGATTCAATGGATTGAAAAGAATGAACGGTTCATATTCAATTTGGTGTACCGTAAAAGAGCGCTTATTTTATACAGATTTAACCTTCTCACAAATATTTTTTATAAAAATGGTCTCCTGCACCACCGTAGAAGGCGTGACGACGGTATGTGTTCCTTGCCGCACCCAAAGGGCGTAGAACCGAGCGGGCTTTGCAGGAGCTTGTGCGAAGGCGGGCAGCTTGTGTGGGCGTGAGTGCAAGCGCGACTTGCTGCAACACCACCCGACCGTGGAAGGTGTCGTGCCGCGCTACTCCAGCGCGGAAAGCTCGGTTCAAACGTGTTGTCTTCGGCGGCGTGGAGGAGGATATTTTTGCAAAAACACGCATAAAAAGTTAGATTTGAAAAAAAAAAATACTATCTCCGTTTCGCAATGGTTGTAATTCGAATATTTAAAATTTTTATCAAAATGATTGTAGTTCTCATATTCCAATGTAATTTTGGAGGCAACATAACCTTTGTATCTTTCATCAATGCAGCCATCTACTCCATTTAGCTAATTTGTTTAGTTACCCTTCATTAATCACAAAGATGATGAATTAAATAAGGATAGACAAGTTATTTTTCACGTCTCTTTGTTGTGTGTAAATTTAGCCGGAAATTGAGAAATAGAGGCAGTAACATACAAGGTAGCAAAGGCCGAGAATCGAGATATAAACAGAGTTCCTCGCGCGCGCGCGCGGATGGACGGAATGATTTGGCGGCCGACACCCATCATTGTTGGGTTTGGCGCGCGACGTTGTTCTCTCCGCCGTTTGGCCGGCGCGGGTGGGCAGCGGAGCCGCACGACGCAGCACGGAAAGGCAAAGCTGCCTCTTCGTCCGTCGGTCGCTCGAATGGTTGGGCGCCGCGGCTGCTCGCGTGCTCCGCTTTTCCCAGCATACAGCGCGCTCGGCAGGCGCTTTCTCGCTGGCACAGGCTTTCCGCGAGCACGCACAGAGGTGTCTCCTTTCTGAGTAACCCGACGGCTGGCGTTGGACTCCAGTCGTTTCAACCAGCGCAGTAGCCATGCATGATGGAGTACTACTGTACTAGTAGTATGATATACCGGCAAAGGAAACTGTGATGCTCTGACTAATACAGTAGTAGAAATGCGAGCTAAGGCGTGTACTGTTTGTTGTGCACGGTTGGTGAAAAATGTTTGCATTGGTCTTTGGGCCCGGCCCATTTGTCTTAGCGAAGTGCAAAAGAGGAGGAGGAGGAGGAGGTGACCCAAATTGCGGTCGGTAGGATGGTACAGGGGCCAATTTTTCTATGAAACACGCCGATCAGTCCAATCCATTTAGCACTTCTCCTTTCAGTCAAAAAAAAATTAAAAGTGTTTGAAGGTATGAAAATTATATGTGTAGATTTATTTTAAAAAATATTTTTAAAATACTATAATCCTAATAGGTTTTATAAATATATTACAATGGATATAAGTGATTAAAATTATTATTTTGAGAACGTGTCATCCAAGATGACTTCCTTCTGTAACCGAGGGAGTAGAAAATTAAGCCACGTTGACTTGTTGGTTAGTATTTAGGGCGGTGCTACAGGACGGTATACCGTTGGGTGAGTTTCATTCACTTTTATCAAATTTCTGCTGCGTAGTTGAGAAGTTTCAACCAAGTTTCATCTATGGTTCGCAAGTCTCATTCGTATTTTAGGAAAGTTTCAAGCAAAGTTTCTCCGAGCATCAACAAGTTTCATAGAAATTTCAGCATGGTTCATGTTTCATGCATGTTTTTGAATTTTGTAACTCAAATTTCATTAAGCTTCAACCGAAGAGTTTCATTAAGTTTCAACCAAAAGTTTCAAAAGATTAACACATTGTAGCAAGTTTCAATTATTCAACAATTTTTTCAAAAAGTTTTAGCACATTGTAAGTTTAAGAAACAAAGTTTTAGGGAAGTTTCAGATAATAAATTGAAAGATTCAAGGCAAGTTTCTGAAGCTTTCAGAACAAAAATGAAACACAGGAGGTCATGGGTTTTGAGATTGAGAGCAACTACTTAACGCTATACCGTTGGAAACGTTCCCAACGGAACACCTCCCCAGCCCACCCCGCATCGCTCACTCCGCTCCCTCGCTCACTCCCAACGGAGCATCTCTCACTCCCTCGCTCACTCCGCTCCGCGCGCCTCCACCTCCTCCCCCGCCGCCTCCGACACATACTGGTGGCGGCGCCTGCCGCCCGCCGCTCACTCCCTCTCCCTCACCGCCATTCCGCCCCGCCACCCTAACTCGAGGGGCAAGGTGTGGTCCTCCCGCCGCCGGCCCGGCCGCCGCTTCCCCTGGCTCGTGGCGGCGCCGCCACCTCCGCCGTCCCTCACCCAACCCGTCCCCACCGCCGGGCCGCCGCCTCCCCCGGCATCCCTCTAAGCCCCGGGGACACCTCGAGCCCGAACCTCCAAGGCCGAACCCTAACCCTAACTCGGCGGCGATGGAGACGGCGACGACGAGGTCGGCGGTGAGTCGGCGATGGCGAGATCGGCGCGTGGGTACTCTTCCTTCTTCCTCCTTCCTCCGTCCTCCCGGTTGTCTTCCTCCTCTGCTCCGTTGAAAAGCTAGGAACGGTATACCGTTTCCTAGTATTTCTCTTTGAGATTTAGGTGTAGTAGAACCACTGTACTCACACTAGCCTCCACATGCTCACCTGTTCACCGAACCCGCTGACCTGCCACGTGCGCGGCGGCAGGTGTTGTGCGTTTCGCACTTTCGCTTGCCGACCGGTCTAGCCGCTGCCACCGTGGGCTTGCCTGCTTCCACCCACTCCCGCTCATCGCTGTTGGGCCCGCTCGCCTGTAGCACGCGCTGCCATAGCCTCTCGCTAGTGCTTGCTCACCGCGATGGCAGCAAACCAAATACTCTCTCCAGTCTGATAATATCTGTCGTTTTAGACATCGACACGGTCTTCAAAACACAACTTTGACCGCTAATTTTTATTATAATATATTTATAAAACCCAATAAAAATATAATATTATGAAAGTACTTCTAAAGACAAGTCTACACATATAATTTTTATGTATCCAATTTAAATATTTAAAAATATATTATTAGTCAAAGTTTCGAAAGTTTGACCATCAATATGTCCAAAACGACAGGTATTACCAAACCGGAGGGAGTATTGATCGGAGCATCAAAGGAGGAGCAAATAGCATCGTAGAGGATTGAGAGAGTGTGTGTGTGGGGGGGGGGGTGAATTAGGGGATTTTTGTAAGGTGATTAGATGATTATGGAGGAAGCCACTGATTTCAGGGCTATCCCTAAACTTTTTGGAACGAGCTTGAATGCAAGCGTTTCAGAGATGAGTGATACTGCGACCTTTTTGTTTTCACTTTCAGGTACGTTTCTACATATACTATCCTCTATTGTTCTAAGTTCTAACCATCTCTTCTTCGCACATCAAACGAAAATTGTTATGCCCCATTTCAATTTGTTAGACCATCTCCAACCATGTCTCTTCCCCTCTCATTTTCCCTTCGTGAAGGGATTCCCATTCCCTTCAGCGCTCCAACAGGTTCCCTTCAGCATTCCCTTCAGCCTGGGATTCTCTCTCCCATTCCCTCCTTTCCCTATACAATTCCCTTTAAAGGGAATCTGTTGGAGATGAGGGGAAATAAAGGGAATGGAACAGGGAAGGGAACAGGGAAGGGAATGAAATGAAGGGAATATGGTTGGAGATGGTCTTATACTCTGCTACCTCTTTCTATGCGCAGTAGCGTTCGGATTGGACAAGAGTTTTATAAAATACGGCACAAGCTTGCACGATCTTAAAAATAAAGAGAATGTAGAGAGAACAAATATAATAACATTGAAGCAACCACGACGAGAGAGAAAAGATTTGATGAAGCCGACCGCAAATCTTAAAGCACAATATCAAAAGAGTACAAGGATTGTTCCTCTCTCACAACCTCTCAAACATTTTTGGACATTTGGATCCTTATCTTATACAAGAATCTAGTGTCAAAGAATAATCTAGCATTTAATCCACTCATACACATCTTACTTTGGATGATGGCTTGTGGTTTCTTGATTGTTTGGGTTCTTAATGACCGTCTGATGAGTTTATATAGCTCATTTAGTCCTTCAAAGAAAGTAGGAATCATATTTCGAAAGAAAGTAGGAATTATAATGCTATTAGAATTCATCTAATAAATCTTTTTAAATCCTAAAAAATTAAATATAAATTACCATAATTAACACAAATGATAGAATTCTATAGGGAATAAACATCTATTAATAAAGGTAGTGTGCCCACTAGATGGTTGTAGAATTCCCTACGGAACTCTTGTAAAGAACCCCGGCGAGCAGACTTGCAACCAGTTCTCTAGGAGGTTCTCGAGCCACAACGAAAAGAAAATTGATTGCTACCCTTTTGACTTTTCACAGACCACATTTTGCCCTTCTTTTCCCCCAAACGGCACTTACTTTGCTCCTACCAGTCATGGTTCGCAAAATCGACGAAAATCGCTCGATTTTCATGATTTTCGCGCGTATCGCCGCGGCCCGATATCAAAAATCGGTCGATAAATCGATCCAATTCAAAAAATAATTCGAAAAAATTTACATGTCAAAAATTGGTCGAAAATCAGTGGAAATCGGTCGATTTTCGTCAAAAATCGTTGAAAATCGCTACAAAAATCGATCGCACAAAAAGTTCAACAAGTTCATCGATTTTCCACGAGAAATCGCCGATTTTCCACGAAAATCGACGATTTTTGAATTTTTTTTTGAAAAATTTGGTTTTTGAATTCATCCGATTTTTAACGATTTTTGGCCGATTTTCGACTCGATTTTTGCGATTATCGAAAATTACTGTTCATGCAAAAATCGCATGAACGATTTAGTGAACCCTGCTACCAGTCCCCCTCTTCGATAATTGTTTTTTAAATATAAATCTAGTAGTTTTTCAAATAAATTTATAAAAAATACTTTTTTTTTAATCACGAAATGTATGACAGATGATACATATAATTCATCACACTCCTGTACCGTGGCAAAGTTTCTTACTAAGTTCCCCTTCCTTAATAGGATTATGCCGTTCAAACCACTTTCATTAATTAATCACTGTAATTAATTAATCACTTAATTAATAACTTTACTCAATTAAATCACTTAATTAATCAACCAACCTACCTGCTGAGATAGCCATTCTCGGTAGATCCCTGCTGCTGAGCTCCTATATTGCGTCATATGACCTATCAAGCTCACGGCCGGGCTACCACGGTACGAAAGAGCAGTATGTGACATGTGTTGTGTGTTACTGTTTTTAGATTAAGAAAGAGACTACTTTTATAAATTCGTTCGCTCGAAGACTAGATTTCATCAGGAAGTGCAGGAGCAGAACTGCACTGTCTCATCTGGTCAAGCGTGGCGGCATTCTTCCTCCAATCACTTGGACTGTTGGACAGATCCTTGTAGTACTACACCTTAGTCTCGTTTCTCCGCGTTCTCTTGTCGCGTCGGGCCTATTCGACGACGAAAACGATGCACACCCAGAAAGGGAGGGGTGTTGCACTGATTGGATGTGCAAGTGAGAGATTCGCGTACGCTTTTTGCAAATTATTAGCAGGTTTTATAGACATCTTTCAGATGGATATAGGTTCGTGTTTTCGATAAATCGCGTCGATATTGATGTGATTACGAGATCTTTGTGATAAACTGATTGTTTTTAGCCAACCGATTACAAAGTGGATAATATCTGTGTTTGTTGGCTGCACTGCATGCACACACGCTAACACCAGCAGCAAAACAGGGGGTTAGTAAGCTGTAAGTTTACATCACGTGGAAATGAACTATGCATCCCTATTTGTTCTCTCTGTTGTTTTTAAGAGAAGCTCAGAAGCATGACGAAAAACATAATTCCGGAAAGGTTAAAACATGGGGGGGAAGCGAGCACCGGGGCAAAGTGAAAGATGTAACGCCTCAATAGCTAAAGTCTAAAAGCTAGGTAGATGGTAGACGTGTGCACGATAAACGCGAATCTTGGAACAATTCTAGAAATTTCGCCAAACTGTCTCGGCTTGCCCTCGTAGTTATGCAGAACCTGAATACCTGATACGAGTTGAAGCCAAGTGAGGACGAGGGTTCAAAAAATCGACCGATTTTTTTGGAAATTTCGGTCTATTAGACCCCCGTTAGTGGCAGTACTGGTCGAAATCTAAAGGTGGGGGTCCATCTTTTCAATAAAGTTCAACTAAATGCAAAAATACAAAAATTCAACTTGATGTTCATCTTTATTTCATGTATATGTGAATATCCAGTTCATATCTACAATGTTCTATGGTTATTTTTCAAAATTCGAATTGTTGACAAAATTTAAATTTGAATTTCAAATTTTTTTCGGCCCATGATTGATCATATCGGTTCTATCGGAGCCCGTTGAAATTTTGAAACCAGTTTTCAAAACCCTGGTGAGGATCGTGGTTGTTTCAGAAAGAAAAAAAAAGGAGTTGGATGGTCATATTAGGACTATGAAGACTATGTTATCTAAGACATACCCTGACAGTCCTCCTTTAAACCTAGCTGAGATTGAACCGGAAACTAAACAAGCTGCCATATCCGGTTCAGCCTAGGTATACTATGAATTACCACCACCTTAATAAAGAAACGATCCAAAAAGTACAACCATCTGGGGCGTCAATACAGGTACTCTAATAGTATGTCTATAATACACATCTATATCATCTATGAATAATACTAAAGACAGCTTATATAATATATTATTTATATAGTTGTCTGTAATGACATCTCATATAATTAATAAATTATCTATACAATGGTATACACAATATAAAACCGTACATTATATTTCTCTCTCATTTATATCATCCAAAATTTTGTCTGTTAAATATAGTGTGTGTCATATTTCTCACTTATTCACATCATCCAAAATTCTATATGACATAGACTTATGAGAGCTAAGTAGCTAACATGCACTAATGTATATGCTTCTAACAATGTGAGTTTGCATGTGTCAAAATCTGGTCCAAGCGACCAAGACCCAGTTCATTTCAGATTCTGGATTATAGATTCTAGATTATGGGAGAAACTGTTTCTAATTATAGGATAATTGAGTCGAGTCGGCTGAGACTTCTAGATTTCGAATTGGATCGGCGAGAATAAGATTCTAGTCGAATTCTAATTCTATGTAAAAGATAGTTTTTGATTCTCAGAGAAGTTATCCAAAATCTTTCTATGCAATAAATAATAAACAAACGGCCCAAGCCTGATGGATTTCACGAATTCTTGACCGCGTGTATGTACAAGCGCAGAGCAATTCCTCGGCGCATACGCCAGCGAGAGATGCAAACAAAACTCTAAATAGTCCATCAGGTCATGGATGCGTACCAGGGACAAATCGACGCGATGTGTACTGCCCATCGATTGATCGATCGCGAATCCACGTATCGTACGTCGATCAGGCCGGGGGACTTCGCCGAAAACACGACGACGGCCGAGAGCGACGCCGCACCGGTCACCAGCTGGCGGCCGGCCAATCACCAGAACTTGGTACAGAAGACAGGTGACGATATATTGATATGGGCTTTTGGATTGGTTATTCGAGTTTGAATGCTATTGTAATGAGAAGAGTTATGGCCACGATTATTATCTAGTGGAATGGTCTACGTCGCGGAACAAGAGAAGTTGCGTTCTGGTGACGAATACAGGAAAATGAACTGGATGCATGTGAAATAACCGGCATAATGTTATCAGCACTGAAGAAAACAGCAACCGTACGTACGGCCCCTTCTACGCCCGTATCATCGTTGGCTTTTGTGAGGAAGTACGAATCAAGAGATACGTTCATACGTACAACGGTACGGGAAAGTGCCGTGTGAAGAATCCATATCTGGTTGGCTTCCCGTGACATCGGCCGAATAGATACTCGTGCATGGACGGTGCCACGGTGGTATGTAATGTACGTGCACAAGAATAGGCGTGGGCAATGGTTTTTTCGGTTTAATGGATTCAGTTTTTTATTTTAGGATAATTTGGTTTTTAGAAACCGGCAACCGAATTTCTTGAACTAAAACGAAAAACAAACTGAATTAACCGAAATATTTTGGTTGGTTAATTCGGTTAACCGACCTATGAATAAACACCAGGTACATTAGATTTTATTCTTCTCATGTCGCAACATAGAGTAGGGATAAACCCACGCAATATTGATAAGTTATTACAGTATAAGCATAGTAGAGCATATGAACATACCACACATATGCGTAAAGATGTTAGAACATGAGAATTGTTTAGTAGCTTAGGAAGAACATTATCAAAGTTGTATTGTACATGGACTATTCGGTTATTTCGGTTTCTAGAAGCAAAAAACCGAACTGAATACCGAAAACCGTAAACTAAAATGATCAGTTAATTCGGTTCAATTCAGTAATTCGGTTTCGGTTTAAAAATGCCCACCCCTACACACGCGCAGCTGACAAAGTCAGAAGCAGTAGATAGTTCCTCACAACAACAATAACAACCAAAAAAACAGCGAGCACTGAGCAGTCGTCTGCTGCAAGTCTGCGACAAAGTACACCATCTAAGGGCATGCTTAGAATACATAAACTTCATAAGAACTGCACAATTTTTGTTGATCCTTAAGAAAAATTTTCCAGCTTTAAAATACGCTAAGGGTGTGTTTGGTTGCCTGTACCAAGTGGTACAGGTATGAGATGGTTCAAGAAAAAAAATTATTCATGTGTTTGATTGTTTGAATAGAACCATCCCATCTTGGGTCAAGTGATACAAATTTAAGAAATATTCTCTCCAGATGCTGAACCATTCCATTCACCCAAAATAATAAAATCAAACAGTACAAAACCATCATATCCCATTCTACATCATCCCATCAACTAAACACACCCTAAACCAATCGCCTCCTTTTCGTTCCTTCTCCTAAAAAAACAATTTGTATATTAGTAGTTGCTCCTTTTCAAGGCAAGTGGGCACGTACAACATCTTTACATACACGTAAGCTAGGCCCAGGGTTTCGCGTTTATGTTACACCGACCGTGCCAGTGGACGCAGGGATGACGAGAATCTTAAAACTCCCGGTACGATACAAATGGCAGCGTAAAATGGTGACGGTGCACGGCTTCGTTGTGTACAGCGGATGGATGTGGACTCGATTGGCCTTCTGGGCCCGGAAACCGGAAGGGCCGGATCGAATCGACACATCAAGTTGCAAACTAATACAAACCAATCTCCTGCCTTTATCTCCACACCACCTTTATCATGCCACATGAGAAAAAAAAAAGACAAGAGACAGACAGCAAAAAGGTGTATAAGAAGGGTGAAGACCAGGCTTAATCAAACCGATTTAGAGTTAAAAATCAAAGTCTCGTCGGTACCGATTTACTGCAAAAATCGTCAAAAAATCGAAAGGTTTCGAAATCAAATGTTTTGAAAAAAAAATGATCAATTTTCACGAAAATCGACTAGTGAATTGAAAAAAAAAATTGCAGCCGAAAATCGCTTGATTTTCACCGATTTTTAACCAGTTTACATGCTATAATTTTTTTTAAATTTTTTAAATTTTTTTTAATTTAATCGATTTACCGATCGATTTAGGGTTTCTAACCGGTTTAATACTGTCGGTTTTCGCGATTTTCAAGTCGGTTTTGGCGATAAGGTAAACCCTGGTGAAGACCCAGAGAGCATCATGCTCATCATTCATCGATAGGTACTTGTGACGAGAATTAGCAAATAAACAAGCTATCGAGTTATGGCTTCGTTTGACACCGTAGTTGCTTTTCAAAATCACTAATTTTATTTGGATATCATAATTGAAAGCATTGTTTTCAGTAATATCAAGAAAAATCTTATTGCAATCAGTCAATATTCCTATACTCCCTCTGTCCTCCAAAGAGTGCATTTCTAATGTTCAAAATTTGTCCCACAAAGGGTGCATCTTTAGTCCGTAGAGCTCAGCTGTAAGTGTATGCATGCTCATTTAAATGCATGTGGAAACCGAAGCACCAGCATGCTTATGTATGAAGTAATGAGGGTCACATTAGTCATTTACCTTGCACACTAAGGGCCTGTTTGGCAACAAGGTTTTGCAAAATCATGGTTTTGCAAAATTATGGTTTAGGAATTGTCATGACATAAAAACCATGGTTTTACCAAACCCCATTGAAACCATGGTTTTTCTTGGAACTCCCAACTGTTTGGCTACAAAGTTTTTGGTTGACAAAGTCTTGGAACAAAAGTTGTTTTGGCACTAGCACTCAGAAAAATTTGCCCAAGACCAAAGTTTCCAAAACAGAGAAAAAACCATGGTTTTGTGGAAACCATGGTTTTTAAAACAGAGTTTTTTTGAAGGGTTACCAAACACCTCTTGGTTTCTAAAACAGAGTTTTTCTTCAAAACCATGGTTTTGTCTCGAAACTATGAAAAAACCTTGTTGCCAAACAGGCCCTAATCTGTCTTAAAAAACCTAAAAATACACTCTTTGTGGGACAGAGGGAGTAACTAACTACCCAATCTGTTTCCTTAATAAATGATATTTTAGGATTTTGCACTTCAATCAAAACGTGTGTAGAAATGATCAAATTGCTATCCATCAATAATTAGCTCACCTATTGCTTTTGGATAATGCGTTACTCTATTCTATAGTAAAAAATAATACGGAGAATAATGAATGGTAGAGGTATTTAAAAGAAAAACAATTAAAAGATATTTCGAAATTATAGAATGATATGTATTTAGTAATAAAATTTGAAAGCCAAAATAACATGTATGTAAAAACGAAAGGTGTAGATTTTATAGCATAACATGGCAATCCCAAAGTTGTTTGGAAATATATACTACACATTCAAGTTGTTTGCAACTTACACGCACGAGTCAAAAACACCTAATTGGGACGAACAGAGAGTTCATCTTTTTTCTAGTCCCATTGTTTTTTCTTTCTTAAATTTAGCCTCTGTATGAATGAATTCGTAGATTTGGCTCTATTCTCGACCGCGGAATTTGTTCACAAGGAAGCTAAATTTGAAAGAAAAAAAAAAATAGGACGTTGGGAGCTAGAAAAGGGACGATCTCACGAACAGAACAAGTGTTTGGCCTTCACCAGCTTGCCTTTCCCTTTTCTTTTGTTACGTGAGACACCCGTTCGCTACAGCTTTATTTACATCTCCTCCTCCTGGTGTTCCATCCGCCCTCTCTAGACATTCTGACCCCCGACACCTCCTCCTCGGCGCCATTATTCCCTCCTGTCCATTCCACTCGCGTCCCGCCGGGGTCCTCGTTCGCGGCCGCCAGCCGGTGCTCGAGCTTCGCAGTAGACATGTCGAAGGTGAGACGTGCTCGTGCATGGTTTCTTCATTCCCATACATGTGCACAAAGCTGGTCACCTTTCCAGGGGCATGGCCGCATGGGGTTCTTGGTCTAGCTTCTCGTTAGGATATTGCTTTAGAATCCAAGAACAATTCGTTTTTCTGCTTTTGCTCCCCTGTTCGAGCTCTAGCCAGCACAAATAAAAGCCACTGATCTAAACGCACTGCTTAATTTTGCTGCAGAAAATCGTGGTGAAGCTGGACTTGCACGACAACAGGGACAAGCAGAAGGCCATGAAGGCGGTCTCGGCGCTCACCGGTACAGACAACACTAGCTCCCCCCCCCCCGCCCCCCCCCCCTGATTTATTCATCATCATACGTCGAAGAAGCAGCTAGAAGCAAGCACAGCAATCCTGTTCTCCTTTCAGGCATCGACGCGCTGTCCATGGACATGGCGAGCCAGAAGATGACGGTGATCGGCATGGTGGACCCGGTAGACGTGATGAGCAAGCTGCGCAAGTCGTGGGCGGCGTCCATCGACTCGGTCAGCCCGGTCAAGGAGCCGGAGAAGAAGGACAAGAAGGGCGACAAGGACGGCGCCGACGGCAAGAAGGACGGCGAGAAGAAGCCGGCGCCGCCAACGGAGCAGCAGCTCATCGCCGAGCTCATGAACCAGTACCGGGCGTACAACTACAACCCGTACATGAACACCCACTACGTCGTGCAGAGCATGGAGGAGAACCCCAACTCCTGCGCCATCTGCTAAGCGCGTGCGCTGCATGAGGTAATTAATTAAGCATGTGTACTGTGTACATGTATGGTGTACGTACGTACGTATGTACGACTTACGAGGCGAACTTCCTGCGAAGATAGCAGTGAACCATGCATATTTGTGACAGAAAAAAGAAGAAGAAGAACTAGTGGTTCTGCTGATGTGGTGATGATTTAATTTCTGTGGAGGTTAGCAGAAGTCAGGGATATAAGGAGGGTATGCACTATGCACTGTGTCGTCTCTGTATATAATGCACGCATAACTGTAATGATATGTAGCTACAATTTTGATTTTTTGTATATGTGAATACTATTGATACTTAGAGCCGGGGTGGATGATACCCTGTGTTTGTAAAAAAAAAAATACTACTGATACATGAGTGATGTGTGTAAATCAACTGAATTTGTTGTTCGTGGCTTCAAGCTTCAAAAAGGATTATTAGCCCAATAACACTGCAAGCAACGACAATGTGAGGTTGACAAGTTGGTCATAAGACCATGTGTTAGTCACTACATTGGTGCTATTTTCGAATTCACGTGATCATTGTAGAATTATTGAGCAATTTGCCCCAAATTCAAAAATAGTTGTTTACTTTATTTGCAATGTCATTTTTTACGGTTAGTAAGGTGCTAATATACGCCTGATTTCAGGCGTTGTGAAATTGTTTTCGCTTCTTCTAATGAGAGTTGGGTTAAGGAGACTACTTTTTATTTCTACGAAAATTAGATTAAGAAGGCTACTCACAACGTGTTTTCTTTTCCATGCTCTTTGGCTTACTCATGTTAGGTCATGGTACTCATAAATACCCTACAATTGCAGAACCGAATCTTAAAATGTCACATAATAATGCCAACCAGGAAGATTTCTGACTGACCTCTCTCTATGACATGAGAGCAAGAATGGTAACAAAGACAAAAAAAACAACAACAAAGATATGTTAAAAGAAACCACTAGGAACAAATTGCCCAGCCGACACTACACATATCAGTCATGGATAAGCACAGGTAACAATCTAAATTAATGTTTAACTCAAATTGCAACTACATCACATACTGATCAAATAGGGACATCATGACACCAGCCAATATCTTCTGCCCATGGTCGATCGAATAGAATTAACGATATCCAAGTAGTATTAGGATATTATTGACCTAATGCTTCATTTAGCACACTCATTTGGGGCCAGATTCACATTCCACAAGAAAGCTTCGCCCAAAGTTTCCAAGGCAAAAGCTCACACACACACCGTCACACATAGCCATGATTACTTCAAAATCATGGCATCAATGCAACTATAGGACATTCTACTTTTAACTGCAGGATACAAGTTCAGGCTCAAGGATTGCAATCCTCTTCACCTTTGGAAGCCGAAGCCCATGCCCTCTTGCTGGCAGTTACAATGGCCAAGCTGTTGAAACTATCCAGAAGTGTTTTCTTTCTTGATTGTCAGGTATAGCTCCAGCCATTTCAGAAGGGCAGTGGGCGCTGGACAATCCGACCAATATTGCTTCACATCAAAGAAATATGTCAATCCATACAGGTGAAGTTTGACTATATTAGCAGGGAAACCAACCAAGAAGCTGATCAGCTAGCTAAACAGGCACGGAGGATTGATTACAAGTTACAACACAAAAGATGGAATCTGCAGTAGTGTTGCTCACCATAATAGCTCTCCTGTCTTGACAGCTCTGTTTATCCAAGAATATGGTATGGCTCCTGTTTGCATTGAAATCAGCCTCTGTGGGCTTTTACTCTTAAAAAAAATCACCCATCATAACCATAAAACCAGGGACTTGCATCGATAAGCAGCCACAACTCGCAACCTACTGCATCTTTACAGAGGAAACGACAGAAATCCATGAGATCACAAGGTTTTGAGACGTCAGATCGAATGCATCTGAAGAAAAAGGAGTGAATTTTATAATACCGAACTGGGACACACCAAATAGGCGAAAAGGATGTGGGTGTTTGCCTACTCGGATATGTCTAATTGCATCCACGGAATGGAATGTAGGCGTGGCAATGACGGCTATTTGGAACGTTTTAATCAAAACCGTTTGTCTTCGTCTCGAAATTTTGTGTGCGGGTGAGTCGGATGACCATGACATTTCAGGCCTGTTTCGCCTAGCTTTAGCTCTAGATGTGGGATTATAGACTAAAGCGCGACATGAAGTTAAACGTTCAATCTGTTGCCTCTAACCTTCGTCTGTAGCGTCTGTCAGTGTTTCAGAATTCAGATTGCTATGAGCCTATGAAATGATGATTGCGCATGACTGTTCTAATGTCTTCAGTAATCCTGCGTGGCATTGAGATATTTTTGCCTTCCGTTAGGATGTCTCCTGCACAGCATCTGTCTGATGTAACAAGAGGTGAACATATTATATATTTACAACAGCCACAGAGATCACTGTTGCTGCTAGTGGCGCTTAGACCTGGCCACTAGACGGTGTCTTTTTAGGCTGGTCTACGGCACGGCCGGTCCTGCACAGTCCAAAACACGACATGGCACGGATGTCTTTGGAGTTTGGACCGGATCGGCACAGCACGACCGACTGAACTATGTCTGGATTGATCCGACATAAAAAATGGTTCTTTTGTAAAAAAAACATCCCATCTACAGACTAGCCCATCATTAATTATCTTACCCCAGCGGCCCAAATTATCATCAAATACTATCTCTCCCATTCACATCCTCCCATAACCCATCCAACGCAGTCGCCATCTCCTCGCGTCTATGTCATCTCGGCTCTCTCTCTCCTCTGGCCCTTCTCCACCCCTGCTTCCTCCCGCTAACCTAAAACACATGAACGATCTGAACATTGAGTAGTTAATATGTATGCATATTGTTATATACATTTTTCTTACTAGGGGAACTCCACTCTGTGGCGTAAGGTATTTAACAAGATAGTAACTTTGTATCTGTACCTAATAAATAAATAAAATTTAGTTCTTTTCTCCAAATAATTGTGTGTACCAAATCCTCATCGGCAGTCGACACTCACTTCTCGTCCTTGGTGTTGTCCACGGTGACGGACCGACGGTGGCAGCATCTATGACTCTACATGTTCAATAGGATAAGACCTAAACTAGTATGCCATGGTGAAGCATTTAACCCCCCCAATTTCGTTTTGTTTTGGTAATTAATGACAATCAATGTTAATGGACTAATAATTTGCTTTGAGTATGCAAAAGGTGGTTGGTCCTCATCGATGAATATGAAAAGGTGAAAATCATGAGTCATAAATGAAGGCAAGCTCAAGATCAAGATATAAAAGAATTAATGACCTTTAATAGCCTTTTGCCGATCTTGGTGGTTGGAGAAAGATCGGGGTGCTAGATTAGGTGATGTACTATTAAGAGCGACTCTTGATTAGTAGCTTGAGAATAAGTAGATTTAATGGCTCAAATAATGCATTAGCTCGTACTTATGCATTGCACTAAAATTATTTTAAAACTCTTTGCCTTTCTGTCAAAAGCGGCACTATCGGCCTCTTGGAGTGGTACTACCGGATATGTGGTAGTACCGCCCACTAGATATCTATAGTTATTTAACAGAAGGCAGATTTTTGTGAATTGTGCAAGGTCGACACTAGCGACCTCTAGGAGCAGTATTGCCGGTGAGCGGCAGTACCACCCCTATGGCGGTAGTTATCTGATAGAGAACCTAATTTACTTGCCTACCTTGTAGCCAGCACTATCAAGCTCAAGGAGTGGTACTGCTCGGTCACCGACAGGCAGTAGGGGCAAAACTCACACCCCGTTGGGTCCTCACCTGCAAAACCACAAAAGCAGAAGCCTGAGTGCAGAAGGTACTCGCAAGTCTTACCCATGGTCCATATACGACCGACTCCGAAAGGATATGCATTTGGCTGTAGCAAGGAATGGGCCAAGGTAAATTTGCAGAGATGCTTACATTTGTTGCTTAGTTACTTAACTACTCAATTCATCAGCTCATTGCTGCGATTATCACTGCACCTACTTCTAATGTGAAGTTTACATCTAACAATTTCAACAATTAACCACATTCATTACGAGCTCAAGCCCAAAGGCGAACTTCTGTTCAAGTTATTACTACGTTGAGTAACATCTGACCAAGCTTGCTCATATCCGAGAGCGCGGCAATTCGAATCGCTTAATTAACCCTGCAGGGAAGCATTGATCATACGACATGTGCCACGAAGGAACCTCATGTCAACCCCCTCCCATCCATACCCATTCGTTGGGGCATCTTCATGCGGTCCGGAAACCTAGCACCCCTCGAGCAGTCCCAAGCCCGGCTTGGCGCTCGAGAGCCGGCCTAGGCCCCGCCCTCAACCACGTCCAACCACATGAGGGCATGGCCCATCGAACGGCATGCGATGAAAGAGCGGCTTACCGTACCATAATCAGGCATGCGATCAACCAAAAGGTGCTTTAGCCACGTTACACCCGATCGATCCTTAATCGACACGGACGAGACTACCACACTTGAGTCTCCTTACCCAAGTGATCCAACTCTCTCGCCCGGTCTCATTTCACATTCAACCATACCCAAACCTTTCCACAATATATAGTAAAAAGTCCTCAAGCAGTGGAACCATCCACCACTCGGCCCGAAACCCGACCTCTAAGCATACTAAGCATGACGTGATTAATACCCATAATCTAGCTCCAACGGAGGTGTCTAACAAGTAACAAGGATGGTACATGCAGCAAATAGGATCTAGCATATCCCACATTTCAATTCCTAATGCAATACTCAACCACAATTAAGCAATTTATTCGCCAAAATAAATCATGTAAGGTTCAAGATGTTTAGGTGCTTGCCTTGCTCTCCTGCTCGCGGATCGACAGCGACTTGCCCCTCGGCAACTCCCTCGACCACGGCGGTATCACCCTCCGCGGTTTCGCTCTCTACACGAATAATACGCAACAATAAGATGCATGCCATGAAATGAAACAACTAGAATGAAAACCCCCGACGAAACGACGCAACCGGACCGATCAACATAACCCGGACAGACCAGGTAAACCCAGACAGTCCGGGTTTAATGTCCGGACAGTCCGGACAATCCGGACACTCCGGACCGTCCGCCCGGACACTCCGGACCTGGCGTATGTCGCCCAATCAGAGCGAGGGATCGAGGTGCCACCGAGCTCTACGGCACCACGAGAACTCGATCTACCACTTTCCTAACACGCGGTCGAGTCGGAGAAGCTCCGAGCTAGCTCAACCACGACAAACGGGGCTCATTCATAACATCTCCAACCAAAATCCAATCCGATGCTTAGAACGGCACCATCTAACCCCGATCCACAACCCTAATACCCAACATTGCCCAAACCAACCCACATCCAACCAACCCCAAAACCCTAACACTTCCAAAGTTTACCCCCAACCCCAAATCTACAACCCTAGCCCCAAAACCAACTCCTAAGGAAACCCTAGAACTCGAGGACCCACGAGTGGAGTCCAAGAAAAGGTCTCACCTTCAATGGGGATGGAGGAGAGGGAGGGGAAGCCGGGTTGAGCTAAGAGGACGCCGGCTTGGGGAGGAGCTTGAGGTCACCGGGATGGAGAAGCCACCCGGGTGGAGCCGCGGGAGGTCACCGGAGTGGAGAGCTCACCGGAGACGAGGTTGGGGCGGAGGAGACGCACGGGATGGGTGGAGGACAAGTGGAGAAGAAGAGAAGGGAGTGAAACCACGAAATGGGACTTTTATACAAAACCCCCGCACGATCCGGACACTCCGGATGTTTAACCCGGAGACTCCGGGTTGGGGTCTTCGGTAGCCAACCCGGACACTCCGGACAATTTGGTCCGGATACTCCGGGTTGAAGCACTCGGTCAGGTTAATCCGGATACTCCGGACAATATATCCGGACATTCCGGGTTATGTCCGGACATTCCGGATGTTGATCCGGATACTCCGGATGTCCCAGAATTTTTTTGAAGTTTTGGGGCCTTGACATTAGTGCCAGACCTCGAGTACAAGTGGGCAATGGTCAGTACCTAGTGCATGCACTAGATTAACCATTGGAGTTCAGGCCGGCACTACCAGGCCTCAGAGGCCGATAGTGCCAGATTTGGTTGAAAGTTGCGGATTTCGTCCCCAGCGGCTATTTTTGTGGGTGGGGGTTATAAATACCCCCACACCTGCAGCAAGAGTTAGTTTAGAAACTCTATTGAACATCTTTTGAGCCCTTGAACTCCTCTCATTACTCTAGAGAATTCAATTCACAATTCTTGAATAGTTGAGAGCATTCAATTGCATTACACTGATTTGAGCTATTAAAGCACTTGAATTCCATTAAGCAAGCATCAAGATATATTCTCTTGGAGGTTGCCGTCTCCTACATGGCTTAGAGGTGTGAGAACCGGTGATCTCCTCAAAGAAGGTTGTCAGGAGGCCCAGTGGTTTATGAAGGTTGGAGCTCGCCTAGCCGAAGCAAGGAAGAGCTACCTCTATTGATTGAGGGAGGCTCAATTGCGCAAGGAGCTGGTTTGATTCTGTAACACCCCGACATTTAATATGCCCGAATGCTACCAAACATAGACTAAACAACATCTAAATACCATAATTAAACATAAATTACAGCAAAGGCGCACATGCTAAAAACCGAAATTTCGGCAGCATCTCCTTTGTTTTAACATGAATTGAAGCAACAACAATAATAACATGTCAATATAGCATAATGAACGATAGCAATAACATGATCAAACGAAAAAACAGCCACCATACCACTAAGGATATAAATTCTATCCATCACATGACAAATATGGACTAATCATTTACTCATAACGACCAACGAATCATTGAAAACACAGTTTAGCTCAATGAATTAACCATAACCATAAGGGAAGGAACATGTCATTGTTTAAATGTGTGATGCTAAGTGATGACGTGTGACTAGCTCCCTTTCTCGCATGTCGGATTCATGGTACCTAAAAGAAAACAACATAAACACAAGCGTGAGTTCATCACTCAGTAAGTATATTGCAATGGTATAAACATAAACAATTACATAGCAATAATATCTCACATCATGTAAACCATCTCATTCATGGTCACATATCATCATCATCATCATCCATATGTATGCAGTGCAATGCGATGCTCATGTCTCCTTGGAAACTCATACCGGTATGGTTGAGTACACACCCGTCGGTATGCACCCTCTCCCCCTTCCATCCCGAAGATGGAGGGTGCCTACTCCTCGCTTCCGTTCACCGCGGTGAATGGAATCACGATGTAGGACTTACTCATTGGCTCTCCGGAATAGTCATAACTTTCTCACCAACCTTCCCCGGATTAGTTATGACTTTCTCACCGCCTGGGCCATGTATCACATGTCATGTATGCAAATATGCCAACATCATAAATCACCTTTACATTAACACATGGCATCATAACATAGTAAGCATATTCATCATATCATTGGCAATCATTAAAGCATGGCAAGTGATCATATCATATAACCAATTTCATCTATTCTCAACAAGCAACCTACAAACCGCTATCCATTACAATACACTTGCCTCAACCACGGGCGACGGATTGGCGAGAAGTAGTAGGCCCTCCCGGGGTCACACCACCTGCACATAGGGACCACACACTCACAATCAAGCCCACAAAACAGTACGCAATCCCTCATCTACCCCGACATTGCCAACTACTCGCAAAACCCGAAAACAGCGGTTCTGTCCCGTCAGGACAGCAGCCTTCCAAAAGGCATAACTTGGGTTCTAAGACTCCGAATCAATTAAACGAGTACATCCTCGCGTAGCTTAGGAAATTTCCTAGCTTTTCCTAAGTATACAGAAATTCTGATTCGGACTCTAAAGTTGTTTAATCTACAAAATACCGTGATCTGTTCCAATCACGTCACAGATTTTAATACACTCGGTAAAACGATCATAACTTTCAAACGGCTGGGCGGAATTTAAAGTTCTTTATACCCACTGAAAGGTATTGAAATTACCTACAACTTCTTCAACATCCGTACGACCAAATTCCGACTCTAAATTGGCGAAAAACCAAACCCTAGGTCGACTGCTCATGTTGCCCGAAACAGAGAACGTGGCAACTTCTAGATCTAATCCAATCTACTCAAATTCAGCACCACCAATTGATCTAAAAACTTGATAAACACCCTTAGAACAGTACCTAGCCCAACCCCAAGGATTCCCATGGCCATACCTTTGCCCAACGCACGAAAACTGAATGTATCTCCTCCCGGTTCGCTCCTCGCTCCTCGCTCCTTGCTCCTTGCTCCAAAGGATGGATCCTCGAGGTGCAGGGGGTGGGGAGGCCACCCTAGGGCAGCAAGGGGGTGGAGGAGAGGTGGGGAGCAATGGGGGCAATGGGGGCGCATGCAAGGGAGAGGGGAAGGTGTGGGGGGGGGCTAGGGCATGGAGGGAGAGGAGGGGGTGCACAAGAGGGTGGGGGGCGCAAGGAGGGCAGGGGGGAGGCTCTTTAACCAACCCACACAAGACTCCTAGTCCTAAATGGACTCTTACTCCATCCCACCAAAGCCCACAACCCCCTCTTTTAGGCCCAAACTCCCCCGGAAAGGCCCAAAACCCCGGAAACGGCCCAGAAACGCTATTAAACCTCCTACCATATGGTTTTAACCTCCAATACCATATTTCATAAAGTTTTTGACCTTAACATTCACATTAAATAAGGTTACACCATTCCGTAGTGTCACAGATTCGTTCAAGTTTTCTCAATGTGGTTTAGGGGAGACCGGCAAGTCTCCAAGACCATAGGATAAATTTTTTATGTTCATCTCCTTGTGGTTTCCTTTCTTCTATTCAATTGTGCAAATTACATTTCTATAGCACTTAGCTTTTGTTTATCTTGCTAGAATTGTGTAATTTGCTTAAATTAGCTTGTCGGTGCACTTAGTGAAACCTAGACAATTTAGACTTTAATTATTTTAAGTTGCCATTCTAGTTTACTTGTCTACTTATTGTAGTTAGAGGCATAGTATTGTTAAAATATCCTATTCAGCCCACTCTAGTCGGTTATCCTTGACCATACATATGATAAGGTGGTTGTGTCGTTATGCCATGCAGGTCCGACATGTCGCGGCTTGAAGTTTGTTAAGCCCCGACACGGCCCAATTCCCACCTCTACTAGCGCTAGTACGATTGGCCGAATTGCCTAATTCTTTCCTTCTAGGATATACCTATGTTTGTCAGGTTAGCCTAGGGGTGATAACGGCCTAAAGAGGAGGATGGTGGAGAAGAAGGGAGATGATATGTGGGCCAATGTGATGGTAAGATGTATATTTTTTGAGAAAAACTATTAGGTTTTTGCTATTTATAGTGTGGTGCCCTAACAGAGACTAACATGAGTGGCAAAAAAGGAATGAAAGTTGAGATCCGATTCAATGAAGGAAAAAACAATTTCGTGATGATATTTTAGTGATCCAGCTAACTTCTAGTGACAAATAAATAAATAATTCCTCATATGCCATTGGAATATGTGGAAATTCATGTATGTGCCACACGACAATGAAAAAAATGAGTGACATATAGTAGAGATGATGTTAACTTTCAGTGGTATACAAGGAATTGCTCCTAAATAATTTCCTCAACTTTGAATGCCTGATTATGCATGCAGTACGTAATATATTTTAGGATTCGGTAGAGACACCGTAAAGTGAGATGAAACGTACGCAATTTCATGATTTCATCCGAAAATTCTCAAGTGCGCGAACTGAACTGGTCCCCTATGCCTTCCATTCCCTAACCCTAAGTACTTTCTAGGGTATATATCCAATCGTGCAGGGTCAAAATGGCTGATCAAGAAGAAGCTCTCGTGCTATTCCTATTTGCAGCTATGGTCTCGCGTGACACAGAACTAGTAATTTTTCGTTGGAGGTGCACGCTTAATACGTATAACTATGTAGTCTTTTACAGTTATATTGTAACATCGTAAGTCCAACATATAAATTTAAAATGTGCTAAAAGCACAATGCAAATAGTTCTAAGGTCTTAAAATCCCAAACCATCGAAATCGAAAGGAATTCAATAAACAAGTTTAACGCATTAAAAGGTGATATTATATAACTTTTCAAAAAATTTAGAGGTGTAAAAGGCTACAGAGTTAAAAGATGATATTATATAACTTTTCAAAAAAGCTCCGGATATGCCCCCGGCACCCTGGTACCTTCCATGCAGTGGCGGACCCAGGAATTTTTTAGAGCCCGGACACGCTTAAAAAAGGACAACAAGTTCAAAGCTATTTAAGTTTTAGTTGCTAACTTTTTATACAATTTTGGATGTTTTTTACAAGACGCTAGTAAAGCTTGTAGATTCAGGCTTTATATTTTTATTTTTGATTTGAAGATTGTATTTGCCAGGTTGCGTGAATATGAAATTTAGATGTTTGTTACATGGGTTGAGCCCGGGCCCGGGCCCGGGCTAGCCGGGCCTTGGGTCCGCCCCTGCTTCCATGGTTACGTTCTTTCAGCTACAGGAACGGTGACCGTATGCTCCGACGAAACATCAACGGTGCCCTGTGAGTGTGGGCCAAAAAGCTCAAGCTGCTGCGATTTTTCGTTTGGACGCGCGCGCGCGCGCGGCGCGGACGGCTCCTTTCGTTCGCGTTTGGGCCCACTAGACGACGCTGGTGGGCGTGCATCATCGGCCACAAAGCGGCCCATCGTACGAGCCACAGCCCATGAAATTGGTCTCAGAGGACATCCGCGATCCAAATTTCTGCTGGGCTGAGCCGTGACTTTCCAGGATGCTTTGTTCGGCGACGCGCTGGCGATGGATGCCCTTTGACTTGCTTACAAATGGGCCGGTGCAGAGATAGTTGATCAGGCCGGCTGAAGAGGCTGATTTCCTTCTCTTTTTTGGGTCTCTTAATTTCGACGGGACTAACCTCAATCTCTCTTCTTCGTCTTCTCTCTCACTTTCCGAAGAAGAAAAAAAAACAAATCTCAACCTCTCTTTTTCTGGTCGAAAAAAATAATTGAACTTTGCATCAGTCCCCGGTCAATCCTACCTCTTCATGTGGCCAGGATATTCAGTTTTTTCTTCTTCTATGTGACATTACCAAATCAATGGTTGTCTCAATTGGTTTATCAATATTTCACCGAATTGAAATCTACACAGGCAGATGTTAACTATTGACCGTTTTTCTTGCCAAAGAAAAATCTTGTGGTCATTTTCTAAGACTATCTAGTGGCCATTAGAGTGTTGACTCCATCCATGCTGACAGCGGTGGAACCAGGAAATTTATATTGGAGGTACACTATTGACGCATAGCAATATAATATTATATAAATAACAACAATCAGCAGTTGATAACATTTTAAAACAGTACTCACTAATAGCAATCCATTCGTTTTAAATCTTGGTATGGCTGTTTATATATTACACAAAAGTTTATATGAAGCCAAAATATTTATCATATATTTATGAAGTGATAACAAATCATAATGTTCATAAATAAATTATTCTAAATATATAATTGCTCAGCGATATCCTATTATTCTAGCAAAAAAAATCCATAAACCATCTTTAGTATGCAAGTAGTGACGGTTGTATAGTATGAAATTTCATATAAAATATCCAATATTTGTCTTAGATTCAATGTACTCATCATGATGATCACAGCAACATCAATGAATGGTTGGTAGCTAAGTTGACAAAAAAAAACTTTGTATAACTGATAAAAGAACAAAGTATTTTATCTATCAATTGTATCATTCCATATGGTTGGTAGCTAAGCTGAGAAAAAGGTTAGCAACCATAAGGTATGAAATGTAATTATTATCTAAGTCCTTTAAGTATTATCAAATTACATTGAAGTATAAATGCATTGTAATATTTACTAGCAAAGGTAAATTTTGGGGTGATGGTGCATACCCGGCACTCCAGTTGGTTCTGCCCCTAGATACTGCCCTGTGCTTCCTTGCACGCAACATATACAAGGATGGATCACATGCAAGCTCGAGGATCGTTTCACTTTCACCCATAGATTGTCCAAACCCTACAACCAGCACGCTACCACAAATTTGAAATCCAATACACATATAGTAGTCCTACACAGTCAGTTCACCAACAATATCTCTTTCAACCAATGACTCTGGTGCCAACTTTTGCATGCCAATGTGGCAACCGCTACCTAAATCGAGGAAGAATCTGATGCCAATTTGAGCATTACAATGCCGGATACAATGTGGCAACCGCTACCTAAATCGAGGAAGAATCTGATGCCAATTTGAGCATTACAATGCCGGATACCGAATATACAAATATTCAGGGCTCTGAATTCCACCGCTTGCTCACCTACACGAGCCGCTCGTCTCATCTTTCCTCTCGGCTTCGCTCACCTAAACCAGTGACCAGATTACGTGAGAGCTAGCTAGCTTGCCGAACCAGTTGGTACTCCAACCTTCAGACCGAGAGCACTCGTCGCTCGACATGGGCTTACGACCGGCGAAAACGCCTGAAGTCTTCGCTAGATTTTGCTGCTTAGCGTCTGCGTTGGGATTTGACTCGTTTTCTCTATTGCCGGGAAGGTGCCCAATAGTTCTTGGGACAACAGATGGCCATGGAACTCAAGCTTAATTACGGCGCCTGACTTGTCACTGCATTATACAGCCATTGCTTACATGCTTACCACTACGCTACGAGCTAGGAAGCATCAGCATTTAATCGTATGCGATTTGGTCGGGAATTAAACCTAGTACTCATACTGCACCGGGAGCTACTCTCTCCACTTGGTTTCAGGTCCAAATTTTTCATCTTTTGGTGAGCTGATGTACTAGCACATAAAAACGATCAGATCGTTGACGAAGTCGATAGCTGAAACAACGATCAGTTCATATTCAGTACCAGCTGATGAATCCCTGAAAATTAAGGAGCCTGTACGAAGGATTGCATCATGTGATTCACGCAGGAACATTGACTAGTGGAATGAGGAACGCGCTGGAAGCCTACGTGAGGTGTCTCGTATCGTACCCCTGGTCCTTCCATGGCTCGAGTACGTATTTACTGCGCAGATCCGGAAGCATCATGTTCGCTTAAATGTGTAGAACGCTGTACGTAGAACGCTGCAAATGCTCCACCACGTACGTCCACTGACAGGATTATGTATGTATGTACACACGTATATAGTCACTGGAAAATAACTCCCCTTCATATATACCTGGAGACAGAAAGGTCCAGGTCTTTTTATCTGCAATCATGTGCTTGTGCCGTGTATACAAGTCGCGTATTTGTAAGGCAGGCAGGCAGGCAGCAAGGTTTCACCAGTAACTACGGGCTATGTATCCTGATTTGTACTGTAATTTCTGTGGATGCAGAGAGGTTGCATTGCACGGGTGTGCACTTGTTTGCAATGAAACAAAGAACAGCTGTAGTTGGGAGCACCGAGCACCAAGATTTCAAATCTCGCCGAAATTTCAAAAATTTCTGTCGAAATTTCGGACAAGATACTAAATCTCAACTGAATTAAAAAAAGCAAATTGCTACAGCAATTTCATCAAATTTCACCGAAATTTCAGTATTTGAGCGAAATTTCGGCAACTATAGAGTCTGGGATTTAAACCCACGCCTTAGACCAATCACCAACCCACTCCTTAGGCACTGACACAACACCTTCTTCTTATGTTGTAGATTCTGGTGATGATAGATCGTGTAGGTACCGTCTAAGAGCATGGAAAGCGCGTTAGGGAGGGATTTAAGTGCAACTACTACACCCATATTATGAAGGGTGGAGGCACAACCCATTTGAAGGAATATCTCGTTGGCCACTCCGGCGACGTGTGGGTCTGCCCTGGTATGCCTAAAAAGGTACGACTCGCCCTTGCCAGCCAGATTTGTGGTTGACAGCATCCCAGAGAAAGAACTCAACAAGGCACAGGTAACGTGTAGTTATGTCTTGTTCAACATGTTAATCATATACATGCGGCATCTCACAATGGTGTTGTTAAGACACACACATACAAGGAAGAGGAAGGGCTCACAGAGGCAGAACTGTAGTACGGGGAAGGGAACAATGACTGGCCGCAGGTGGGAAAAACCTCCCAAATTGCCAAATTGAGCCGAGTTCTTGAGCGGCGACATACACATACAGGGAAGAGGAAGCGTGGCATTGACGATGATAAAGACATACTGGCAGGTGTTTAAGCCCCCCCCCCCCCCCCGGTTCCACACTACCAAAATTCCGTCGATAGCAGCTCGGTGACAACTCTAGAGGCGATGATGCCTGCTACTCCCTCTGACCCGCTCACAGCCACTATCACTGGGAGGATCGTAATAGGGGGAACTGCCCCCAAGGAAGGGCTCACAGAGGCAAACCTGTAGTACAAGGAAGGGCACGACGACTGGTGGGGATGGACGGCAGGCAAGACAGCCCTAGGATGATATGGCCTCATGGTTTAGCAGCTACTCTTGCAACCATTAGGGCTTCCCCACTAGTAGCTTGGGTAACCCGTGTTAGGGTACGGTTCAATAACCTACGGAGGTAATCAGGGTGTGTACGATCATCGCGAGAGTCACGACGGATTGAGCATGTCGTCGTTGTTTGACTACACTGACCCCTATATCGATCCGTATACACGACATATGCCTGCCAGATACTTGCACCTGTTAGAGCAACCTTCACCCTGGATCTCTCATTATGAACACTGAAAGTCCACATGGCTACTATGGGATGTGACCTGGGAGGATTACAAGCAAGCGCACGAGAGGAAGTACGAGGAGATCATCGTTGATGACGCAGAGGTGGAGGTTGCACCATACATCTATTACTACTCGTAGGTATGTCAATACATAGTTATCCACAAGATCATTTCACTCTTTTAACACTTCTTCGTGTTATAAATGTTCATACTCCTTATTTAATTATGCCACTTGCAGCCTTGCAGGTGTCTAGTGGGTTGTGACATGCTTCGAAAGATATTTGTCTTGTGCATTATGTTTGAAACAAATTGTGATGGATGAAACGCATGGTGTTAGTGAATGTAAATATCATGTGTCAATTTTATTACATGCTTATCATTTGTGATTATATTATATGTTGATTTTATTATGTTGCCTAATTGAAATGTTTGAATAAAAAAATCAGGCGAAATGCTGTCGAAATTTCTAAGTGTAGGATATTTAATGTGTAAATACTTAGTAATTTGCACTGTAGAAATTCTTAAAAACTCCTCAAGCTTGATCATCATCTCCAAATTTCAGAAACATTAGTGATATGTCAGAAGCATACAAAAAAAATTAAAAATTTTCTAACCGCTCAACACTTTTTTGTTTGCTTCAAATGGGCCGAAATCTCGGAAATCTCTTTTAAAAAAACCGGATTTGAATTTTGTTCGGATTTTATCCGAAATCTCATAGAAATTTCTGATTTTAGATGGTGACAAGATGTGAACAAAAAGAAATTTAAAACCCTGACAAACACGGAAATAATTCTGTAAAGCAGGTCTTTCTGGCCAATGCTTGGTGCACGTGGCGTTAAGTGTGCAGCTGGTTGGCTGACATACGTTTAGCCTTACCGCTGACAGTTGCCACGGTAGGCTCCATTATCTTTGGGTGAGCACCGAACGTTGGAATAGCCTCGGGTAGGGATGGCAACGGGTCGGGTCTGGTGCGGGTTTTACAAAACCCGACCCGAATCCGAACCCGATTCCGAATACCCGACCCGAACCCGAATAACCTTTCGGGTAGAAACTTATACCCGAGTCCGAACCCGACAGGTACCCGAAACCGATCCGATTCATCTCGGGTACCCGACCCGAAAAACCCACGGGTAAAAAATGGGACCCGAATCCGAACCCAACGGGTGCAGAACCCGCGGGTATGACTGCCACCCCTAGCCTCGGGCATCTCTCTTCAGTGCTTGAGTGCGTTGCAAATTTGATTTACTAGTTACATGCCCGTGCCTTGTTACGAAAAATAAATTGATAACGAAAAGTAAAGACTAAAAAATAAAAAAAATTATTTCACAAGATCAAACATCTATCTTTAACGCTTTGTTTTTTTGCGAAAGTTGGCTAATTAAAGCAACGCTTCGTTTCTTGCGTAGGGCAATTAAGCAGAGCAATTAAGTGGCAATTAATAACGTGGGAAGAACGGACCACTGCCACCAAGTGCTGCTTTAAAATAGTAGAGATACTGTACTATCTCCTGTTGTTTTAGGAGTTAGGATGTGAATGTGGTCATAAAGAAGCTTACAGTTGAGAGCCTGTATTTATTGGGACTGAATTCGGCACCGGCAAAGATAAATTTTCATGTGTTTTGACTTCTTCACGATTTCAGTTTTCCAGCCTTTGTGCATTTGGTCACTGCAAAATTTGATTACTACTTACCGTGATGCTTATCTTAAAAGGAGCCATGTCCGATAGGAAACGTACACAGGTCACAGGTGTTGTTTGCACCGTGTGACTGCCGCTCAGGGAGCACAGGTCAGTGTGCTTTACGACGCAAACGATGGCTTCAGGTAAAGAAAATCGCGTGCTGTGCTTTCGCCATCTGGTTTCCTTGGACTTGCCTGCAATTTCTAGGTTAAGCAGCAACTGAAATAAAAATGGCGTGTTACCTCAAACACTTCAGCCCACTAATCAATTATTACTCCTTCCTTTCTGAGTGTGTGTATATATATATATTCATTTCTTTGTAAGTCTTTGTATTTGTGTATATATATATATATTCATTTCTTTCTAAGTCTTTGTATTTTTACTTAAACATACGAACAAAAGACTGTATTACTCATATTTGTTATACATTTGGATACCGTGCCTTACTCTAGTGCATGGTAGTAAATGATATTATAAATAACTAAAGAGGCTATAGGAGCAAAAAAATGATTAAAACAAAATTGTAAAATAGTGGTATTTATAAATAAAATTTGAAAGTTAGAACGATATTTAATCAAGAATGGAGGAAATAGTTTACCACCAGCACTGCAGCACATACTGCATGGAGGACTGCATCGTCCATGCCTTGAAAAAGGTTTCTCGGGCTGGTTCACAGGCAGCCCAACCATCGTGGCGCGGCAGGCACGCACCAGTCGGCCGTGTCAGTAGGGTCAGCCCTCCTGAGGAGTTCAACAACCTCCAACTCCTGTGCTTTAATGCACCCATCAGTCAATTCACTCACTTGTCACTCTCCCCCTCTCAGCTGCTGCTGCTTCTACTTCACCACCACCACCCTCCGCCTCTGGCTTTGCTAGCTAGCTCGATCCCGGTAGTGTTGGCGCCGGCGCGGCGGAGCCTAGCTAGATGGCAGCGGCGCGGTCGGCATTGGCGTGTGCCGGCCGTGCGGCGAACGAGGCCGTGAGCTTCGTGGTGTTCGCGCTGTTGGACGTGCTCGAGGTGCTGCTCTGCATTGTGTACAAGGTGGCCGACTACATGGTCGAGGGCGCGTGGCGGCCGTGCTACTGCTCGTCATCGTCGGCCGCGGCGTCCGGGAAGATCGTGGTGTCGGAGCGCGGTGGGTCCAAGGTGGTCAGCATGCTGTCGTCGACAAAGCTGCACCTGGAGGACATCTCCGACACGCTCTACACGCGCCCGTCCGTGCTCGCCGGCGCCGCATCCTCGTCTTCGGCCCGGCCGCCCTCCTCCCGGCGCAGCGTGAGGGCGCCGTCCGCGTCGGCCACCACGCTCACCGTGCACTCCGCCATCGTGAAGATGCTGCGGGGCAAGATCGGCGTCGTCGACGGCAAGCACAGGCCGTACCCCTCGCCGAGGTGGTCCGACTGCCACTGCGCCAACTGCAACCCGGCCGACACCGACCGGCTCTTCGTCCACGTCGAGGGCCCCCCAGGTACGCAAGGCAACCGTGTCCATACTCCATACTTGCGCCATTTATACGGGAAGGCAAGATTCGCTCCTCTCACCGCATTTCTCTGCTCGTGCGCCTCAAAGACGGGGGAGCGACGGAGGAGGACGTGCTGTTCATCCACGGGTTCATATCGTCGTCGGGGTTCTGGACGGAGACTGTGCTGCCGAACGTCAGCCGGGAGGCGCGCGCGCGGCGGCGGCTGTTCGCCGTGGACCTCCTCGGGTTCGGGCGCAGCCCCAAGCCGGCCGACTCGCTGTACACGCTCCGGGAGCACGTTGAGATGATCGAGCGCTCCGTCATCGAGCGGTACGAGGTCAGGTCGTTCCACATCGTCGCGCACTCGCTCGGCTCCATCCTCGCGCTCGCCCTCGCCGTCAAGTACCCCGCGGCCGTCAGGTCCCTCACGCTCGTCGCGCCGGTACGCGCGCACTCGCCGCCTGGTCTAACGATTTTTCGCCTATTTAAACGCTGCGTTGTTTAAGTGTTAACGTTTTGGGTTGTGCCTGCGTGCGCCCGGTGCGATGCAGCCTTACTTCCCGCCGCCGAGGGGAGAGATCGGGACGCAGTACATGCTTCGGACAGTGGCGCCGCGGCGGGTGTGGCCGACGATCGCCTTCGGCGCGTCGGTGGCGTGCTGGTACGAGCACCTCAGCCGCACCGTCAGCATCGTGCTCTGCAAGCACCACCGCCTCTGGGAGCTCACCTTCCGGGTCTTCACCTTGTACAGGTAAACTCGATGCAAATCCGGCGCTTGCGTCCACTGCTGTACTGTATTTGCTCTCCTATTAGTACACTAAACATGACATCATCTGCTAAGATCGGTCTAGTAGCAGTAACAAAAAAAAAAACATTTAGTAATGCACTCCCTCCAGTCATAAAGGGCGTCGATATTGTCTTTAAAACACAGCTCGATATAGTCTCTAAAACATAGCTCTCATCACTAATTTATACATCTGGGTGGTCAACCGATTCAACAACATTTTTTTCATCCGCCAAGCGGCTCGGGGTCGGTTTGCCGCTTGGCCACCTAGCATCGGGTGGTTGCATCAACCGATGGAATTCAAGCAAGCTCCTCCTAGAGGAATTCCTTCATCAATAGGAGTTCCCGGCGAGCCGATGCAGAGTCGCAGAGATACGATGAGCGGTACCGGCATTTATTAATGCCGGACGGGTCCATCGGCTTCACTGGATGTTGAACTGTTCCACCGCCGGCCGCCCACTGCTTTTCTGTCCCGTGATATTTTTGACTGGCGTTTCTATATTTTTTAAGTTTTACATATATTAAACCCAATTGCTAGGAATCAGACGCCTGTTTTTTTTGCAACATTTTTTTTGTATGTGTGAAACATTTTTGTTGTACATGTGAAACATTTTTTTATACGTGTGAAACATTTTTATTCGACAAACAGTAAAAAAAAATGTTTCATACGTTAAAAAAAATGTTTCATGCGTATAAAAAAATGTTTCACGAGTACATAAAAAATGTTGCAAGGGCGTCCGAAAAAAAGCACAAATCGGACGTCCGGATGGAAGTACTGCCCTATATTAAAACATAAATAAAGGATAGAGAATGATTACGTTTATTTGTTTTAAAATTTGTACAATTTGTATTGATATGAAAATCATAGAAGCACTGCTCGACTTTTTTTTCTTCTTCAAATCTGACCCCTTCCAAAAGCAATATATTATATATTAAAAGCTCATGAAAGTCGCTAAGGAAAAAAGAGAAATAGACTAGAAATTCTCACAAAAAAGCAAAATATCTGGCCCTTAATTTGGTGGATCATAATTACAACCACCATCGGATGTTATTATTTAAAAGAAAATATCTAAACATCTATCTAGCGAACCCGGGTTATAACGGCTTAGATTAAAAGAAAGAGTCCACTTAATCTGGTGGACCCTAATTACAACCACCTCGGATGTTATTATTTAAAAGAAAATATCTAACCGTCTATCTAACAGTAGTAGCGGACCCGGGTTATAACGGTTTAGATTAAAAGAAAGAGTCTAAGGATCTCTATCACTTATTTTGGTGGAACCATATTATAATGGTGCATATTAATCATATATAGAAATTAGAGTTATATAAAAAATACATATAATTATAAAAAATATAGTTATATATCAAAGATAATCGTATCATAATATCTAATCGCGTATTTTGCGCGGGTAAATTTGCTAGTTACAAGAATAGCTCTATTCCCAATTGCGAAAGCGTGCGATAGGCAACATGTGTCACACCATGGAAGATGACGAGAGCCACGGGAACTCAGCCGACCGCGGCAACAGGGACATGCCCCAGTGCGGTAGCAACTACTCCCATGCTCCATGAGCATGGCAGCGCCTCTCGTGCTTCCCGGGCTACACTCTCGCGCTCGTCGCCCGCTCTCGTGCTCACTCACCCTGCCGCGGCGTCAGCTAGCTTGCGTGCTCCTCGAGCGTTGCAGGAGACGAGTGTCATTTGTCATGTCCTCTATGGTAGGGGAGAAAATTAAATTTGTAATTACATACGTAAGAAGCTAGATTTGAAAAAAGAAAGAAAGAAAGAACATGAAGTTAAAAAAGTGAAGACTTCACTAGAGTTACCGGACCACGGCACGCACCTCGTACTGCACCGGCTACTCGACTGCTTTACTACTCATCTGCTTATCCCAATCCCCAAATCTCCGTCCATGGAGCAATCAAGCAACGATCCTGGCTCAGGCCAAGAAAGATGTTCTTGCTGGGCTTTCTGCTTAGCAGTTGATATAGTAGCTTATGTAAACTAATTAAGGCAAAATGTTCTTGCTCAGCACCAACAGTGTATCATGTCACTTTAGCACTCTCGAATGAAAATGAACCTTGAGATGTTTTTCAGAGAAAGGAATATATTTGATTAGGTACAACATGGC
Organism: Rhipidocladum racemiflorum; assembly: GCA_036346355.1. NCBI lineage: Eukaryota > Viridiplantae > Streptophyta > Magnoliopsida > Poales > Poaceae > Rhipidocladum > Rhipidocladum racemiflorum. The sequence goes on along the minus strand of CM070588.1, from coordinate 55,389,762 downwards.
ATCAATGTTTAAGGTTGATAACTACTACTGGTATCTTCGTCACATCTTTCTCGATGTAAGCTCTTGTTGCAGCATTAGAAACAGGGGACACGATCATTAAATTTCTGATAGGCGAAATTGGTTTAGACCTAACAGATTCTGGCTAACTATCCGTACTCCAACGGGCAGGGTCAGGACGTACCTAATGGACGGCTTCTTCTGCCACACCCACATCGCTTCATGGCACACCCTTCACAACATCATCTGCGGCAGCGCCGGCAAGATCGACAAATGCCTTGAGATAGTCAGGGACCAGCTCACCTGCGATGTTACCATCTACCATGGCAGGGACGACGAGCTCCTTCCTGTGCAATGCAGCTACGCAGTGCAGTCGAAAATCCCGCGCGCCCGCGTTAAGGTGATCGACGGCAAGGATCATGTCACCATTGTTGTCCGGCGTCAGAAAGAACTAGCCAGGGAGCTGGAGGAGATCTGGAACACAAAACGGTGACAATATCTTCAGGACTCGGGAGTGATACATAGGGTAAACCACAGAGGGTGTTAAAAGGGCACCTTCGATTAACAAAAGGCTGGTCTTCGAAGCAGAGCAAGACTGCAGTGAAGAACACTACATTTCTGAATGCAGCAGGAATAACAAGGGCTCCAGAGAAATGTGAAAAAGATTACTTGATTGCTTTTACCTTTTCTTTCTTCTCCTTTTTTCCTTCTCAAGTTTTCATATTGAAGGTTGAGAAAATTATTGCCCTGTCTTGTGTATAATTATGATAAATAATGAGTCATTTCGGTACGGAAGAACTCGGTATGATCGACCTGCGACAACCAAATCAGGACAACGCTTAAACTTGATATTAAAGAGTGTCTTGGTGAGCATGTCTGCAGAATTATCATTAGTACGTATTTTTTCTATAATAATCTGTCTGTCAGCAACAATGTCACGAATAAAATGGTACTTGATATCAATGTGCTTAGTCATGGCATGATACATATCATTCTTGGTCAAATAAATAACACTCTGGCTATCACAGTAAACAGTAAGAGTATCCTGTTTAATGCCAAGTTCAGAAACCAGACCTCGCAACCAAATAGCTTCCTTAACGCCTTCAGTAGATGAAACATATTCCGCTTCAGTAGTAGAAAGAGCGGCAATAGGATGCAAGGATGCCTTCTAACTGACTGCAGAACCACATAAAGAGAAGATATATTTAGAAATTGATCTTGTTTTATCAAGATCACCAGGATAATCAGAATCAACAAACCCAAGAACATCACGTATCTTCACTTTATTCTTATCAAACATCAAGCTAAAATTAGAAGTGCCTTTCAAATAACGAAGAATCTATTTAACTGCATTTCAATGCTCTTTATCAGAATTATGCATAAATCTGTTAACAACACTTACAGAATGAGCTAAATCTGGTTTTGTGCAAATCATAGCATACATGATATTACCAATTGCACTAGAGTAAGGAACACGAGACATCTAGTCTTTATCTACTTCATTAGTAGGACATTGACTTGAAGATAATTTAAAATGAGAGGCAAAAGGTGTAAAAACATGTTTGCAATCACTGAGATTAAATCTGCCAAGTATATTCTCAATATAATTTTTTTGAGATAGAAATAATGTACCAGCTTTGCAATCACGCTGAATTTTCATCTCAAAAATTTATTTGCTGGACCAAGGTCTTTCACCTCAAATTCATGACTAAGTTGAGCTTTTAACTGTTTAATCAATGACTTGTCATTAGAAACAATAAGTATGTCATCAACATAGAGCAGCAAATAAACAAAAGAACCACTTGAAAACTATTTGAAGTAAACACAATTATTATAATTGCTACAAAAATACTATTGTGCAATCATAAAGGAATCAAATCTTTTATACCACTGTCTTGGAGCTTGTTTTAGACCATTGAGAGACTTTTTCAAGTGACAAACTAAATCCTCCTTTTCAGGAGTAACAAAACCCTCAGGTTGTCATAAAAATCTCTTCTTCTAAATCTCCATGTAAGAAGACAGTTTTAACATCAAGTTGCTCTAATTCCAAGTCAAATAAAGCAACAAAAACAAACATAACCCGAATTGATGAGTGGTGAACAACAGTAGTGAAAACTTCATTAAAGTCAATACCTTCCCTTTAGTAAAAAACTTTTACCACTAAACGGGCTTTCCACATTACAGGTTCAATTCCAGTAATACCATCATTCTTCTTATAAATATATTTGCACTTTAAAGGTTTCTTACCTTTTGGAAGCTCAACCAAATCACATGTATTATTCTTATGAAGGCTCAAATTTTTTTCATTGATAATTGTCAATCACTTAGAAGAATTTTCACATGAGATAGCTTCAGAATAAGAAGATTCAAAAGTATCACAAATATCTTGTACAACAAGAAGAGCATAACAGGCTATATCATCAGTGTCACGATATCTAGTAGGTAATTGAATATTACTTCTTGTTCTATCTTGAACAATACAATGATCATTAGTACTAGGAGATGTTGAGATTGGTTGTGAAGTAGAATCATTAGGTGCTGAAATTGGCGTAAAGTAGAACAACCAGAAGAATCATTATCAATGGTAGATAAAACTACCTCAATTCTGCATTTCTTTCAGCAGCTTTAGAAATTTTAGATTTACTTGTGGATGAAATTTTAGATTCATTTGTGTGGGCCCGGAACGGCTTTTTGGAATCCCCTGTGTATTTCTGTGCTAGTCCTAGATCAACGCTAGCACACACAGTTCACAATGATGAATCATAACCAAACAGAATGAAATATTAGAATACATAATAAGTACTAGCCACCAGGCTATTTATTACATTATTCTGTCACATGACCAGAGTTAACAGCAGTGGAACAAATAACAAAAAAGATAAAGCCCAAAAGACCATAGGCAAACGATTGGGAACGTGTGCCTAGTTATCTTGATGCTCTTCATTGAAATCCTCGGCGAAGTACTCACCATCTTCGACTGCATCTTGGAAATTCCCTGATGACAAAATTTTGTATAGCACATGAGTACAAACGTACTCAGCAAATCTGGGAAATTATGCAGCATGTAGGGCTTTCCAAGGAAGGCTTATTAGGGTTCTTTTGCACGAAGCCAAGTTTTAACAAACATTACTAGTATAGGTTTTCACAAAGCAATTTTAACAATTATTTGAACTATTGAAATTATTTATTTTGAACTATTGAAATTATTTATTATTCTACTGAAGGTTCTAACCACCATCACTGGTATACTGGCTCTATTCGCACATTTTTAAAAATTAAGGTAATCCAACACATGACTCCATCTATCATGATTAAAAACAGGTTCCAACCATCTGATTAGCTCAATCCGCCAACTATATACATCCGAAAGTTCTAACTACTCCCGAATCCCAAAACTTTAGTTTTTAAAACAAAAAATGAAGTCTACCAGTGTGAAAGCATTCTTCGCTTGCCCTTGACCGTAGGCACGGCTATTCGAATAGTTTTACACTCTGCAGAGGTGTACAGCTTTACCCATAAGACATGATCGTCTCTTTATGCCAAGCTATTAACACACTTCCTTTGGTGTGCTTGCAGAGAGATCATGACAAGGCATTTACAATGTGTTAATTTAACCTGACTGCACCCGCTGAGATTTCACCGCTGTTAGGGTTCCATCTACTCAGTATAGAAGCCCCCTCTTGCGCCGTGTGGGAAAAATGACTTGACTCCATCCGGCACCCACATTCCACCATCTGGTGAGTCTAAGTTAGATTTCTATAAATTATTCAGCCAGGTCATACCCATTATAGATATGTGGTTGTATGGTTATGCTTAGAATGCATAGGTTGAGGTCAAAATACAACATACCGTTTGGACTTCGGAATTTGGATAGGAATCATGACCGGAGATGATGAATTATTATTTGAATTTTTGCAAAAACTTGCAAGAATATCTAGATCAGATTTACTAATTCTGCAGATAAGCAGGAAAAGTAAACGAGCATACATACACTAGTAAAAGATAAGATGTTGCCACCATGCATTTAACAGGGACTGGCGTTGCTCATTCAAGACCAATCTTGAATTCTCTATGCTTCACTGTGTTCAGATGATAATTTTAATCAAATATGTTCAGTCACAAATGGAAATATTAAAGAACATCAAAATGAATACCATAACTCCTTGTATCTCTGTAAGACCATGTGGAGATCAACATATGGATATATGATGAGTATTTGATATTTGTTAGGTTTGTGTCAATTTGTGTAAGTTTGTTTTAGGCTTGAAAAACTGAATTTATAATTATGGGTTGTTGTTGGTGTGCTGTTGGTCTAACCGACGTTGTGCTGGCGGACAGACCGACCTAGTGAGCTTGAGCGATGCACTTAATTGGGAATTGATACTGGTGTTGATCATGTTGCATATTATGTTGAGCAATGCTATGTGATGTTTTACTTGTCTGATATGGTTGCATAACTTCGGAGCTAGGTCATGGTGAGGCGGAGGAGACCAAGACTAGGCTAGGAGTGCTTAGATCCAGACAGTAAGATGACGTCAGAAGATGACTAAGACCAGGGAGTTGCTGCAAGCCAGAATGATAAGTGGATGGATGAGATGCTAATTTAAGCCATATTCAAGTGAAGGAGGATCATTGGATCAATAGTTTGTAGGTGGATTAGAGGTTAAGTTAGTGTTAAATGGTTATTGAATCGATCTTAAACTTAGTGGTGCTTTGAGAAGCATGCAAGTGTATGGTTAAAACACGTTATGTTTTTGGGTTATGGGTTCGCCCATGTATGAGTGAGGGAGTGAACCTTAACCCTTGATGAGATTTTTTTGAGGGCCAAGAAGGTCATCTAAGAGTGGAGCTTGTTCCTAGTGTGTTATAAATAGAGGGGTGAAGGGATGCCTCCTCACTAGGTCTTAGAGATGGTTTTTTTGGTTTTCTTATACTCCTTTGAGCTTTGCCTACCATGAAGTGCGGCTTTGTAATCATCCCTCTCTAAGCGACGCAAGATCCAAGTTCATCTATGTTTTGAAATTTATTTTATTTCTTGTATTTGTGCTTGTTTCTTTCATGCAACTTGGTCTTTGCTTCCCCTCCTTCTACCTGTTGTATTTCTATTAGATATAGGACGTGTATGAGGTTGAGGAAATTTTATAGAACATGTCCCAACCAAGTAAGATTCATTAGAACTCATTTTTGCTCAAGTTGTGCTTGCAACACCGTGTTCTTGAGATGAAATTGATGTTTTTAGTGCAGCTTAAACTATTTGCATGAAAGGTTGTGACCTTGGGCTTATCATTGCAATTCCTTTTTGGAATCATAGTCCTAAAGCTATTACTAGTCACGGTTTAAGTTTCATCAAGTTTGGATGGGTAAAACTTGAGTTATTGAGGTTTTTGGTTTCTGAAATTCCTGATGCTGTGCAGTGTGGATGTTGAGATAGATAGATATCTCATTTGGGCTTTGTTTTGAAATTCCTTTTGGAATCATAGCCCTAAGGGCCTTATCTTGCTATGTTTTAAGTTTCATCAATTTTCATGTGTAGATCTAGAGTTATTAATATTTTTTGACGGTCAAGTTTGATATTTTTTCATGCCTGAGTTGCTGAAATTCTTGCACTATTCATCGTGATTTTGGCATTCTTAACCTAGAGTTATTAGTGTTTTCTCTAGCACTAGTGTTTTTGAGGAGACTCCTAAAAGAGAAATTTTAATTGGCTCATACTCACTCCCCTCTAGTTGACGGTTTCGATTCTTCAAAAAATTTATTGTCTGAGCCAGTCAATACCTTTCTCAAAATTGCTTCACAGATGCCCATGGAATATGTGGCCATTTTCTGCGACAAATGACCATTGAGCTAGTTATTCGGCTCCATTCCTCGCCCACAAGGAAACCCATATTTAACAGTCTAGTTGTGCAAAACTAAGTGTTTTCCTAGTGTAATGTGGTGCTGGTGCAACAAATCATAATTGTAACATTAAGGAAAAGATGTAACATAATACAAACAGATCTGTGCAAAAAAGAAGATGCAATGGTTTTTTGGCTCGTCGCTATATAACTTGATATAATGCCATTAGGACAGGCTTTTTCTTAATTTTAGGTCCAGATGGCCAGTATCAAAAGACCTTTCAGGTTTCATTACACACATGTGTGACAAACTCGTATAGTATGTAGTATGTACTACCAGTCTACCATGCACTACTTACGCCATCAATGGCGAGCTAGAGATCTTGACATCTGCATAGTGACAGACGAAGTTACGACCATCGTCCAGACGTTAGAGTTGAAAACGAAGCGACCAAAACAAATGTTTTGACAAGCTTTGAGTAACATATGTGTAGCCGTATATTCCCCATTCCTATAGCATACTTTTGCCCGGGAGGGGAACGCGCGCTCATTTCTCTCCGGATACGCAGACGCCGAGGCCGCAGTCCGCCACGTCGGCCACGGTGCTCAGCAACCCGGCGCCCAGCCACCTCCCGGTGTCTTCCTCCTGCCCGCCGTCAAGGAGCAGCAGCGCCGCCATGTCGGCATCGTCGTCGTACCCAGCATCCGGTCCTGGCGGCTTGCACTCCTGCATGCCCTGGCCATTGTGCTCCTCGGGGCTGAGCTGGGACGCGACGAACTTGTCGAGCGCCCTCCAGTCCGTGGTCACTGCGGCACCCCACCTGGAGTCTTCGTCTTCCTCGCCTTCAACCGAGGTGGCCTGGCTACTCTGGTTCGGCAGCGGTGGGCTCTCGAGCTGCGGGAGCTCGACGAAACGGTTGGAGTACTGCAGGAGGGCGCCGCTGCCGGTGGCGGCGCCCTCCAGCTCGGCTACCTCTTGCTTGAAGTGCGCCGCGCCGACGAGGATGGGGTCTTGGTACGAGTAGCTCGGGTCCCATGCTCCGACGATGCCCCGGGGCGGGTGAATGGTTCGCTTCTTGAACGCACGGCACACGACCCAGCCTTCTTCCTGCTTGCATATACGTCATATGAACAGTACCCAGTGAGACAGAGACCCTATTGTTTGGTTTTTTTAAGCGGTGTAAAAGACAAACAGCAAAAGCCATATTAAAGATTGATTCTAGACTAATACTAGTGAGAATAAAATTATCCATCTCTATCATATATAAAAACAAACTGCTTTTAAGCTACTCAAACAAAAAAAAATCTTTAAACTATAATGCAAAAACTTAAATCTAAACAAACAAGACCATAGCCAGCAAAGTCGTTCTATAATCTTGACCCACGTATCCGGTATCCCTACCCGCCCGCTCCATTCCGCCACGACAGCACCTGCTGGATATATGTAATTTGGTGCTAGATGAATTACTTTCGACTTTGTGCCGCATTATGCTTAGTAAGGAGCCAATAGTGTTGACTGTTGATATATGCATCTCAGTTTTAGGACTAGTTTGGACCTGTTTGATTGCCTGTACGCACGGAGCGTGGCTCATGCGAGCCTGATCCGTGGGAACGGCCACGCGTGGCGTCTCCATCCCTCCGATATATTACATTTGTTGTTTTGATTCCTAAAATATTGCTTTCAACTAATTATTACATTTAGAAGTAGAAATATGTAGGTGCATTTGAAAAACCCTACAATACTAAACAGAGTCCTAGTGCGCATCGTTGCCTATCATCCCCCGGCCCGTTACTAGTTTTAAATGACCTATGTAGGCAGTTTGCATGATTTATTTAAAATTAATTGGAAATTTCTAAGGAGCACTTTTTTCAATAATATCGCATTGTAGTATCTTAAAATTATTATTGAAGTATACTGAAAGTAATAAAGAAGTATAACACGTTTGTTTAAGTGGCATACTAGATGTCGGAGTACGTACCCTCAGAAGTACGAAAAAGTGGCATACTAGATGTCGAAGTATACACACACATAGGTGCATTTGAAAAACCCTACAATACTAAACAGAGTCCTAGTGCGCATCGTTGCCTATCATACCCCGTTACTAGTTTTAAATGACCTATGTAGGCAGTTTGCATGATTTATTTAAAACTATTTGGAAATTTCTAAGGAGCACTTTTTTCAACAATATCGCATTGTAGTATCTTAGAATTATTATTGAAGTATACTGAAAGTGATAAAGAAGTATGTCGGGGGGTCGGGTAATTTCCATAAATTACCTCGGATGCCACCAACGACCAAGCTCGCTCCCGCCCGAGCCACCAGGAGGTCGTTACCCTGGATTGTCTAATCGGAACTTGGAAGGCTACGCGTTCCGCCCAGTTCCGAGCTCGGGCTCGGGTGGGACCGAGAATGCCACGTATTCCAGTCGATTCCGAGCTCGAGCTCGGGTAAGATGTCCGAGCTCGGTGTCGGCCATCGGCCGACCTTACGTGGTCTCGGGGTCGGTGGGAATAACCACCCGAGCGTAACTTCCGTTGGCCCGTTACGTTTCCCGTGGGAGCGTGGCGGAAAGATAGGATCCGCTAGTTGCCACGTTTGGACGAGGTCCAAACGTGCGGGTAGTGGGGTCGTGGGGTTCGATCCTTTGTAAGCTATAAAAGGGTCCCCATCGTGAGGGGGACAACAACAGCAACAACAACAACACACGCATTGCACCGATTGTAAGACAAGAGTCATACACTCGGACACTTTGCAAGAGTATACAAGAGCCGGAGTAGGGCTATTATCTCTTCCCTGAGAGGCCCGAACCAGGGTAAATCATTGTGTCCACGCTCGTTGAGATCCGGTGATCCGTTCCTTGAGTAATCCCTCACGCAAGAAGGGGTCACAGTTGGTCCCTCCACCAACAAGTAAGCTCGGCGGGGCCTGTTCCCAATCGTCGACACCGGCGCCGTCCGTGGGGACCGACTTTCCTTCGTGAGGAATCCCGAAGAATGTCAGAATCCCAGAACCACCAGGGGCTCTACGCCCCCGAGATCGGGGAAGAGGACAAGCAGTTCTTCGACAATGGGGCCGGCGACGTCGCCGGCATTAAGAATCAAGACGGTTCCAGGAGCTTTTCCCTGGAAGCCGCTGCTGCACCGGAGCAGTTCTTTCGCTCCCAGCTCGACGCCCTCTCGGACGACGAGTACGACGGGCTCTACGATGGTCTGGACATCCCCGACCTCTACGAGCTCGACCAGGGGACCGCTTCACGGGGAGACACCGTGATGTCCCCCTCGCGATCCGTCCAATCCCGTAACGGCTGCCTTGCGGCGGAGGATGGACGTGTCGAGCAAATCCGGTACCGCGTCTTCACCGCTACGAAGCGGCCAAAGAGCACCTGCAGGCATCCCTGAATCGGACGCTGACCAGCTTACGCCGGCAAGTCCGAGGTGGCCTGACTGATAAGACCAGGGCCGAAGTTCGTGAGAATTTCCACGCGTACGGGACTCCGGAGCCCGCGGCGACGCATTTAACGAGCTCGTTACCGCGTTCCTCTCGGCGGGGAACGCCTTCAAGCCCTGGCCACGGTGGTGCGCAATCTCAGAGAGTTTCCTGAGCAGGTCGACCTAGAAGCCATGGGCGCGGCCGTAGCCGACGACCTCGAGGAAATTGCCACAGACATAAGGGCGGCGGAGGCCTCCCGGGAAAGGGACGCCCAGAGCAATTCCTGGGAACGCCGCCGCCGGGCGTCCGAGCGCCGCCACCCCGACGACTCACGCAGCCGCACCAGTGGATCGGCCCGAAGGCGACGGGCTCGGGAGGGCACCCGAGCAATTCCGGGCTCCTCGGGACGGCGGAATCGAGCCACAGGCGTAACCGGCCGAACATTCCTCATCGGCCACTCCCCATCCTACAGGCGTAGGGAGATTTTCTCTCGCCTGGGCCCACTAACCTCGGGCTCGGCTGGTGGGGATCGCCCCGACCGCCGCGCTCGTGGTGATCGCCCCGACAGTCCCGTGTTCGGGTGCAGGGCGTTCGCGACGTCGCTGCGACGAGTGACCTGGCCGACAAGGTTTAAGCCGGGTCACATCGAGAGATTCGATGGGACTCAGAACCCCGACGAGTTTCTCTCGATCTACACCACGGCCATTTTAGCTGCCGGGGTGATGAAAGGGTGATGGCCAACTTTTACGCCTGATCCTGGACGGGCGGCTCGACGTGGCTATTCAACCGAAGGAGAACTCGATCCGGTCCTGGGCCCGGTGAGCAAAGACTCTCCGAGCCAACTTCCAGAGCTGCTACGCCCGGGGAAGGAGCGCGACCTTGAGCGTCTGATACAGACGGAGGGCGAGACCCTGCGCCAGTTCGTCCAGCGCTTCATGCAAGTGCGCAATTCCATCCCGAGCATCTCGGATGAGGCGGTCGTCCGGGCTTTCAAGTTCGGGGTCCGAGACGTACGCTTTACTCAGGACCTCGAAATCCACCGGACATCACAGCCAACGAGCCGCTCGCATGGCTGACCGTTACGCCAACGCGACGAGGCCGCCCAATGGAAGAAGCTGCTAGACGAGGGAGCTGCCCCTCACCGGGCTCGAAGGCGCTGCCGAAAGAGCGTAAGCTCGATCGAGAAAAATCAAAAAGAAGAAAAATCCTCCGTCTCGGCATGGTGGCGACCATCGAAAGACAACGGCCGACCTCGCGATCGTATAGGGGGAGCCTGAAGGAAAGGGTCGACCGTTCAATGGAACAACGAGCGTAACCGGATTTACCAAGAACGCTGGCGACCAACGCAGGCGGGCTAGTGCCTATTTCTGCCCGCTCCACCAGGCGCATGGGCATGACCTTCGGAATTGCAGAACGTGGGCCTCCCGCCTGGAGCAGTTCTACAATGGTAAGGGTCCCATGCCCACGCTCCCCGAGATGGAAGGAGACGTCAAGGGCAAGAAGCCCGCCGAGGAGCAAGACACCGACATGGAGTACCAAGAGCCGAGAAACCACATCGCCGTGATATTCGGGGGCTCCGCCGCCTATGGGTCGCGTCGGGAGTTAAAGGAGGCCGCGCGCGAGGTACTCCGTGTCACTCAGGGGAAGCCTCCTGTTCAGCAGCTCAAGTGGTCCGAGCTGCCGATCACCTTCTCCAAGGACGACTGCCCTCTGGGGATGACGAAACCCCAAAGGCTTCCGATGGTCGTTAGCCCAACGATCTGCAACACCGCAGTAGGTCGGGTCCTTGTGGATTGCGGGAGCTCCCTGGACCTGATATCTGCCAGGGTCTTGGACGAGATGCAGATCCCTCGCTCCAAGATCAAAAGCCTGGTGGTCCCGTTCTACGGGATAGTGCCCGGAACGTCGGTCAGGCCGCTCGGCCAGATCGTCCTGCCAGTAACGTTCGGCAATCCGAGCAACTTCCGAACGGAGCTGATCACGTTCGAAGTGGTCGATTTCGAGTCAGCCATAACGCGATCCTGGCCGACCAAAGACTCGCCAAATTCATGGCCGCCACTCACCACGGGTATCAATGCTTGAAGGTCCCCGGCCCTGGCGGCGTGATCACGGTCAAGGGAAGCCCGAAAGCAGCCCTAAACTGCGACGAGAGGGTGTTAGACATGGTCGGTCAATCGCCCCGCCATGGGCCCGAGCAAGAGCCGAGGAGTTCGGCCCAAGGCTAGCCTCCAAGCCGGAGGAGAAACCAAGGCCATCCGTTGTGCGGCATGTAACTGCACAAGGTCGTACACGTGGGGGCTTCCCTAGATCCTAAATAGGAACTCGAGCTCGTGACCTTCCTCCGGAGAAGCGTGGACACGTTCGCCTGGGAACCGTCCGACATGCCCGGAGTCCCAAGGGAGGTCGTCGAGCACAAAGCTAGCGATTCGGCGACAAAAGCCTCAGGCGTGAAGCTCAGCGCTTCTCCCGGAGAAGCAAGCCATCATCGAGAGGAATCGGACAAGCTCCTCAAAGCCGGTTTCATTCGGGAGGTCGACCATTCCGAGTGGTTGGCCAACCCAATTATCGTGATGAAAAAAGGGGGCAAGTGGCGCATGTGTGTCGACCACACGGGGCTGAATGCCGCATGCCCGAAAGACAATTTCCCGCTACCTCGGATAGACCAGTTGGTCGACGCAACGGCCGGCTCCGAGGCGATGAGCTTTCTGGACGCCTACTCAGGCTATCACCAGATCGGCATATCGCCCGACGACGAGGGAAAAACTTCCTTCATCACGCCGTTTGGCACATTCTGCTACACGACCATGTCCTTCGGTCTAAGGAACGCTGGAGCAACCTTCCAGCGCCTTATGCAGAAAACCTTCTCGAACCAAATAGGTCGGAACCTGGAAGTGTATGTAGACGACATAGTCGTCAAGAGCAAGATGGCCTCGGACCATGTATCCGATCTAGAGGAGACTTTTCATAACCTCAATAAGCATCGAATAAAGTTAAACCCTGAAAAATGTGTGTTCGGGGTCAAAGCTGGCAAGGTGCTCGGATACATGATCGGTCCACAAGGAATCGGGGCCAACCTAAAAGATAGAAGCCATCGAGAACATGCGACCACCGACTTGCACTGGGAGGTCCAGTCCTCGACCGGAGAATGGCGGCCTTAAGTCGTTTCATCTCGCGGCTCGGGAACGTGGCCTACCTTTCTTCAAGGCGCTCGGAAGCACGACAGCGGTTTCAAGCGTGGGACAGATGAAGGCATCGCTTCTTTCAAAGAGCTTAAGCTATATTTGTCAAGACCCCGGTCTTGACCACGCCAAGAATGGGAGAGGTTCTCTTGCTCTACCTCGGCCGCCACACCCCAGCGTAGCGCCGTCTTGACGGTAGAAACGGACGGGTGCAGCGCCCGATCTACTACGTCGGCGAAGTCTTACGGACCAAAGGAGCGTTGCCCGAGGTCCGTAAACTCCTTTATACGCTCCTCGTGGCCTCAAGAAATTAAGACACTACTTCCAGGCACACAAAATCCAAGTCCCGACCAACTTCCCGAGAGAAATTCTCGGAATCAGACGCAAGCGGGCGGATCGCGAAATGGGCCATGGAGCTCGCGGTCGAGATCGAATTCTCGGCCGTAACCGCGATCAAATCTCAGGTCCTAGCGGACTTCCTAGCCGAATGGACAAACCCGCCCGCCCGAACCCGAACTCCAACCAGCCGAGCACGGCCGCTGGGTCATGCACTTCGACGGATCCCGAAGCCATTACGATTGCTCGGGGTTGGAGTGGTCCTCGAATCCTCAGGGGAGCGGATCGACGCCCTCCAATTGCATTTCGGCGCAACAAACAACGCAGCAGAATACGAAGGTCTGCTAGCCGGGCTTCGGGCATGCAAAGCGCTCGGAGTCCAACGACTCACTGCGAAGGGCGACACGCAGCTGGTCGTCAACCAGGATAACAAGGAGTATCGCGTTCGATGACTCAATGACGCTTTACCTGGCTGAAGTAAGGAAGATGGAAAAGTACTTGAAACTTCAAGTACTATACATCCCGGGAAGGACAATGCCCTGGCCGACCATCTATCGAAGGTCGGTTCCACCCAGTTTCCCGCTCCGGCGGGGGTGCTCATCGAGCACCTCTATAAGCCCTCCATACCCCCCGGGGAGGAGGCAACCGAGACGGGTGGTACCGTCTCCTTCCTCGAGCAGATACTAATTGGATGACGCCATTCATCCAATACTGCACGGACATCGCCGAGGAGGAAGCCGAGAAATCCCGGCTAGTGAGGCGCTCCTCAACCTATAAAATGGTCGAGGGCCTCTTATACCGCAAAGGCGCTTGGCGTCCTCTCCAAGTGCATCACCCAAGAGGAAGGCAAATACCTCCTCAAGGATATCCATGACGGGATGTGTGGAGCTCACTCGTCCTTTAGGACCTTGGTGAGCAAAGCCTTCCGGTTGGGTTACTATTGGCCGACGGCCTTGGCCGACGCACGCTCAATAGTAACCTCCTGCCGATCTTGCCAGTTCCATGCTCGGAAGGTCCATCAGCCGGCATACGCGCTACAGACCATGCCGCTAACCTGGCCATTCTCGGTTTGGGGCATCGACATACTCGGTCCATTTCCCAAGGGAAGGAGGGGTTGTAAATACTGCTCGTCGCAATCGACACCTTCACTAAATGGATCGAGGCCGAGCCTATATCAACCATCTCGCACAAAGCGGCTAAAAGGTTCTTCCGCAATAATGTAGTAACCCGCTTTGGCGTTAAAGTCGCCTCATTACCGACAACGGCACTCGGTTCTAAGCGAGGTGTTTCAGGCTTATTGCGAGGAGGTCGGGACCAAGATATGCTTCGCATCCGTGGCCCACCCACAGAGCAATGGGGCGGCCGAGCGCGCGAACGGGCAGATCGTCCAAGGAATCAAGAAGAGAGTCTTCAAGAGCCTCGATCGGCATGGTCAGGCCTGGGTGGACGAACTACCCCCCGTCCTCTGGTCAGTCCGCACCACGACGAAGTCGAGCCACGGAGACCCCTTTCAGCTCGCTTTATGGCGCGGAAGCCGCCCTACCTGGCCGAGGTTGTCCTAGGATCCCCAAGGGTGAACCTGGCCGATAGCATCGACGCAGAAGGCGAGCGCCTTCTCGACCTCGACCTCGCGGAGGCGACCCGTGAACGGGTTCTGTTGCGATCCGCGGTCTACCTGCAAGCTCTTCGCAGGCACGCCGCTAAATCGGTACGACCAAGGACCTTGCACGTCGGCGATCTCGTTCTGCGACGGGTCCAAGACCTGTCAAAAGCCAACAAGCTAACGCCAAGATGGGAAGGTCCTTACACGGTCGTCTCAACAGCACGCCCGGGGGCTGTCCGCCTCGCAATGGAAGATGGTCGAGAACTAGCTAGTACTTGGAACGTCGACCAACTGCGTAAGTTCCATGTTTAACCACACCCGCTTTACCTTTTTTAATAAACTTTGTCACCTTACCCTCCCATTCTTTCTCTCTCTCTTTCCCCTTTACCTCCGCGAAATTCTACGATTAGGCTCGACCCAGACAAAAGTGTCAGGGGCAGGTCGGTCGTTGGGGCAAAACACCGTACGACAAGAACTCGACCTCGAGGGCTTCCTTCCTCATAAGACGACCATCTTTTTTCGCGGTAGACCTCCGCCGCAAGTAAAGATTCGCACAGGACACCCTTCTGAACGGTTCCGAGCTCAAGTCGGCCGGTGGGCGGCATCAACGCACCATACCCTAAGAGCCACACGGTCTCCGCAGAACTCTACTCCGCCAACGAGGTCGTGCTCGCAGTCTACGCCCACGACCTCCGTTGGCGGCGGGGGGCTATAGGGGTACCATGTGGCCACGACCTGCAGCGACTCTCGCGAGGTAGCTACTCCTCGCACGATTGATCGCTAAGTCGCGTAAGGCGAACTCCGCCGAGTAAGAAACCACGGCACGAAACAAATCGTTGTCATCTCGCATTTAAACAACCAAAAACGTTTAGAGATAGATAAACGCTCTTTCTATGTTCAATCGACGCTTTTTTTCCCTTAAGTTTTTTACAGAAAAGACAGAAAGAAAATTACAAGAGCCCGCGACGCTTCGCCCTGCAAAGCGACGAGCTCGTCCCGCACCGAGTCAAGCTCGGACTCAAGGTCGAGCACCCGCCGGCGAGCTTCCCGACCTTCGCTTGCCGCTTGTCAAAGTCGCCTGGACTCCTCCCGTTGCTGGTCGATTGTCCTTTCGGCACTTCGGGCGGTGTCGCGCAAGGTCGCCACCGTGGCTTCAAGGCCCGACCTTGCCTGCTCGCTCCGGTCGAGGCGCTCCTGGAGCTCGTGCACGGACTCCTCCACCTTCCGCCGAATCTCAACCTCGAAGATGTCATTTCGGCAACCCGGCGCCGAGCTCGCGATCTTGGCGTCTGCTCGGCTTGGTGCTTCGCGACAACTTCGGCGACGGTGGCGGCATGGAAGTCCTTCATGGTGGACTCCAAAGACTGCGCGGTAAGGTATTTCTGGTCGTGATCGAATTTTTTGATAAAAATGCATGAGTCAGGAGTACTTACCCAATAAAGCCGAGCCTCCAGCCCCTGCTGGAACATCTTGGCGGGATCCTCCGTCTCGTCCTGTTCCCCCTGGGCGGGCAAGGGATCTCCCGCCTCGATCCCTTCTCCTTGATCGGAGGCGGGGGCTTGAGCCCGAGCTCCCTCATCCCCTAAGGGCGAAGGAGCTTTGTCCTGGGGGACGACCTCCGCCTCCTGGAGAGGGACGGCCTCAAGAGCGAGGATCACCTCCCGCTCTTCTTCCTCCCGGGCAGAAGTTGCGCCCGGGGGCTCCACCCCTTCGGCGTCTACGGCCATGGAGCAACAGCGGGACACCGGGTCGGCATCCGGCCCTTGGGCTGCAGCGGCCCCGGCCAGCGGGATCAACTGGGGCACCGAAGTCGGCCGGAAGGTCGGTCCCGATCGGAACAGCCTCGGTGCCGGCAGATCCCCTTCGTCTTGAAGCTGCCCGGCTCACCTACGGTGGCGGGCTCATCTCCCGACCGGAGGGTAGCCGGCTCTTCCTCGTTGGACGAGCTCCCGCCAGGAATGGGGTCCCCTGACGCCGGGCCGGCGCTGGGACCCGGCGTGACGTCACGAGCACGGGGGGAGACCTCGGCGATCTCCTGGAGAGTCGCGGTGATGATGTCGCTGGCGCCGGAAGAATCCTCGCGGGGAGTTTCAGCGGCCTGCTCATCACCATCAGACTCCACGACTATGATGTGGGGGATGCCCTCCTTCGCGGCTCGGGCATCGGCAGCCGCGATCTTCCTCCGTGTCTCCTCTTCGGGAGACACGACCTCTGGGTCCCGGAGCTCCGCGGCAGTGGGCTCCCCCACCTCGACATCGTCGCCACCAGCGGCCCGTGGGGACTGGGCCTCCGCGGCCTCAGCTCCCACTTCGGCCTCGTCGCCCACGACGGCCTCGGCAGCCCGGGCAAGCTCCCTCTCTAGCACGAGGTCAAGAATATCGTCGACCATCGCCGAAATCCCATAACTCCGCACCAACCGCCACACCCACTATAGACGATGTGGGGTTAGTATGGTGCCGGAGGGGAAAGAGACAAACAAGAGGGGAGCAGGAGACTGACCTTGCTCGGCGTCCGCTAGCTGAGCTCGGGCGCGGGCCAGGAGGGCGGCCATGTCCTCGCGCGCCTTTGTCGGCCTTGGCGACCAGAAGGTCGGCCTCCCCCAAGCCAACCTCGGAGACAGTCGGCGTTGGGCGCGGTTGAGGCGTGGCAGACGACCTGCGGGACCTCGGGACCAAGGGGGCGGGGTCCAGCTCGTCCTTCTCCTCCTCGCGGTCCCCGGGAGCCGAGCTCGAGCTCACCCGCGCGAGCTCCGCCTGAAGGGCCGCGATCTAGCCCTCCAGCTCGACCTTCCTCGCCGGACCGGCCGCGGCTGCGGCCTCCTTCTTCGCCCGCGCAGCAAGCTGGCGCAAACGAGCCATCAGCTCGGGATTGTCTCGGGTGTACTCATCCATCCACAATCTTAGTTCACTCACCTCCTGCCGGTCCGCATACTCCAAGTGCTGGCGGGGTGAGCGGTCGTCCGGCCGAACGCTGCGTGTGCGCTGGCGGGACGGCGTGGCGACGGAGATCGAGCGCGCTTGCGACCCGCTTTGTCCCTTGGTCTTTCGACCGCCCCGCCAATCGGGATCCTGGGACACGGCGACGACCGAGGCAACCTTCTCCTGTTGAAAAAGAGAAAACTCAAATGAGGCTCGGAAGGCCCTGGCTGAAGCTGTCCGGACAAAGCTTGAAAGAAGTCCGAATCGAGACTTACCGCCTCGGTCCTAAGTTATGACGTTGTTCGATCTGGCGGCCCTCGATGATTTCCTTGCCTTTAGGGGTGCCGAACATCTCGGACACCCTCACATCCACCAGTCCTGGGCGGAGCTGCATACCACCAAGGGAGAGGTCGTGAGAAGGGGCATCCTCTGCTCGGAAAAGAAGATCGAGGGCGACGACATACCGAGCGTGACTCGGGTGATGTCCTGCCACCCTCGACCTTGAAGAAGGGATGCTCCCTCCTCCTAAGGGGCGATATCCGGTTCTCGACGTAGTCCCGGTAACGCCCCACGGCCACCCAGGCACGTGAGCTCGTTGATCGTCATGAGGATCTTCTCCTCCTCGGGCTCCACGGGCGGTCGGGGGGTCTCGACGGCGCGACCTCTGGCGCCGGAGTAGGAAAGCGTGCCGCCCTCTGCTTTCCTCAAGTAGAACCAAGAGTCGGCCCAACCCGACACCGAGTCCTTGAGCGTGAAGCTCGGGTACTCGTATGGTCGGGTAGGTCGCAGGCGGAAGTAGAGGCAGCCGGCCTGCGAAGGCGTGCCGGTGCGAGAGAGGGTGTAGAAGTGGAAGAAGAGACTGGGAGTGGGCTCGACGCCCACGAACCCTTCGCAGAGATGGGTGAAGATGGCCATAATGAGAATGGAGTTGGGGTGGAGGTGAGCGATCTCGCACTCGCAGGAGGCGAGTACGGCCTCGACGAACTCACTTTCGGGCGTCCGGAGCCCGTTCATGGCGTAGAGCTCGGTGGAGACGATCTCCCCCTCCTCCGGCTGTGGGCTCTCCTCGGCGCCAGGGACTCTCCATGTGCCGGCATCAACGTACCTCGCCTGCTGGAGGATCTCCAGCCTGCGCATGTCGAGCTTGCTGACGCCGAACCTCGCCATGAGGGTGGAAAAGATGGTCAAGGAGAGGGATGAGCGCCGAAGCAGAGGAGTATGAGACGCAGCGATCGCAAAACGGCCAAGTGAGGCTAAGGGTTTTTTTTCTTCGAGTGTTTAAAAGCTCCTCCAGGAAATGGGAAAGCAAAAGGGCTTCCCGCCGTTATGGTCGAAGAAGCCCTAGAGGCACAGAGGGCAGTTGAGGCGTTCGCCATTCAGAAAACGACACGTGGGCACGCAAATCGAAACCGTCCTGCCAGAAAAGACGGTTCCCCAGGAAGGGCAGTTCAGGCTTCCAGGAGAAGGAACCGTTGAGAGGGGCCCACTTCTGTTCGCTCGAAGCGCGACGAGCTGGGGGAACAAGCTCGTTCCCGGAGGAGGTTAATAGCTCGTTGGTCGCGGCAGTTGTCCGCCGCGGCAGAACCGACATGCTCGTAGAACGGTAGGCCCAAGGGGAAGGCCCTCCTTAGACCTCTTCCCACTTGAACCTCGGGGGCTAGCTGTCGGGGGGTCGGGTAATTTCCATAAATTACCTCGGATGCCACCAACGACCAAGCTCGCTCCCGCCCGAGCCACCAGGAGGTCGTTACCCTGGATTGTCTAATCGGAACTTGGAAGGCTACGCGTTCCGCCCAGTTCCGAGCTCGGGCTCGGGTGGGACCGAGAATGCCACGTATTCGGTCGATTCGAGCTCGAGCTCGGTAAGATGTCCGAGCTTCGGTGCCGCCATCGGCCGACCTTACGTGGTCTCGGTCGCGGGAATAACCACCCGAGCGTAACTTCCGCTGGGTCTGTTACGCTTCCGTGGGAGCGTGACGGAAAGATAGGATCCGCCAGTTGCCACGTTTGGACGAGGTCCAAACGTGCGGGTAGTGGGGTCGTGGGGTTCGATCCTTTGTAAGCTATAAAAGGGTCCCCATCGTGAGGGGGACAACAACAGCAACAACAACACACAGACAGACCGATTGTAAGACAAGAGTCATACACTCAGACACTTTGCAAGAGTATACAAGAGCTGGAGTAGGGCTATTATCTCTTCCCTGAGAGGCTCGAACCAGGGTAAGCTAACGTGTCCACGCTCGTTGAGATCTGGTGATCCGTTCCTTGAGTAATCCCTCACGCAAGAAGGGGTCACAGTTGGTCCCTCCACCAACAAGTAAGCTCGGCGGGGGCCTGTTCCCCAATCATCGACAAAGTATAACACGTTTGTTTAAGTGGCATACTAGATGTCGGAGTACGTACCCTCAGAAATACGAAAAAGGCTTCACACACACACACACACACACACACACACACACACACATATATATATATATATATATATATATATTACAATTACTTGGGACATCATAGTGCCTGGACACCATGATTCAAAATAGATAATTTCCCTATTTATTTGGATTCGAATTTTTTTGAAATTTTTAGGATGTTGAGTTTAACTAGTTCAAACAAGTTTAAACTGGAATTCAAACTAGACTATCTTTTTTTTATAATAGTTTGATTGTAGGTATGTGTTGATTATATATATAAATCAGCAAAGTATGTGATCTAAATTCGTTCAAATTTTTGAATTTGAGTATATTTTTTCAGAGGTATGTATTTCATTTGAATTGTTATAGATGGATATATATATATATCCTGAAATTGAAAGTTTTAAAAAATATACTCGAATTTAACTTGAATTCATGCATTTAAAATCATGGTACCTGAACACCATGATGATCCATTACAGTGTCCTATATATATACACACATGAGGAGAGATCGTGAATGAGATGAGAGGTCTTGCCTGAGGCGGGCCGTTCTCGTCGGTCTCAAGGCGGTACTCGTGTATGATCCAGTCGGTCTTGTGCCCGTTGGGCGCCCTCCCCTTGTAGAACACGAGCGTCTTCCTCATGCCGATGAGCCTGCTCTTGTCGCGCACCGCCTTGTCACGCCCCGTCGCCTTCCAGAACCCCGTCATCGTCGCCCTGTTCGTCCGCGTCCCCGTCGGGTACTTCCTGTCCTTGTAGCTGAAGAAGTACCAGTCACTCTGCTCCTCGTACCCAATCCGGCAATGCTCTTCATCACCACACACAAACAAAACAAGCAACAGGCCATGAGCATATATAGCCATTACTTCATTTCTACAGTCTCAAAGAGCTAGCTAAGACCGATAAACTGGTGGCCATTTGCTGCATGCTGCAAACCTTGGAGATCCCATGGATCGATGCGGTAGAGGTCGATGTCGCGGATGACGTCAAGATCAATCTTCTGCGAGGCCACCTTCTTCATGAGGTAGTAGCCGACGAGCTCCTCGTCCGTGGGGTGAAACCTAAAGCCAGGAGGCACACATGACTCCATCGTCACCATATGCTTGCTTGATCACCACCCCGGCCGGCCTGCATCAGATTCAGCAACACCTCAATCTATTCCGAGCAGGCACAACAAGTGGCTGAATCATTTGAAGCTATATGTATATATGCATCATGCAGGCAGGCAGGCCTGCATTTTTTATAAGCTAACTAAAGCTAGGAGAGCTCAGTTGCAGAAGGAGACATTGCTTCACTCCTGGTAGGATGTGAACTATATGCAAGAGTATATGCGCCTGTATGGGTTTCAGTGCTCTTGGCAAAGTTTAATGGAGGCGCCATGCTGGGTTAATTCTTCTTTTCTGGTCTCTAGGTCAGTTAGTACAAAGTACGTTAAAGTCTGAGCGCCAGGCCGGGCCTATAGCCCTATATGCGACAATGCTGCGGGCTGTGAATGATAGTGTCGACTGTGGGATCAGGAGCATATATTGGCTATAGTCAGCAGAGAATCATAGCTGCTAGCCTGCTACAGCGCCATGGACCAGTGTAATATGGGATTATGGATGCAGAAATGTTATTTCTGAATATAATATATATATAAGAAATAGATCGGTGTTTTTCTCAACATATATATTTTGAAGCTGTCTGCAGAAAATTATACATTTTAGTATGTAGAGTTTGCTAGGCGCCGCTGATAAATGTAGAGATTCAGGAAATTTCACTGCAAATTATGGTATTTTCTACATATAACTACAAAACAGAAATCCTTCTGAAAACACCTCTTTGGCAATGATAAAGAGTTTGCTCTTGGCGCAAATTAACCTATGCACCTTCTGGAAATGTGGAATTGTTTACCTGTAGAGAGGTGCTTCTGTGTTTCTTTTTGAAACATGCCTACATGCATGCTTTGACAAGCTTTGAACTCGGAACATCTATATGCTCTAAATAGTCTAATATGAAGTTGAGTTTTGTCCACATACCGATTCATTAATGGAAATCTAAATTAAGCTTGTGGAAAAGATAGGCAATTAATCCTATTCATAATTCAAGCTATTCCGGCTATTTCTTCAGCTAAATTGTGTTGTTTAAAAAATACACAGAAGACCAATGACGTTAGCAGTGCGCCATGCAGAGAACATGCGCTTGCTGTTGGGATGCATGGGAGTGAGAGAGAATAAAAATGGAGATCAATGGCTGATGGGAAAGCCCTTTTTGGATGAATCAGGCTCTCGCTGCCTGCACCGGAGACTGAGGAGCTAGCTCTACAAAGTTAGCAGCTAGGGCACAACTATTTGTTCTTTGCACGCCCTCTGACCACTCTGTCCCTTTGTCTAGGAATTCCATGGCACAACTCTGGACTTTGTGGCCTTTGCCGGATGCATACAAGTGCATAGGAATTCCATGGCACAACTCTGGACTTTGTGGCCTTTGCCGGATGCATAAGTGCATAACTAATTTGTTGTATATCTACTTGCATATGTCTTCCATGCATAACACAGCCCAATACTGCATGCAGTTGTGAGTGCGAGGGAGAGAGTTCGCACTGGAGTACGTTCCTCAACATAGTAAAACATATGGAAAACCAAGTATTTCCTCCAGCTTGCTTCAAAAAGATCTTTCTGATTACACGACCAAGATAAATGTTACCATCACATGTCGTTAAATATGCAAAGATCACTCATGAAATGAGACACTACAACTTTTAGGAGATTAAACTGGTTCAGAAATTTAGGTTTTAGTTCTATATATAGAAAAATACAGCATAGCAATTATATATGTCCTATATAAACACTGTGCTAAGAGTGAAATCCAACAGCTAGAGCCAAAGAGAAATACGAATTGATCCAACTAGTTTGGAATCAATATCAATATTTTCAGTTTGTTTCCATGTTTATCTTTTGGCCTTTTCCTACTTATCAAAAATACAATAGCTAGCATAAGAACATGCATGTTTGGGAGTCACTATATATAGTACAAATAATGTCTGTAAATAAGTGGCAAACAAACATTTTTTAGCAACTTCGAGGGTATTGGGTTGAGTTTAAACTTCTGAGGGTGGTGACAGAAAAAGAGAACCTTAATGTTGGGCTAGCTTGGACTATTTGTCATTCTAGAGGCTGGAGGTACGTTTGTACAACTGAACTGGACTCAGCTTTCCTCGTCCCATGTATAATCCATCCTCTCAAAGGTGTCTATAAGCAAAAAATCTGTAAATTAATAGTTTTACAGAAGCGCTCTTATTAACGTACTACTGCTTGAAAGCTAAATATTTATGATGAAAAGTATAAAATTTTGTATTTTCATATATATATATGCAAACATTGGAAGATATTTTGTCTGTTGCTGTCAGAACATATATTGTTGAGACTTGAGAGATGTATCAATATATGAACATCGAGAAAACCAGACTCCCGTAGTTACATATATGAAAAGGCTCTCGTGGATGTATCCAACCAGTAAGAGATCAACAAAAGAAGTGGAAAGGGAAAAAAAAGACTAATTAGATCGGAGCATGCATGAAGATTAAGCTGTCATCAGTAACTTAAAATCCAAGACATGAAAAGGAACCGATAGAAACGGACCAACATATACAATCTCCCATCACCATGTACCAGAGAATAAGAAAACTCTGATAGATCAATAGACAAATCTATGCATGAACCCCAAACAAATGCAAGAACAGAACAAAAAATATAGATCAGCTGCTAGCGCACTACTCATCATTCACTAAATTGATCGATCTATCAGCCAGAAGTAGTAACTGCAACTCACCTCACATCAAGATCAAATACTCTACACAAACCAGTTTCTTCAGTCAGGCTATCTAGTTCAAGGGATGAGGAGGGACAGAGCAATTGTGTGTGTGTGTGTGTGAGCTTGTATATATTGGTAAGGTCTAGAAGAGGCGATAGAAGCAAAGGAGGTAGAGAAAGGTGGAGGGTATTAAAAAAGGAAGGAGGCTTTCCTTTCCTTCGCGCGTGGGTTGGGGAAATGAAGCCCCTGGCCCCTAGGGAACCCTTTTGGCGATTTTTTTTACTGTAATAGTCTCTTTTACGTTTTTTTCGTTCACAACTTGTCTCTATGTTATAAAAATTTCAAAAAGGACCTATTTTCTTACTATGGAAGACACGACAGGTGATGCATGTTACCTGCCGAAGTCTAGTAGTGCAAAAGGACGTGGTCAGCGCGGAAGCCGACCGGACCCACCAAGTTGCCGCAGCTGGGAGTGCCTCGCACTCGCCCGTGTGCCATGGAGCTGGTGATCCCGCGCTATACCAGACCGCGGCAGGTCTTCAGCAGTGGAGGAGGGGCTATTTTTGGAATTTTTATTATGTAAGGACTATTTTTGAAGAAAAAAAAATAGAGGAGAAGCTACAACAGTAAACACTTACCTTTTGGCCACCTAGCTGATGTCCATTGTCTTCTCTCCGTTTTGTTTGTCCCCTTCCCTCCTCTTCGATCAGTACTAGTCTATAGTCTTCACTGATACGTCTTATTACTGCTGCAAATAAAAATCATGGCCCTTACTCCTTAGGCATGATATGATCATTCTGGAACAAGACTGGTCTGGCTGTAGTCGTGAATAGGGTGTAGGATCATGTGCCGTTGATCAAGAAAACGATAGACTGTATATGAGCTGAACTTTTGTGCAAGAAATCGAAACTCTTATTTCTCTGAAGAAACTTATATGGGAACCCCCTATTTGTTAGCTAGCTAGTGAAATTTTGAGATTTTACAGAAATTGGATGATCGTGCATGCATTTTGCACTGCTCATTTGAAATTTGCAATATACGTTTGCTGCTAATGCTAAGTATGATGCCCACTTATTTATCCTTAAGGCGACAAACATTCCTACTGTCATACAGTGAATCAAATTTGGGATTCCACACATCATTGTAGTTTTCATCGCTTACAATGATGCGATAAAAGTGTATGAATTTGAGAGGTTTAGCTAACGTATATTGTGCACTTCCTTGTATATATGTGCGCTTATAGGTTTCGTTTTGCTAATCGGTATGCATGCGCTGTCATTCTTTTCCAGATAAAATTGTGAGTAGTGCATTTTCAGATTATCATGATGAGATCAAAGCAATGACTGATTAAGTATAACTGGTGTGGTCTTAAGTACTCATGTCAGTACTGTGGTTTGAATTTACTGTATGTGCACGTTAACAACTTTATACACCAAAATCCAACTATAACTACCGGTATAATGAAACAATGTAAAGCAAAGGCAGGAGAGGCAAATAATTTACGTACATGGCATAGTATGATATGATTAAGGATGATTCATGATTACTAGTAGAAATGAAATAACCAATCCAACAAGATCACCACATGTACCTCAGGGATTGGTCAACTTCCTAGGTAAGGCATACTATAAGCATATCTTTTCTTTTTTTTGTCATGCAAAGAAACTTCAAATTAAGTTGTATTAACAATCCTGGTAGCGGGCACTTTTTCTTCTGTAATTCAAAGAAAAACACGTATAAATTGATTTGCTTGTTGTACTTATATTTATGAGTTGAAAATTGCAATAGAACGGAATTCTGAATTTGTTCCTGAATCCTGATATATACAGTGGACTGAAAAGTGATGGAATGCTAATATTTACAACCTGACAGTTGCATGTATATATATATATGTGTGTGTATTCAGAGGTCACCGGACACAGGCCCAACAGTTCACATGTTTGTTTGGCTTGCATCATGAGCTTTTCGCCTTTAAATTGCTGCTCATAACAACTGTTTCCGGCGGTGGAGAGGTCAAACCTGAAAGGCTTGCTCACCAGCTGCTGCTAATCATCGTGTATCCTCGAGACAATCTCACGCGCACTGATCCCGAGGCCTACTTTGGCCGGCCACGCTGGAGGCCGACACTAATTACTTCCCCTCTGATCACTTTCCTACGACACGACCGTAAGGTGACTAATAATCAAGGTGCAATGTCAGAATTCAGAAATGTGCTACTTGGGTTCGTCAACAACTCAATGGGATGGATATATCGGTACTATCAAAGTACCGGTTAGATATACTTCCTCCGTATTTAAGATATTGACACAGTTTTCAAGGTAACACTTTGAGCAGCAATTTTTATAAAAAAATATGTATTTCAAATAAAAATAATTATATATGAACGTATATTTCATGATGAACCTAGTGACATCAATTTCATGTTGTCAATCTAGGTAATGCTTTGTATATTAACGATCAAGCCTAAAAATGTTTGACCAATACAAATTGTAGAACTACTTATACTTTGACACACTTAGTTAGTATTAAACACCTATGCCCTTTTCACCTGTCATTTGAACACTTAATTGGCAGACTGCAGAAGTCATAACAGCATGCCGTGCCCTTTTGCTAAGGATGAAGACGCATGCATGACTTCTTCGTTAGTTAATTCCTAATAAGATCTTGAGTTTTATATATTTAGCTATAAGCATCTGCTGAGTGTGTGATCCGACAATAACAGAATAAAGATTAGGTACTGTACCGCTGAACCGTACAAAGGTAAGGGTTAGATACAAAACATGCACTACTACAGAATCAGCTTCTAGAAGCGGTTCGAAACCACTTCTAGAAGCGGTTTTACAACCGCTTCTAGGCAACCGGTTGTGATACCTCGAAGGGTATCACAAGCGGGTGGTGCGACACCAAGCGGTAAAAGGTAGTAATAATATCGTGGGAACGAGATTCGAACCCACGACCAGCACTCCAACCTCGTGACTCGCCTCATCCATCTAGCCAACCCACCCACGCGTGCTCTCTGATAGAGAGGGCACGCATTCCTTTTATTATTTCTAAAACTGGGCTTCTACAAGCGGTTCGTGACACGAACCCCTTCTGAAGGGGGTCTTTAGAAGCGGTTCGTGTCACGAACCGCTTCTAAAGCCCCACCTTTAGAAGGGGTTCGTGACACGAACCCCTTCTAAAGCTCTTTACAAGCGGTTGGTGTCCCCAACCGCTTGTAAAGAGCTTTAGAAGGGGTTCGTCACGAACCCCTTCTAAAGGTGGGGCTTTAGAAGGGGTTCGTGCCACAAACCGCTTCTAGAGATCTCCTCCGGCCTGTTGCCATAAACCGCTTCTGTTGTGAGCATTATAACCGGTTCGCACCAAACCGTTGCTAATAGGCCGCTTGTGATACCCGGTTTTGTAGTAGTGATGAGATGGCCACGTAGCCATTAGTCAATGTGGAGATATCTCCAAAACCGAACCTGCAGCTCTGATCGGCTTTTGCACTCTCAGTTTCAGGCCCACAATTCCGTCTACACTCAAAGAAGGGTATAATGCAGATGTTGCCATGGTAGTGATCACCATAAAATCGAATGCCCTGTACTCGATGAGGAGAAAGGAATTGGGTCCAGCTTTGATGCAGCCAGCCAAATACATCGACCCATGTCGTGAAGTCCTGTTTGCACCAAAATTCGGCATGTATTGAAATCGGTCTGAAAATAGAAGTATCCGTACAGAAAAGAATCGGTAAACGACTCGGAAAAGGAATCCGTTTCTATAAAAGGAAAGGAAATCGGATAAGAGGCCGATACGGGAAAACACACCGTATCCATATGCGACTCGGATCGGCCAGGCGTGTTATAAAAGGGGTGGACGCTAAGCAAAGGGGAATCAATCAATTCCAACAACACACACATCTACTTTTTACAAGCTTTTCTTTTACATTGTTTTAGCTTCATAGATCTCTCTGCAAGTCGACGGAATCAACATAGTTGCGCATCGCCGATTGTTGATTTTTGCCGATTTCACCCAGGTTTGATCTGCTTCGTTTTGTTGCGCATCGCCTTCCCGAAGCCGATTTTACCTTGTGTCCGGATCAACTGTAACCAGTTGATCTAGTTATCTCCTAATCGGTTCTTGCCGACTAGCGAAAAGCCGATAGATCCTTGTTTATCGGCTTCGATCAAATTACAAATTCTACCTTGTCGATTTCAGGTCAAATCGACTGGCACGCTCTGCAAACCCGGTGTTTGTCTTGTGTGTTCGAGGCCTAAAACCCCTTTCACGTTTTTGGCGCGAACATATTTTAACTGCGCCCGGTGGGACCGCAAAAAGAATGTCGTCAACCGACAAACCCGCAGTCACCGCCGATATCAACACCGATGCCATAATCGCGCCCCAGATGGCCGATTTAACCCCTGAGCAACGGAAAGAACTCGAAGATCGAAAGGCAGCTCACGGAGGAAATGATGCTACGATGCTTCGAGAAAACACGCCGTGGCGTTACTCAAAAGATTGCACTCCCAAGCATCAATCCTATCGAGATTCAACATCTGAATCGGTAAGCCGATACGCACCCGCTCAAGCTGATTTATCAAGTATGATCGAGCAATCCGTCCATCACGCATTGATTAACCAATCATCGGCTCTAGTGTCTACTTTAAAGCCGATGATAGAAAATAGTGTGAAAACGATTGCTCAAGAATTAGCTGCGTCTGGAAGCCTGCTAGATCCACCACAAACCATCCCTACGTACCCAGTATATTCCATAGCACCCAACACCAACACAGTAAACGTGTCGGCTCAAGCACCTATCATGATGCCGGCTCAACCTACTGTTTTGAAACCGAGCATACAGAGAGATGGGTTCACACACTACCATGGGCACACGGATGGGGCCAAGATGGGTGCATCAAATCAATCAAGTGCGCCCTCCAATAACATCGGGTTATCGGCTTATCAGCCGATCGAAATGGGACAGGTTCCACAGTCACGAGGGGCCACAACCATGAAACAAGCACCATATAGGGGGGTGCCATACGTCGAACCTTTCGCGCCCATACCCGATGCATTAGGTTTTAATCGCAATTACGACGCAGCACCAAGACCTCCTGAGGTGCGAGTTGGACAAAGGCCCGAGTTTGCACTCGGGGGGCAGGGCGCAAACAATGAGAATTGGCCGTGTCCGGCTGCACCACAAGCCGACAATGTTAATTGGGCGGAACAAATTGCCAATGTTTTGAGAGAACAGTTCGGTTTACAACCCAGAGGGAGAGTGATCGGCTACAGGAAGCCGTACCCCGATTACATAGACCGAATGCCGTACCCCCACAACTTTAGGGTACCAGACTTTGCTAAATTCTCAGGGGATGATTCTATTACCACAATTGAGCATATCGGACGGTTCATGGCTCAATGTGGGGAGGCGGCACAGTCCGATGGTTTAAAAATTAGGTTGTTTCCTTTATCACTATCTGGCACTGCATTCACTTGGTTCACAAATCTACCACCTAATTCAGTTCATGTATGGAACGATTTAGAAAGCCGATTCCATGAGTACTTCTTTTAGGAACTATGGAGCTTAGGATTTACGATCTTAGTTCATCCGGAATCTGGCGAATCGGTCTCTGATTATATCAAAAGATTTCGGGGCGTACGGAATAGGTGCTACAGTGTAACATTACCCGACGACCAATTGGCCGACCTAGCGTTCCAAGGGTTAATCCCTCCATTAAAAGAAAAGTTGTCAGGCCAGGAGTTCCCCGACTTGGGCCACCTACTCCATCGCGTATCGGCACATGAAAGCCGGTATGCAAAGAGCAAAGGGTTTAAAGATAGGTTTAGGACAAACGGCAATGAAAAGGCCAAAGTAAACATGGTAGATTACGATTAGGCGACACCTCGACGACGAAGAAGTGAACATAGCCGAGTGGGCCAAAGGTTCCAAAACCACTCGTATGCTCTGCTTAGGCCGACAAAGAATAAAGCGGAAGTCAAGTACTCGTATGATGTGTCGAAGTGTGACAAGATATTTGATTTATTACTACAAGAAAAACTCATAAGGTTACCAGAAGGGCATATCATACCATCGGCCGAAGAAATTAGAAAGCGAAGGTATTGCAAATGGCATCATTCGTTCTCTCATAACACTAACGATTGCAATATTTTTCGACAACAGATCCAATCGGCCATCGCCGATGGCAGGTTCTGATTTGCGAGAAGAATCGGCTATGCAGATAGATATGGGCCCTTTTCAGGTCAACATGGTTCAATGTTCACGAAAGAAAAGAGGCTGCGGAAGAGGATAAGCCGACTAAGAGAATTATATCACGAGGCGAGACAAGCTGCAGATCAATGTAGGTTATATACAAATAGAAGCCGATAAAAATGTAGAAAACTCAATAACGGTGATACCAAGAGGGGAATTAGAGGCTCGGTAGATGGTATCAGTGAGAAGGCTCCAAGAAGAGCCGATTTCAAACCAAAGCCGACCTTCTCACAACTCCTGGGGGAAATATGAAAGGATAAGTCGAAGGTATAGCCCTCAACACCACCAGGGTTTTCATCGATCAGGGCAAAGGAGGGACGAACGTCGGCCAGATGTGCCACATCGGCCGATTCTGAAGAAGAGAAACATCGGCAATGTCCTTTTGGCGCTTTCTTTGGGAGAGAGGGATGACCTTACCAACAGTTGTATCTTGTCCTATGCAACACTCGTCTACATGTCGGCCAAACCAATCTGTAAAAGACAGGTTGTCCAGACCGACACACGATCGTCCAGAGGTAAGGGGCAGAAGGCCGATCTATGAAAGGTTGTCAACATCAGAACAAGGCGAATCCTCCCAAAATCAGGAATTATCGGCTAACGCAAGAAGGGTGGAATCTGACAATAAATGAGCAATTTAGCTGGAAAGATAAGAAAGCCGATAGAACCCAAACCTAGATGGTGCCCTTCGGGTCTCAGCAAGTCGCAACGCAGAAGGCTTCAGCGATTAAAAACACAAGAAGAAAGGGAAGCCGAAAAGGAGAGTGAGAGGGATCGGACGTTTAATAAGTTAAGACCGTCTGGAATTTTGAAAAAGGAGTGGAGAAAGAAGGAAGCAGATCGATAGTGATTCAGATCAATCGGTTCAATCCAGTTCTCGATGATCCGAGATGACACGCCACCAATGGATATAAACATGGTATTCACTTTACCTCGCCGAGTTCGAGAATCGAAGAATCGGTGAAGAAGTGTTCGCCCAATTGTGCCTCGGAGCACCAGTGACGTGTGTTTGAAAAACCACAAGACATGCATCGGCATCTGAAACCATTGTATCTAAAAGGATACATTAATGGCCGACCAATATCCCGTATGTTGGTCGATGGCGGGGCAACGGTCAATCTGATGCCGTTAAGTACTTTCAGAAAGTTGGGAAAAGCCGACGAAGACTTAATCAAGACCAACATGGTGCTAAATGACTTCACCGAGACCCAAGCGAGGCTAAAGGCGTAATGGTGTCGAATCGGCGATCGGTAATAAAACTTTGCCGACTGCGTTTTTTGTGATTGAAGCTAAAGGCAATTACAGCGTACTCCTTGGGCGGGACTGGATCCATGCTAACTGTTGTATACCATCAACTATGCACCAGAAACTGGTGCAGTGGAATGATGATACAGTAGAAGTCGTACCAGCCGACACATCGGCTCATATCGCCATGGCTAGCCCTGACACCAATTGGCCACACGAAGAGGCTGAATGCATATCAGGAAAAGCCTTGGACAATTGCGATTTTATCTGTATTGAGAAATCAGGATTCAAGCCGATCAGCGTTAAACCCAATACGTTTGATCGGACAGACGAAGTGATAAGAAGATGGAGCGCAAGACAATAGCAAAACTGCAGGAAAAAGCAAGGAGCTATCGGCAGGAAGAATACGAAGAAGCTGTTGAAGATTTTGAAGAAGAAAGAAAGGGGTTAGGATTTACTTCTGCCGATTTGCTTGAAGAGATCGATATTGGGGAAGAGGATAGCAAAAGACCAACGTTTGTAAGTGCTAAATTAGAACCCAGTTATAAAGCAAAGTTGGTCGAAATACTCAAGGAATATAAGGATTGCTTTGCGTGGGAGTATTATGAAATGCCAGGTTTAAGCCGGCTGACTAGTTGAACATCGGTGCCTATAAAACCTGGCTATCGGCCGTTCAAACGATGCCGAGGCGGTTTAACCCTACGTTGTATGACGCTATAAAGGAAGAAGTAGGACGATTGCTAGAGGCGAAATTTATCCGGCCTTGCCGATACGCTGAGTGGGTCTCAAACATCGTCCCTGTGAAGAAGAAAAACGGCAAACTTAGGGTATGTGTCGATTTTAGAGATTTAAACAAAGCTACGCCAAAGAGCAGTACCGATGCCCATAGCCGATATGCTTATCGATGCTGCATCACGGGAATAAAATCATAAGTTTTTTGGACGGAACGCGGATACAATCAGATATTCATGGCCGAAGCCGATATACCCAAAACGGCTTTCAGATGCCCGGGGGCTTTAGGGCTATATGAATGGAAAGTTATGACCTTCGGTTTAAAAAATGCCGGTGCTACTTATCAACGTGCTATGAACCATATTTTCCATGATTTGATCGGCAATCTGCGTGAAATATACATTGACGACGTAGTGGTAAAATCCAAAGAAGATCGGCAACATTTAGCCGATCTGGAAAAGATGTTCGAAAGCACAAGGTTGCATGGGTTAAAAATGAACCCCCTCAAATGTGCTTTCGGGGTGTCGGCTGGGCAATTTCTTGGGTTTACGGTACATGAAGGAGGAATTGAAGTAAACAAAGCCAAGGTAAAAGCCATAGCCGATACTAAACCGCCGGCAAGTAAAAAGGAGTTGCAGATATTGATTGGAAAAATCAACTACTTGCGACGTTTCATCTCAAACTTGTCAGGGCGTATTCGTGCTTTCACACCGCTGCTAAAAATTAAAGACAACCTAGAGTTCAAATGGGGAGCCGATCAGCAAAAAGCCTTCGACGACATAAAAGGATATCTGATGAGTCCACCAGTATTGACCGCACCAAAACACGGTATACCTTTTAGACTATATATATCGGCTGAAGGTGATTCGATTGGGGCAGTTTTAACACAAGAAGCCGATAGGAAGGAACGAGCAATATTCTACTTAAGCCGACGTCTTCTAGATGCGTAAAACCAGGTATCCCCTAGTAGAAAAATTATGCTTATCATTGTATTTTGCTTGCACCAAGTTAAGACATTATATGCTGGCTTCCAAGTGCGTCATAATATGCAAAACCGATATAGTAAAATACATATTATCGGCGCCAATTCTACGAGGTCGGCTTGGTAAATGGGCATACGCCCTAACGAGTTTGAGTTATCCTATGAATCGGCTAAATCTGTGAAAGGACAAGTCGTGGCCGATTTTATCACAGGAGTGAAACATTAGTAGGAACAACTAGTGTAACTCCTTGGCACTGTATTTTGATGGGTCTGCATTTGCCAAGAAGGCGAAGGCATCGGTGTGGTATTAGTTTCACCTAGAAAGCGAGTATGACTTCATATATCGGCTAAATAGCCGATGTTCAAATAATCAAGCGAATCTGAAGCATTACTAAGGGTCTACAAGCTGTTAGATAGCATCGGAGTGAGAGACGTCGAAGCTTTTGGAGATTCAATGTTAATTGTACAAAGCAAGTCGAGGAGAATACCGATGCAATGATGATGCACTAACCCGATTTGCATCAATGCCTCCGGATCATCGAGATGTTCACTACATTTTCCATAAAACATATCCCCGAGAGAAGCTAATGATAAAGCAAACCGATTGGCACAAAGTGCATCAGGGTACAAGATTGAAAGCCGACAGGACCAATCGAGCTAAACGTTTGGCCGATTTTATGTGTCCACCTGTCGATTGGAGAACAGAGATAAGGGATTATTTGTCGATCCAACTAAGCCGAGCCGAGCAAAGGTCGAGCGCAAAGCGCTCAAATATGTTCTACTAGAAGACGTATTGTACTTTCGGACTATGGAAGGTTTGTTATTAAGATGTCTGGAACCGAGGAAGCCAAAGTGGCAATGGGTGAAGTTCATGAAGGCATTTGTGGGTCACATCAATCGGCTCGTAAGATGAAATGGATGCGAGACGAGCAGGATATTTTTGGCCGACGATGTTAGAAGATTGCTTCAAATATTATAGAGGATGCCAAACGTGTCAAAAGTTTGGTAACATACAGTCAGCACCAGCATCGGCTTTACATCCGATCGTCAAGCCATGGCCATTTAGAGGATGGGGTATAGACATAATCGGCCAGATATTTCCGTCATCCAAAGAAAGGACATAAATTCATCCTTGCGACCACGGATTATTTTTCAAAATGGGTTGAGGCTGTGCCACTCAAGAAGGTTACTAGTAAAGAACTAATCGACTTTGTAAATGAACACATCGTCCATCGGTTTGGGATTCCACAGACAATCACTCCTGATCAGGGTACTGTGTTCATGTCCAACGAGTTCAAAGGGTTTGCGTAAAGTCTTGGGATAAAATTACTCAATTCTTCCCCTTACTATGCTCGTGCCAGCGGACAGGCCGAATCATCGAACAAAACATTGATAAAGCTGATAAAAAGAAAAATTGAGGAAGAGCCAAGGAGATGGCATTCAATGCTATCGGAGGCTTTATGGGCTTATCGGCTATCTCATCACGGAACAACTAAATTGTCACCCTATCAGTTGGTATACGGACAAGAAGCCGTTTTGCCCGTTGAAATCAACATCGGCTCAATAAGGCTACACGAGCAAGATAAGGTGTCAGCCGATGAATTCAAACAGGCGATGCTGGACAATCTAGATGATTTGGCTGAACTAAGGCTAATCACGCTAGATCGGCTTAAAAAGAACAAAGAGATGGTTGCCAGGTCGTACAATAAAAAAGTGATTGTTAAATCATTCAATCAAGCCGATTTAGTATGGAAAACCGTGTTGCCGATTGGGTCTAGGGATAATCGATTCGGCAAATGGTCTCCGACATGGGAAGGACCTTATAAGATCAATCGGCCGGTTGACGGAAATTCATATATACTGGAATCGTTAGAAGGGTTCATTCTACCTAAAGCGATCAATGGAAAGTATCTGAAGGCATATCACCCAAGCATATGGGTCGGGTCCTAACTATAGAGGTGAAGGCATCAGGATCAATGACAAGCACATGCATATAAAATTGGTCATACAATAGGCCAGTCGGTTTGAAACATCCATCCACCGATTAAATGTTTACAAAAATCGGATGCACAGCCGATCAAGCAAGAGTTCAAAAGGCATCTCAAGTTTAAAGCAATATTACAGAGGTTGGCCACATCTGATCAGTAAAAACTAGTGAAGTCCCGACCCGGCAAATGGGCTCCCAAAGCCGATAGTGCCGCCGCTCTTCCGATGGTAGTTTGAACGCCGTCTATCAATTGTTGATCGGCCATTGCATCACCTGGGATCGAGACTATCTTGACCGATTGGCTCTTAACTTTGGCAAAGACTTCGCCCGATTCTTTGCCTCTGAGACGCTAGTGAAGATGTCGCATCTGCAATGCCGATTCGGCAATCGGCAAGTTCTCTTGTAACCAAGGCCGCTTGTTCTTCAAGTTTTTCTTGGATGACTCCGGCTCTGGGCCTTAGCTTTGGCCGATTTCACATAGCAGCACCCTGGTCAAAAGCACTCTTTCGAGATTTAGCATCTGCTATAAGGTTGTCCAGAATCTCTTGGTCGGCTCGCTGGGCCTTCCTCTGTTCAATTCTTGCTTTGGCCAATTCTACGTCTAGCCGACGATCATCCAGATGGCACACTTCTAGCAAAGCATTCATGGCTGCAGGGGGAAGGTCGGCTTGCATGGCCGCCATAGCGTTCCTCAAGGGCTGAGTGTTGGCGGAAGAGCTGCCTCTGGTCGCATCACTTCATCCAAGAGACGATTGAGTCGCTCCTGCATACCCGGCTCGGTAACGGCCGATCTTTGGCGCGCAGGCTGCTATTATGCGCTGGATGTCTACTGGGTAGTCATCGGTGGCTAGCACTTCCGGATCGTCGAGCTCGTCCAGAGTGAAGCCCAGCAAATCGGCCAGATCAGTTGATGGCGCTTTGGGGTCAGGATCGGAGATCTCGATAGTCTGTTGCGGTATGGCCGGCGGCAATGGAGAGGATGGAGGGATAGCCGATGTAGCACCTTGGAGATCGGCTATAACTCCCGCCACTTGCACTGACGGAGATTGCTAGGGATTCAAGAGAATAAAATCAGCAATATGAAAAATGATAGAGCAAAGAATAAAGAATAAAACTTACATCGATGGTGAGTGCTCAGGAGAGCCATCGGGTTGTCGCCACAGTGCAGGCGGCGCTGGCCGACTTCTTCCTCCTCTGCAGTTGTTTTTGAGTTAGCAATTGTCAAAGCAAGGGGCATATTAGCCGATATGCAAAAGACTTACTTGGAGCATTTGGCGAGCTAAGTCCGTTAAAGATGGAGCTTGAATGTCTAAATTCCCTGAAGTATACCCCGTAGTGCCGACAGATTGACCTGGACGTCGTTGTCGGCCACTGCTCGCAGAAGCATGGGGATCGGTTGTTTGCTCACCAGCGCCCGTACCAACCTGAAAAGGCGGAGGCATTTTAGTAAAAGTTGATAACCAATGTAAAAACAGGCGAATACAAGATGCTGGTACCTCTACGGCCATTGAAGAATCGCTATAATCCGAACTCGTCTTTGGAACCGAGATACTACCGTCGGCTCATGAAAGTCGGGAAGAAATAAGTGGATTATAGCCGACGAGTCCTGTCCATGAGTACTTCCGATATTACGGTCCACCATGCTGCGAAAGCGGTGACCGACGGGAATTAAGAACAAAATGTGGTGTTGATAGGATTTGCAATCCATCGGCTACTTCAAGAATAACCTCGCGACAGCGCTGTTGGTTACAGAGCTCGGGGCTCGACACAAGATAGCAAAGGGAAGGATGGAATGGTTTGCCCAAAGCCTAATTGACGGCGTAAACCGAAGGGTGGTAGAACTCGTAAGATGGCTGAAATGTCGATTCGCGGGTATTCAAGCCGACATGAAGGATGCAAGGGGTAAGGATGATTTTGTACAAATCTAAAGTAGATGGGGCATCGAGGAACTATCGTAATCAAGGTGAAGGAATGTTGGGTATGGACAATCGGCTACATCGGTATATCGGAAAAAGTCTTGTTGGCGAAGGAAGTCCTATCTAGGGAAAGGAAGAAATCGAGGTATTTGTGCAAGCCGATCGAGTCCATTTTTAACTCTCCACCAAGACATGATAAACCTCTCGCCATAGGATCGGCTAGCTCTATCTTGTGGAACAACATGCTCTGGGTAGTCCTCCCGAGGAAAGTTGAGCTCCCAGAGGGTTCGGATAAAATAGATCAATTTGAACATACAATGGAGCCATGTTTGAACAAACCACGAGGACCTCCTATATTGCCAACGACATGTTTGGCAAAACCGTAAAAGAGTCGGCTCTGAATCACATACATCATTTGAAATACCGCCCCTAGGAACATCTTTCCAAGGGAAAGCCGATGACCCTCCAGCAGACGTTACGCCACTAAGCGAAAGGTTTGGGTAGGGCCGAGGAAGCACCACGAGAAAGATATCGGTCTAACCAAAGATTGAGAAAAGCGACATGCTCTTCAGCCGATACTGGACCAGTAACCCTATTGTTATTTTGGATGTATTTATGCCACCCTTCGCCTTTTTTGCGGATTAATTTGAAAGAAGGTTTTCCGCTGAAAGCCGATAACTGGTCCCCGTCTGGCCTAAGGCAGCATAGTTGGGCCACATCTAGCAGAGTAGGGCCGATTGGGCCAGACGGGAATAAAAAAGCGTTGAAAGAATCCGACCAAAAATAACATGCCGCAACTACCAAGGGTTCATTGGCTTCAGGGTCGGCTAGACTCAAAGATAGAGACTCGGCTATACCCATCCTCTCCCATTCCACCCTCTTTTGAGCCGATACCCTAATGAACCAAGATCTCCATCCTTTCAGGTTAGTGGGCCATGCCCTAAAGCTTTTTCCCCATTCAGAAATATTATATCCAGCGGCCGATAAGGGGAGTCTAGGGATCTCGGTATTGATAACTGTGTCTGCCGACATACTACCTATCGGTCCTAAGTAGAATTGATTTGAACTTTGAGGAATCGGAATGAATACCTGTGAGGGGTCCATGTCAGCCGATTTTGAAAGAACAAGGAGAAAAGATGACAAGAGCCGATGGTGCACGATCCGAGAGCTTGAAAGCGTGAAAATGACCGTGGGGACCCCATATTTATCTGCGATGAAAGAAGGCGAGCCAAGGGAACGATTGCTGCATTAAAAACGCACCGAGATTATTACGGCGCGATTAATGGGGTAGTTCGAGAAAAGATTCTTACATGCAGCCGATACAAGTGAAAAAGCCGATATATTCTTTTTGAAAGATAACAAATTATCTTCCAAAAACAGGGGGGCATATGTTTGCACCAAAATTCGGCATGTATTGAAATCGGTCTGAAAATAGAAGTATCCGTACAGAAAAGAATCGGTAAACGACTCGGAAAAGGAATCTGCTTTCTATAAAAGGAAAGGAAATCGGATAAGAGGCCGATACGGGAAAACACACCGTATCCATATGCGACTCGGATCGGCCAGGCGTGTTATAAAAGGGGTGGACGCTAAGCAAAGGGGAATCAATCAATTCCAACAACACACACATCTACTTTTTACAAGCTTTTCTTTTACATTGTTTTAGCTTCATAGATCTCTCTGCAAGTCGACGGAATCAACATAGTTGCGCATCGCCGATTGTTGATTTTTGCCGATTTCACCCAGGTTTGATCTGCTTCGTTTTGTTGCGCATCGCCTTCCCGAAGCCGATTTTACCTTGTATCCGGATCAATTGTAACCGGTTGATCTAGTTATTTCCTAATCGGTTCTTGCCGACTAGTGAAAAGCCGATAGATCCTTGTTTATCGGCTTCAATCAAATTACAAATTCTACCTTGTCGATTTCAGGTCAAATCGACTGGCACGCTCTGCAAACCCGGTGTTTGTCTTGTGTGTTCGAGGCCTAAAACCCCTTTCACGTTTTTGGCGCGAACAAGTCCACTAGCTGCTTTGCCATTAGCAACCTCATGTGCAGGCCCGTGCGAGAGGGCGTGCAGCCTGTTCGGTGGAACAGGGCCCCCAAATCCCAGGGGCCCACCAAAATTTTAACCTGCAGGCTGCAGTAGTGCAGCCCAACCACGCTGCGATAGTGCGATGGCTCACGCCCAGTCTCCCAGACGCCGGTCCGTAATTCTTCACGCCTCACGCGCCTGTTCGAGTCCCCCGATCGCTCACGCCTCATGCGCCTACCGCCGTAAATCTTCTAGCTGTCATCTCGCCGCCTTACCCTCATCCGGTCAATCGGTCATCACAACGCCATAACGGCAATACGGCATCAGTCATCACCGGACGTCTCTGGCTGATCGGTGATCGCTGAGACGCTGACCGGCAGCCACTGAACGGCAATACGGCATCAGTCATCATTGGTAATCTTTTTTCTTGAACTTGATTCATAATAGTCTTCTTTAATGATTATTTGCCAACTTTGTTAATTACTTGATTAAATAATTTTGTTCTATTTATACATGTGCGCAGTGCGCCAATTGGTTTAGACGTGTACAGTGTACTATTCCAAGATCCAACTATCAACCTCATGTCTTCTGCGAATCGATCTAGAATATATGATTCTGGTTCCAAAAAACGTAAGAAAAGGCAAAGAATAGAGGATTTAACTCAGTCTCAGAAAGGAGCTATGGATAGGTTTATTATAAAAGAATCACAAATATCCCCTGGTAATCAGTCATTGGATCAAGGCCCTGCACTTGATAATAATGCGGACAATGGTCCTAGAGATGGTCAGATAGAGACAGAGAATAATGTTGAGGTTGCGCTTGATAATAATGATGATAGTATTCCTGTAGATGGTCAGATGGATACCGAAAATAATGTTGAGGTTGAGGATATTAACATCGATGCTGCTAGTATTGATGTTAACTTGAATAATTCACCTGTTGCGGATGCTAGTGATTCTTTTCAGCCTGATATATTTGATCCAAGATATTGGGATTCCCTTGATTCTAAGCAGATTGATATTTTAGCACAAAAGGGCCCTATAAGAGACTTATCAATTCAGAAAGGTCCTAGGGATAAATATTCTAGAAGGTTTTCTGCACTATTTTATAATAGAATTCTACCAAATGGGGAGCATTGTGATAGAGACTGGCTTGTCTATTCTAAGGAACTTGATAAAGTCTTTTGCTTTGGTTGTAAATTGTTTACAAAAGGGCATCGAAAAGGTCAGTTGGCAAATGAGGGGTATAATGATTGGATACATCTTGGCACTAGACTTAAAGAGCATGAGACAAGTGCTGACCATGTTTTGAATATGACCACTTGGTATGAGTTGCGTAATAGATTCCAAACGGATCAAACTATTGATAAAACTGCTCAACGACAACTTGAGAAAGAAAAAGACCACTGGAGAAAAGTTTTGTTCAGGATTGTTTGCATTGTAAAGTTTCTTGCCAAGCATAATCTAGCCTTTCGTGGTACTAATAGTAAACTGTATGATGATAGCAATGGAAATTTCTTGGGTTTGGTAGAGATGTTGGCTGAATTTGACCCAGTTATTCAGGAGCATGTTCGTCGTATTACAAATGAAGAAACTCAAGCTCATTATCTTGATAATAAGATTCAGAATGAGTTGATACACTTACTTGCTTCTGCTATTAAGTCTCAAATTGTTAAGAAGAAAATAAAGAAGGCAAAGTATTTTTCTATCATACTTGATTGTACCCCTGATGCAAGCCACCAAGAACAAATGTCTTTAATTATAAGATATGTGGATTCATCTTCGAGTCATGTTACTATTGAAGAATCCTTTCTTGGATTTTTAGATGTCAATGATACGACTGGGCAAGGTCTTTTTGATGTGCTACAGAATGAGCTAAATAGTCTTGATCTTGATATAGATGATGTGAGAGGACAAGGCTATGATAATGGATCAAATATGAAAGGAAGCAAAAAAGGGGTTCAAAAGAAACTTTTGGATTTAAATCCTAGAGCTTTCTATTCTGCTTGTAGTTGCCATAGCCTTAATTTAACACTTTGTGATATGGCCAAGACATGTGGAAAAGCTAAAGACTTCTTTGGAATCATCCAACGCATATATACAATATTTTCTAATTCCACTAAGAAATGGCAGATTCTAAAAGATAACATAGGATTGACTCTCAAGTCAGTGTCAGCTACACGTTGGGAGAGTCGTGTTGAAAGTGTGAAAGCTATCAGATTTCAGTGTGCGGATATTCGGGAGGCTCTACTTCAGGTGCCCAATACTTTCATATTTTTCCAATATTGTAATTTCTTTGGCTATCTCCAATTATAACACATGTTTTTTTTTAATTTCAGGTAGCGGATGCTGATAACGATGCAAAAACAAGCAGTGAGGCTAAAGGTTTGGCAAACAATGAACTTGGAGAGTTTGAATTTATAATGGCAATAGTCATTTGGTATGAGGTATTGTATGCTGTTAATTCAGTAAGCAAACATTTGCAAGCAAAAGATATGCTTATCGATGTTGCCATTAAGAAAGTGCAAGGGCTGATTTCTTTCTTCAAGGACTATAGGGAAATTGGTTTCTTAGAAGCATTGAAGATAGCCAAAGGTATTGCACTTGAGATGGATATTGGTACATCATTTCGTAAAAGACGAGAAATTAAAAGAAAGAGACATTTTGATGAGAACCTCGATGACACAAATGTTGTCACACAGTCTGCAGAGGAATCATTTAGAATCAGCTATTTTATACCTATTGTTGATCAAGCAATTTCCTCACTTACAAGGAGATTTGAACAATATCGGGGTTACGGAAGATTTTTGGATTCTTATTTACTTGAAATATTACAGTCATTGGATAATGAGAGCACGAAGTCTTCTTGTGATAATCTAGAGGCTTCGCTTAAAAAAGATGGACAGTCTGATATTGATGCCAATGAATTGTACATGGAGTTGAAGCTCCTTCAAAATTTCATTCCAAATGAAAAGATGGGGCCTGTGGAAATTCTCAAGTTTCTAAAGCGGCATGATTCTTTTCCTAATGCAAGTATTTCATATAGAGTTACATTGACCATTCCAAAGGTTTGTTGCATCAGCGGAACGAAGCTTTTCTAAACTGAAGCTATTAAAGTCCTATTTGCGTTCTACAATGACACAACAGAGGCTCACTGATTTGGCCACAATAGCACTTGAGAGTGGATTGTTAGAGAAAATTGAATATGAGCATATCATTGAAGAATTCATTTCAAGGAACACTAAAAGAATGAAGTTGTTCAAGTAAAACTTATGCAACAAGAGTTGAATAGGTATGTTTCCTGATATATTCTATTGGTCTATGATATATTACAACTTTTGTATTATTGTAGTTCTAATTTTTTAGTAAGAGAGGCCTCATTCTAGAGTTTAGTACAGGGCCCCTTATTTTGTCAGCACGGCCCTGCTCATGTGCATGCATGCAAAGCTTTGATGCAGTGGCGACTACTGACCACTCGAAAGGGCGTGCCATGGATTAATCCGGCATAGAGAAAATATCTATACTGCGTCGTCGTCGTCGTCGTCGTCCCAGGAGGAGTACAAAAACGTTGCGCCGATCCAAAGTGGGGCGGCGAGGGATGGACGGCGACGGCTCGCCCATGCATGTCCGGCCAGCCGGCACGGTCGTCGCCGCAGAACCGGGCAACGTACCCACTCGCGCGCGCGTTCCCGAGCCGGCTGGGCGGCGTCCTTTCGATCGAGCGTCCGGCGTACGTATGCAAGGGCCCCGCCCACCACCGGCGCGTCGTGTCGTACTACCCGGCGCACGACGGTGCGTTTGGCGGCCACAGCCACAGGTTAATATGCCGACCACCACCCGAGGTAACTTAGCTTATGTCCGTGGATACATACATATTGGTTTTTAACCGGGTTAAGGCAAGCAAGCAAGGTAATTTAGCCCTTTTCGATCGATCTCTTTATTCCCTGACAATGGAAGCCTTTTTCTGCTTTGTTTGGTGCAGAAAGGTGTGTGCGCTAACCTACGGAAGATCCTTAGCGTAAGCGGCAAAAAGGCTAGGAACCTCGCCTCCTTGGTGTACCAGCGGTGGAAGTAAAATTGTTTAATAGGGTTATATATTTCACACATATGTACAACTCTATAATCTTATATAATAATTTTGTAATATCATAAATCAAAAATATATATTCGAAATTTGTTCAAAGTACAGTCCAAATAATTCTAAAGTCTTACAAATCTCAAACTATCAAAATCAAAACCAATTTAATTATTAAATTTGGACAATAATTGAAAAGGTACTTTTTTTGATATTTTTCAAAATTTTTGGATGCCAGAATATACCCGGTGCCTCCCAGATCTGTCCCTAAGTTTGGTACTAGGACTATTCTACTACATACACATGACAGTAACGGTGTGCTCACCTTTTTCCAGATAAAAAGTAGTAGCTTTAGCATACTATTATTGTACGATTATGCGCTTAAGTGATATTACTACAACACTATAACAGGGTGTAGAATGCTACTCAAGAAAAACGGGTAGATTACTCTAGCATAAATTTAAAAAAATTTACCGCGTAACTAAGGAACCATTGCAATTATAGATAATTGAATTACCACTAAACGTGCAGATACGTAGCGGAAATAGGGTCGATGTAGGGCGCTGGTGCGGTTGTAGTTGTATTAGACTCGCGTCTCCTCCAACAGCTCCTCGTGAATGTCACATGTTGTGGATTGTTCTAGCGTTAAAACTTCGCAGCAACACCTCCAAGGTATCCACACGTACGAGGTAAGAACATCACGCGCTGGAGTGCTAGTGTCGGCTGCACAGTTTTGGGCGAAAGATGAGTGGCAACTAGACTTTTGGGAATTCTGAATTCCTATTGTCTCT
Source organism: Rhipidocladum racemiflorum (assembly GCA_036346355.1). Lineage (NCBI taxonomy): Eukaryota > Viridiplantae > Streptophyta > Magnoliopsida > Poales > Poaceae > Rhipidocladum > Rhipidocladum racemiflorum. Next base: position 55,346,254 of record CM070588.1, on the reverse strand, counting down.
CTTCACCCAAAAGCTAGCACCCTCTCTCTTTATATAGGTGTCCCACAATGGGTCTCTACATTAGAGGCCAATCAGAATTCGGATCACCATCCGAATTAAGTCTCAATCTTTTAAGTGTGCGACCCTATAGGTTCACGTATACTTGAATATGGCTCGAGTACTCTTACTCGATCATTAATCGGTAACGGTCTTTAGTAGGATGTGCTGCCTCCCGAGTTATGTAAAGATCACATCGGATGAACCTTAATAATATTTAGTTATATGCCTTTCCCTTTACCTCATAACATTGGTCAAACTCAAGGCGAGCACGTGCCATCCTTGTTTAGTTAGCTCAACAACTCCTTTTCAATTACGTGACTCGAAATCCCCTACTACGGTTAACTATTTAACTGCGAGTAGCAGGGCTATGCATTTTTGGAATCCGACCACATGAGAGGCCTAAAGATATCTATCCCGTTGTATGGAGGGGCAAATTCCATTTTCATCGACCATACCTCACAGCATGCTTCATGACAAATCTGAAAGCCACTTTTATAATTGACTAGTTACAGAGTAGCATTTGGCAACCCCTAAGTCCGAGTACATACATTAATCTTAAGTCTAAGGATATAGCATACACATTGTATATGAGATCAACTGATGATAAGAAGATTACAACATTCTCGCAGTGTCTCAAGGTGGGTCGATCCAACTCAATATCCTCTAACATGTGTCCATATTATTGATTTGATATCTCTATATCCATGACCCGTGAAACATGATCACCAACCAAACATATGCTAGTCTATTCATTGTGTCCTCATATGTTTATTGACTAGGGATCTCTTTAGAATAATCATCACAAAGTCATATATAGAGTTTCACAAAAAAATAGCATACTTGTCAATAAATAATAATAATGTTATTCAAGGAACAAGATAATAAATCATGAACATAAGGAGATAAAATCATCTCTATAATTACCTTAGGGTATATCTCTAACATTTAAAACATTCTTCGATTGAGATGCCATCCATGATCGAAGCTAGTGTAGTGGATTCAGCGTTGCTTGGCGCAGCATGTGGTTACCAGGGTTCCAAAAATCATCAAAAGTTGCTCAACTTTTGCGATTTTCGCCTATATCGACGGGGTATGACTTCCAAAATCGCTCGGTAAACCGGTGGAATTCAAATTGAAATTCAAAAAATTCGAAACATCTATGAAAAATGTGTCAATAATTTTTGAAAATTTTTATGTGAGGTCCTAATGCAATTATAATGATGCTGCTAAATTTTTAGATTATTATCAGACATGTGTTTTTTTTTAAAAAAAAATTGACAGTGCTATTGCCTGAATTTATGCTTTTCTATTTTTGATTTTTTAGGGGCATTAAATGAACTTTAATATTTCTGAAAAAATTATGTGGGGTATTGAGGCAATTATAATGATTAGTAAAATTTTTAGATAATGATCATACTTGTGTGTTTTTTAAAAATTCTGACAGTGCTACTGTCTGAATTTATGTTTTTCTATTTTTAATTTTCTAGGGGCAATAAATGAAGTCCAATATTTCTGAAAATTTTAATACATAATCTTTGGCAACTCTTTATGATATCTTTAAAATTTCAGACATGATCAATCTTGTAAATTTTGTTAAAAATTTGACAGTGTCTGTTCCTTTTTTGTTAATTTCTATTTCTGATTTTCTACAAGAACTAAATGAATTAATTTTTAAAAATTTATATGAGGTGTTTTATAGATTAATTGGGATTTATTCTGATTTTGTGGATTTTTTTTCCATTTTTTGCTTGATTTTTTTTCCAATTTTTCTGTAGTGCGCCAAAAATCTGGAAATTCATCAAAAATAGGTGGGGAAATTGATACTGCTTAGTTTGCCGATTTTCAATGAAAAATCAATAAAAATCGCTCAAAAATCAACAAAATGGTCGATTTTCAAAAATTTTTACCGCCGATTTCATAGAGTTTGACTTCAACATTCATGCGATTTCAAGTGATTTTTGGTGGAAAATCACCAAAACGATTTTTGGAATCCTGGTATAGGGGTGGGCATTCGGTTTAATCGGTTTTTTTTTGTTTTAAAACAATTCGATTTTTAGAAACTGCTAACCGAATTTCTCGGACCAAAATAAAAGATCAAACCGAATTAACCAAAATATTTCGGTTTGATTAATTCAGTTTTTCGGTTAACCGAAATATGAATAAATGCTAGGTACATTAGATTTGATTCTTTTCATGTCGCAACACGGAGTAGAGATAAACCTACACAATATTCATAGGTCATTACAGTATAAGCATAGTAGAATATATGAATATACTACACATATGCACAACGATGTTAGAACATGAGAATTATTTGATAGCTTTAGGAAAAACATTATAAAAATAACATTTTACATGAGCTATTCGGCTAGTTTGGTTTCTGGAAACAAAAAACCGAACTGAAAACCGAATTATACCGAAATAAAAAACTGATCTGAAAATCGTAAACCGAAAAAACCAAAATAATCGAATTCGATTCGGTAATTTAGTTTCGATTTAAAAATGCGCACCCCCTATCCTGGTGGTTACTTGCATGTAGTACACGGAAACAGGCGTGTGCATTGTGACTGCAGTTCGCAACATTTCTTTCTGTTTTTTCGACTAGCAGTGGAGAGGATCGGGAAAGGGTGGTCAAGGAGATCGAACAAGCTGTTAGTTTGATCAGATCATTCAATCACTAGATCAATCCATTGTTAGTGCATTGGAGGTTGGTGAAGGGAAAGGGACGGCACAGCGCGTTGGCCACTGCAAAAGTGCAGAAAAAGGGTAAATATATCCAGGGTGGCCGTAGAAACAGGATACGTCTTTCAGAAGACGCATGAACAGCTTGTTGCACACACTCTTCGCTTTTGATCGACATCCATGATCCATGTGATGTGAGCGTCAAGCTTCCCTCCCGGCCACTGCGCTATGCATGCTTGGTACGGTGATGGCGTGCCAATTCTCCGGCGATCATTCCCCGCGGCAGAGCACGCACAGCCTGCTGCCTCTGCCCGGCGAAATCATGTGACTCCCGCCGCTCCTCGTGATCGATCGGTGCGCGTGCAGCCATCGATGCGTTCGTGGACTAATAACCAGCCGAATGATCGCATTCTTTCGGCGTACTACGTCGGAGCGCGACGATCCAAGGGACGGAATGATACGGCACGGCCGGGGAAAGGCTCCAGGTGCAGCCTCCCATCAGGTACAGACGTACAGTCACAAATATATCTGGTCTTCTTGTTTATACGACCAATCTCGTGAGACAATCGCACCCTCTTAAACCCGTTTGGAACGGAGAGAATTCACAAACAAACAAAAAAACAGCTCAATTTCCGTAGAAAGAGATAAAATTTCTGGCGTTTCAAACGCGGCCTTACCGGTGCTAGCTAGCAAATGTCGGCATCCTTGTTCCGGTGTGTTTGACCTCTGAAGCGGTGGTCTTGTGGCTATCGGATCGATCTCTCTCTCACACGCGCGCGCATATATATATATATATATAAACACATGCGAGAAACCATTACGTTTTTTTCCCGACAAACTTTTTTTAAAATGTCTACTTCGAAATGTAATTGTAAAAAAACAGTTCTCTTCCCATCACAAAAGCGAGTTGCTGTGTAGCTGGATCTTAGCAGCATAGGTATCATAAAGTAGAGTTCAAAACCCCGGCGATATCTCGGATTTCCCCCTCTCCAGATTCATAATCTCAGGCGAAATGAAAAAAATTAAGTTGCTACATTATCTTGTGAATTTCGTCGAGATTTCGTCATTCTGGACCGAAATCGCCACGTATTTGGTATTTATATGATCAGATTTCAACCGGAGTGCATGCGGGTCATAGCTCGGGTGGTAGAGACGTAGAGTATATCCTTCGCATATGAAAGGTGCAGTGATCATCGACTCCCAAGCTTCTCAGCCGAACGCACCATCAATCAAAAAAAATGTTCCCAAGCCCAGGATTGATCTCACGACCACTCACAGTTAATACAATGCCTTAATTGCTGGGCCATGACTTCATGTTATGAGAGGAGTTAGGGATCATTTTCTAATCTCAGGTTTACCATTTTTACGTTTTTATAAACCCGAGATTTAGATCAAATTCGCTGAAATTTTGATGATTTTGTCCAAAGTCTCGTTTTTCTAGATGTGAAAAAAATTCAGGTTTGAATTTTATCCATATCTCATCCGAAATACCGAGATTTCGCTAAAATTTTAGATTTCGGTCCCCTTCGAGATATAATCCGAAAATAAAATTTGAAACCTTATCATTAAGGGGTTAATCAAGATATTAATTAATTAAAGCAAATATTTAACGGATTGATCGTCACATTTCTTGCCGAGCTACCCTAGCTCGGGAGAAACCCTGTTGTATCTCTCCAGCGTAACATGTGACACGTGTCACCTAACTGCAGCGTCTTTCACAGTCAAAGAGATGGAGTATATTTATAAAATAAATTTGTCAGAAGACTAAAAAAAATGATAACTTCATCTTAGTGCCACGGTGGAGAGCACACGGGGATGGATAAGATTTGAGCCTTGCAACTCATACGAGAAACAATCTTTGTTTTTTCGTACCAAATCACTTTTTTAAAAGAAATCTTAGAAATGTACGGGCATTCGTGTGCCTCTGCATTCATTCGCGTACCAATCGTGGTCGTAAAAAAGGATTATTGCTAGTGATCGAACGCTTTGCTTTCTTCCCTGCGACTCTACCAACCACCCAGTAATCATTCGCGATGAACAGTATGAATTGTTTTCTGCTCTGCTTTTACCACCGGTACTCTCCCTGTTCTCATGTGAAGATGATATTTTTTTTATCAAAGGGCAACAGAAGATACCCCAGTTTTATCATGAAACAGAAATATCTTACATAGTCATAGTCATGTCAAGTTCAAAAATAGCAGCAGAAACAAAAACAAACTTTCCAACGCCAGCAAACAGAACTTAGCAACAAAAATAAAAAGCAAGGCATTCAACTCATTATATTCTTAAGATAGGTAGAGATTAGGAGCAACTCTTCGGGTATATCACCATCTTCAGGTTCTTGCACACCAGGCATAGCATTGCTGACTAAATCACTTCCAGGCTCAAGGGTATTGGCGCTCGACACTTTTGCTCCAAACTTGTGCAAAATAGACTCATCTGAGCCAACATATCCTTCCTGTACAGAGGTTTCCAATCTCCTAACAAAATGAGAATCTTTCTCCAAATAGTTTTCACACTCGACCAGCTCTGTGACAAGAAAATCATGTTATTCCTTATAATCCATAAACTCCATAATGCAGCTGCACAAATGGTATTCAAACCAGCATTCTTTTTATTGCTAACCCAAAAACGAGCAACGGACTCATAGTTGTAACCAATATGCAGATCAAAGAAACTACTGATCAAATTCCAAATATTCTCAGCAACAACACATTCAAAAAATAGATGAGTAATGGATTCATTTTCATCACAAAAGCTACAAACAACACCTTTATCAATCACTTTTTTCAATAGATTATCTTTAGTCATGATCTTATTGTGGGAAAAGAGCCAAAGGAACAAATGAATTTTAGGAAGAACAATTAAACTCCAAACCAAGGGTATAAAAACAGGCAAACCCCCTAAAACTGATAATGGCATTACTATTATTCTGCCAAATCAAATCGTCATCTTCATCCACAAGATTAATACTGTTTACCACTTCTCTCAACTCAATCCATTTAATCATCAACCTTTCCGAAAAATTCCTTCTAAAAGTGCATTTAAAGTCAGTGCCATCCCAAATTTCCGCAATTGTAAGGCCTTTCTCATTAGTTATTATGTATAACTCCCAAAATTGGGTAGCTAAACAAGAATGACCCAACCAAATGTCCTCCCAAAATCTAATCTTACTACCATTCCCAACCTTCTATTTATACCCAAATTTGGTAGCATGCATAGCCCACAAAATCCCTTTCCAGAAGTTAGAAGCATGAATCGTATCACACAAAAAAAAATATTCGGCCTATCAGTTTTATATTTGAAGCTAATCAAATCTTTCCACTGTCTAGTCTCTTTAGAACAAAACCTCTTTATCCAAGACGCCAAATGACACATATTCAAATCTCTGAGATTGGGAATCCCGAGACCACCAACATTTTTCTAAATACACACTAAATGCCAATTGGCTAAATGAAGCTTATTGTGGCTCTCAAAATCATTCCAAAGGCAATTCGCCATATGAGAGTTGATGAGATCCAAAGCCCATTTGGGAAATTTAAAAAAAGGAAAGGAGATAAAGAGGGATACTAGCTAGACAAGATTTAATGAGCACTAACCGACCACTATACGAGAGAAGTTTACCTCTCCAACCTGCGATTCTTTTCAAAATCTTATCAACAAGCGGTTGAAAATCTTCCCTCTTGATTTTATCATAATGGAGAGAAATACCAAGATACTTAATAGGAAAAGAGCCAATCTTACAACAAAAGACATTGGCATATCTCTCAATCTCAGTTTTATCACAGCCAATAGCAATTAACTCACTTTTATGAAAGTTAATCCTCATACCAGACATTTGCTCAAAATAATTCTACTACAAATATGACCAATCCTATTGGTCAGCATTTTAGTAATAATTTTGTAGCTACAGCTCAACAGGCTGATAGGTCTAAATTGTCTTGTACTTCTAGCATTGTTTACTTTTGTGAAGATGATATCTTAGGTCCCGAAAATAAATACATGAAGAAATGTGCAAGCGCAAGAAACGTAGTAGATTAAAATTTTCGTCCTTAGATTAAAAAAAGGAGAGGAAGTATCTTCGCAAAAACAAAAGGAAGTAATCAAGTAGAAGAAACGGAGTAGATTAATGGGCCTTCATCTTAAAAAAAATATATGGAAGGGGTCAAGCGGTCGGAGTTGAAGAGTAATCCGAACTATGTGAATTGGGCATCCCTAAATCAGCCCACATGTATCTTCTCTTTCGTACTCTTGGGCCTATAAATCAAATGTTTACTTACGTGGTCTGGAGCGGTGCGGTCAAGGCGGGCTGTGCGGCAGGCCTGAAGCTGCAGAGGCCTCGTACGGTACATGTTGTGTTCGTGGTTGAGTCGAGTCTTGTTCAGTTTTGTTCCTGTTTCACTAGGAGCTGATGTACTTGTAACTTTACACCTCGATCATGGTATACTAGTACTACTCGCGGCGTAGTTTAGTTTACCTGGGGCTAGAGGTGGGCATTGGGCCGGGCTTTTTTGGGCCCAAGATGGTATGGCGGTCAAGACGGCCAAGAAAGATTTAGAAGATTTAGTGGCCGCCAGACGCAATCAGAAGACGTCGGCCGAGGAACCAGGCACGACGGTGTACGCAAGACGACTTGATTGTAGGGCGTCTTGCGCATGACGAACGCAAATCACGGATTAAGGCTTAAAAGTTGGCGATATTGTTGATTTAGATCTTCAAGTGCATTTATGTTTGACATTTTGTTAATGTGATTAGTCTCTTATGTAATTAAAATAGGTAGTTTAGTAGTAGTGATTTGTTTTATTTCTTTGTTCGTCACAATAGTAAAAATGGGTCGGGCTTGGCAAGCGCACGAGCACGAAGCGCAAATGGGCGGGCTTGGGCTCGCCAAAAGTGAGTCGGCGCAAGACGGCCAAGCGATGGGCACGATGGGCGCGACGGCACGGTTTCGCCCGGCAAGCACGATGGGCGGCCGGCCGGCCGGCGACGCCCACCTCTACCTGGGGCGCCTAAAGAGCCCGGCGAGGCTCAACGTCGCTGGAGGGGAAGAAATAAGGAACCTTTTCGTCATAATTAAGCCGCACGCGCTAGCCCAGCCATGCAAGGTGTGACCTTTTTGGCCGACACACGGTCACATCAGAGAAGCTGCACGCCATGTGGCTCTCCTAAATGGACAACAGTGGAACCTGCCCGGCTGCCCCGCTGCCGCGGACGGATCGAGCCGCTCGACGACTACCGTCCCTGGCAAATTGACGAGTCACCTCATCACCTCCGTCCGTCCGTGTCGTCGTCCACGTGAGGGCTTCTTCACGAGGGACGGTCCGGCCGGTCGTACCGGCGCCTCTCATCACCCCCCACCGAAACGCGCCACGTGAGCCGCGCGCACAGGCGCGCGCGCCAATTGCACCGTAACGCGCGCGCGGCGTTCGATCCGCTCCGTCGCAACATGTGGCTGTTAGTGGTGATTTCGGTTGATGACTTCCGAGATTTTCGGATCTGACAACACCACACTCACGTACGCGCAATGATCGGGAGCGCTCCAACAGAATTGGTTTCGGTCCCGTCAGCTGGCGCTATATAAAAAAAGAGGAAGCCAGAACTCGTGTGCTCTAAGAAAAAAGACCGAGTTTTTACTACTCTAACAATCCCATCCGATCTGGGACTTAGCGCAAAGCTGCCGAAGTCCGTCGCCTCCCCGTGAAGGTCACGGCGAACTCTTCCTCTGTCAGGACCTAGAAGGCTCGGTGTCTTGGTCCTCTCCATCAGCAATCGAGGGAACCCGACGACTGCTTCTTCTACACTGACATCAAGAACATCACCGAGCAATCCCCTAATGGCGTCATCTACTTCACCGGGTTAGTTAACCTAATGCTGTTCCGCATAATCTTGTGATCATGACATAGGCTAGATGATAACTTAAGACTAAGCACTTAGAAATTACTTCTAACAGTGGCGGGGTCGTCCTTCTTCAGCGCGCGCGGCATCCATCCGTCGGCCGGGCTCCGCTCGTGTCGGCCGCCTTGATTCATGGCGGGCGATCAGTCTACGTGCGTGTCGCTGTCTCGCTTTTGGGCTCGAACATCGCTAACACCGCCATTTGCGGGGAAGGGGTTTCGTTTCGTCCGCTCGTGCCTGCCCACCTGTTGTCCGAGGTGAAGAAACCGTCCAAGCTAATGGCCTAAAAGACGTCCCGGACATGTGCCGGAAGCGTAATTAATTTGTCCTCGCTCTCATCGGCCCGGTCGAGACCGCAAGGCGGCACGGCACGGCGCGGCGCGTGCTACACAAGTATCATACCGTCGTTTCCATCGACCGCTAGCTCATCTAGCACGTTCGGCCTCCGCAGCATCAGCCAATCAAGCTGTCAGTGCACAAAAACTTACTAGAGGTGGGTAGAACGATCGATCTGTAGTGAATGAACGGTTGGATGTAGGGTGTTGTTTCGGGAGCTAGTTCAAATTTATAGGGTGTATTTTCTCCTGACACAGCGAATAAGAAGATATTAATAATGATTAGAATATCACCTAATTATTATCTCTAAGCACCATATTCAATACTAGAGTATTTATTAATTAGAAGTACAGAGGAAACATCATATTAATTTTACATTGTAATATGAAATATACTCTATATTTAACACTTTCAAAAAACATATATATATATACCTTATAAACTTAGACAAATGGAGTACCAGGTTGGGCTTAGGGGTGAAAACAGGACAGGAAATATCCGCCCGATCCGATACCGAATCCGTTTAAAATCCGTACCGATGTTATCCATATCCGTATCCGAAAAATCCGGTGTAATATGGGTTAGGATATGGGAAGAGCAATATCCGATCCGTATCCGAAAAATCTCATGTAATATGAGTTAGGATATGGGAAGAGCAACATCCGACCCGATATCCGGTAAATATCCGACCCGAATATCCGGATAAAATTAGTTATTCTTCCATTATTTCGGTTCATTATTGGATAGATAGAGTAGTTGTTTGATATTGGCACTAAACAACACTACTTTGTTATTAAGAGTGAACTTCAACAAATCTATCAACAAACAAATAGAGTGATGACATAATGTTTTTACCTAAATTGATTTGTTCAACTTATTTGATAAACTTCTTTTCTATTCAAATTACTGGAATTAGTTGAGTCGCTAAATTGAAGCATAACAAATAAATCCAACTAGTCCTCATTATGAGATAAGTCTATCTTCAGTTTGTCAGAATGTAACAATTCAACACTATTTAATATCTCCAGGAATTTATTCCGTAAGGTTAAGTTTGATGGAAGAGCTCCCCTTGTTCTCTGTTTTCTTTATGTCTCGATCTCTCTCCTTGTATCCGACTCATTTGCACCTCTAACTATACTACTATCCTACGTTGAAATAATTATGACTTGAAGCTAATGTTGTAAGGTTAATGCTTCATTCTTTCTTTTACATACACAATTATGTATTATACTACTACCCGATTATGATATCCGATCCCGACCCGAATCCGTCAGGTATCCGCTCCGTATCCGAATCCTGAATAATCCGAATTCGTATCCGTATCTGGGACATCTGTATCCGACTCCGAATCCGGAAAAAAAATATGGATTAGGATACGGGACGAGCAATATCCGCCCGTATCCGACCCGCTTTCACCCCTAGTTGGGCTTACGTTAAGTCTCCGTTTGATTTCAAAATCAACTTTTGTTTTCTACATTTGGAGGGGTAATAAATGAAATAAAAGAGGCTATTTTGGAGCCATACAATAAGCACTAGTGGAGCTCCTCGTATTTAACAATATTCCATGGAGCAGCACGACACCACTCAACAACCAAAAACTAGCCCTAACAAGTCCATTAGAAATCAACCGTGCTACTTACCCGGTGCCTTATTGAAAAATCAAACTGGCCCTAATAAGACCTTCAATATCCCTGCACAAAGCTCTCTCTTTGACTTCGGTACGTCCTACTGCAACAGATCACCATTATGTCCGACTTCAGTCACGAACCTTGCATGCATAAACTAGGAGAGGGCCAAGATTATTCTACTAATTACTCGTTGGAGCTTATAAATTACTTCAAGTTTATAAGACGTATTTTTTAAAATATTGTTGTCGAAATATAAAATGTATTTCATATTTCAATGTAAAGTTAATGTGATATCCCTTTATACTCCTAATAAATATTCACATCTACTTTATTTTTAATATTTTTTTAGTCTATATGTTAAAATGAAATGCATCCTATAAATTTTGTCAGGGAGTTGAAGAAATCCCTGCATGCATGGGCTCCACACGGTTTTCCAAAGTCACTTTCCGGAGGCCTAACATTTCAACCATGAAAGTACCTTCCATACCAAGAGCATCCGGCTTCGCTTCCTTTCGTGCTCCTGATCCATGCATGTGGCATGCACGCCTCCTGCACGATACATTGTCTCGAACAAGTTTAACACTGTGAGGAGAACGTGATATCCATTTCTTATTTGCTTAAGCATGGAGCCCTGTATAGACTAGACTATCATTCTGCAGTGCAGTCTAAATCGGATGCTCTCTGCATGCATAGTTCTTTTCACCTCTACTGTCAAGCATTTCGCAATATGCCAATAGTACAGCACGTGATGTGTCGCTCAAGAGCACCAAGGAAGCACGGCGAAATAAGGTGTTTTGACTTGTGGACCAGGAAAATCTTTAATGATATATACATCAATATGAGTTGACGGTGATATCTCCTTTAATTTCTCTAAAATAAACAGCGTACTAATATATGAGCTACGTACGGTAAGTGACATGCTCCGCCACTTCTCACGAATAAAAAGGAAAGTAACAAGATGTGTCTCTTTCCGTCCACACCCTATTCCTCCAGCGGAGCTATTTCCCACTTGCTACTCTCCGTGGCAATTCAAGAGTGTAAATTTTTTTTTGTAAATATATGACATGATTTGATTATTTTTAACTGGTCGAAAAGAGGTTGCACCAAGCACTTGTGTTAAATATGTAACGGATGGATCATGCAAAATGTCGTCCTTTTAAAGCTTCTCATTAGTTTGCTAGAGAAATACCGTGCGAGTAGGAGAACGACTGAATGATGCAAAGAGCTAATGAAGATTACTAGCAGCAAAGAACAGTTCATTTGCAACTTATCTACGCCAGTGATCCCAAAGGGAGCAGTACTGTAGATGAAGTTTATATGCGGAGGTGATTGATCACACGAAGACTTCTGAAGCAAAATCATTACTGTACATCTGTACCCACTGCCCAACTGTACTTGTCAGCCGAAGGCATTGCCCCACCAGTAGCAAAAACTTCAGTACCTGATACAGTAGGTACTAAATACAAACACGACTTTGCATTCTGATATACGCATTTTAATCACGTACTAGTTTGTAAGTACCAAGTTTCTACCTGATTGGAAGTGCAAACTTGCTCCACCCTTCTAAAAGTAGCACTGTACGGTTCTACTTCTCCCTTTCGTCGAGTTTATAAGATAGATTTTCTCTTAATACAAAGGCAAGAAGATATTAAAAATAACTATACTACGTCTCATTATTATTTTTAAGGACTATATTCAATACATACAAAGTAAAGAATATAAAGCAAAGCTGAATATTTATTGGAGATATAAATGGAACATCATAATAATTGTTTATTACAGTATAAAATATGATGAACAGAGTTATTAAAAAAAATACATACTGTGAACTTGATTATACAAACTTACGGAGATACGGATACCGCTCGCTGGGCGGGCAGACCGAAGATGATGCTGCCGCTGCCGGCTCGCGGCAGAATCGCAGAAAGAAATGGGCGTCAACCCCACCACCCGGCCGAAAAGCCCCTTCAGTATTCGCCACGCAACAATTAAATACCCTCGAAACCGCGTGGGCGTGGAGCGCCGAGCGGAACAAACGCGAACGCCACCACCTCGTCCCCAACACAACACAACGAGCGCGCGGCCGGCGCGACCACACCTAGCTAGACATGAACACCACGAACGAGCTGAAGCACCACCACCACGTCCAGGCGTCCGTGCCATTGCCCAGGCCCTTCGCCGCGGCGGCCGACAGGGGCATGTCACCGGCGCCGGCTCAGCAGGGAGGTAAGCAGCGGGCGGGGCTGCCACCGACGCCGCCCGCGGCGGCCGGCTCCCACTCTTTGCACGCGGACGTGTGCATGGTCGACGACTCGGCGCGCGCGCCGGGCGGCCTGCCGCTGCGCAAGGCGCACCACCGCTCCCGCAGCGACGTCCCGTTTGGGTACTTCCAGTCGCTGCCACCACCGTCGCCCAAGATGGAGGCCGGCTGGGGCATCCCCGGCGCCGGCGAGGGCGACGACCTGCTCAATGCGTACATGAGCATGGAGGGCATGGTGGACGGCCTGAACAACTCCGACGGGGACAGCCGCGGGAGCAGCATGCGGACGAACGGCGCCGACAGCAGCGAGAACGAGTCCGAGGACTACGTCGGCGCCGACAGCCAGGTCTTTCTCTGGGGCGACGCGGGCAAGAAGAGGGAGGGCGTCAAGAGGAACGCGGCCGGGGAGCCGGCGACTCGGCACGTGAGGAGCCTGTCGATGGACAGCCTCGTGGGGAAGCTGAGCTTCTCGGCCAATGGTGAGCCCAGAAAGTTCAGCCTGGAGTTCGGCAGCGGCGAGTTCACCCCGGCCGAGATGAAGCGGATCATGGCAGACGAGAGGCTCGCCGAGATGGCTCTCGCCGACCCAAAGCGCGTAAAGAGGTAACTAGGCTCCTGTCACAACCTAGCAGTACGAATTAACGCAACAAACACAATGCACTGAACCGGGCTGTTAAATTCTGCTTGTTCTTCCATGTGCGCAGGGTGCTCGCCAATAGGCAGTCGGCGGCGCGGTCAAAGGAGCGGCGGGTGCGGTACATTGCTGAGCTGGAGAAGAAGGTGCAGATCCTGCAGACGGAGGCCACAACTCTCTCCGCGCAGCTCACTATTTTACAGGTAGATCTATGCACGGTGCAGGCAATGTTCTTGGTTGGCGGTCACTGAAGGATTCATAGTTTGGTGTTAAATTTTGATTCTTGTTGTCGCAGCGTGATTCGTCGGGAGTGGCCACGCAGAACAATGAACTCAAGTTCCGGCTACAGGCCATGGAGCAGCAAGCGCAGCTGCGCGACGGTGAGTAATGAGCTTCGCATTCTTGGATAATTAAACCTGACAAAAAAAATCAGAACAGTTCTGTTCAAATAGCAGTCTTGATGCCGATTTAATTTGCATGTTCCCAACTTCCAGTATGCGATGACCAACCAACAGGTCGTCGTAGGCGCATTGGCGTGGCTGCCTTGGATGTGGCATTTGGCAGTTAGTCGTTATCATGTAGTGTGATATGATTAGCAACTCTCCCAAGAATTACCTGCTTTTTTAATCGAGACATTGGCTTCCGATGCTGTTAGTTGCCAGCATGTAGTGGAAGCAATTTAGAATGTGTTGGAATAACCAAATTCCGAGGCGACTTCGTCAGACATCGGTTTCGTCGCCAGTTTTTTTTGTTCGTCTCAATAAAAATGAATACTCCACTTGTTAATATAAACAGTTTGCCTTGCCTAGTTCATGTCACGACGTTGATGGGCACTAGCCCCGTCCCAAGAGGCCGGCAGTCTTAAGATAACACAATTACTCCAATCATCTGTTAGACTTATATCCTAGACAGTACTTGTGCATTGCTAAATGCTACTACTAATTGATAACTCCACATTTGTGGGAGCATTAACTAAATGCTACTAATTGATAACTCCTACTAATTGATATAACTCCACATTTGTGGGAGCATTAACTAAATGCTACTAATTGATAACTCCATCATGGAAAACTGGTCCATATCAACGGACTGTAGGAGCACATGTGCATCATACATGTTAGCAGCCGATTCGTTCTGACCACAGTTTTTTGTTTCTTGCCGAACAGCATTGAACGAGGCACTGACAGCCGAAGTCCAGCGCCTGAAATTGGCGGCGACGGAGCTCGGCGACACGAGCTCGTCCAGCAACCTGGCCCAGCAAATTCACCTCCGTTGTCAGCAGCAGATTGAGCAGATAATACCGTTCTATCAACTGGAGCAGCCGGAGCAGAACGCCGCATCGAGGAATCTCGAGTCCGAATGATGATTCGGGAGAGAGCATCTAGGCGCTCGCTGCTCGGTGTCATACGGTGAAGCCTTAGTCATTTAGATGACCTGGATTTACCTTCCTAACCCATTTGTTTTGAACTTTACTATCCTCGTCTGTAACTGCCTGTGTAACTGCCAGTATTTTTTTCTGAATGCTTTTCGTCCTTTCGGAATCCACGGTTGTTGATCACTGGAGTTAATTACCAGAAGCAGCAAAGCTGCAACGAATTGAAAATTCTTTTGTAGTATCAATTCATTCGAGTGTTATATTATACCAGCAGCTACTACATAGTGTGCCACGCCTTTCATTAGACTCGATTAATTCTCTTACCGAGCATGAGGAATTATCAAGAGTCATACCGAGGAATACACGGTACTCTTGCTCCGGTCATAAAAATTTCCGATAATTATCAAGCATGAGGAATTTTTAAAAAATCAGAGACGGTCGCGAATATGAAGAGATTGTTAGATTTTTTTAAAATTCCTCAAGCTTGATAATTGTCTGAAATTTTTATGGGAACATAAGTGATGTGTCAGGATCATGCAAAAAAAATTTCAAAATTTTTCGACATTGTTTGAACCATTTTTTATTTATTTGAAGATAGAGTCCGAAAACGCAGAAAAAACTTTTTGTCGGGCGACGGGCACCCATTTTTGCTATTTTTATTTTCGGTTGATTATTTTTGAAAATAAATAAATAAATATTAAATGAAAAAAAAATTCCAGGCTCACACAAGTTTGCACCGCGAAGGGCACATCCACAGATACTCACTCCTCGTGGACCTGAAAAATCGTCGCCACTCAGTTTTTAGTCCTTGACTCAGGGGGCGGAACGTGGGCCTGAACGTACTCCGTGCGGCCCCGATCAACTTGTTAGCCAGAGAAGGCCTTATTGGTGCGTTAAACTTGGACGTAAGACCCAATAGGTGCCGGCCCAGCTCGGTAGCCCGGCCTGCGATGGATCTTGAAAGGTGTTTTTGTTCCGGTGCGTGAGAACAGCACGAGCAAGTCGCCGTACAAGCGCAGCGCAAACAACGAACAACTTGTGTGATGTTGCGTACCAGCGTAGGCAATATGCCAAATTGCCAATACGCGCATGCCTGTCGAAGTTTTGGTTACTAGGGCGCTTTCGTGTGTGTAACGATTCCCTCGGACGCAGGACAAGCTGCCTGCCTGGCTGCCTGGCCATGCGTTTCCCCGTCCTCTCCTCGGTGACAAAATCATTGCGTCCGCCTGCAATCTCGTAGCGGCGGAACACAATAACTCCCGACGGTGGGGGGACCCCTCACGCCAGGCTGGGGCCGTAAAGTCCGCATTCAAAAGCCCAACCGAACAGAATTACTACCGGGTAAAATGGAATTTCGATCACTAGTTTTTATTATATTATACTCCCTCTGTCCCACAAAGAGTGCATTTGTAGTGTTCAAATTTTGTCCCACAAAGAGTGCATTTCTAGTCCGTAGGGCAGAATTTGTAAGTGTATGACGCTCATTTAAGTCTTTGTGAAACCAAGATCGCGACGCTTGTGTATGGAGTAATGAGGGTCACATTGGTCATTTACTTTGCACACTAATCTGTCTTAAAAATCCTAGAAATGTACTTGTCGACGATTGGAGAACGGGCTCCCGTCGAGCTTACTTGTTGAATGGGGATCAAACGAGCCAGTCCTTACGGAAGAGAGGCGTTCGGCGGCAGTCGGGAGAAGGCGGAAAAAAGGGGGCCAGTGTTTTTATCTGATTCGGGCCTCTCTGCGTAGAGATAATGACCCTACTCGAGTGTATTGTGTTCTATCTTTAGTGTGCCTCACATTCTGAGATCTTGAGGGTTTAAATACTATGACTAGAGATCACGAAAAAGTATGCGCCTCAGGGATCACGCTATGTATCCATGTCAGTGATCTTTGCCCTTGATTCAGCGTTATTTGAATTTGGGTATGATTTCCCTTGATCTCCGTGATTGGTTGCCTCCTTCCTTCCTCCACAGGCTCGGCTGAGCCCTCGACCAAAACACACGGCGGTCGTGGCCTCCACGAGCATGCTTGCTCGTGGGGAGTGTGTTTGGTGCTTCTGACGGGCGCTAAGCGCGTATGCTCGGAGGAGAAGGAGGGATATCGTTCGATTCTCCAGAGCATCTTCCCTTAGTCGGCTTAGTCGGCGGGTTTAGCTTTTCACGAGTGCAGTGGTCTTTTGCCGGATAGCCAATCCCCGACAGCTAGCCCAGGGTTCAAGTGGGAACCCTCGGGCTTCCGCCTTGAGCCTAAGAAGACTTGAAGTTGAGATTTCCTTTGGTCGTGGCTCACGACCATTTCACGTCGGGAGGCGAGCTTCTTTACCGCCAGCGTGCTTGCTCTGCTGGTAGCGTCGTTGGTTATTCTGCGGTTCCTTCTCGAGAAGCCTCCTGTAACGATGCGGTAGTTTCTCGGGAAGCGGCGCTTTTCCGGCCAGTGTTGGCTGCGATAGCGGCGATTTTTATCCTTCTCTTCACTATCCTTTTAACCCTTTCTCTAGGGAGAGGTCGGAGTCCCATTGCGTCTCTTTGCTCGTCTTGGCGAAAAAATCTTCAGAGCCTGGCGCCCGAGAACCGCTTACCGCTCTCCTTCCTTCTTAAGCCATGGCGCGTTCAAGGTTAGCGGATGACGAAGGAGGCTCAGTGCTCACGGACGAGAGTGCGTCGACCAGGCTCGGTCGAGTGCCGAGGATGATGCGGCCGCCGCGAAGGACGGAGATCGTCTCTGCGAGTTATGCGCCATCAACGGGCCGTTAAATGCCCGAAGCGACTCTCGCCTCGTGCTTGCCTTCGGTGCGAGATCTCTCATCTCCACCCCAACTCCATCCTTTCCTCGCAATCTTCTCCCACGCTGCGAGGCTTACGGGGTGTAATGCCCACGGCTAGCCTCTTCTTTCACTTTATTCCCCCGCTTGCCGGTAAGGATGGTTCAGTAATTGCGTTTATCTTCGCCTTGGCCCAGCGACCATCAGTACCCTTCGTTGCTCACGAAGGACTTCGGTGTCGGGTTGGGCCGACCTAATTCTACGAAAGAAGGCGGAGGGTCCCAGTTAGTCTGCTGGGAGGGCGCTCCGCCCTCACGAGGGCCCGCGCTTGCGCGTACAACCCGAGGAAGAGCGGGTGCTCGGGGCGATCGGTGAGCTTGCCCAGATGGGGCTCATGAGTGAGATATCGCCGGGACTTTACCTTCAAGGTGTCCCCTGAGGCGCCAGCTGAGCATCCGCTTCTTCGAGGTGGCCGGGTGGCATGAACCGCCGCGAGGACAAGCAGGTATGTTCCTGGACCTCTTTCCGAAACATCGTTGCTTTACGGTGATCGGCGCTATGCATCGTTATCGCCTTTTGTCTTAGTCTTGGTTGTGGCGCGACTCAGGGGCAATTTGGAGTTGACGATAAGTCGCGAGATGTTCGGCGCCAGAAGAGAAGGAGCGGCGCCCAATCGTCCAGGTCCCAGAATATTACGACCGGCGGCCGCGGTAAGTACATTTTCCGCCGGATTCGAGGCATGTTTTAGAGCTCATTCCTCCGTTACGTTGGCGGAGAAGGTCGCCGCCCTTGAGCTTGCGGTGTCGGCTGACTGCGCCGCCATAACCCGGCCACCCGACCAGGGTTCCCGTAAGAAGGCGGCGGGTCGAGTCGCCGAGCATCCGCCCTCGCCTCCGCGCTAAGCGGTTCGGAGCCAGAGCTTGGCCGGGACCCTACCCGCACCTTGATGCCCAGCGAGGAGTAAGCGAACTCAGCATTTAGTTCGATGACTTCAAGCGGAGGAAGCGGGTGATGAGCCGTGAGCGACTAATGAGCGGTGAGGAAAGCGAGAGGGCGCCGAGATCTCTCGAAACCAAGGAAGCGGTACGGAGAGGCAGAATCAAGGCCCTCGGGACGGCTCACTTTCGGGTGGTTGGCCTTGAGGAGGAGGAAGAAGAGGAGGAGGCCGCCTATGCTGCAGTTAGAAGAGCGGAGGTCGACCTCTCAAACGCCTCGGCCAGTGGAAGAGGTCGAGCATGGGCGATGTCGACCGCGATACTGCGCCCAGCCACGCGCCGCATGAAGAGGCCAGTGGTCGTGGCCGAGGCCTCACGAGGCGGCTAGCCAGGCGAATGTCGCGTGGCCCAGCGAGGAGGCGAGGAGGATAAGCGCCGCTTCGCCGGCGGAAGATCGTTCTTCATTCTCTTATTCGCTCTTGTCTTGCGACTTTCTTGAGCTAACCCCACCCTGTTTGGCGTGGCGTGATAGCTTCGGATGTCGTTTGGACTTCCGCCCGGATGGCGAGAGATTATCAACTCGCGATGGGCCGAAGCTCGGCCAGCGTCGTCGGCCGGAGTGATGGCGAGGCGAGGGAGGCGGTGCTAACCCGGACTCGGTGGAGCCGAGCTTCGCCAGCGGGACCGCGCTCCGCCGGACGTGGAGCCTATCGGCCAGCGGAGGAGCGAGGAGCGCGGGGGGCCGAGGACCAAACGCCTTGGCCTTGGCCCTGCGAAGATGGCTGCGGGCGAGGCTCAGCGAGGAGCCTGGGGAAGGAGCTTGGTCGCTCCGGACCAGCGACCCTGGCCATGAGCCAAGGAGAGAGGAGGAGGAGGAGGTGATCGGCCTGGCTCCTTCGATCGGGCACAGGCGCCCCGACCACGGAGGAGTGCAAGGCGGAGGTGATCGTTGATCAATCGCCTCGGCCGCGGAGCATCGATCGCCTCCGAGCTATGGAGGGACAAGAAGCGGAGGTGATCGCCCTCGATCCAATGCCTTCGGTCGGAGAGCATTGGTCGCCTCATGAAGAGGAGCAGGAGGCGGAGGTGGTTGCTAGCGACCAAGCGCCTCGGTAGCAGCATGGAGTAAGCGGCGCTTCGTGGTTAGCGTCTGACCAGCGTGTGGCGGCTCATGGGAAGCGACCACGAGCCGCTTCTTTGTGGGCGAGGATCGGCCGAGGCGACCGGGTTGATCGAAGGTGGTAGCCGTCGCTCTCACAGGAGCACGGGTGCTCGGGGAGGAGCAAGACAGGCAGGATGACTTGGTCAATCCCTTCTTTAATTTGCCGTGACCAAGCCGGCTTCGGGACAAGGTAGTCGGTAGGGCTCTTACGGTAAGTTTCCATGTTTCTTCTTTTAACCTGCTGAGCGATCTTAGGGAGTCTGCTCGGCTCTTTCCCTTCTCCTTTCTCTTCTGCCGAAGTTTGCCGAAGGCTATGGAGATCTCGATGCCACCTCGGTCTCATTGAAGAAATCTTGAGTCGATACCACTCATGAGCAAAGGCAAGATCGCCGATCTTGGCGTCGGAGTCTCCGAGTCTTGTGAGCCGACTGAAGCGGTGGAATCGGCGAGCCTCATCGCCAGGGCTTGGGACCAGGCTCTTCGAGGCCCGAGCGAGAAACGCCAGGCGAAGTCGCCGAGCTTGACGAAGAGGCAGTGAAGCCAGCGGGACCTTCAGCCCGAGGCTCGGGAGCGCGAAGCCGCTCAAGGAAATGCGCGCCTCGGCTGGCCCAGAAGGTCGCGGCCAGCGGAAGGTCTGGACCTAGAGGCGGAGGTCGACTCCCATAAGGGCGAGCTCATTGCCCTCGGGCCGGTCGTAGGACTTAGCTCTTTCTTTTTATTTTTATCTTGTGTAAAACCCTGTAAAAAAAACAACGTTTTGGATTAAATGAGCATATTCGCCGGAGTTTGGTCCTTGCACTGTTTTTTGCTTGAACTCGCTTCGACATATGCAGTATGATCCGGTTCTGCGAGAAAAGAAAGCAAGTTCCTGCATGGAGGCGTGATACGAGCAAAGAAAGCAAGTTCTGCGTAGATCAAATATCATAGACACGAGCAAAGGATCCTTGGTAAGGAGGGGCGGGCGTTCCTATCATGTAGCCCCTGCCATGGACAAGGTCGTGTCCTCATTCTGAGCACGAGTTTGTTCATGGGAGTTTTAAGTCGCTTTGGTCGTACTTGATTTTTGAATTACTCGAATAGATCGGTTGTGTTTGAGTGAGCTGTGAGCCGGACAGGCGGGCGAGCTTTAAACCAACAATACGTAGAGCCACCATGCAAGTGGTCAGGCGGGCTTAAGAGTGGATGCTCGCGCCCGACCATGCATCTGACGAAGAGCTCTGTGGAAAGTGGGCGATTGGCGACATCGGCCGAGAATAAAGGAGATAAGCGCGCACATACTTGTTGGATAAGTTCGTCTGTAGTCTTTGGTGAGCGGCGATGCTCGTTCGACAAAGCGAGGCGAAACTTCGAGAAAGAGGAAAATGATTTATTGGAAAAGACGCCAAAGGGGCGAGATAGGAGTACTCGTCTAAGCGTAGAATTTACTGCGTTGATCGATGTTCAGTCTTTGGTGAGCTCCCGACCATCTGGCATCGCGAGGCGAACGACCAGGTAGCCTTGTAGACATGACCGTGTAAGGTCCTTCCCACCAGAATTGACTTGGCCTTCGACAGGTCTTGAACTCTTCGTAAGACCATGTCGCCCGACTTATGTAGACCCTAGGTCGGTTGCCTTGGCTGCATGCCTCTGAAGAGCTTGTAGGTAAATTGCGAGGCCAGAACGCGCCGGATTCGCTGTCGCCGGCGAGGTCGGTCGACCAGGCGCTCAACCTCTTGATCGATGGAATCGATCGATTTGCACCAACAGGGGAACCAGGCCACGATTTGTGACGAGAATGGCCTCCATGCAGCGTAAACGAGTTGGAAGGCGTCCGCTTTGTGGCTCGACTTGTCGGTAGTGCGGATAGACCAAGAAACGGCGAAGCTCCTCCACCTTCTTTGCTTGTCTTTGGTTGAGGGTCTTAAAGACTCTCTTTTATGCCACTGGACTAAATTTGCCCATTTGCTTTCCTTCTCGGTGCTCAGTTACTCTGTGGATGTGCCTGAAGCGAAGCAGAACCTTGGTCGACCTCCTCCGCGATAACTTTGGAGCAGTTCCTTTGGTGAGGCGGGTCCCATTGTACTGTGATAAGGCAGTTAGGTATCGGCAAGGTTACCACGTTCTTTGTGGAGGAACCTCTTGGCGCTGGGCGAGATGGTCGAGCGGGCTCGGCCTCTATCCACTTAGTGAAAGTGTCGATGGCCCGCGAGCAAATACTTGACCTTCGACCTCGAGGAAAGGGTCCAGGGCGTCGAGCCCAGTCGAGAATGGCCCGCAGCGGTATGGTTTGTAGGGCATATCAGGTTGGCGGGTTTTGCGAGCATAGGGCGGCATGCTCGGCCCGGTCGTTACGATTGACGCAGCGTCCGTCAAGTAGTCGGCGATATTAACAATCGGAAGGCTTTGCTCACAAGCGTTACGAAGAGCGAATGAGCTCGCACATTCCTTCGTGCATATCACGAGAAGAAGATCTTGGCCGCTTCCTCGGGAGGCGCATTTGGAAAGGATTCCTAATGCGCCTTTCGATATCGGTCGCCTTCGATCGATCTGTCTTGAGAAGATCGCCTTGATGGCGAGCCTTCGGCTTCTTCCTCGGGCAATGTCCCATGCGCAAGGTATTGGATGAATGGCGTCATCAATTTGCGCTTCTTTCGAGAATGAGACCCTCTGCCCGGTCTCTGGTGCCTCCTCTTCGGAGGGAATGGAGGGCTTATGTAGGTGCTCGGCGAGCACCCAGCGGCGGTTTGGGAGGAGCAGGCCTTAGCATTTGGTCGGCGATTATCCTTCTGGGGATGTGGGTGCCGAAATTCTTGAAGTATTTCTCCATCTTCCTTACTTCGGCGGTGCAGCGCCATTGAGGTGTCGGAACACCGATACTCCTTGTTGACACTGGTTCTGACCAAGCGTATGATCGCCCTTCACAGTGAGCCGTTGGACTCTAGCGATTTGCATGCGAGAAATCGGCCAAAGGCGCCGTACTCCGCGCGTTGTTAGTCGCGTGAAATGTAGTTGGATGGCGTACTGTAGCCGCTCTCCGTCCGGGGAGACCAAGCTGACGCGAGCGGCGCTCGTATGCTCGGGATCGTCAAAATACAATGTCGGGAGTTTCCCCTCGAATCATTGGTCCCATTGGTGGTGGTGCCGGGCCGGAAACCGATACGCCAAAATCGGCCGGGACTTGTGATTTTATCGCCGTGCGTGAGAATACCGGCTTCGAACTTCGGCGAGTTCCATTGCCACTTGGCTATCGACCCTTTGGCGTCGATTTTGATTTCACTGAGTGGGAAGCCGAATCGGCCTACGATCTTGTGTGCTTGAAAGTAGTGGCGCCCAACTTCAGGGAGGCCATCGAATGAGTCTGATGGTTTACGGACCTCGGGAGTACTTTCCTTTGGTCCATGAAGTACTTCTTGGCGTAATAGATAGGTCATTTGGGTACCATCTCTTTCTCTTTGCCAGCAAGGCTCTGCGTCTGAGTTCTTTGCCAGTATAATAGCAATTCTTCCCACGTGGGTGTAGCGAGGGCGGGCGGCTTGGAGAGAGTCTTGTTTTAGCTCTTTGAGCCAGATCGACTTCCTCCGTCCATGTGAAGCCATCATGTTTGCGGAGGGCTTTAAAGAAAGGTAGTCCTCGCTCCCGATCCGGAAACGAGCCAAACAAAGCGGCCATCCTCCAGGTCGAGCTTGTACTTCCTACGCATGTGGCGACCTCATGTTCTCAATGGCTTGATCTTCTGCAGGTTAGCCCCAACGCCATGTGGCAAACCATGTGGCCAGAGCACCTTGCCGGCCTTTCACGCCGAATCGCATTTTTACGGATTTAGCTTTATTCGATGCTTATTGAGATTCTGAAAGTTTCTTCTAAACAGCGTGACTGAAGTACTCTTGCTCTTGACAACTATGTAAATGCGACATATACCTCCAAATTCGACCTATTTGGTCTGTGAAAGTCTCTGCATGGCGTTGAAAGGTTGCTCCGCATTTCTCAGGCCAGAAGACATGGTCGTATAGCAAGAAATGCAACCGAACGAGGTGATGAAGGAAGTCTTTCCTTCGTCTTGTAGACGGTGATCGATGATAGCCTGAATAGGCGTCTAGGAAGCTCATAGTGCAGTGAGCCCGTAAGCGTCCACCAATTGGTCTATCGAGGCGGATAGTTGTCTTTTAGACGCCTGCGTTCAAACCCGTGTAGTGTCGGCCTTTTGCGCCACTTGCCTCCTTTCTTCCTGACCCGGAATTTGGATTGGCTAGCCACTCGGAGTGCTCAATCTCTACGATGAAGCCGACTTTTAGGAGTTTATCAAGTTCCTCCGGGATGATTGCTTGTTTTTAGAAGCGTCTAAGTTTGTCTCATTTGGTTTTTGTCGGTGAACCGCTTCTTTGTGCTCGACCACCTCCCTTGGGACCCGGGCATGTCGGATGGTTCCCGGCGAACATCCGACCTTGCTCGGAGGAAAGTAGCAGAGCTTCGAGTTCCTATTTGGGATCTAGGGAAGATCCCAAATGAGCGACATGGCCGGTTCCCGACTTCGTTGAGCGGAGCAGTGCCTTAATCTCCTCAGAGTTGGAGGGGCAAGTTTAGGCGGGAATGCTTCGGCTCTTGAGTCGGGGGCATGGCGCGGCCAGAAACCATATCCAGCGCTCTTTAAATCGTCGCAATTGAGTGCGGACTTGTGGTTTCAGCCAGTTATGACTCCGTTTGGCAGGAATCTTTAGGCAGCGTCCCCAGCGTGATGCGGCGGCCATGAACTTGGCCAGGCCGGCCTGCGAGATGGCGTTGTAGGCCGACTCGAAGTCTACCACCTCGAAGGTGATTAGCTCCGTTCTGAAGTTACTTGGGCCGCCGAAACTTACGGGCAAGACGACCTGCCAGAGGTTTGATCGAGGTGCCGGGACTATCGAAGAGCACGGCCACACTCTTGATTTTTGGAGCGAGGAATGCATCTCGTCCAATACCTTGGTTGCAATAAGGTCCAAAGAGCTCCCGAGTCTATGAGGACTGGCCAAGCAACGATATTCTTGATGGTGGGGTTCACGACCATCGGAAGCCTCTGGGGTTTGGTCATCCCCAAGGACAATCGTCTCTGGAGAATGTGAGGATACCTCCGAGCCATTTAATTTCTTTGCAGGAGGCTTACTGGGTAACATGGTGCACTTCGCTATGAGCCTCCTTTAAGTCCCGGCGGGACTTGTAGTGAGCCCGAAGATGACCGCTATGTGATTCCTTGGTTCTTGATATTCCATTTCATCCTCACTTTCCTCGTGGTACATTGTTTTCCTTTGTCGTTTCACCTGTGCAGGCGTCGGCATGGGACCCTGCATGTGCTCACTCGGCGGTAGGTCCGCGTTCGGCAATTCCGTGGAGGTCGTGCCGTCGCTGGTGAAGTGGGTGATGGGAGTCGCCGTCGGTCCGGCAGTCGCCTCGTCGGTCGCATTAGTCGCCTCGTCCTCGAGGCCTGGGTGGTGTCCTCTTCCACAGAGCATTAGGCCCACTGGCGTAGGTGAGTTGCCGGGGCATTGTTGTTCCACTGCGGCTACCATGGCGGCGAGGGTTGCTTTCTTCTTCTTCTTGATCTTCTTGTCTCTGAGTCGAACCCTTTTTGCTAGGTGAGGTCTCTAGGCGGTGGCGACTTCCTTCATCCGACATTTTCTTCCATTGGGCGGCTTCATCTGCGTTGGCGTATCGATCGGCCATTCGGAAGAGCTCGTTATTTATTAGATCGGTGGATCTCCGGAGTCTGTGTGAAGCGCCGCGTCGTACCCCGAACTTGAAAGCTCGGACCGGCGGACCTGCGTCGATATGTTGAGATCGAGTTCGGACTGGATGAACCTGCGGGCCAATTGTCGCCATGAGGTTTCCCGTCGGAAATTATCAAGCGCTCCAGTCGCGCTCTTTTCGGCGGATGTAGCGACTCGAAGTCGCTCGGAGTGCGGCCCGGTACGCCCCGGGCCGTATGGATCCTTCCTTTTGATTGAAAAGCCACGTCTGACGGCTCGTCCGGGACCGTCGGCGAGTAATTTGCCATTACCCCTCATCACCTCCGTGGCGAGGATGGCGGTAGTGTATATCGAGAGGAATTCATCCGGGTTCACGGGTCCGTTGAATCTCTCGGCCGTGGCTTGAACACCGTTTGTTCGGCCATGCGGCGTCCGGAGGAGCTTCGTGAAGGCGGCTCGGCTTCGGGGTTTAGTAGCCGAAAACCTCGATCACGGCCTCCGCAGCGGATCTTCCACCCACAACGCCCGTCTTGGTGGTTCGGTCGAGAGAAAACCTCATGCGTCGGTCGTCTGGAAGTGACCGCCGCGGTTGCGGAGTGCTCGGGCGCTCGTAATCTGAAGCGATTGTCACGGATCTCGCCAGAGGTTGCTCTGTGGTATTCCGGGGCCTTTCCGGATCGGTCGGCGACACAGGGCGATCTCGAGCATGGCTCCGAGATTCATCTCTGTCTTGAGCGCCGGGGAGGCGTTGTGATGGTCAGAAACACTCGGGCATCCTGGCCATGGGGAGGATCGAGACTTTTAGCTTCAGCGGCAAGCCTCTCAAATCTTCGGCCACGACCCGCCCATGGCCTCTAAGTCTACTTGCTCAAAGCTGCGCGAGTCACGCCACGGCCGCCAAGGCACTGTAGGCGTTCTGTTTACAGTGGTAGCGGCGGCGGCTTTGTGGCGCTTTCGGTGCGATCGGGAGTTCGGTACCGCGAGTTCCTTCCGTGAGGCGCACCTCCCCTTTGCTGGCGGCGAATGCTGCCAAGCGTCTTTCCCAAAGACGCCTCAAGTGGCGTCTGGCGCCTCATAGTGGTCGTGCCTGGCGGCGTCGAGATCCTCTCAGGGCTCGGCGTGGCTCCCGGCCATGTTGACTCGGCGAGGCGAGGAGGCCAGCGATGGGGACATCATTGTATCCCCTTGGGGCCAGCGGTCTCTCGGTCCGAGCTCTAGGTCGTCTGAGGTATGTCGAGGCCATCGTAGAGCTCGTTGCGGTCATCTCGGGGTCTCAGAGGTAATGTCTAGGAATGGAGGATCTGCAACCTCGCACTCCGTGTCAGGAAAAGCTCGGTTCCGGTGTGATCGATAGGGATCGGTCACCCTGAGCGTTAATCGGCCCGGCGTAGTACACGTCGTCATCCTCAACGTGGTCAAAGACACAAGGTCAGTGTCTTAGAGTTTGGCATCCTCGAGGATCTTGATCCATGCAGGAATCAAGCATGCCGTCCCCGCAGACGGCGCCCGGTATCGGCGATTGGAGAACGGGCTCCGTCGAGCTTACTTGTTGAATGGGGGATCAGCGAGCCCGTCGCCGCAGATCGAAGCGTTCGAGCGGCGAGTGTCGGGAAGAAGAGGCGGAAAAAGGGGGCCAGCGGTGTTTTTTATCTGGTCGGGCCTCTCCTAGCGAGATAATGACCCTACTCCGAGTGTATTGTGTTCTATCTTTCGTGTGCCCTCACATTACTGAGATCTTGAGGGGTTTAAATACTATGACTAGAATCACGAAAAAAGTAGCGCCTCGGGGATCACGCTATGTATCCATATCAGTGATCTTTGCCCTTGATTCAGCGTTATTTGAATTGGGTATGATTTCCCTTGATCTCAGGTGATTGGTTGCCTCCTTCCTTCCTCACGAGCGCTGGCTGAGCCCTCAGACCAAAACACCCGAGCGGTCGTGGCCTCCACGAGCATGCTTGCTCGTGGGGGTGTGTTTGGTGCTTCTGTGACGGAGGCGTAGCTGTCATGTGCTCGGAGGAGAAGGAGGGATGCTCGTTCGTTCTCAGAGCATCTTCCCTTAGTCTTGCTTAATTGTGAGTTTAGCTTTCACGAAGTACCGTGGTCTTTTGCCAGATAGCTAATCCCCGACAGTACTCTTTGTGGGACAGAGGGAGTATTATACAACTAAATAGAATTACAATATTATGAAGGTACATTTCGAGATAAATCTACGCATATAATTTTCATGCATCCAATTTAAATATTTAAAAATATATCGATAATTAAAACATTGAAAGTTTGACCACTTCTATTTGTGACCGGAGCAAGAGTACCGTGTATCAGCCGGTGAATAGCTGAAATAGCCAAATGGGTCACTGCCAGGTGCAAGTTGTGGTTGTGTTCTTGTGTAAGTACAAAAATCCACTTGACCGTGATTATATTTTGCACTTTGGCTACAGTTATCTCTGCGCTCTGCACTCTCCACGAGCTCGCTGCCGCTGCATGCAGGTTGGTTCTCTGCTCCATAAAACGTAAAGGCAAAGCGAAGCGACCCATTCGGTCTTCAGGCTTGCATGCCATGTATCCACTTTAATGAACAGCAAACGCGTCAGAATTCAGAAGAAAGCGATTTCCACAAGGATAAGCCCTTCAGATCGCACCGCAGACAGGCAGAGTGTACTGCCAGCGAAGTGATACCGAGACTGTGAATAGTGTGAGAGATTCGGATTCCACCCCGACCCACCCCATACTCCACTCCTCAAATTCCCTCCAAGAAATGAGATTAGAGCTCCCAGACACACACGGCCATTGTCTAATCGCCGTCTTAAATGCCAAACACCAACCCGAACTGCTGTGCTACACTGCGAGATCGCACAGCACGCAGCAACAGCATGCGCAAACGAGGTGGGCGAAAGGAAGCCTCACACTGTCACACACCCCGAGCTAGTGGTAGTGGCTGTCTGCAAAGCGGATGCGTGCGGTAGCATGGCGCGGTGGTTGATGCGGAGATGAGGCGTTCGCCGGGCGCGGGTGCCGCGGCTGTGCTGCCGCCGGTTCTGCTGTTGCTGCACTGGGCCGCGGCGGTGAGCGCGGCCACGGCCGCCGAGAAGCGGGCGCTGCTGGATTTCAAGGCCGCGGTGACCAAGGACCCGGGCGGCGCGCTCGCGAACTGGACGTTGAGCGGGGACCCGTGCGCCGACTTCCCAGGGGTCAGCTGCGACCCCGCGTCCGGCGCCGTGCAGCGCGTGCGCGTCCACGGCGCGGGCCTGGAGGGCGCGCTCGCGCCGTCGCTCGCGAGGCTGCCCGCGCTGGAGTCTGTCTCGCTCTTCGGTAACCGCCTCTCAGGTGAGATCCCGGCGGGCTTCGCGGGGACCGCGGGCACGCTCCACAAGCTCAACCTCAGCCGCAACGCATTCTCAGGGGGGATACCGGCGTTTCTTGGCGCCTTCCCCTTGTTACGGCTACTCGACCTCTCCTACAACGCCTTCTCCGGCGAGATCCCAACGGCCCTTTTCAGCGCCTGCCCCCGCCTCCGCTACGTCTCGTTCGCGCACAACGCACTCACAGGCCACCTCCCACCGGGCATCGGCAATTGCGCGCGGCTCGCCGGGTTCGATTTCTCCTACAACAGCCTCGACGGCGAGCTCCCGGAGAAAGTCTGCGCGCCGCCGGAGATGAGCTACATTTCCGTCCGAAGCAACTCGCTCTCGGGCACCGTTGCCGATAAGCTCAACGGCTGCCGAAGCCTCGACCTGCTCGATGTCGGGAGCAACTTCTTCTCCGGCGCCGCGCCGTTCGACCTTATTGGCCTCGTCAATATCACCTACTTCAACATCTCCTCCAACAACTTCGACGGCGAAATCCCAAGCATCCCGACATGCGGCTACAGGTTTGCTTACTTCGACGCGTCCAGGAACCGGCTCACGGGCGCGTTGCCGGAAAGCCTGATGAATTGCCGCAGCCTGTCTCAGTTCAACGTGTCCTTCAATAACTTCACAGGCTCCATCCCTTTACTGCTGCAGCAGTTTGGCCAACCTGCATTCATGGACAATCCATTTCTCTGCGGCCCGCCGCTGGACCATTCCTGTTCGGAGTCTCCGCGAGCAGAGACTTCGGACCAGCATGCGAGGCCGCTGGGCGTGCCTGTGATAATTGTCATCGCCGTTGCAGCAGTCATACTTATTGGGCTCTGCATAGTGTGCGCAATGAACATTAAGGCATACAAGAGGATAAGGGAGCAGAACGACGAGGAGGAGGAGGTCCTTGTATCTGAGAGCACGGCGGTCGTGTCGCCGGGTTCAACCGTGATCACCGGAAAGTTGGTGCTTTTCAGGAAGAACTTGCCTTCAAGATACGAGGATTGGGAGGCTGGGACCAAGGCATTGCTTGACGAGGACTGCCTCATCGGCGTTGGGTCAGTTGGGGCTGTGTACAAGGCCAGCTTCGAGAACGATGTGTCCATCGCAGTGAAGAAGCTGGAGACACTAGGGAGGGTCACGAATCAAGACGAGTTTGAGCACGAGATGGGCCGTCTAGGTGGCCTCAGCCACCCCAACCTGGTCACTTTCTATGGGTACTATTGGTCATCCTCAATGCAGCTGCTTCTATCAGAGTTTGTCACCAATGGCACCTTGTATGATCACCTCCACGGGCGCCGTCCTCGTTCGCTCACCGGGAGCAACGGTAGCGGCGGCGGCGGGGGTGAGTTGTCCTGGGATCGGCGATTCAGGATCGCGGTAGCGACGGCACGCGCACTCACGTACCTTCACCATGACTGCAATCCTCAGGTACTGCACCTCAACATCAACTCGTCCAACATATTGTTAGACAGGGAGTACGAAGCCAAGTTATCAGATTTCGGGCTGGGGAAGCTTCTGCCCATCCTCCATAGCTCTGAATCGAGCAATCTACACACTGTTACCGGTTACGTCCCGCCGGAGCTAGCATTACCAAGCCGTAGATACAGTGACAAGTGCGATGTGTTCAGCTTCGGGGTGGTGTTGCTGGAGATTGTGACGGGCCGAAAGCCGGTGGATAGCCCTAGGGCGGGCACGGTGGTGGTTCTGCGCGATTACGTTAAGGAGACACTGGAGGGTGGCGCCATTTCTGATTGCTTTGATCGGAGCCTGAGGGGATTCATGGAAGCTGAATTGGTTCAGGTGTTGAAATTGGGTCTGGTGTGCACTTCGAACACGCCATCCCGGCGGCCAAGCATGGCAGAGGTGGTGCAGTTCTTTGAGTCCATCGTAAGAAATTCCTAATACATATGCTCCAAGATATATGACATTGTGACAAGACTAGAGGAATAGCAAATTTGTGTTTTTTTTTTATTGAGTTTTTGAGCAGTGCTTCTATGTTTTTCTTTTTACTATAAGTTACAAAAATATTTAAACAAGCGAAGGTAATATTCACAATCTTGTAATAATCTTACCCTTTATTGAGTTCTTTGAGTTTTTTACAATAAGTTAAAAAAGAAAAGCATAGAAGCACGTCTCTTAGTTCTTCGGTGTATTCACAATCCATTTGTCAAATGGAGCTTAATTTGTTCATATTTGCTCTTGTAATAATCTTACCCTTTAACTGCTTGGTCAGATTACCGGACCGTTCTTTACGCTCTTCCCTGTGTACTATGTTTTCTTCCTAGTTAAATGCAAATGTAAAGTCCATTGGAAATTGGGTGCACTGTTACTCACTCTGAGGGGATCTACACCTAATCCTACAAAACTATTTATTGAAGTTTAATTTCTACTTATTTAGTGCTCTATTAATTATTGTCTTTTAGGCCCTGTTTGGAAGCAAAATTTTTCAATACTATGGTATTACAAAACCATTGCATAGAAATTGTTTTGGCATAAATACCATGGTTACACCTATTACCATTGAAACAATTGTTTTTCTTGGAATTACAAACTGTTTGGCTACAAAGTCTTTTGCATGATGAAGTGATGCCAAAAGCTCAAAACTCCACTATGAGTGGAATTTTCAATACTTCAAGAATACTATGGTATTAACAATATCATGATTTTCAAAACATAGTTTTTTTGGTTGCTTCCAAACACCTTATGGCCAAAAATACCATAGTATTCTCTAAAGCCATGATTTTGCCTAGAAACTATGAAAATACTTTGTTGCCAGACAGGCCCTTAGAGTATATTGTTTGGAGTCTTACAAAGTTTCCATTGCCAGCTTTCATCGGAGCCGAAGAGCAATGCTTGACTTGATAAATTCTCTTTGTTAATGCGAGTCATAGAGGAGCTATTATGGTCTAGCCGTGTGTCTGTGTAATAAGATTTCACTATTTCAGATTTGACAAAATCGAAATTAGGAAAAGACAAACAATTTTTTTACGTAAAAGAAGAACAGCTGAACAAGAGAATAGTACTCTCTCCGACCGCAAATAGTTATCATTTTAAACATTGACATAATCTTCAAAATATAGCTTTGACTAATAACTGCGGCATGTCCAAAAAAAACCCTTTCATATTTTTTGGCAAATGGAGAGATGGACAGACGGATCCTCTCATGCAAATGAAAAAAGCGGGTCGTGGAAGTAAATGGGCCACGGTTGGAGCCATTGGTCACTAACCCTACAGAGACAAACTTACGCTCTTTCTTCTCGGCTGTCTCGTTCTCACTTATCTCCCAAATTGTCCCGATCCCATTTCTAAGAAGCCAACTCCACCTTCTCCTTTGCCGCTAGCACCTCCTCCTCTGCTTCGATTCTGTACGCTACTTCACTCGCTTGAATTTGGGGCTCCTCCGCGCTCCAGCAGCAGCAGAGGTGGCGGCGTCATGACCTGACGCCGTCTTCGTCAGGACATGAGAACGGTAAGTAGCTGAAATGTCTTACTCGTCTCGCTCTTCTCTCGTTTTCCTAGACTCATTTCGATACACTAGGTTTCATATTTTGAAACATACGTTTTAACACACTTTTCTAAAAAAAATTGTTAAAATTGCTAATCAATCTTCCTCAAATAAAAATTAATAGAAGAAGATAATTTAATATTTTATTTTAGGGGTGTCTAGGGAGAATTTGAGTATTTTTCTTGCTAAATAGCATTCAAATTTTGAGCCTTCAAGTTTAAATCCAATTAACGGAATCAATTTGTCTCATCTCATTCCATTTGAGTACTTGACGAGTACCCATGCCATGGGTACCCCCATCAGCCCGGAAGCGCGAGCGGGCTGACCAACCACGGCGAAGGCCCAGCACCGCCGAAAGGTACTTGGGCCGCGGGGAGCGAGCCCCGACCTGTGCAGGGCCGACCCTGGACGGTCGGCGGACTCCGGTTCCGGGCGGTCGGCGGGCTCCGACCGCCTAATATTGAAGCTCAAGCTCCACCTGCAAGACGGGCCAAGATGGCCCACTTGATGTCGACGGCCGCCTTGTGCGCAGCTGCCCCTGGCGTCTCAGACGGGTAGGCGGCCCTTCCCAAGATCGCCGGAAGAGCCACCGAAGGAGTCAAGCCTCGCCCCATCGCCTGGCACACCGTAGGAGTGCGCCCACTCCCGAGGCCAAGATAAAGTCAAGCGCCATTAAAGCCGCCGAGGCAGACAGGAGCACCACGCGAGGCGTCATCCAGACATCATCACGCAAGACCACACATCGCAGAGCCACCAACCCTGCCTCGGGACGGGCAGGGGACGGTCGGACAAGACAGAGCCGTGACCGAGACACGCACGCCCCCTTTCTAGTGGATTTCCCAAACACCCGTGTAACCTGCCTCCTCCGTCTATATAAGGAGAGGCGGGGCCCGAGAGGGAAGGGGAGAGACAGAGAAAAAGGCCCTCTAAGAAGCCACGACTCCCTAGCCAAAGCACGAAGGGGATCGGACAGCCGACCCCCCGCCTCGCTTGTACACCCCTTGTTCATCGCCCAAAGATCAATACATCCACACCGAACGAACTGGAGTAGGGACATTCAGCCCGAACCAGTATACATCATCTGACTCCTTGAGTCGACCATTCGGGGAGAGGGAGCGCGCGACCCCATCCGACCATAAATTCGTATTGCCGGTGCACGAAACACCGACAGTACTCTAGACAAAAAAAAAATTGAGTGCTCACAAATAAAAAAACTTCATATCCGAGGATGGTCAAATTAGTATTTTTGCCAAATGTGTTGTCAGAATTTGGAAACGACCTACCATCTTTTTGTAGAATGCACCCAATTCCGAAGGATTTGGGCGGCCATCTCCCAGTGAGCACACCTACCTTCGCTGCTACCACAACACTGCCAGCATGTGTCCAGTTTAGAACAGTGGACCATACAGCAGATCAACAGTCAATTCGGATGCCGAAAGGGGATCAAAAGTTTGATTATTCTAACCTGCTGGATATGGTGGAAAAAGCGTAACAACAGAATTTTCAGAAACATTTGGAGGTCCAATGAGAAAGTGCTTCAAGGCATCAAGGATGACATTTCAATCTGGTCTTTTGCAGGCGCTCGAGGACTTACAAAGTTGATTCATCAGAGGAGCTGTTTTTTATTGATTTTTCCAATCTCTCTCTTCTTGTTTTGCTTTCCTTTTTTCTTTTCCTTTTTTTTTTTTTTTTGTTTCTCTTTGTAATCCTTAGTGCATTCTCTTGCACTTTGTACTCTTCCTTCTCTCTAATTTAATTCAGGTTGGTTGCTTTCAAAAAAAAAAAAAACACTCGTATGCCATTTAGCAATTCCCTTATTATATACTAAATTTTTGTCGCTACATTTGTCCCCACTCCCTAGTGTATGGTGAAAAATGTATGAAAAGTGCGTAAAATAAAAACATATTTAAATGCTTGCGATGCATTCTTACTAACCCATTTATAGATTTCACTAACTAGTATATCATTGTCATGCGAAAAAGATCCTTTCTAACAGATGCTAAGGGAAACTATTTACTATTGTAATTTTATTGTGTATTCATACCAAAATATTGAGATATTTAGCAAATTTTATTATTCTGGAGCATTCTCTAGAATTGAAAATACAGCTAGAGCTTCCCGGTTTCATACTTCAACCTACCTTTTATACTACCCGGTTGATAAGTGCTTTTATCATACTCTTATTCAGCTTTCAGGAAATCCACTAGACATATCACTAATAATAGTCAGGCTCAAAGTGTGAACGAAACCATCAGTTTCATCTTCTCTCTGAGCCTGAGATCATATCGGTCAACAATTTTCATTTCCTAGTTATAGAAAGTGAAACAACCCAAAAATTCAAAATGAATTTAATTGGAGTTCTTTCAAATTTCAGGTTCAAATTTAGATTTGAATTGGAAGTTTGAATTTTGCCTTTTGTTTTGGTTTTCGTTTTGGTTTTTGGGCCAATTTCCTCTTGGGCCTTCGGCCCGTTTCTCCTTTTCCTCAGCCCGTTGGTCTCCTGGCCTTCGGCCTCCTCCGGCCCAGCCGGCCTGGCCCAGCCCGCTCCCCGGCCGGCCTCCGTCCTCGCCGCCTCCGCGCCCTCGCGTCGCCGCCGCGGCCGCCATGTCGCTGCCGCCGCGCTGCCAGCGTCGCCGGTCGGCCGCCGCGTCGCCGCGCGCCCCGCCGCCTTGCGCCGTCTGGCCGCGCTGCTTGCTTCCGCGCCGGCCGCGCGCGTCGCCGCCACGATCGCCTCGCCGCGCCGCGCGTGGTCGCCGCCTCCCTCGCCGGCGCCCTATAAAGCCACCCGGGCTCCTCCTCTCCTCGCCCGCTCCCGGCCTCGCCAGGTGAGCCCTCCTCCGTGTTCTCCTTCGGCTCGGCCGCCCGCTCACGGCGCGCCGCCAGCCGCCGCCTTAGCCTCGCCCCAGCTCCCTTGCCTCGCAGCTCGGGTGAGCTCCCCTCCTCCCCGCTCCGTCATCCCGCTCCGCTCCGGCAGCCACCGCCGCCGCCCAGC
Source organism: Rhipidocladum racemiflorum (assembly GCA_036346355.1). NCBI lineage: Eukaryota > Viridiplantae > Streptophyta > Magnoliopsida > Poales > Poaceae > Rhipidocladum > Rhipidocladum racemiflorum. Next base: position 55,311,010 of record CM070588.1, on the reverse strand, counting down.
GCCGCCGCCGCCTCACAGCTCGGCCACCGCCGTGCTCCTAGCTCCTCCTCTCTGCGCTCGCTGACTGGACCAGGCCGAGCCAGGCCGTTCCGGCCCAGTCTCAACCCCGCAAACGCCTGGCCAAGTGGGCCCCGGCCCATTTCGCCCGTGAGGCCGGCCCAGTTCCGGTCTGGAACAGTGAAACAAATTTTCCGGATTTTAATTAATTATTAAATCCGAAAAATTCGTTTAAAATTCCAGAAAAATACCCAGAAAATCCCCGAAAATTCCGTGAGCCCCAGAAACCCACCTGAAAGGACCAACGATGTCGCCTAGAGGGGGGGTGAATAGGCGGATTAAAATTTACGCAGCGGAATAAACTCGCCGAAGCCGGTCAACCCGAGTCTCCGGTTTTTGGTCCGGATACTCGGCTTGTCCGGAGTGTCCTGGTATTGAGTCGGACTCTCCGGTTAGCCGCACGGGAGCGAGATAAAAACTACTCTAGCAAGTACAATAAACCACTAGAAGTATATAGCAAGAACAACCTAGAACAATTTCTAGCAAGAATTTGAATTTAAAGCCAAGCAAAGAGCTAGATCTAACTTTATAAATTCAAATCCACTTAAGCAATACTAAGAAGTAAAAGTGAATGCGAGAGACACGAATTTTCACAGAATTTCGTGTTCTTGAATGGAACCCTACGTCTCCGTTGAGGTGGCTCGGTCGCACTTGAGCCGGGGTCTCTTTCAACCCGCTTTCCTTCCGGTGTTGCACAAATGCACTCGCCGGCTTCACTTCTTGTCTCTTTCCTTTCGGAGGCGAGACTTGCCTTCACAAACTACCGGGGCTCACCACACAAGTTGGTAGCTCCCGGTGACTCCTAGCCGTCTAGGAGACCTTCAACCTCCAAGAGAAATAGCACCACGAAGAATCGCTTGGAGGATGAACTAGTGCTCAACAAGATGAAATGAATGCACTTTGCACTTTTCTTCTTCCTCTCCTCACCAAAAGATCAACAACCAAATTAATTGGTGGGAGGAAGTGGGGCTCTATTGAATGCTTAGAGATGGTTAGGAATGGCTTGAATGCTGCTATGAATGAGCTCAATAGAGATCCTAGCCGTTGGAGTGGAGTGGAGACTTTAAATACTCTTTTGAAAACTAGCCGTTACTCCGTTTTGAACAGCCGGAGTGTCCGGACAAACAACCCGAGACTCCGGGTTATCCGGAGACTCCGGACCAAATGTCCGGATACTCCGGACCAGCTGGAATCAAAGCAACCGAGAGGTCCAACCCGGAGACTCCGGACCAAATGTCCGGACACTCCGGATTGAATCCGGAGACTCCGGACAAAATGTCCGGATACTCCGGTTACCTGAAGCAGTTTCAAATTGAAACTTTTCAAAACCAAGTGTAGGAGTGCTAAAGTGAGATGCAAGACTTGATGTTGAGCACATGCACATCCTAAAATCGATTTCTCGTCATACCCTCTTAATAGTACGGCTATCCTTAAGACACAATTGAATAAAAGATTACAACTTTGGTCTTGATGCCGTCCTTTTGATTTTAAGTAGTCGTGGGGGTGTCCAATGTCATTCCAAGCTCGATATAATCTCGATATCTGCAGTATTCTTGGATAAAACATTAGATCTCTTTAATTGTGTCATCATTAATCACCAAAACAATTTGAGGGGCCTAGATGCACTTTCAATCTCCCCCTTTTTGGTGAATTGATGACAACACAATTAATTAGCAAATAAAATAACGAGAACAAGACTTAGGCATAAGATAAATAAGAGGAATTGAGTGGGAACAAATGCACATATTTAACGAGAGAAAACTGAGAGCTCCCCCTCAAACACAGCTTCCGAGAATACAATACAAGTAACTGAAAGTAATCCATGCATAAAATAAGCATTAAAGTCATTACATGGAATAGACAGAGTTCACAACACTAAATAAACAAATAAATGAAGCAACACAAGCAAGTCCACACGCGACAGACGGAAAGATAAAGGGTCCACGACAAAGACAACGCTAAAGATCACTCCCCCTTTGGCATCAAGACACCAAAAAAGGAAGACACAGGAAATCACTCGTCATCTCCGTCGTCGGAGGCCTCATACTCAGAGCCCTCGCTGTCGACGTCACGCTATTTGGAGGAGCAGAGGAGGAAGCAATCCCAAACAAGGCATCGGCCAGAAGTGGCGTCGCTACTCTCCTCGGAAGACCGGAGGAATCGTTGGAGAGGCGCCTCGCCATTGTGGCGGCGGATGCTGCGAATGTCTTGACCATTCTTCTTGATCTGTCGACTCATCATCTTCTGCCTGGTGGAGATGTCGCGGCAAAGAAGGAAGACGTGCTTGAGCATCCGCTGAAGAGTGCCACTAGAAACCTCGGACTGCCCCGAAGAACTGGCAGGAGGCACGGCCGGGGTAGAGGTAGAGCCTGAAGCACGACCTCGGCGAAGTCTAGCAGCAGGACCAGGAGCAGCTGGAGGGGCTGGAGTAGACTGAGGGCGGACCTTGTAAGAAAGATGCTCCTCATCTCTGACAAACTTCACCCACTCCTTTGAAGAGATCAAGGTCATCACGAAAGGTGCATAGCTGCAATCGGCCATGTTGCTCTGCGGCGTTCTCGCCTCATTGTTTCCCACAAGAAATCGACAATGTCAAAAGGGTCGGTGCTCTCAACGAGGTGAAGCAGAGTTCCTACCATAGGAACCGATAGCGTAAGCATCTCCTTCCTTTGGGGAAAGAGTGACTCTCAACATCCTGTTGAGCACACCGGTATGTCCTTTAGACCCTTGATGGTCCCAACTGTGAAGCTCCTGGAAGTGTCATACAAAGCCTCAATCTGCTCAGGAGTCATCACTTTCTTCTCATGAAGCTTTGGACTGGCATTGTATCTGAGGTTGAGCACTCTGGCAAATCTCTTCTTGCTAGCCACATACCATATCTTGTCGGTCATCCACCAAATGGCCTCATCATTCTTGTCAAAGTACAAGGTGGCATAAAACTGCATGGTGATCTCATTGTTCCAGTCATACTTGTATGCCATGATGTTCTTGATCTGATGCAGCTCGCAAATCTGAATGATCTCAGTGAAGACTGGATTGCCTGCTGCAGCCATGTACTCCCAGTCAATGGTCTTCATGCGAACCACTGGGTGCTCAAGTGGGTATAGGACCGTTTCATAGTAATCTGACTGAAACCGGTTCCAAAACCGGCGGTCCACATACTCATCCTGGTGGAGCTCCAAAGGATCTTTCTTTCTGTGCTCCACAATGGCTTTCCCTTTACCAGGTCCTGTCCGGTAGTCAATTACTCTCATTGGATTTACGGACATTGGATAGTTCCACACGGGCTTGGCCTTGATCAGAGGACCAATGAAGTGCCCAGAAGTACGGAACTGGCTTCTTTTCTGATCACGAAGCCTGGCATGGGTATCAGCTGGATGCTCATCTGGATCAGGAGCTTGCTGAGGTGGAGGAGACAGGACAGGTGCTGATCCTGAAGCTAGCTGGCCTCGAGGTCTGGAAATGGGCCTTTTGGCCACTCCAATTCTCTGCCTTTTCTGCGGAGGCCGCGGAGGAGAATTGGTGGGAGACGCGCCCTGAGCGGGAGCACTGCCACTAGCTGCCTGTTGAGGAGGATCACTGCCACCACCGGTACTGGCGAGGAGGATCATTGCCACGGTACTGTCACGAGGAGGATCGCTGCCACCGGAAGTTCCCTGGGAAGGATCCATCTGACCAGATAAAGCGAACGAGAGGAGTTAGCCGAGAGGCGACGCGAAAAACAGCGAAGTTCAGAATCTGGCCGAGGCACCCAACCCGGAGAGTCCGGACAAAAGTTCGGATACTCCGGATTGCATCCGGAGACTCCGGACAGAAAGTCCGGACACTCCGGATGTGCCAGAACGAGCACCCGGGCGGGTGGGAATTGAGGAATTCAATCCGCACAAAACAGGAATTGGAACTAGATTGCCTCTAGGATGTTCAAGAAACGAGTAGGGCAAACTCTAGCAAAGAGTTTCGCGGGAATAGGGCACAAAAAGGAACTCACCTCAAGAAGATTTGATAGATGAAGAACGCGGGTGAGTTAGGGTTAACGAATCTCCGATCTTGAGGGCAATGACGAGTCAATCGGCACCCTAAGAGAGTTGAAGCACACGGAGAGACCCTAAGAACCACGAGATTTGTACCAAACCCGGAAAGAAAAGGTTAGGGCAAGAACATCCTTACCACGATCTTCAATCCAAGGGGATGGAGGAGGAGGTGGAGGAGTCCAAGAACCCTAGGAGCGTGAGAGGTGCACGGGAGAGGGAGAGGGAGAGGCGCCCGGTGCAAAAAGGAATAAAAAGAAACCGCGCGGGATTGGGGGGACTTAAACCGTCCGCCCCAACCCGGAGACTCCGGGATTTCAGTCCGGAGACTCCGGCCCAACCCGGAGAGTCCGAACAAGTAGTCCGGAGACTCCGAATGATCCGGAGACTCCGGATTAAATACCGGACAGTCCGGGTTGCCCAGCTCGGTTAGGAAATTTGCAAGGTGAAGGATAGCTCAAGGAGTTTTGCGGAGCGAGAGAGAGAAAGATTCCTAAGATGTCAACTTGATATATGACCAGCGAACAATAAAGCAAACAAGCTATGATCACATATCAATGACAAGATCAGAGGATCAAGAGCCAATAACATAGAATAATTTCAAAGAAAAAGATGACTAAGGTTTTGAAATTCATTTTTCATTCAACAAGCAATATGTGAGCACATGTCAAGCCACGTTACGAGAGTCTAAGATATTTAGTCCACTTCTCAATTCACAGAACCTTTTCTCGTCAAGGGGCTTGGTAAAAATATCGGCTAATTGATCATTTGTACTCACATGTTGGATATCAATTTCGCCTTTAGTTGCGTGGTCTCTTAGGAAATGATGGCGAATATCAATGTGTTTTGTTCGGGAGTGTTGGACAGGATTGTTGGCAATTTTTATGGCGCTCTCATTGTCACACAAAAGTGGAACGCTTTTGTAGGATAGGCCATAATCACTCAAGGTTTGTCTCATCCAAAGTAATTGGGCACAACAACTCCCGGCAGCTATATATTCGGCCGAGTGGATAGGGCTACGGAATTTTGTTTCTTGGAAGACCACGAGACTAGGGACCTACCCAAGAATTGGCAAGTTCCTGAGGTGCTCTTCCTATCCACTTTGCAACCGGCATAATCCGCATCGGAATAGCCAATAAGCTCAAAGGAGGATCCTTTCGGATACCAAAGTCCGAAATGAGGAGTGTGCACTAAGTATCTCAAGATTCTCTTAACGGCCACCATGTGGCACTCTTTTGGAAGCGGCTTGAAAACGTGCACACATACAAACGCTAAGCATGATATCGGGCCTAGATGCACAAAGATAAAGGAGAGAACCGATCATCGAGCGATATACCTTTTGGATGACCGGTTTACCTTCTTTGTCGAGGTCTAGGTGCCCGTTGGCTTGCATTAGGCGTCTTTATGGGCTTGGCGTCCTCCATTCGAACTTCTTGAGCATGTCCTTGATGTACTTCGTTTGACAAATGAAAGTTCCTTCCTTGAGTTGTTTAACTTGGAATCAGGAAGAACTTCAACTCACCCATCATGGACATCTCAAACCTTTTGGTCATTATCTTGCTAAACTCTTTACACAAATGTTCTTTAGTAGATCCAAATATAATGTCATCGACATATATTTGGCACACAAATAAATCATTATCAATATGCTTAGTAAAGAGAGTAGGGTCGGCTTTTCCGACTACAAAACCTTGTCCGAGAAGGAAGTCTCGAAGACATTCGAACCATGCCCTTGGAGCTTGCTTAAGTCCATAGAGTGCCTTGTGAAGGTAGTAGGCGTGGTCGGATGTCTTGGATCTTCAAATCCGGTGGTTGCTCAACGTAGACCATCTCGGAAAGTGGTCCATTTAAGAAGGCGCTCTTCACGTCCATTTGATACGACTTGAAATCATGGTGAGTAGCAAAGGCAAGTAATATTCTAATAGATTCAAGCCTAGCTCTTGGAGCATATGTTTCATCGAAATCCAAACCTTCTATTTGAGTGTACCCTTGAGCAACCAAAGCGGGCTTTGTTCCTTGTCACGATCCGTTTTCATCTTGCTTGTTTCGGAAGACCCACTTAGTGCCGATAACGTTTTGATTTGGTCTTTTGACAAGCTCCCAGACTTGATTGCGCTTGAAGTTGTTCAGTTCCTCTTGCATAGCCATCACCCAATCTGGGTCTTCAAGCGCTTCATCTACTTTAAGAGGTTCAAGAGAGGAAACAAACGAGTAAAATTCACAAAAATTTGCAACTCGAGATCGAGTGGATACTCCTTGTTGATGTCTCCAAGTATGTTGTCGGCCAGGATGATCTCTTTGAATGCTTTGATGAACTCTAGGATGAGGAGCGGATGAGTCCAAGGCTTGAATAGGGCCTTCATCATCTTGGGTGGCATTGGAACCATCTTGAGCTTTATTGGACGAGGAGGGAATGTCGCCGAGCACGACTCCATCCAGGAGACTCGGTATTGGACCGGAGACTCAGGACTAATCCGGACACTCGGGTTCGGTAGGAGACTCGGGTTGGAGAGCTTCGGTGAGATTCCAAATTTTGAGGTCTTACCTCTCCAATTGCCATTTTCTTTATAGCTTCACAAGGAGGTTCTTCCTGTCAATCACAACACGATCAACTTGTTCTACTTGAGAACCGTTAGTTTCATCAAAAGTCACGTCACGCGAGATTTCAACGACACCGGTGGTATTGTTGAAAACTTCGACGCTGTATAACATTGATTCTATAACCAAGTAAGAAACCTTCATCTACTATAGGAGCGAAGTAAGAAGACTTAGCCTTATTATTAAGGATATAGCATATGCTCCCAAAGACTCGAAAGTAGGAGACATTAGGTTTCTTCCCGGTGAGCAACTCAGACGCCGTCTTCTTCAAGATCTTGTGGAGGTAGAGGCGGTTGGAGCTGTGGCATGCGGTGTTGATTGCTTCCGACCAAAAGCTATCGGAAACCTTGTAGTCGTCGAGCTTTGTCCGCGCCATCTCGATGAGGGTTCGATTCTTCCTCTCGGCCACCCCATTTTGTTGAGGAGAATAGGAGCCGAGAATTCGTGCTTGATTCCTTCCTCATCAAGAAACTCCTCCACGCCAATATTCTTGAACTCGGTGCCGTTGTCGCTCGAATTCTCTTAATCTTTACTTCAAACTCGCTTTTGAGCTCTTCTCATGAATTTCTTTAATGTCACTTGGACTTCTCCTTTGTCATGCAAAAAGAACACCCAAGTGAATCGAGAAAAATCATCAACAATGACTAAACCATACTTACTTCCCCGATGCTTATGTAGGCGGCCAGGACCAAAAGATCCATATGAAGCATTTCCAAAGGTCTTGTGGTCGTCATCACATTCTTGGCGGGATGGGAGGCACCGACTTGCTTGCCGGCTTGACAAGCGCTACAAATCCTATCTTTCTCAAAGACAACATTGGTTAGTCCGAGAATGTGGTTGCCTTTAATGAGTTTGTGAAGATTCCTCATACCAACATGGGCCAACCGCGATGCCAAAGCCAACCCATGCTAGATTTAGCCATTAAGCACGCTTTCAAGATTAAGTCTATCCGTATTGAAGTCTACGAGATAGAGCTTACCCTTCAAACGCCCTTTAAAGGCTATTGAACCGTCAAGCCTCTTAATGACATCCACACCCTTTTCATTAAACAAACAATTATAGCCCGCTTCACATAATTGTGCAACGGACAATAGATTGTAGCTTAATGAATCAACAAGCAAAACATTATTTAATTGAAAATTGCTTGAGATAGAAATTTTACCCAATCCAATTACTTCTCCTTTTCCATTGTCTCCAAAGACAATGCTTTCACTTATTTGATCCATTTGAGTCCAATTGAGCGAACATTGCCTTTCTCTCGGTCATGTGGTGCGTACATCCGCTATCCAAAATCCAACTCGTTCCAGGAGATATAGGCCTACAAAATGACATTTAGTTTTGCTCTTTGGTACCCAAACTTGGTTAGGTCCACGACGTTAGTGACAAGCGATTTAGGGACCCAAATAGAACGAACACAAGGAGTATTCTTGACTTACGCCCAACATGATAAGCAACTACACGACCGAGGTTAGTCTTTTAAGCACATAAGAAGCAAAGAACTCGGAGTGAGCTTTGTGCTTGGATGTTCCTTCGCCTTTTACAAAGTGAATGGGCTTGCTTAAAGGAGCAACAACAATGTTGCTCTTTTTGCCCTTTGGCGGAACATACCCAAGCCCTTGCCTCTTAGGATTACCTTGGCGCTTACCGAGATACTCCTCTAAACCTTTGCTTGCCTTGTAGGACTTTTGAAGTCCATCTTCAAGCATCACCTTAAGCTTCTCATTTTCATGAGCTAAGACTTTCAAAGTCTCACGGTTAGTAGCACAAGTAGCAACATCAACATTAAAGCATCTAGCGCAACCGTTGCTCGTCGAGGGTAGTGAAATATTGGAGTTGTTGATTGAGGTAGAAGCTTTATTCGAGAGATCAACAAGCTTCACTTCAAGAGCCTTGCAAGCATCCTTTGCTTTTGCAAGTTGCTCTAAGAGTGAAGCATTGGTGATCTCAAGACTAATTGCTTCATTTTTGGTCAAATTTGAACTTTTGACCAAATCCTCATTTTTCTTCTTTTCAAAGGCTAAGCTCTTCTCTAGTTCAAGGTTCTTCTCCTTTTCAAAAATAAGGAGATCTTCTTGAGCTTCGAGAATGGCTTCCTTTTGCTCAACAACCTCCTCCAATCTTTCAATATCCTTAAGTAGCAAGTCTAATTTTTAACATCAAAATCATCCATAGACTTAAATGCTACCTCTTCTTCATCACTAGCATCATCACAATCATCTAAGCTATAATCAACAATGGAATGAGTAGTGCTCTTAGATGATACCTTGTGCCCTTTTGCCATAAGGCACATTGGAGCATCTCCTTCGCCGTCGCTTAAGTCGTCAAAGAGACTCTTTGACTTTGTCGGTGGAGTGGCAATGGCGACGGTGGCGAGTCCTCCTTCGTTGTCGGAGTTGGAATCGGACTCGGACTCGGAGTCGGACTCGGAGTTCCACTCCTTGCCGATGTAAGCATGACCCTTGCCCTTGTACTTTTTGTTCTTGTCTTTGTCCTTCTTCTTGAACTTGTCTTTCTTGTAGGGCTTTTCCTCCTTCTTCTCTTTGTGTGGGCACTCGGCAATGAAATGACCGGGTTCCCCACACTCATAGCACTTTCTTGAGGAGTGACGCCCTCTTGACTTGTTGCCATAGTTCTTGGAGTGACTACCCGGCTTGTAGCCCTTCTTCTTCAAGAACTTGTTGAATCTTCTTACGAGCAAGGCCATGTCTTCATTTGTCAAGGGGCCGCTTGACTCTTCTTCATCGCTTGAGCTCTCTTCGGCTTCTTGCACCACCTTGACGGCCTTCAAGGCGATGCCCTTCTTCTTGCCGGACTTGAGCTCCTCCACCACTTCCGCTTCCTTCACCATCATCTCATCCGTCATCAACCGGCCAATCACATCATGAGGAGTGAGTATCGAAGTTTGGCCGATAGCGGATGAGTTGCACAAGGTTGCGGTTGGTGGGGGTGATCACTCGAAGGATGATCTTCACCACGGCCTTGTCGGTGAGCTCGGTGCTTCCAAGTCCCTTTGCTTGATTCACTAGCACCATCAAGCGATCAAACATATTTGTGTACGATTCACCTTCTTCCAAAGTGAATCGGCAGCTCCCCAATGATGAGTTCGATCTTGGACTCACGGACACTTGATACACCTTCATGAGACACCATCAATCTTTCCCAAATGTCCTTGGCATTGTCAAGGCCATCGACCCGGTTGAACTCGGAGTCGCTCAAAGCATTGAACAAGGCATTGACGGCCAAGTCGTTGAAGTGTTGAGCTTTGTCTTCTTCGGAGGTGAGATTGTTGGGGTTTGCGGGCTTGAAACCTGTTTCAACAATCTTCCAAATACACGGATGAAGTGATCTCAAATGCATCTTCATCTTATGTTTCCATGCCGCATACCGAGTGCCATCGAAGTGAGGCGCTCGGCCGGACGAGACGGAAACATAGGATGAGGAGTTTGAGACTCCAAAGGAGGAATAATCTAATGGAATAGCAACCCGATACCGGAACCGAGGCTTTCTCTTGGCCATGGGTTTCGGTAACCTTCTCTATGTCCGACATCTTTGATTCTCCAAGCGGTTAAGCCAAAATAAAGGAGATTTGGCTCTGATACCAATTGAAAGGACCAACGATGTCGCCTAGAGGGGGGGTGAATAGGCGGATTAAAATTTACGCTGGAATAAACCTGGCCGAAATTTGGTCAACCCGAGTCTCCGGTTTTTGGTCCGGATACTCGGCTTGTCCGAGTGTCGGTATTGAGTCCGGACTCTCGGGTTAGCCGGGAGCGAGATAAAACTACTCTAGCAAGTACAATAAACCACTAGAAGTATATAGCAAGAACAACCTAGAACAATTTCGAGCAAGAATTTGAATTTAAAGCCAAGCAAAGAGCTAGATCTAACTTTATAAATTCAAATCCACTTAAGCAATACTAAGAAGTAAAAGTGAATGCGAGAGACACGAATTTTCACCGAAGTTCGGGTTCTTGAAGGAACCCACGTCTCCGTTGAGGTGGCTCGGTCGCACTTGAGCCGGGTCTCTTTCAACCCGCTTTCCTCCCGGTGTTGCACAAATGCACTCATGGCTTCACTTCTTGTCTCTTTCCTTTGGAGGCGAGACTTGCCTTCACAAACTACCGGGGCTCACCACACAAGTTGGTAGCTCGGTGACTCCTAGCCGTCTAGGAGACCTTCAACCTCCAAGAGAAATAGCACCACGAAGAATCGCTTGGAGGATGAACTAGTGCTCAACAAGATGAAATGAATGCACTTTGCACTTTTCTTCTTCCTCTCCTCACCAAAAAGATCAACAACCAAATTAATTGGTGGGAGGAAGTGGGGGCTCTATTGAATGCTTAGAGATGGTTAGGAATGGCTTGAATGCTGCTATGAATGAGCTCAATAGAGATCCTAGCCGTTGGAGTGGAGTGGAGACTTTAAATACTCTTTTTGAAAACTAGCCGTTACTCCCGTTTTTGAACAGGCCGGAGTGTCCGGACAAACAACCCGGAGACTCCGGGTTATCCGGAGACTCCGGACCAAATGTCCGGATACTCCGGACCAGCTGGAATCAAAGCAACCGAGAGGTCCAACCCGGAGACTCCGGACCAAATGTCCGGACACTCCGGATTGAATCCGGAGACTCCGGACAAAATGTCCGGATACTCCGGGTTACCCAGAACGGTTTCAAATTGAAACTTTTCAAAACCAAGTGTAGGAGTGCTAAAGTGAGATGCAAGACTTGATGTTGAGCACATGCACATCCTAAAATCGATTTCTCGTCATACCCTCTTAATAAAATGCGGCTATCCTTAAGACACAATTGAATAAAAGATTACAACTTTGGTCTTGATGCCGTCCTTTTGATTTTAAGTAGTCGTGGGGGTGTCCAATGTCATTCCAAGCTCGATATAATCTTGATATCTGCAGTATTCTTGGATAAAACATTAGATCTCTTTAATTGTGTCATCATTAATCACCAAAATAATTTGAGGGGCCTAGATGCACTTTCACCACCAAATACACTACCCGAACCGTTTCGATCCACTGAGTCCAAAAATGCCCTCCGTTCCTCAATCCGGAGTTCCCAAAATTCCGAATTGCCCAGTTCGCCCTTCGTTCTTCCTCTCGGCCCGGTTCTGGTTTTCGGTTTCGTTTTCGTTTCCGTTTCTTTTCCGTTTTTCGTTTCTTTATTTGTCGTTCGTTCTTGTCACGCTAGATCCAGACGTTGGACAATTCCAGAACAGTTCCAGGAGCCGGAGCTGTTCCAGGAGTAGCTGCAGATCCCGGAGCAGACGTGGACCCGACGGAAGCCCCGAACGACTACTTCCTCTGCAGTTCAGCCGATCCGATCGCCGAGCAAGGCAAGCCGTACACCCTTGATCATGTTGATCCCAATCATGCCATGCTATAGTATTAATTATTTTATATCGCATTATTTTACTGTATGTTGAATTATTGAAAACCGTTATTTTGGAATGACATGATACCTAGGTAATGCCGAATTGATCATGGAACTTCCTTGAAAATATTGAATCCTGTTAAATCCTTTGTAACCCTAGATGATTACTATTACCCTGTTAAGTTGGTTATTATTAATCTCGTAGTTAGCTCAAATGCTTTTCAAAAAGGAAAGAAAATGCTGTCGAATCTCTGATTCGGATGTTGTGAAGGTGCTACAGTTTGGGGGACAGAATCGGATAAATCCCAGAATGGATGTAACTCCGATCCCCGGCTGATGATTAATGCCTTGGTTTGTCTGGTGGCCGGTATTATGGGATACCGGATCGGGTTGGTGGATGAAGGCTTGATCTCTGGCAGTATAAGGTTAACAACCCCCTTGAGCAAAGTAAACAACTTAAGTACCCGCTCAACCACAGGTCGGACTGGTCGGCAGGCTGGTATCCGACATGGCTCGGTAAATTAATCATTCCTGAACCAAAAATCGGATTCTTTTGGTGGCTACCATTCTCTGGAGAGAATGGGGACCGGGCCTTCCTGGCAGGGAAGTGCACCGGAGGGGTGGAACGGGAATGGTCCTTCGCGACATTCTTGGTTCTCACAACGGTAGATGCTAATGGGGGACTGTGAGCCCAAGGTAGCTATACAACTATCGGTTAACAACTAAAACAACAGGAATGGTTAACGAAATGCTGTGATCATCTCGACCGACCGCATGTATTCTAGTTGCCTGTGAGTAACGGTCGTTGATATCTTGTGGGTAAAGCTGAGCACCTCTGCAGAGTTAATCATGATGGTATTCGAATACGCCGTACTTCCGGTTAATGAAGTTAAGTTTGAACTGGGGTGATACCCGTAACCAAGCTCAAGTTACTGTTTGGTGAATTTCGAAGAAGTTGGTTAAGTGTTGTGAACTTGTGAAACCCCCCTAACTACTATTTATGGTTTGTGCTTCAAATGTAAAATGAGTTGGAAAATAAAACTGCATCCAGATACTTAACCCTACTACCATCCTTTGGAATACCCCTGCATATAGTATTCAGTGGTTCCGTACGACTTGTTGAGTACTCCCGTACTCACCCTTGCAACCCCGACCCTTTCAGAGTTTGAAGAAGCTGGAGCGTTTCAGGAGTTCGTAGTTGGCGATTTTATGCAGTTTTGAGGTCTTGGTCTTTTGCTCGAGGCCTGCACGTGCGGTGTTTTGATTGTAAGTTATTCGGGCCCGCGCGCCTCTTTTGTAAAAACCCTGGCCGTTAGGCCCTATATTGAATAAAAAGAGTTGGATTGGCTTTTGCCAGGTAATTGTACTCTTGTTTTCCAACAGTTAGTCTTCCTGGGTAACTGTTGTGAGTTTTCGTACTGCCCCTAAAAAGGCGGTCCGTCACAAGTGGTATCAGAGCCAGGTTTGACCATAGATTAAGACCTTAGGTTGGTATAGGAGAATTTTACGAAATTATTTTCGGCTTACAAACAAAATGAATTGCGAAAATATAAGTATTATTGCTTCTCGTCCTTCCCCTGCTGCCTTATCTTCTTTAGAGTCTTTTTTCCTCTCGGTTTTGTTTTAAAAAGTTTCGTCTGCCCGTCTAAATTTCAAAATCCTCGTCGATCTTCGCCAGCAGCCCGGAGATGATGCCGTCGGCAGTAGTTAGATCGTTAGTCGTAGAAGTTGTGCCCTTTTTCCTTTAGGTCTTTTGGTAGTGTAAAATAGGTTGTTTTGGATACCTTATGACGGTATTGTAAAACAGTCTATGTAAATAAAAGCTATGTTTTCTATCTCTCTGCTAAATTGTTTGCATTAAGTATCCTTATACCTTTCGGCCTAAATTCCACTAATTCTTCTCCTTTCATCTTGCTTCTCACCTACTCAGTCTCTCCGCACCTCATGTTCTAAATCTTACTTACCTTCTGCTTTACCCCAAAACCTGCTGCAGGCCGAAAGAGAAAGACGAGAATAAGACCATGGCGATTTTGGATCGAGTTCTGCATGATGATTCGGCGGTAATGAAGAGTCAGAAACCACCAGTCAACCTAGCACAAATCTGGCCATAATGGAAAGAAAGCAGACAACAAGCGAGAAAGGCGCCACACGCGATTATTGGAAAGGATTTTGGAGCAGCTAGTTGGCGGACTTCAAGGACACACCAAAGGAAATGCGGACCGACAAGAGGAAAGTGCGATGAGTGGGATGTCTCAGACGAATCCGACTACTTTACGGTGACATTTCCGTGGAGATGGACATTCAAGCTAGAGAGATAAGAAAATTCTTGGAAGAATTCTGAGAAAAGCTTGAAATTCCACACCTTAGCTATCAAGGATCATCATTTGTAATGGACAAATGGATAACAATCAAAGAAGCCGGAATGATTTGGAAAGAATGAAGAAGAGAAAGAGAAAACTTCAGCAGACATGGATCTGAGACTTCCACCCCGATCGAGAAAGGACCCGGCTCTCGCTCATGGATTTCCCAATAAGAAACAGGTAATAAAAGGAGAAGCGATCAACAACCGCATGACCACTCGGCCCAAAGCAGTTGAAGTGCTATAAATGCAGCGGGAACCACTCGTCGAGATTGTCCCCAAAAGATTTCATGATGTTTCCACTGTGGACAGCCGGACACATCGAGCGAAGCGCCTGAAGGACCTACCAACTGTGGTGGCCAGATCACAGACGTCAGCCTCAGCCCCCACCAACGGACCGTCGGTGTCTCATCAACAGCAATCCCAAACCTGAGGATACCAAGAATTACCAGTTGAGTCAGAAGGAAACCCAAGCAGTCAAGGTCAGGACACTTCAGGGCACGTCCAAGGGAGAGTCAATCAAGTCATCGCCAAGGAACAGCAACAAATTGCCCTGTACCCCGTCACCACTCCCTGGAGATTCCAAGCCACCGGAAGTAGACTAATAGCTAGATTTGAATGTAACAACTTGGATATGGAGATCCAAGGGATCAAGATTAGGACCGACTTGTACTAGCAAGAATGTATGGTCTGAACAATATTTTGGAAATAAAGCAGTGTTTTGACACATGAGCTGTGCGAATGGTGAACAAAGAGCAGTGACTACTGGATTAAATCAGATTGCTTCCCTATCACACGTCCCTAAAAGATGGAATGGAATTGGATTCCAAAAGAATAAAACAGTCTTAAGATGGACCTAACATCAGTCACAGAAGCCGCAGAAGTTACAAGTGTCAGGATCAAGAGTCAGAATAATAATTAGATTCTAGTGCAGCTTGGAGACGGAAATCCAAGAAGACTAAAATCCCAAGATAGTTTGTCATGGAAAAGGGATAGCCTGAATATCGTTCTGAAGATGGATTGATTTTTCGGACATAAGGCCAGGATGGATTGTACACGTAAAGCTTGATGACACTAAGGAGTATCGCGGACAACAAGTGATGGAACAAAATAAAAGGAGTCAAGGTCACATCAACGCCTACCACACTCGGATTAGACAGCACACCCATGATTCGGGGACAAGTAAGTTACCTCAGAGTAATGACCTGCTGACTAGTTAAAAGGAAGCCAAAGGATCCTCCGAATTGGAATCAAGGATAAAGTACCGTCAGTTGAAAATCAGATAACCGGACAGTGAGAAGACCACAGTTGCTAAGCAGTATGGACCAAGAGAGGTGAAATGGTTCTGTTTGGACTCGCAGATAACATGGCATACTTCATGAATCAAATGAACCAAGTATATGGAGTCTATGGACAGTTCATTGTAGTGCTTAGGAAAAGTTAGAGAACACCGGCTTGCGCCAGATTCTCTAAATGAATTTTGGTTGGATAAAACCACTTTCCTAAGTGACAACATCGCTAGAGGTGGAATAAAGACGGATCCCAGTGACAGAACATTTATGCAATGGAAGCAGCCCGTCAGTAACAGAGTCAGAAATTTTTCTGAGAATAGTGGGACAGAAGTTCAGTCAAAGGATTTCTTCAGAGATAACCAAACCTGAGACTCAGCCTCTCAAGCAGTACAGCCCTACAGATGGACATAGAAGTGTGAGGACAATTTCCAGGAATTTGAAACAGAATTCAACGTCAGCACCAGTCGCCACACTCCCAAGACATAAACCAAGAATCCCGTACAGATCTCAGTACTAAGGAGAAAGGATAGACAAGTGTACTGATACCGGATAAAAATGATTGAGTATGCTTTATGGCAGCTCAAGGCCGTACAAGGGGAATGACCCGGCACATGATATGAAGTCAGCCTGGACCGTTCCTGTTTTGGAAAAGACTATAGGGGATGAAAGAAAAAATGGATGGAGTCAAGTAAAGGATTGCGACTCCAGAGTTCAATGCCATCCATGAGAAAGAGCTAGTGTGATAGCTGACGCCTTAAGCAGAAGGACATGCTATCGCTTAGCTCGAGGAAAGAGCATCTCCCCACAGCTAGAGTCAGAATTATGACAGTTAGACCTGCAGACAGTGTCAGAAGTGTCGCGAGATTTTCCGCAAGGTACAGCCCGGTTTATGGAGTCAGATTCAGTCAGCTCAGCAGACAGACAAGGAAACTCGGAGACACGAAAACAGATGCATAAAACTAGACCGACAGAATCATCGGAGCAAGGACATGCATACCAACGACCCCATAATTACAAGTATTCCTGATGATAAGAATATAAGAGGATTGATTTTGACAGAAGTTCACATACCTAAATGATCGATACTCAATGGAGCGCGAGAATGCACCAAGATTTGAGAAGGGAATACCAGCAGGAAGTAATGAAGAAAGATGTGAACAAATACGTGGATGAGTGCAACAGATGTCAGACAGATGAAGTGGACCACCAAAGCAACAGTCAGATAGCCGCAGTCACTTACAATGCCGTGTGGAAATGAAAGGGAAAGGAAAACCTTGCCACTAGGTTACCTAAAAACTCAGCAAGGATTGACGACAGATAGAACATCACTTATGGAGTTGCCAGAGTAACTCACCTCATACCTAACGGACAGATCGTCAGAAAAGACAAGTTGGCAGATTAGATTCAATTCAGATCAACAGACCACAAGGAGCCCCACTAAGTCAGATTGATAAGCTAGTTAGCTCAATGTTCAGGGAAAGTCTGCATAAGGCTACAAGGGCAGATTTGAACTTTGACCCCGTACACCACCCTCAGCCAGATAGACAAGCAGAGGAGAAACAACGAAAATCTAAAGGAAGTGTTGAGGGCCTGCGCTCTAACACATGGGACCAAATTGAGCCACTTATTGCCGTCCGCAGAATCTCAGTACAGCCTCAGTTGCCAAGTCAGTCTGGATATGATACCCTTCGGAACCCCTTACGGAAGAAGTGTCGACCCCTTTTAATTTGGATAAAGACTAAATAAAAATGGCTTTGGACCACAGCCTATTTATGATACAGAAATTCATATGAGAGTTGTCAGAAAGTTTTGAAGATTGATGTGATGCGACGAAAGAGTTATGCTGAAGAAGGGACATTAGCTATCAAATCAGAGACTTCATTGTCTAGAAGTGATTCCATTGAAGTCAGCACCGTTTGGATAAAGAACAGAAGCTAAGCCTAGCTAGACCGAACCATATCAGGTTTCTAACAGACCGAGAAGTGACATGCGAGTCACGCGTCGATTCGAGGATTTTTCAAGAAGTTCGAAGTATGTTTCAGATATTCCCAACTGAAGAGACATTTCAGCCAGCAGTCAGATCAAGTGCCGTCAAAGAATCGAACTTGCCTTATGGTTCACCGAGAAAGATCAGTCAAGATCATGGAAGTCATGAAGAGTAAGACTGTCAGAATTACCGAGTACTGTGGAAGGACCACGTACTAAGTGAAACCTTGGAAGAAGGAATCAGTTTGCAGCAGTAGTTTCCCAACCTTTCTCCCGGGAGGAATAAATCTCGGGGACGAGATTTGTTTTAAGTGGGGTAGGTTGAAACAACCCAAAAATTCAAAATGAATTTAATTGGAGTTCTTTCAAATTTCAGGTTCAAATTTAGATTTGAATTGGAAGTTTGAATTTTGCTTTTTGTTTTGGTTTTCGTTTTGGTTTTTGGGCCAATTTCCTCTTGGGCCTTCGGCCCGTTTCTCCTTTTCCTCAGCCCGTTGGTCTCCTGGCCTTCGGCCTCCTCCGGCCCAGCCCGGCCGGCAGCTGACAGCTCCGGCCGGCCTCGTCCGCCGCCTCCTCGGTTGGCGCGCCTCGCGCTCCAGCGCCCTCGCCGCGCCCGTGTCTGTGCCGCTGCCGCTGCGTCGCCGCTCGGCCGCCTTGTGCGCTGCCGCTGCCGCGCCGCTCGCCGCCTGCGGCCGTCTGGCTGCTTGCTTCCAGCGCCCGGCCGCCGGCTGCGTGACGATCGCCTCGCCGCGCGGCCGTGTCGCCGCCTCCTCGCCCGGCGCCCTATAAAAGCCACCCCGGCTCCTCCTCTCCTCGCCCGCTCCCAGCCTCGCCGGTGAGCCCCTCTCCTCCGTGTTCTCGCCAGCTCGGCGCCGTACCGGCCGCTTAGCCTCGCCCAGCTCCTTGCCTCGCGGCTCGGGTGAGCTCCCCTCCTCTCGCTCCGTCATCCCGCTCCGCTCCGTGACCCACGCCGCCAGCCCGTGCCGCCGCCTCCCGCTCGGCGCCACCGCGTGCCTAGCCCTCCCCCTCCTCTGCGCTTCATGACTGGACGAGCCAGAGCCAGCCGCTTGATCTCAACCCATAACGCCGGCCAAGTGGGCCCCGGCCCATTTCGCCCGTGAGGCCGGCCCAGTTCCGGCCTGGAACAGTGAAACGAATTTTCCGGATTTTAATTAATTATTAAATCCGAAAAATTCGTTTAAAATTCCAGAAAAATACCCAGAAAATCCCCGAAAATTCCGTGAGCCCCAGAAACCCACCAAATACACTACCCGAACCGTTTCGATCCACTGAGTCCAAAAATGCCCTCCGTTCCTCAATCCGGAGTTCCCAAAATTCCGAATTGCCCAGTTCACCCTTCGTTCTTCCTCTCGGCCCGGTTCCGGTTTTCGGTTTCGTTTTCGTTTCCGTTTCTTTTCCGTTTTTCGTTTCTTTATTTGTCGTTCGTTCTTGTCACGCTAGATCCAGACGTTGGACAATTCCAGAACAGTTCCAGGAGCCGGAGCTGTTCCAGGAGCAGCCGCAGATCCCGGAGCAGACGTGGACCCGACGGAAGCCCCGAACGACTACTTCCTCTGCAGTTCAGCCGATCCGATCGCCGAGCAAGGCAAGCCGTACACCCTTGATCATGTTGATCCCAATCATGCCATGCTATAGTATTAATTATTTTATATCGCATTATTTTACTGTATGTTGAATTATTGAAAACCGTTATTTTGGAATGACATGATACCTAGGTAATGCCGAATTGATCATGGAACTTCCTTGAAAATATTGAATCCTGTTAAATCCTTTGTAACCCTAGATGATTACTATTACCCTGTTAAGTTGGTTATTATTAATCTCGTAGTTAGCTCAAATGCTTTTCAAAAAGGAAAGAAAATGCTGTCGAATCTCTGATTCGGATGTTGTGAAGGTGCTACAGTTTGGGGGACAGAATCGGATAAATCCCAGAATGGATATAACTCCGATCCCCGGCTGATGATTAATGCCTTGGTTTGTCTGGTGGCCGGTATTATGGGATACCGGATCGGGTTGGTGGATGAAGGCTTGATCTCTGGCAGTATAAGGTTAACAACCCCCTTGAGCAAAGTAAACAACTTAAGTACCCGCTCAACCACAGGTCGGACTGGTCGGCAGGCTGGTATCCGACATGGCTCGGTAAATTAATCATTCCTGAACCAAAAATCGGATTTTTTTGGTGGCTACCATTCTCTGGAGAGAATGGGGACCAGAACCTTCTGGCGAGGGAAGTGCACGGAGGGGTGGAAACGGGAATGGTCCTTCGCGACATTCTTGGTTCTCACAGCGGTAGATGCTAATGGGGACTGTGAGCCCAAGGTAGCTATACAACTATCGGTTAACAACTAAAACAACAGGAATGGTTAACGAAATCTTTGTGATCATCTCGGCCGACCGCATGTATTCTAGTTGCCCGTGAGTAACGATCGTTGATATCTTGTGGGTAAAGCCGAGCACCTCTGCAGAGTTAATCATGATGGTATTCGAATACGCTGCGTACTTAGGTTAATGAAGTTAAGTTTGAACTGGGGTGATACCCGTAACCAAGCTCAAGTTACTGTTTGGTGAATTTCGAAGAAGTTGGTTAAGTGTTGTGAACTTGTGAAACCCCCCCCCTAACTACTATTTATGGTTTGTGCTTCAAATGTAAAATGAGTTGGAAAATAAAACTGCATCCAGATACTTAACCCTACTACCATCCTTTGGAATACCCCTGCATATAGTATTCAGTGGTTCCGTACGACTTGTTGAGTACTCCCGTACTCACCCTTGCAACCCCGACCCTTTCAGAGTTTGAAGAAGCTGGAGCGTTTCAGGAGTTCGTAGTTGGCGATTTTGTCTGGTTTTGAGGTCTTGGTCTTTTGCTCAGGCCTGCCTGTGCTGTGTTTTGATTGTAAGTTATTCGGGCCCTGCTGCGCCCTCTTTTGTAAAAACCCTGGCCGTTAGGCCCTATATTGAATAAAAAGAGTTGGATTGGCTTTTGCCAGGTAATTGTACTCTTGTTTTCCAACAGTTAGTCTTCCTGGGTAACTGTTGTGAGTTTTCGTACTGCCTCTAAAAAGGCGGTCCGTCACAGAAAGCCCTTCTCAACAAAGAAAGTGAGCCGCCCAATCTGAGCCCAGCAGCGTCGACCACGTCGTCGCCTCTGTTGGCTGCAGCAGGTGGATAAGCAACTTCCATGAGGCAAAGCACTCAAATTAGTAGCACTAGCAGCATGCATAAAACACCAAAAATGTTTTGAAACTTTTTCCTCCATGTCATTTTTGCACTCCCAGTTGTAGAGAGGATGATCAACACTTCTAGTGTCACCTGTTTTTTCTAGAAAGAAGAATCAAAAATGTTTTGAAACTTTTTCCTCCATGTCATTTTTGCACTCCCAGTTGTAGAGAGGATGATCAACACTTCTAGTGTCACCTGTTTTTTCTAGAAAGAAGAATCAAAACTGAAGTCGCTAGAAGCAGGTGGATAAGCAACTTCCATGAGGCAAAGCACTCAAATTAGTAGCACTAGCAGCATGCATAAAACACCAAAAATGTTTTGAAACTTTTTCCTCCATGTCATTTTTGCACTCCCAGTTGTAGAGAGGATGATCAACACTTCTAGTGTCACCTGTTTTTTCTAGAAAGAAGAATCAAAAATGTTTTGAAACTTTTTCCTCCATGTCATTTTTGCACTCCCAGTTGTAGAGAGGATGATCAACACTTCTAGTGTCACCTGTTTTTTCTAGAAAGAAGAATCAAAACTGAAGTCGCTAGAAGGAGGGCTCGAACCTCCGACCTTATGGTTAACAGCCATACGCTCTAACCAACTGAGCTATTCCAGCTTTAGCAATAGGCCTTTCGGAAAGGTTTTATTTTTCCTTGTGATGAGCTAAATCCAACATACCTGTAACCTTCTTTGGAATATACGTGATCAAGAATCTTTTTATGATGCAATAGTGCAAATAAAAATACCAACTTAGGAAAAGAAGCAAATGGCCTGATCCAGTGGCGGACCCAAAAAGAAATTATAGGTGGGGCAAGTTTAAAGTAGTATTAAAACGTTAAAAAGAATGCAATGTACCGTAACAACAATAGTATTATTAAAGAAGCATAAATATAACGTTCAACTAATACGGTCAAAGAAGAATTAGCAAATAGGCAACATACCACTCAGTTAATAATTGGTGAGGGACGAGGCAATTGTATTCTCCTAGTTTTGAGGCGCTGAAATCGTCGGATGATGGCTTCATCATTAAGTGATTTGAAAATCTCTCTCTCCGTATAGCAAACCATTAAGTCATTCATCCAATTGTTGGCAATTTTATTGTGTTTCTTGCTTGGTGCAACGTTAAATTTTCAAATTTGTTGAACATACATATGCGGTATATACAAAATACCTGGACCTAATAAATTGTAGGTGGGGCAGCAGCCCAAGCTGCCCCACTGGTGGGTCCGCCCCTGGCCTGATCCGTAATTCAATAGTGCATGGTGCCTCTTGGCAATTGGCATGCACCTTGACCCCCCAACATTAGCTCTAGCAACTCAGTATGCCCTTTGTCACAATCAGTCGTCGATGTGGAGAATTCTAAATCGACCTTTTGATGATAGTCCCGTCCAATAATCTCTCTGCCACGGTTGTTGAGTGAAGCGGAGAAGGCGTAATGGCGCAAAATGTGTGGTATTAGATGGTATTAGATGATAGTCGGTGAAATAGTTCTGCTCGTAAATCCTTCCATTACTACTGATGTGTTCACAACGTCGATTGATCGCTATGTGTTTGTAATATCAACCCGCCATTTCTCTTCGGTCATTGATTTCCTGGTTCTAAACTGCTTTGAATCAACCAAGTCATGGTGGTATTTGAAGACTGATACCGTAGGCCAATGGTGGGTCAAAGGGGGCGCGCGCACATTTTCCTATTGATGGTACCTTAGCACCCTTGGCCGGCAGGTGACGGTGGCCAGGATGCGAGCGACGAGCCGGCGGCGGATGATGGGCCAGGGGGGGCGGTGGGCTGCAATGGCTAAGAAGGTGATGAGCATTTGAGCGGGCGGCTAGTGCCGAGTTGCAGGGTGTGCGGCGAGGCAGCAGGGCCCAAGGGGGCGGCGGGCGGCGGCGTGACGAGCTACAGGGGTCGGGTCGATGGAGAACACTAGGCTGCAACTCTGCCAGGGTGTGCGCCCACTGAGCGGCGGACGTACGGCGGGTGTACGCTGGCCAAGCAACGTGTGGAAGGGCATTTGGCAAGACGATGAGAAAGTTATATTAGCATCTCTAAAATTTGATTGGTCCGTCGTTGCTTGGCCACGAGCACACGGCGGTGGCTAGCACTGGATGATTTGGGTGAGGGCTATGGGGTATTACCGTATTAGGATGGACTTTTACTGGACTACGTACTCAGCAGCCAGGAGAACGTGATCTGGTGGAATCAGAACGTATCCGGTTATGGACAAAATTAAATATGGTTAGGGGCTTAGGGCTCTCTTTGAAAAGCGTACGAACCTGGGCGTCTCGGCACGCCACGCTGACGTTTCAGGCCAACCTGTTACGCTTACGCCAGCACGTTCGTCACTAATGTTTGTCTAGCTTGGCATGGATTCTTTGCGTTGCTTCTACAACTAGATTCCTGCAATCATCTGCGCGCGGTGGATCATTTGCACAGCACAAACAATGCAAAATATATTGCAAATTATACGGCGCATCATTTGCCCTTATTACAACACATGCAGTAGTACTACATTTTATTAGGTACACCGTGACGAATTCAAACTCGGACGCACACGGTGACACAGACACACATGTCACAAACTCGCACTGTCACAGTTCACTCTGCTTTGGAGGCGCTCCAAGCGAGCAGGGTCCGCCTGAACTCAAGCAGCTTGTCGGCGTCATCCGGCACGACGCCCTTCGCCGCGTCTGCCTCGCGGAACCGCTCCTCCCACGCGGCCAGCGACGGCGTCCGCGTCGGGTCAATCAACCTGCGTCCAATCAGCTTGTCGATCGCCTTGAACCACCCGAGGTAGCCGCCGAGCACGACGTCCACGAGCCCGATGCCGTCGCCGCCGAAGAACGCCTTCCCCTTGGAGCACTCCCGGAACGCCCCCTCCAGCGTCTCCAGCGCCGCGACGGCCCGAGCCACCGCCTCCGCCCTCTCCTCCTCCGTCTTGCTCTTGAACACCATCCCCAGCCACGCCGGCTCGACCTTGTCGTCGACGTAGGCGGCCCAGAAGCGGGCCACGGCGCGCTCGTAGGGGTCGGACGGCAGCACGGACGGGCCAGTCCCGGCCCAGACCTCGTCGATGTACTGCACGATGATCTGGGACTCGTTCACCGGCCGGCCGCCGTGGAGGAGGACGGGGACGCTCTTGTGCACCGGGTTGGAGGCGAGGAGGAGGGCGCTCTTGCTGCCGAGGTTCTCCTCGACGTACTCGTACGGCAGCCCCTTGAGGTTGAGCACGACGCGCACCCTGATCACGAACGGGCTCGTCCACAGGCCCAGCACCTTCAGCTCGCCATCTCCCGCCATCGGCGAGGCTCGGTTTGGAGGAGAGGAAGTTGAACACAACAAGTGGGAAATGTGCGTAGAGCTTGCAGTTTGCGGTTTGGTTTTGATTATCTGATACGGCTCAGGTTGTGTTGTTATATACTGGTACCGTGTGTGTTTTCCTGAGGGTATAAGATGACTAGATGAGCGAACACTGTTGGATTATTTGGGCCAAGCCCATTTGATTGAGACAATAAATCCTAGAAAATCTCAAAGGCCCACCTCATGAGGAGCATGTGCACTAGCAATAGTACCACATTGCTAGCCTAAAGTGGTGAGCACTAGTTTAAATAGTGGAGTGTGCTACACCATGGTAGAACCATGTGGAGAAAGGGAGAGAATACACACTGGCGCTCGCCTGCGCCTCGCCTCGTAGAACGCGAACGCAGGCGTGTCGAGGAGCTTTGCGTGGCGCGACCTCCTTTGCAATTACTCTTTTGCTACTCGGAATCGCGGTTGTAGTATGAGATAAGGACACCGTAACGAGATCCCGTAATGGACTCCGATCGTGGCACGCCCTCGAGTCGTGTTCGATTCTGGTATTACCGAGACTCCTTTATATATGCGTCGCCGTCATCCGGGAGATCTGAGTTTTATGCGCCCTAGCGTTACGCGATTTCCCTCATTGCCGCGCCATCATCAAGTTCGCCCGTCTGCACGGCGTGCACCAACGGGAAAGGTGTCTCAAACCGTCCCGCCTCGCGTTCTTGCACCGGGAGATGGCGAATCGAGTTTTTGGGAAGCGCTTCGGCGCGATCGCTTCCACGTCACCGTCACGGCTCGTCTTCCTCGGCGTTCAGGAGCGGCCGCTAGGCATCGCTCGGCTGGCGGCGCTTAAGTCCTCGACCTTTATCTGGCGCTACAACGTCTCTGCTCCATTCGCACACGAGCGATGCGTTACAATGTCTCTACTGTTTATTTTCAACCTATTGATTGTGAGCACATTAGATGGATATATGTGTAGTCTTCTAGCATATGCGTCTATGGTATGCTCCTGTTATTCGTTACCGATAGTCAATCACATGTTGTTCATGATTTACTTTTGGATTAAATTAAATCTAAATGTGCCTTTACTTCTAACAATCCAAAAACACGATTATAGGCGCTTAGGTTTATCAATGGTCGGGCTTTGCCGAGGCAATCGAGGCCGGAAAAATTCACCGGTGTGCACTTCAAAAGATGGCGGACAAGGGTCACCTTGTGGCTTCTGACTATGAACGTATTACGGGTGTCGAGCGGCAAACCAGAGGATATGGAACCAACTCACGAAAAGGAGAAGGCATATCGGGATGCCAACACACTCTTTGTGGGAGCCGTTCTTAGTGTTCTTGCCGATCGTCTGCGGCGATGTGTATATGCACATTAAAGACGCGAAGGAACCGTAGGATGCTCTGAATGCTAAGTTCGGTGCTTCGATCTTTGGCGGTGAATCAGATATCATGGAGCAATATCATGACTACAAGATGGTGGATAACCGTTACGTAGTTGAGCAGGCTCATGAGATACTGAGTTCTCGCCAGTGGAACTCGAACTTCTCAAAATCCAGTTACTCGATGGTTTGTGGCTAGGGCATTATTGCCAAATTACCTCCTTCATGGAGGAATTTTGCCACATCTCTGAAACATAAGAGACAAGAGATTTACGTTGAGAACTGATTGCGTCTCTAGATGTTGAGGAGAAAGCTCGAGCTAAGGATGCACTGTGAAAGGAACTGAGGGGCGATCTAGCGCCAATGTGGTGCAACAGCTTCTCACATGGCAAGAACAAAGGGAAAAATAAAGCCAAACAAACCACTAATTTCAAGAAGAAGAAGTCAATGAACAAAGATGAGAAGCCTGCTTTGTTTGCGGTGAGATTGGACATGGGCCAAACAAAGGTCCAAATCGCAAGGGCAGGAAGGGTGAGCAAGGTGTAACTCAAAGTCTGTCAACATGACCATTGGCAATCTTGGAGGAGGAACTTACGGGTATGGTAACGCACCTATTGTTCTTTCAAGAATCAGACCACCGATTGGTGGATTGATCTCGAGCTAATGTTCATGTGTGTGCTGATCTCTCTTTGTTCTCTTCTTACCAGGTCGTCTTGGGATTGCTCCGTGTTGATGGGAAACAGCTCGAATGCTTCGTTCTTGGTGTTGGCACGGTAGATCTGAAGTTTACTTGGGAAAGATCGTGTACTAAAGAACGTGCAAGATGTCCCCTCAATAAATAAAAACCTGGTCAGTGGCTCCTTCTATGTAGAGAAGGGTTCAAAGTGGTGTTTGAGTCTAATAAAGTAGTCGTGTCTAAGCATGGACTTTTTATTGGTAAAGGCTATGAATGCGGAGGCTTGTTCCGTTTTCCCTTCGATTTTTGCAATAAAGTTGTGAACCATATTTGTGATATTTCCAATGGAGGTGAAGCCGATGTTTGGCACTCACGGTTATGTCATTTAAATTTTGGTTGTATGACTCGGCTCGCTAGTATGAATTTAATTCCAAAAATTCCCTCTTGTCAAAGGTTCTAAGTGCCAAAGTTGTGTGCAATCAAAGCAACCTCGCAAACCTCACAAGGCAATGGAGGAGAGAAACTTGGCACCATTAGAACTCATACATTCAGATCTTTGTGAGATGAATGGTGTGTTGACTAAAGGAGGAAAAAGATATTTCATGACTCGATTGATGATGCATCTAGATACTGCTATGTTTATCTCATTGAAAACTAAAGATGAAGCTTTAGACTACTTCAAAGTCTATAAGGTGAAGTTGAAAATCAATTAGAAAGAAAAATCAAAAGGCTTAGGTCGATCGTGGCGGTGAGTACTTCTCCTGAGTTCGACTTATTCTGTAAGGAACATGGAATTATTCATGAGAGGACACCTCCTATTCGCCTCGATCTAATGGGGTTGCCGAAAGAAAGAACCGCACTCTAACCGATTTGGTAAATGCCATGTTGGACAACTCATGGGTCTATCTAAGGAATGGTGGGGAGGCCTGTTGACTTCTTGTCACGCTTTTGAATAAAGTTCCTTCTAAGAATAAGGAGAAAACCCCATATGAAGAATGGAAAGGGAGAAAACCATCACTTTCATACTTGCGCACGTGGGGTTGCTTGGCGAAAGTCAATGTGCCCATAACTAAAAAGCGCAAACTTGGACCTAAGACAGTGGATTGTGTCTTTCTGGGGATACGCTCATCGGAGCATTGCCTATAGATTTTTAGTAGTAAAGTCTGAGGTATCTGACATGATCGTCGGTACAATCATGGAATCCAGAGATGCCACCTTCTTTGAGGGCATATTTCCCATGAAAGATTTGCATAGCGTTTCTAGTCAAAACCCCGAGATAATTCGAACCTATTGCACAAACCGAGGATTACGAGCAGATACCCGAGCAAAATCTGAGGAGGATGACGGTGAGGCTCCTAGGAGGAGCAAGAGACAAAGGATGGTTAAATCCTTTGGTAATGATTTCACTGTGTACCTTGTGGATGATACTCCCACCTCTATTTGAAGCTTATGCATCTTCTCGATGCATCTCTTGGAAGGAGGCAGTCAGTAGTGAGATGGATTCTATTCTGCCTAACGTAACTTGGGAGCTCATGAAGCGCCTTATGGTTGCAAACACGTGAAATTTTGTAAGTGGGTGTTCAAAAGAAACTAAGGCCTGATGGTACTATTGAAAAGTACAAGGCTAGACTTGTGGCTAAGGGTTATACGCAAAAGGAAGGAGAGGATTATTTTGATACTTATTCACTGTTGCTAGGATCACAACCATCCGGGTACTTTTATCCTTGGCTGCCTCTCATGGTCTCATTGTCCATCAAATGGACGTGAAGACAGCTTTTTCTTAATGGAGAGCTAGATGGGGAGATCTACATAGATCACCAGATGGATTTATGCTACGGACATGAGAGCAAGGTGTGTAAGTTATCAAATCTCTTTATGGCCTTAAACAAGCACCTAAACAATGGCATGAGAAGTTCGATAGAACATTGACACAAGCCGGCCGTTGTAAACGAAGCCGACAAGTGTGTATTATCGCCATGGTGGGGGTGAGGGAGTTATTCTCAGGCCTATATGTGGATGACATTTTGATCTTTGGAACAAATCTTGATGTGATCAATGAGGTCAAGTCTTTCCTGTCTGAAATTTTGATATGAAAGATCTCGGAGAGGCCGACGTGATCTTGAACATCAAGTTAGTCAAAAGTGAGGATGGGATTAGTCTTTCTCAATCCCATTATGTGGAAAAGGTTTTGAGTCGGTTTGGCTATTTGGATAGCAAGCCTTCTCCAACACCTTATGATCCAAGTGTGATTCTTCGGAAAAACAAGAGAATTGCTAGAGATCAAATGAAATACTCGAGATCATTGGATCTCTCATGTACTTGGCTAGCGCTACAAGGCTCGATATCTCATTTGCCGTAAGCAAATTGAGCCGATTTACTTCTAACAGGAGATGATCATTGGCGTGCACTCGAAAGAGTTATGCGTTACTTGGTGGGTACAAGAAATTATGGAATACACTATACCGGTACCCTTCAAGACTAGAGGGTTATAGTGATTCAAATTGGATCTCGATCTTGATGAGATTAAGGCCACCGGTGGATATGTGTTTACACTTGGTGGGGCGCTGTCGTGGAGGTCTTGCAAGCAGACTATTTTGACACTGGCCAACTATGGAGGCAGAATTGATTGCATTGGATACAAACCGTTGAGGCGAGAATGGCTACGTGAACTCTTGATGGATCTTCCGGTGGTTGAAAAACCAATACCGGCCATTCTTATGAACTGTGACAATCAAACAGTTATTGTTAAAGTGAACAGTTCTAAAGATAACTTGAAATCCTCAAGACATGTGAAAAGACGTTTGAAGTCTATCAGGAAATTGAAAAACTCCAGAGTGATAGCATTGGATTATATCCAGACGGCTAAAAACCTGGCAGATCCCTTCACTAAAGGGCTATCACGGAATGTGATAGATAACGCATCAAAGGAACTAGGCATGAGACCCATGTGAGTTATACCATAGCGGTAACCCAACCTATGTGATCGGAGATCCCGTGAATTAGGACCTGGGAAAAACAAGCTACTGGTTAACTGGAGGAGAGTAATTTTCTAACTAGTTCCAAGTGAAGATGCAATACTCTCGAAAATCTGTATGGCAGGTTGGCTTTTGCCTTAATGTGTTCTGTTGGCTTTATTTAGCGAAGATGTCATCCTCTGAGCATCTTGAAAGAACACACCTATATGAGATTGATTGTTGAAAGTCGCAGTCTATGAGACTTGGGTAATCTCTAGTAAGCTCATGAAGAGACCATGGAGTACGACTTATATGCTCCACCCGAGGAAGCCTATTGGCGACCTAGTATCGCCTAAGGCTTTAAATGAAACTCGATCGCACAAAACTTGCAATTCAAGGCTTAGTCCATTGTTCAAGTTGTGGTGAGTGTAATTTGGAGTCCTAGGTGCAATTCAAGGCATAGTCCATTGTCACCGAAATCTTTGGTATATTAACGACTTTGGGAGCAGGCAAGATCGGTGGGACTTTGAGATCTGGTGGGGATTGTTGGATTATTTGGGCCAAGCCCATTTGATTGAGACAATAAATCCTAGAAAATCTCAAAGGCCCACCTCATGAGGAGCATGTGAACTAGCAATAGTACCACATTACTAGCCTAAAGTGGTGAGCACTAGTTTAAATAGTGGAGTGTGCTACACCATGGTAGAACCATGTGGAGAAAGGGAGAAAGAAAACACACGCGCGCGCTCGCCTCGCCTCGCCGGGCTCGGGCTCGGGCACGGGGCGGGGGGCGCGGGCGTGCGGCACCTGCGTGAATGGTCCGCCGAATTCCGGTCCAGGGCTTTGCGTAGGCGCAGCCTCCTTTTGCAGATTACTCTTGTGCTACTCGGACTCGCGGGTGTAGTCTGAGATAAGGACACCGTAATGCATCCCGTAATGGACTCCGATCGTGGCACGCCCTCGAGTCGTGTTCGTTACTGATCGTTACTGTGGCTCCTTTATATATCGTCGCCGTCATCTGGGAGATACAGAGTTTTCTCGCGCCTAGCTGCTCGCCAGCTTTCGCCGCGCCGCCATCAAGTTCGCTTCGCCCGAGACGGCGTGCACCAAATAACGGAAAGCAGTCTCAAAACCGTCCGGCCCTCGTTCTTGCACCGGAGATGACGAATCAGGTTTTGGGAAGCGCCGGCGATCGCTTTCCACGTCACCGTCACGGCTCGTCTTCCTCGACGTTCAGGAGCGGCTGCTAGGCATCGCGCTCGACTGCGGCGCGCTTCCATCCTCGGCACTGTACGCGCTACAAGCCTACAACGTCTACTGCTCCATCTGCACACGAACAGTACGTTACAATGTCTCTACTGTTTATTTTCAACATATTGATTGTGAGCACATTAGATGGATATATGTGTAGTCTTCTAGCATATGCGTCTATGGTATGCTCCTGTTATTCGTTACCGATAGTCAATCACATGTTGTTCATGATTTACTTTTGGATTAAATTAAACCTAAATGTGCCTTTAATTCTAACAAACACCACATTCACACATCATAACTTCATAAGTATATATAGGTGCACGTTCTCTACACTAGTAAGAAATTAATAGAAATTTTCATAACCTCTGGAGCACGAGAATGAATGCTTTACTTAACACACACACATAAAGAAATTTTTTTATAAATTTTATTTTTTATTTGTATATTACAGAAATATACCTCCATTTAATTTTTGTGCACAAATAATCTCTACTCGCGCCACGATGGCACGAAAAGCTCTTAGTCGCGCCACGTCATTGCGCCAGTCGCGCCACCTCAGCGCGACAGTGAGCACTTGCACCATGCTGGCGCGACAAGCACTGTCAGCGCACACGCAGCAGCTGGGCGTCACGTCACGCGGCAATCGTGTCAGTGTGGCGCGATAGGGGGGAGTCGCTCCACGCTGGCACGATTTGCATTTTTTTTGCGCGTCACGCGACGGAATCGCAATCCCCCCCCAGTCGCAACATCATCCTGCGATTGCAAAAAAATTTCATTTTTTTCAATTTAATTTGATTTTTCGGTTCAATATTTTATATCTTTTCTAGGAAGCTTCAAATCCAATAAAATAAATTTCTAAATTTGTATTAAGATATAAGGATTCAGATTATATAATAAAAACTACTATGTTCTGTGCAGATATAAATTGTTTGAATCAAGTTTACTTGAAAACCGTTTTATGAATTATAAAGAAACTATGCTAACCATGGCTCCAAAAATTATAAAATAAATGTCACTTATTCCTGGGGTCTTGGATGTCCCATTTTTGCAAAAGAAAAAAAAGTTAGGATTTGCTAACAGTTAGCAATTATAAAAAAAATAGTTAGATGTCCCATTTTCCCCCTACTTGAATGAACAGTTAGCAATTATAAAAAAAAGCTCATGAATAATTAGAGTGTACCGTAAAAAAGCTCATGAATAATTAGAGTGGGAGAAAAGCTCACGTACATTATTTTTACTAATATATAAATAAGAGTTGGTGGCGGTCATCCATCCTCCTCCTCTCTCTCAAAGAAAAGTAGAGCGCTGATATATGGGCCGCAGACCACGACAAGCTCCCTACCTTTTACGAATAAAAATAAAACCAACCATATCTCCCTCTTTCCACCCACATCGACTCCCCCGCCAGGCCATTCCTCATTTTCTCCCTCTTTGTGACAATTCAAGAATATAATTTTATTTTTATAAATACGTGATGTGATTTATTTATTTGGTTAAAAATATGTTTGTGCCGCGACAGTTTGGGCCCGGTATTGAGCACAGGCTAAATTTGGGCTTCAGTTTATTTATGCCTGGGCACATTCAGGCCTTCTCATTAATCTCGATTCGTTGTGTTTGATGTATCTGATGGTCCCTTCCAAGCCCACTGAAAAGTTACTTCGGATCAGAAACCTTCTGCGACTTTAAGATGCACGTAGCATTCCGGGGCAATCATTCTAAGATTTTTTTTTTTACTTAATATTTATTTAATTTTTTTTCAAAAATCATCAATAGATTTTTTTTTTTTTTTTTTTTTTTGCGAAAATTGGCTGTCACCCGGATATGTGGCGATCGCCCACAAGGAGATTTCGGACCCCTTCGAGATTCAAAATCCCGGTCGAAAAAAAAATTCAAAATTTTTTTTTTAAAAATTAAATTTCGGATTCCTCGGTGAGATCTCGACGATTTCGACCAAAATTTGTTGTTTTTTTTTTTCCGGATTTTAATTTTTGTGCATTGGATTTGATGGAGGCGCCGTTGTCAGTGAGGGCCTTGCCGATGTACTACACGTACAGTGACCGATGAGTCAGAGACGAGTCTGCTATCGTGGATGAGCACAGACACTTCTCGTCATCTCGTGCATGGGGTTGGGCACGACGAGGAGGTCGATGTTGCCACTGAGGTCGTCGGGGAGGTAGTCGTAGCATGAGGAGCTTGATGCTGAGCGCCATCTGGGCACAGATCACGCACGGGCTCACCTCGGACCAGGGTTCAGCTTTTCATTCAAATTTCAACGAATTTCGCTAATTTCGTCCAATTCGCTCCTCGATGGAAAAGAATTTCGTTGTTTTTTCGCTCAAAATCAAATTTAAATTCAAAAAAATTTAAAAATTGACAAAATTTATCCAAATTTTTTTTCTATAATTAGCATTAATAGCCTTATGACCTCTCGTGTGAATATTTTTGGAAAAAAAAATAAAGTTAGAGACGTTTTTGAGCCATTCAAAATGTAGATAATAGAAAAAGCAAAAAAAAAAAATTAGAAGTATTTTTAGTAGCATTATTTGTTCAAGTATTTTTAGTAGAATTATCCTTACCCATCTATTATTATTTGATGTGTCCATTAATAACATAATATGGCTATATTAGTAAGTGATCCAATTATATTGATTGATTTCCTTACGTATGGCCGATCTTTAAATGATATTAGTAAGTGATCCACTTATGTGAATGGTATTTGTATGTGATTATGTAAATGCCTATTTTTGCACTTGTATTTATATGTAACAACTTGCAATTATTTTAAATATGGCAAAAGTCATGCCGAAATTTTTCCATATTTATGAAATATTATGCCGGATTTTTTTGTGTGTTTCATTTTTATATATTTCTAACATATTTCCTATTTTTTTAGACTTTAATGGCCTTTTACTAATTTAAAATATTTTTTGTAATTTTGCCTCTCTCTTTTTTACACTTTTTCTCAAAAAAATTTCACCTGTCGCCGATTTTTGAGAAAAGCAATCATTTTTTCGAGAGAAATTCGCTGCTTTTCGAGAAATTCAATCTTTTCGTTGTCGATGACTTTTGAGAGAAAAGTAATAATATTTTCGAGCGAAATTCGGACCCCTGTTTGATTAGTTTTCAAATCAGTTTGACTTTCGAAACCCTTTTGTTTCTCTCGAATTTTAAGTATTTCGCTACCCCAGCAGAGCGAAAAACGAAGTAGAAACCAAATGGTTAACCCTGCCCCGAACACCGCCCCCAGCAGCTTCAGATCTTGCGCGCCAGCCATCAGTGTTTCCTCTTCTTCCCTGGTCTCTGAAGGTCTTCGAAGGGATTCCTTTCGAAGGGATGTCTGTCACACTCACAGGAACGCTATCATTTGGGGGTACCACACATGACATATCCTACGGTGTTTTAATCAAGTGCACATATGTTAGTACGGTATGATCTAGACGGCTGATCCACTTGCACGCACTCGTAGTCGTGTTTGGCAGCATCACAGAACTAAAACTCGTTGTTTACGGCCGTCGAATGGCCAACAACGCTACGCGTACGAACGTGCTGAGGTCTGCCTGGCCGATGAGCGTAGCCCACGTCGGCCGACAATAGTACAAAACGGGCATGACGCAGGGTCGTCATGTCCATTTCGGTCAAAATAACAAAGTTTCATTTTGGATATGCTTCCGGGTTCCAGGCTCCTTCCAGGTGTGCTTAATTCTGTGGAATGCCGCATGAGCAATTTGCTCTTCGGGGCTGTGAATTTTTTTAGCATAAACATCTTGCACTGACCTGAGTGCAGCGGAAGTCAGGGTTGATAATAGAATCCATTCTTTCAAAAAAGAAAGAAAGAAAGAAAGAAAGTGCATGAACGTAACATTGACTAGTGTTTTTGTTGAGAGTATCATTCGAGGTTAAAAACTGTTATTGAATTTTCGTAGTTTAACTTGGCACAATCTATCTGCAGTAATAGTAATAGTAATAATAATTCATTGCTTACTGCAAAACTGCAAAAGTAAATCATTTTATTGCACACTACCAGAAAAGAGGGACAAAAGGCATAGCCCTATCAACGAACATAGCACTGCAAAACCACAAAAGTAAATCATTTTATTGCACACTAGAGCACAGGGATGGTGAAATCACAAAACATGCAGGGCAGATAACCCCACTAAGTAAACTAAACAAGGGTTAAATGACACCGTAATCATGGTTTTGTCTGCTTTATTACATCAAGTCATGGAGCACCTCTCAGGTTTGACAATCGAATGGATATGCGACTTCAGACTGGAGCCCCTCTGAACAACTCACTTGGCAGCCGCGGCAGCAGCAGCCCACATGGCCTGAAGCTTCTTGGCGTACTCCACCGCCTCGTCCGCCTCCGGCACCACCGCCTTCGCCTCCTTAGCTTCCCCAAACCGCTCCGCCCAAGCGGCCAATAGCGGAGTCTTGCCGGCGTCCATGACAGCCACGCCGAACATCTTGCGCAGCGCCTCGAGCCAGAACAAATTGCTCCCGAGTGCGAGGTCGAGGTACCCGATGGAGTCGCCGGCGAAGAAGGCCTTCCCGTTTGAGCACTTGGCGAAGGCCTCCTCCAAGGTTCCGAGCACCGCGAGCATCTCGTTAACCTTCTCCGCCCTCTCCTCCTCCGTCGTCGCCTTCATAATGCCTACCAAAGCAGGGAACAGCTGCAAGAAAGACATCAGCACTTTGGCAACTGCTGTTCAAGCTCCAACAGCACGGAAGAAAAGCTGGGGAAAATACACACACCTTGTCGTCAACGTAGGCGGACCAGAAGCGAGCAATGGCGCGCTCGTAGGGGTCAGCGGGGAGGATGGACGGGCCCGTGGCGTTCCAGACCTCGTCGACGTACTGCGCGATGATGATTGACTCGCAAATGGGCTTGCCGTCGTGGATGAGCACGGGCACCTTCTTGTTCACCGGGTTGGACTTGAGGAGCAGCTCGCTCTTGTTGAAGAGGTCCTGCTCGACGTACTCGTAGCTCACGCCCTTCATGTTCAGCGCCATGCGTACGCGGATCACGAATGGGCTCACCACCAAGCCGAGCAGCTTCACATCTCCTTCACCCGCCATTGTTTTCCTCTCTCTCTCTCTCTCTCTCTCTCTCTCGCTGGGTATTCCTATTGTGCTCGTCTGTGCAAGGACGGCCTCACATTTTGGGCGTTTATATAGCAATTTATTGGAGACGCTACGGATGCTAGAGCAGTGGGAGCCTGGGAGGTAGTAAAGTGGCTATGTGCATCAGCAGTGACGCAGCTTTCAGTCGAAATACAGCGACTAGTCAATCTTCTTTTCTATGGACGGGTGAGATGATAGATATTGGTGTCACACCGCTGCAAGTTGACAAAACCGAAACCAAGAAAATCAAACAAAAATTGAAATTCGAAAACCTGTAAAAATCGCTCGAAAACCGAATGAGAATTGCTCAAAACCGAACAATTTGAAAGTCAAATAAATTTAAAATTTGATCAAATTGTCAAGCGATTTTTGGACAAAAACCGCTT
Organism: Rhipidocladum racemiflorum; assembly: GCA_036346355.1. Classification (NCBI taxonomy): domain Eukaryota; kingdom Viridiplantae; phylum Streptophyta; class Magnoliopsida; order Poales; family Poaceae; genus Rhipidocladum; species Rhipidocladum racemiflorum. The sequence goes on along the minus strand of CM070588.1, from coordinate 55,274,998 downwards.
GAAAATATTCGAATTTTGAGAGGTTTTAGGCGAAAACAAGTGACAGTCGAAAAAACATCTCTTAACCTCGTTTTTTCAAAAAATATTGTAAAAAATCTTATTAAATCCCAATTAATCTATAAAATATCTGAAACAAATTATAACAAAATTTTAATTTATTTAGTGTTTCTCCAAAATAAAAAAACAACAATTAATGAAAAGAAACAAAGGCACTATCAGATTTTTATAAAAATTTACATGCTTGATCATGCTTCGAAATTTTAATGTCATAATAAATAGTACCAAAGGATCATGTATTAAAGTTTTTTAGAAATATTAGACTTCATTTAGTGTCCCTAGAAAATCAAAAACAGAAGAACATATACAAAAACAGTAGTACTGTTAGACTTTTTTTTTAAAAAATACACATGTAGGCTCATCATCTGAAAATTTTACATAATCATTATAATTTTCTTAGGAACTCACACAAAAATTTTCAGAAATATTAGACTTCATGTATTGCCCCTAGAAAATAAAAAACAGAAGAGCATATATAAGACAATAGCACTGTTAGAGTTTTAAAAAAATACATAGATTTGATAATGAACTAAAAATTTTACAACATTATTAGAACTGCCTCTGGACCTTATATAAAAGTTTTCAAAAAAAATTAACACATTTTAATAATTTTTTTAAATTTGAACTTAACTGATTTACCGAACACTTTTTATTACTGAACTGGAGCGGTAAAGTATTCTGAGTGGTTTTTGATGGTTTTATGAATCCACTGCCGTCTCTTCTAGATACTTCGGATATTTCTGGGCACATTATTACGTCGACCTCCTGGTCTCTACATGTACTCTTTGTTGGATTGGAGAGGAAGAAAGCTTCTTACGATACATGGAAACTAATAGTACTTGAGTAGTAGACCAATAAATACTACTTGCTTCAACTGCTTGTCACCTACTTGTTGATGCAACATGACTTGGCGTCACATGTGACGCTTTGCAGAAGCTTGCACTGCGATGTTCTGCAACAGTTTTTATTGCTGTATCGGCCTGTGCAAGTGAAGTGAAATAAAGACGGAGACCAGGCTCGATTGGTACACGGCTGCAGGATTTGCTGCTGTATCAAATGGGCTATGCGAGTCCGGCTCCACCCAAAAATCTGCCTTCGTCTTCCAGAAAATTGGCGAACAAAAACAGAAGCTGACATGAGGAAACGCAGCTGCCCTTCGAACACAATCACGTCTGATCTCCTCTACAGAGATTATCCGTCATTTGTTCCCCCTGATGTCGGCGGGAAATCGAGAACGAAGCCACAAAATTCGGTCCCCCAGAAAAAAAAAGAACGAAGAAGCTAGAAAACGTTGTTGCGATTTATCTTGGCTTTTCGACGGCACATATATCTATCATCTTATCATATTAACTAGAAAGCTCAACGCGGCGCACGCCGCGTACGCGATCGGTTATAATTTAGTTTTTTTGGAAGGTTTTTTTGTAAGTTTGTTTCGCAAAAAACAAGACTTACATACATTTTCTTGTTTTTTCCCGGATTTATTGAGTTTTTTTTTCATTTTTCGGAGGGCTTTTGTAATAACCTAGAAAATCAACTAAGCAAATAATAGTGCAATTAAGTAATTAGAACAGTAATTAACGTAAACTAATTGCAAAAGATTTAAAAATGCGAATAGAGCGAATAGAAATAGAAGAGGATTGCCGTCAGACCTGCAGGCGAGGTATTGATCATCGAGATATCAGACCTGTAGGGGCCGAATCGGTACCTCTCGCTAGATCGGTTTATCATTCGACAACCGCGACTTACCTGTTCGGACTGCGGGTGTCCGCAGTATTTAGAAACCCAAATATTAGCCATCCCCTGTAGTAACTCAGTAAAGAGCCAGAAGAGGTAGCATGGTAACCATGACCATTCCAACTCATTACATAGCAACAGCCAGCTCGTAGCCAGCTCACAGCCAGCAGCCACGCAGAGCCATTCTCAGCCAAGCACTACTCCCAAGACAGCCAGGGTGTGAGCATGGCTACAGGCCGGTCTCACCCTTCCCCTTCTCCTTCTTAAGTAAGCAAGCAAGCAGCCATCACTCCCTCAGTTTCCAACCAACAGAGCACACGCCCAACACACATAGTCCAGAGAGAAAGCGCAAGAGAGCAAGAAGGTCCAGAAGTCGGAGGAAGGAGAGAGCCACAAGAAGCGCTGAACCAAGAGGCAAACCACAAGACGATCCGAATCGGAGGATCCCCAAGTCCCACTGAACCGAACAAGGAGCCAGATGCAAGGAGGTCCCTCAAGACGAGCTGAACAAGGAGTCCTTCAAGATCAAGTGAACCGAACAAGGCGCAAGAAGATCTCCCAAGAGCAGCATCAGAACCTCCTTCCCCTACAACCGAACCTCAAACCTTTTCAGGTGCACAGCCATTCCCATTAGTAGTAGCAGTAGCAAAACTACTTCTTAGTGCACACTGAATAGATCAAGTAGCCCATCGTCTCAGTAGAGATTCTAGGGTTGCAAGAACGTGTCCTTGCCGTCCCGCTAGAACTCGATCATCATTGACCCCTAAAACTTGCAAACAAAACCAAAGGCAGCGAGTAGAATGCGTAAATCAAGCAGACCAAGTAGTATCTGTTCTTACCATTTAACCAAAATGCGAAATCAAAAGTAAAACAACCAGTAAAATGAGACAATCGGCTAGATCGTGTAGTATCTGTTCTCCCGTCGGCCATTAGGGCAAGTAAGGGGGGTAGAGGGAGAGTAGCAGTAGAGAGAAGAGAGGGGAGTGGAGAGGAGGACTTAGCTGCGGTAGGGGGAGCCGTAGCTGCGGTCCGCGGCGTGCTGGAAGGGAGCCGAGAGAAGGTAGAGAGTAGATGAGTAGAGAGAGGGGAGGATTAGTGTAACATCCCAAAATTTGGGTTTTCAAAAATTTTGGTTTAGTTTAGCTTCTCAAAAATTTTCGTTGATTTTCTCGCGTTTATAAAACTTGATTTGAGTTTTCTAAAAGCTAAAACAATTTAATTTGATTATTCTAAACCTCAAATAAAATTTATTTTATTTTATTTGGATTCCTTGTGCTTCAAGAAGTATTTCTGTAAATTTTGAGATTTTTCGGAGCTCGTTTGCTATTTATTGGATTTATTCGGAATAATTTTGTATTAAGCCCTTTTATTGAAATTAATTAATTATTTGGAAAAGTTTATATAAATTTTTGCTGAAAATATTTTATTTGAGTTCAAAATGTCTCAAAATATTTTCTAGAATTTTTCTGGTATTTTTATTGCCTCTATTGATTTATTTTAATTTATTGGAATTGTTTTATTGGAAAATTAATGGGAAATTTCGAAAATGGCGTGGGCTGAAATCTCTTTCTCTCTCCTCCCGCTGGCCCGCCCGCCAATGGTCGCTTCTCCTCCCGCCACACCGGTGGCCATTGAACGCCACAAGCAGAGCCGCCGGCCAGCCCGCTTCACGCGCCCGAGCCAGCGCCAGCCAGCCCAGCCACACCCCCCGCTGCCACGTGTCGGACTCCTGTTGGGCCACGTCGCCCGGATCCGATTCATGCACGGAAACTGCTCGATAAAATGCCTATAAGACCCGTTTTTGCTCCAAACGCGTCCAAACTTGATTTTTCTTGATCTAGCCGCCACCCTAACCTCATGTAGACCTCCCATGACCTCTCCCACGGATCTTCAACCTCCGGATCATCTCCAAAACTCCGAGATCCATCCAATGTCGCCCGAACGTCGCCCAACGCCGGCCGAACTTTGGAGCCGCGTCCCGGGCAGCTCGTCAACTATTTTTGATATCCGTCTTCTCCGTGGTGTGCCACAAGGTACCATCTATTCGCTGTCCAAAATTCATCCAATTTGGTCCACGGGATCAAAAGTTATGGACGTTTCAATCTCGAATCTTGCCGAGGCCATAACTCCCTCAATTTTTCGAGTTTGACGGTGAAATTTTTTGTGTAGACTCCTGGGGATGTCCTCTACAGGATGCACATCTTGCCCCAAGGTTTTGCCCTCCGTATTTGGCGCAGAAAAATAAAATTCTCCGTTCAGACTGCATTCCAGACAGCGGCAAACTTCCTCGCGCGTCCCCCGCTGTTCCAGAAGGTATTTCTTCGAGCCACCTGCGTCACGGTGTGCCTCTTGGTCCTATCTAGCTCTCGGTCAAATTTCGTTAAGTTCCGATCATTATTCTAGAAGTTATGGCCGTCCAAAGTTTTGATCCGAAACCCGTTAATCGCCAGTTTGTGATTAATCCGGAAGGGCGCCGCAAAATCTGCCTATACCGTTGAGCTCGTCTCGCCGCGTTCTATGCAGTAGACATTCTCCCTTTGCCATCCCATCCTCCGGAATTTTTTTTTATATATTTAGGCCACCGCTTGTTGCCGCTGCGCCGCTTTTGACGCCGCATATTTTGGTTCGCTCCAGCCGTGTTGTCGCGTCCGGTGGATCATCTTGTACTGTTTTGGTCCATCATTAAGGTTCTTTTGGTCTCCGTTTGCCGAGAAGCCCGATTCCGGCCTAAACCCGTCGTCTTTCAACCTAGCCCGTGCCCCCGGTTCGCGCACCGGTTAGCCGTCCTCGGTAGCGTTCTACCGCGGCCATGTCGTTGCACCGACGGTCGCTACCTTGTTTCATGAGTATCCTATCATTGTTGACCTCCACCGTTAACGTTCGCCGTTAACGATCCACTGTTAACGTTTTGCCGTTAACGTTCGCCGTTAACGTTCACGGTGCGTTCGCAACGCTTCCCGTTAACGTTTTGTCGCACGCTCGTTAACGTTCCTCCGTTAATGTTTCCCGTTAGCGCTCCGTCGTTAACGCTTCCGTCGTTAACGCTCCGCTGCGTAACGTTCTCCGTTGCCGTTAACGTTTCATCGTTAACGCTCCGTCGTTAACGCTCCGTCGTTAACGTTTCGTCGTTAACGTTCCTCCGTTAACGTTTTGCCATTAATGCTCCGTCGTTAACGTTCCACCGTTAACGTTTCGTCGTTAACGTTCCATCGTTAACGTTTCATCGTTAACGATTGGCTCTCTTCGCTTCGTTGTCATCGCATGCGTGCATTCTTGCACAAACCCTAGTGCGATGCCTTTATCTGTTCTATCATCATGACGTGAGCCTAGTCTCATCGTCATATCATCTTTAAAGCCGAATCAAAACCTAACCTAAGACCGGTTCGATGAACTAAGTTTATCGTGAGCCGCGTTGATATCCTTGCAATCTTTTCCGTTGTTTCAATCGTGGTAAGACACTTGTCTTATCTTATCCCTGAAAACCTAATATGCCATTAATCGAGAATTCCTTCGTGGACTTGGTCGATAGACCATTGGCCATGTGTCATACCCTTGTACCCGATCTAACCTATCCGTCTCTCTTTTGTTTGACCGTGTTTCGTTCAGTCAACAAAAGTCAACCTTGCGCTTCAGTTTAGTTCACTATGAACTAACATATCCTTATGGACCCGATCTGTAGATCGAGAGCCCATATGTCGCTATCTGTCCAATCAAGATAATAACTTCGGAAGAAATATTCTTCGGAATCTTATTCTTTCTTTCCCAGTTATTAGTCTTTCCCTTTTCGGTGTTTTGCCGAAAGCCCGTTCTCTTTTGTCAACTCTTCGATCTAATCCGTTCGAGTTCCCAAATCTCTCCCAAGCCGTTGTGCCCAATGCTGTTCGTTCTTAATTTGGAGTTTACTTGATTTGTCTTTTGAATTGGTTTGTATTTGCTTCTTCTTTAATCGTTAGACGCGTCGTCCGAAAATCGTTCGAACGAGCTGAGGATCGAGAAAGTGGAAGTTGAAGCTCGAGGATCAAGGATCAAGGATAAAGAGTAAAGGACAGTAAAAGTTTGCAAGGGCCAGGCAAGTTGTGCTTTGACCATGTTGATCCTATTTCGAAATCTATTTTGATTTAACTTATTGCATGCTAGTTCAATTAGAAAATACTTTATTTAAATATGGGAATTAGATAAATGCCAAATTGCTGTATGACACCTTGATTACTTAAGTATGTGCCATGACCCCTTGTCACCCTAGTTGAGGATTACTAGTTGGACATTATTAAATTGCCAACATGGGTTTTAGATCGTTGTAGTATGTTGCTTAAACCTGCTACGTGCTCATGACATGATTTTGGACAATCAAATGTTAATATTGACTTAATGATATATTGAACCTGTTTTGGAAAGGTATCATGTGATCTTGATAGCACGTGGTGCATGGTAATCAACTGGGGTTTTGATAAATAGTTTTCGGCCGGGGCATGTGGCAAGAATGATCAGGTGGGCCAGTTGTGGCACTGGGGATGTTGATTTGGTTCTTCAGGTAGTCTTGCCCTGGTCACCCTATGGGCTGTTTGGTTGCCTTCTCTCGCGAGCCTGGTCCGTTCCACTCAGCCAGGCTGATGGGATACAGGATGCACAGATGCAGAGACGGTGTTTGGTTGAGTGTTTAGGAGGCAAGTATTTTGAAATTTAAATATTTTGAAATTTATATAGCAAGTGTGGTCTAGTTTTGTTCGAAAAAATGTCAGGAACCCATTTTTGAAATCGGTTCGGTAATCGGAGATGCTAATCAAAAGATATAAACAAAAAAGAAAAAAAAAGAAACTTACATACCCACGTGGCACCACATGCATGGTTGACAGTGATCCCTTGCGCAGAACACGAGGCTGCATCCAGAGATACGCCCATTTTCTACGTATCTCCAGAGCCAGGCTGCATGAAGAATCTTGCATCCAGAGAGCCAGCTCAAAACTAGATGCAGGCAACCAAACACGAGAAAAAAGCAAGATTCTGCATCTGTAGATGCAAATCTCTGTGCATGCAGGCAACCAAACAGCCCACTAAGGACTTAACCTTGCAAGCCTTTGAACTGAGTCAAACGTACAACCACATGTCTGTAATGGGACGGACCTAGTTGATTAAGTTGCTAATAACTTACTCGTGGTACCTCGGGGTGTCAACTACACCGTTTGTGTAGCTTGAAGGGGGAGCGTACCGGGGCTGCGGCCAGGTACCCATCTAACGGTGGATTGGCCTAAACTTCGCCTTCGCTAAGGGAAGGGTTAGTGTGCAATCACCGGAGAGGTTCACTTGTGTAGTTAGAGGCCTCCGAAAGACTTTGTTATGATCGCTCATTCGCATACTTTTATATGGCGATTCACGGCTGACGTGGTGAGTGGATTGTATCTTGTGGGTAAAGTGTATAACCTCTGCAGAGTGTAAAATCTATTCGAATAGCCGAGTCCACTGTGATCGACAATGCTCGGGATTACTGATCAAGGGTTAGCTTTTCTCAAAATTGAACTTGGGATTTGAGGCAGTTTGCCTGTGGAAAAGTGATAATTGGTTAAGGATGTGGAATGGTTTACTTTTGAAACAACTGTGAAATTATTACTATTATTATCTGTTTTACCGCTTTACAATCTATTATGAATATTTGTGAATGCTGTTTATTGCAAAATAACCCCTTCAGCCTGTCATTTGGAATAAGCCATGCATATAGCTATTAGACTTGCATTCTGTGCATGACTTGCTGAGTGCTTTATGTACTCACCCCTTGCAAACAAACAATCACCAGTGAGCAAAAGTCTACATCGTCGAAGAAGAAGAAGTTCCGTGAGAAGGCGATTATCTAGGAGTCAAACCTTGTCAGTTGCCTGTGGCGTATTGATGGGATTCATCGATGTTCTTCGTTCCGCTGCTTCTTATTTGGAGTTGAAGCCGTCAAGGTTTCGCAAATGTACGGGTGACCTTAAGGTCGTTCAATAGTTTATATTCTATTATTGAGTTACTTTTATTATTCCGCTGTGTATGATTGTGATATTCATCTATGTTGAGACTGTGTGCACTAGCGTGATCCTGGACTAGTGCTGAATACACAGAGGGTCCGGATTTGCAAATTCGGGTCCCGACAGAGGTGGTATCAGAGCCATACTGACTGTAGGTCTTGACCTTAGATAGATTGGCCGTCTTTAGGAGCTTCAAAATTATTTTCTAAAGAGAAAATTTAACTTGAAAGAATAATACATTCTTGACTTATCTTATTCTTCCATTCTTTCCTCTTTGCTGAAAGTTCTATCCTTCCCTTCGATTTAAATGGAAATCTTACCTAAGTTGTTCCAAATAGTTAACGATGTTTCACACTTAAGGAGAAAATCTTGGATGTCGCCGTTAACCACGAAGATCGTGAAGTCGGGAATCATCGAGCTCAAGAGAAGTGGATCGATGAAGTGTTCGAAGCTTGAAGGACCAAGTGCTTAGTTGTCGGTTGAGACTCATGTGTGAGAGTCGCGTCTCTTAAGATAAGAGTGTTACCCTTTTGACGCTTAGATTATTGTGTGCTTAGGAATTTGGTTCTTCATTGATTCTCGAGTGTGCAGATGTGTTGCAAAGCTTTTAGGCTTGGATAAGCAACCATACCAAGTTCTTAATAATGTTTTTATAAGTTCTTGGGTTAAACTCGCTCCCCTGCAATAGGATTCTTGAACCTCATCTATGCTTTTTCCTCTTACCTAAAACCCTGGAGTGATCAACAAATGGAAAGGACCAACTACAGCAGTTGACTTTGAGGCAGTTCAAGTCGATTCGATTTGCTACTACCGGTGTCGGTGTCAAAGCGAGATAGTGACCAAAGAACCGGCCCACCGTACCAATCGAGGCAATTCAACACTTGGATCAGTTTGTCACTGCTCAAACCCAGCTTATGCAGGCAGTGGTGCAACAGATGAATGTTATCAGTGCTAAAATCAACCCTCCACAACTAAAGTCACAACCTCCTGATCACCGTCAAAGTTTTCATTGTTCATGAAGACCAACCCACCCGTGTTTGATGGATCAGCCACTCTCAAAGACGCAGAAATATGGCTTCGTGTCATAGAAGAGAAGCTAGCTTTGGTGTAATGTGAAGATGAAGAGAAGGTCCCCTGTGCTACTTGCCAGTTAAAAGGAGATGCATTAGTCTGGAGGAAAGGTTTCTACGCCACCTCGGAAGATGGACATATTATCACTTGATTGGAATTTGCCACTGCCCTTCGTCAGTTTGTTGCGTCATCAGATGATAGTGTGACTACCGCGAGTTCAGAGAAGAGCACAACCCCTGCACCTAATACCATACCAAGATGTTGTTCTTTGAAGTGTTGTCAACTAAACAAGTCAGAAGACCGTGCATGCATCCGATGTGGAGAAATAGGACACACTGTTGATGAACATGCAATCAATTGTTCCAGCTGTGAAGGAAGCCATCTACCCGGAGAATGTCCTATGCGCAATATCACCTGCTATCTTTGCGAAGGTCGTGATCATTGCCCAGCTCAATGTCCCTTAGATCCAATAGTGACCGCTGTGACTCGGCATCAGCGAGAGAATTTTCGAGCTGTCATTGCTCAAGAGTTAGCAAAAAGAGAAGGATTGTCATCCGCACCAGCTGTGCCACGTGAAGAAAAGAAGAAGAAGCATGTCAACCCTATCCATCTACCTCAAGAAATCAGTAATACTTGGTCACCATGGAATTGTTTCTTGTGTGATAAATGAGGTCATTGGCCTAGAGAATGCCCCATCAACCCGACACGATGACCCAAACGTTCATGTTACCACTGTGGCGAGTCAGGTCATTTGTTAAGGAATGCCACAGAAAGATCAAGCAATTTCGAAAGCCATGATCATCCCAGAAAATTACATCAGTAAAGATTATAACACAGAAAGTGAATGGTAAGGCTATGGAAGCAACTTGCTTAAGGAGCCAGTTAAAGCAAGAGGAATTGGCTAACAAGACCCCTGATCCAGAAGATGAATGCAAGGAATTGGAAGACCACCGCAAGCATCAGAAGTCTAGCCAAGGAGGACCATCGCAATAAATGAATGAGGAGTGCCTCTCAACAACTCACCGCCATACTACTCGATTTTGTTCGAGACACCTTCACCGTGCTTCACTGATGGTTAGAGTTTCCATAACATCAACCTAGTGAAAAGTTCTCAAGGAAGAAGCCTGGTTTCTAGAGTCCGCTTTGCACCGTCACCAGGATATTTTTCTAATCATCGCCCTCAAAAGAAAGTGATCACCGCTGATCGCATCGATCTCGGCTCTACCCTACCAAGATTAGTACCATGTCGGAGAAAGCCAACGGATGTCACCAAGTGTTGCTTCAGATGCAATGAGCCGACACTTTGCTAATAGTTGTCCTAGGAGAAAAGGTGTTATACCTGCCCACTTCAATTCTAGTCCCTCGCCTACCGAGACACTTGCGTCAGAAAGTGAATTGTGAAGGAGTATTCAGTTGATGCAGAGTTTCAATCAACGCTGAAGAATCAAGCCGACAAAGATAGTGCCAGACCAACCGGAATGCTATCCAAGTCTCGTTGAAGACCGCGTAATTGCAAGTAAGCTTTGTTGTCGACATCTGACTTGTCCAATTTCTAGAAGAAGCGTAAAATCAAGTGTTCAGGAACAGAAGCAAGGAGCCTATCAATGGAGTTGCCAGAAGCGTCAGCATGAGTGCAGGAGATGTTCAAGATTTCCCGACAAAGGTAGTATCAAGATTTTCCGCAGAAGAAGTGCCTTTTGTGCCAGAAAAGTAGACACTGTTGGAGTCAGTGAACTTATAAGAGGATCTCATCCGCAAGGAGCAGCCTACAAAATTTTGAATGTTACCAAGCGTTTGTTCAGAAGCGACCCCTGTCCAGTATGGAGTTGTTTGGAAGTCGACGAAGCTCAAGAGTTGAGTCCCCCTGAACCTAATTCTATAGTTAGCCCTGAATCTCGGGGACGAGATTCTGTTAAGAGGGGGAGATTTGTAACATCCCAAAATTTGGGTTTTCAAAAATTTTGGTTTAGTTTAGCTTCCCAAAAATTTCCGTTGATTTTCTCGCGTTTATAAAACTTGATTTGAGTTTTCTAAAAGCTAAAACGATTTAATTTGATTATTCTAAACCTCAAATAAAATTTATTTTATTTTATTTGGATTCCTTGTGCTTCAAGAAGTATTTCTGTAAATTTTGAGATTTTTCGGAGCTCGTTTGCTATTTATTGGATTTATTCGGAATCATTTTGTATTAAGCCCTTTTATTGAAATTAATTAATTATTTGGAAAAGTTTATATAAATTTTTGCTGAAAATATTTTATTTGAGTTGAAAATGTCTCAAAATATTTTCTAGAATTTTTCTAGAATTTTTCTGGTATTTTTATTGCCTCTATTGATTTATTTTAATTTATTGGAATTGTTTTATTGGAAAATTAATGGGAAATTCCGAAAATGGCGTGAGCTGAAATCTCTTTCTCTCTCCTCCCGCTGGCCCGCCCGCCAGCCGGTCGCTTCCTCCGCTGGCCACCGGGTCGGCCAAATTAACGCGACAAGGCTAGCAGCCGCCGCCCGCTTCACGCGCCGAGCAGCCAGCCAGCCCAGCCACACCCCCCGCTGCCACGTGTCGGACTCTTGTTGGGCCACGTCGCCCGGATCCGATTCATGCACGGAAACTGCTCGATAAAATGCCTATAAGACCCGTTTTTGCTCCAAACGCGTCCAAACTTGATTTTTCTTGATCTAGCCGCCACCCTAACCTCATGTAGACTTCCCATGACCTCTTCCACGGATCTTCAACCTCCGGATCATCTCCAAAACTCCGAGATCCATCCAATGTCGCCCGAACGTCGCCCAACGCCGGCCGAACTTTGGAGCCGCGTCCCGGGCAGCTCGTCAACTCTTTTCGAGATCCGTCTTCTCCGTGGTGTGCCACAAGGTACCATCTGTTCGCTGTCCAAAATGCAGCCAATTTGGTCCAAGGGATCAAAAGTTATGGACGTTTCAATCTCGAATCTTGCCGAGGCCATAACTCCCTCAATTTTTCGAGTTTGACGGTGAAATTTTTTGTGTAGACTCCTGGGGATGTCCTCTACAGGATGCACATCTTGCCCCAAGGTTTTGCCCTCTGGATTTGGCGCAGAAAAATAAAATTCTCCGTTCAGACTACGTTCCAGACAGCGGCAAACTTCCTCGCGCGTCCCCCGCTGTTCCAGAAGGTATTTCTTCGAGCCACCTACGTCACGGTGTGCCTCTTGGTCCCATCTAGCTCTCGGTCAAATTTCGTTAAGTTCTGATCATTATTCTAGAAGTTATGGCCGTCCAAAGTTTTGATCCGAAACCCGTTAATCGCCAGTTTGTGATTAATCCGGAAGGGTGCCGCAAAATCCGCCTATACCGTTGAGCTCGTCTCGCCGCGTTCTACGCAGTAGACATTCTCCCTTTGCCATCCCATCCTCCGGAAATTTTTTTATATATTTAGGCCACCGTTTGCCGTCGCCGCGCGTCGCCTTTTGACGCCGCATATTTTGGTTCGCTCCGGCCGTGTTGTCGTGTCCGGTGGATCATCTTGTACTGTTTTGGTCCATCATTAAGGTTCTTTTGGTCTCCGTTTGCCGAGAAGCCCGATTCCGGCCTAAACCCGTCGTCTTTCAACCTAGCCCGTGCCCCCGGTTCGCGCACCGGTTAGCCGTCCTCGGTAGCGTTCTACCGCGGCCATGTCGTTGCACCGACGGTCGCTACCTTGTTTCATGAGTATCCTATCATTGTTGACCTCCACGGGTGCGTTAGCCGTTAACGATCCCGCTGTTAACGTTTTGCGGTGCGTTACGCGTTAACGTTCCACGGGTGCGTTAGCGATGCGTTTCCCGTTAACGTTTTGTAGATGCGCTCCGTTAACGTTCCTCGTTAATGTTTCCCGTTGCGCTCCGTCGTTAACGCTCGTCGTGCGCTTTCGTCGTTAACGTTCCTCCGTTACCTGTTGCGTTAACGTTTCGCCGTTAACGCTCCGTCGATGCGCTCGTCGTTAGCGTTTCGTCGTTAACGTTCCTCGTTAACGTTTTGCGATGCGCTCCGTCGTTAACGTTCCACCGTTAACGTTTAGTCGTTAGCGTTCCATCGTTAACGTTTCGCCGTTAGCGATTGGCTCTCTTAAACCGTTGTCATCGCATGCGTGCATTCTTGCACAAACCCTAGTGCGATGCCTTTATCTGTTCTATCATCATGACGTGAGCCTAGTCTCATCGTCATATCATCTTTAAAGCCGAATCAAAACCTAACCTAAGACCGGTTCGATGAACTAAGTTTATCGTGAGCCGCGTTGATATCCTTGCAATCTTTTCCGTTGTTTCAATCGTGGTAAGACACTTGTCTTATCTTATCCCTGAAAACCTAATCTGCCATTAATCGAGAATTCCTTCGTGGACTTGGTCGATAGACCATTGGCCATGTGTCATACCCTTGTACCCGATCTAACCTATCCGTCTCTCTTTTGTTTGACCATGTTTCGTTCAGTCAACAAAAGTCAACCTTGCGCTTCAGTTTAGTTCACTATGAACTAACATATCCTTATGGACCCGATCTGTAGATCGAGAGCTCATATGTCGCTATCTGTCCAATCAAGATAATAACTTCGGAAGAAATATTCTTCGGAATCTTATTCTTTCTTTCCCAGTTATTAGTCTTTCCCTTTTCGGTGTTTTGCCGAAAGCCCGTTCTCTTTTGTCAACTCTTCGATCTAATCCGTTCGAGTTCCCAAATCTCTCCCAAGCCGTTGTGCCCAATGCTGTTCGTTCTTAATTTGGAGTTTACTTGATTTGTCTTTTGAATTGGTTTGTATTTGCTTCTTCTTTAATCGTTAGACACGTCGTCCGGAAATCGTTCGAACGAGCTGAGGATCGAGAAAGTGGAAGTTGAAGCTCGAGGATCAAGGATCAAGGATAAAGAGTAAAGGACAGTAAAAGTTTGCAAGGGCTAGACAAGTTGTGCTTTGACCATGTTGATCCTATTTCGAAATCTATTTTGATTTAACTTATTGCATGCTAGTTCAATTAGAAAATACTTTATTTAAATATGGGAATTAGATAAATGCCAAATTGCTGTATGACACCTTGATTACTTAAGTATGTGCCATGACCCCTTGTCACCCTAGTTGAGGATTATTAGTTGGACATTATTAAATTGCCAACATAGGTTTTAGATCGTTGTAGTATGTTGCTTAGACCTGCTACGTGCTCATGACATGATTTTGGACAATCAAATGTTAATATTGACTTAATGATATATTGAACCTATTTTGGAAAGGTATCATGTGATGTTGATGGCACGTGGTGCATGGTAATCAACTGAGGTTTTGATAAATAGTTTTCGGCCGGGGCATATGGCAAGAATGATCAGGTGGGCCAGTTGTGGCACTGGGGATGTTGATTTGGTTCTTCGGGTAGTCTTGCCCTGGTCACCCTAAGGACTTAACCTTGCAAGCCTTTGAACTGAGTCAAACGTACAACCACATGTCTGTAATGGGACGGACCTAGTTGATTAAGTTGCTAATAACTTACTCGTGGTACCTCGGGGTGTCAACTACACCGTTTGTGTAGCTTGAAGGGGAGCGCATCGGGCTGCGCCAGTACCCATCTAACGGTGGATTGGCCTAAACTTCGCCTTCGCTAAGGGAAGGGTTAGTGTGCAATCACCGGAGAGGTTCACTTGTGTAGTTAGAGGCCTCCGAAAGACTTTGTTATGATCGCTCATTCGCATACTTTTATATGGCGATTCACGGCTGACGTGGTGAGTGGATTGTATCTTGTGGGTAAAGTGTATAACCTCTGCAGAGTGTAAAATCTATTCGAATAGCCGAGTCCACGGTACTGGACAATGCTCGGGGATTACAGTCAAGGGTTAGCTTTTCTCAAAATTGAACTTGGGATTGGAGGCAGTTTGCCTGTGGAAAAGTGATAATTGGTTAAGGATGTGGAATGGTTTACTTTTGAAACAACTGTGAAATTATTACTATTATTATCTGTTTTACCGCTTTACAATATATTATGAATATTTGTGAATGCTGTTTATTGCAAAATAACCCCTTCAGCCTGTCATTTGGAATAAGCCATGCATATAGCTATTAGACATGCATTCTGTGCATGACTTGCTGAGTGCTTTATGTACTCACCCCTTGCAAACAAACAATCACCAGTGAGCAAAAGTCTACATCGTCGAAGAAGAAGAAGTTCCGTGAGAAGGCGATTATCTAGGAGTCGAACCTTGTCAGTTGCCTGTGGCGTATTGATGGGATTCATCGATGTTCTTCGTTCCGCTGCTTCTTATTTGGAGTTGAAGCCGTCAAGGTTTCGCAAATGTACGAGTGACCTTAAGGTCGTTCAATAGTTTATATTCTATTATTGAGTTACTTTTATTATTCCGCTGTGTATGATTGTGATATTCATCTATGTTGAGACTGTGTGCACTAGCGTGATCCTGGACTAGTGCTGAATACACAGAGGTTCCGGATTTGCAAATTCGGGTCCCGACAATTAGTAGGGAGATTAGAGAGGAGAGGAGCAGAGTGTAGGGGGGCGACGGCGTGTTGCGCCGGCCGACGCAGCGGCAGGCGAGCCGGGGGGGAACGAGTCGCCAGGGTGAGCGCTCGGGCGGAGGAAGCGAAGCAGAGAGGGAGGCAGCGATGAGACCGAGGGAGGAGGAGCCGAAGGGCTTCGGCCAGGAGAAGAAGGAGAAAAGAACAGAGAGGAAAGAAGAAAAGAAGAAAAGAAGAAAAGGAGAAAAAAAGAAGAGAAAAAGGAAAGAAGAGAAAAGAAAAGAAGAGAAAAGAAGAGAAGAGAAGAAAAATAGAAAGAAAGAAAAAAGAAATCTGGTTAAGTCGTGCATTCACGTAGGTTAATTTGATCGTATTTGAATCGTAGGAAAAAGATGTATTTAAATCTCTTTAAGCTGCGAGTTGTTAATTAAAATCTGTATAAAGTGATAAATTTGAAATTAACTGCATTATTGTATTACTTGCTGCTAAGATGTTAATGCTATGGGTAAGTTGGTGAGTTAGATTAAAAAGGGGTTGCTTTGGGCAAGTCTGTAGATTTGATACTTCACTCATGCATCAAAAAGTTATATATATATATATATATATATATATATATATATATATATATAAATTGCAAAAACTTAAATTGAGATCAGTTGGATTCAAAGCAAAGTAACTAAGTTGAAAAGTGAAAGTGGTTTAAGATGAGGAAGTGTTCAGTTCTGTTTTCGACTTGTGAAAGTCGGTGTTGTTGATATCAAAAGCTTAATATTGTTTTCATTATGGCGTAAAGTTATATTCTATTGTGGTGGGTAGAGGATGCCGATGAGAAGGTGAAAAGGCCGGGGGGTCCTCTACATCAGTTATTATATAAGGATAAACAACTAATACTCAGGCAATGAGCCGTAAATCCAGTATCAACCATAGTGTGAGTAATCAGACAGAAAAGGTTGTCCTATGAACGTATTGTGATCTTTGCATGGTGGTTAATTAGTAAATAGGCACCTAATCTGGGGGTGCCGGAAACCCCAGAGAGATGGTGGCAGATGGAAACCCAGCATGTGTCTGAGGTTCTCCATATGGCGTTATATTTGAAGCCAGGAAAGTACTACCACATTAGGGTTGAGTACAACTGTTAGCTGCGAGTGTAGTGGGATAGCCTTGAGAGGATCCCCCACTCGAGTAACAGGGTAAAGATCACAATTACCGGATTAGTGATAAACGTTTTGGAGCCTCACTCGTCGAGGTCACTATGGGTAAAGTGGTACAAACCTGCACAGGGTCTAAATCATGAATTCATGCCTGTCTCCTGGATTGGAGGCTACGGAAGCTAAGTCTACCTCATATACGGGCGTTAGTAGCTCTTTTAATTAAAATTTGCAACTCTTAAAGAAAATCAAAACATATTTCCAATAAAAAGGAGATTTGAAGGAGGTGGTAAGTTAGATTTGGAAAAAGAAGGAAAAACTCATGTATTGCATTATCTACTATTACTTGCTGAGTACTCTGTACTCACTCTTGCTTAAATCCCCCCTTGCTTAGAAGGCGAGCTTGATGGATCCACCGTTGAGGCGTGGACCGAAGGTGACGTGCAGGACTCAGAACTTCAGGAGGATGCTTACTACGCCTACTACAATCAGGAGTACTAGATGATCGGGTAGAAATGATTACTTTTGGACGGTCGTCATGGGATGAGACCGTTGTATTATAAATTTTGTTGTAATTTGGAATCAATGTCTAGTTAAGTTGGACCATGTAAGCCATGCGTGGCTGGAATGTAATATATTTCAGTTCAGTCTCTAATTATTGTTCTGCTGCAATATTCTGAATACAGCATAGTAGTCGAGAAAATACCGGTACTTTCGTTATTTTGTTGGCCACTATGCTGAGACTTCGCGTAATTAACTTAGGGTGATGACCAAGATGTGGTTAATTACCCTATGCTAATTATGCGGGTCGCCACAGCTTTCGTGGTAAGAAATGTTTTTTTTTCAAAAAACAGGACCTACATGCAATTTCTTGGTTTTTTCCGGATTTTCCGAGTATTTTTTTTCCATTTTTCGAAGGGCTTTTGTGGTAAGAAAGGATTTTTTCGCAAAAAACAAGGACTTATATGTAATTTCGAAAACTCAGAGAGGTCCTCGGCAAAAAACCAACGCGCCACGCGTCGCACGAGAAAATCGCGCGTGCGCGAGCTCTGGCGGGGCTCGAACCCGCGCCTTACAGGGCGGCGTCGAACGCCGTTACCGTTGCGCTACGCGCCTCGCTCGGGCAAGCAAACAGCGAGCGACTCCGTTTTATGCTATGGTTTGGCGCGGGCGACGTGGAGCGATCTCGGCCGCCCGCGTGCGCGATCGAACGGCCAGGAAATTGGAGCGACGTGGCCACGGTTGTGAGGAGCCGCCCAGACTGTCCTCGGGATTATCGAATGTCCCGTCATCCACATCGGAATTGGAGGTTAGCAACGGATCGCCGATGGCGCTCGCAGTGCTAACACCCAAGCCCAATAGAGACAACGCCAGCCCCATTCGATGAACTCGACAACCGTCCCGGTATTCCCCCGGTATGCGACCCGAACTCGCCCAGGATCGCCCCGCATACCGGTTTCCAATACGATATCAATTCAATTTGCATAAAGGGGGCAACGAACCCGAAACCTTCCAAACCACACGCAAGCGGAAACACACGGCACAAAGACGAACCCGACAACCACCAAACCAAGATCAAAAACAACGCCAAGACTCTAAACTAGGTAAGAACGGGGGAAAAGACCAAGACTCCGAAATTAGAAAATTTCGGCATGACCATTCTAGATTCTATGGACATCCACTCAGCAGACAAGAAAACACAGTTCAATATATATATATCGAAAGTAAAAGCAACATCCACAGCACCACCATAGTATCAGCAGTAAGGAAAACACACACGGAGCCCGACATCCACATGACCAACCATTTTTCAAATCCAAAAGCCCATCGAATCGCATCTATCTATACAACAAAAGAATTAACCATCACATGAAACAAAAGTAAAGCAATCCCCGGAAGTGTTCTGCCCCTGAACACTCCCGGGCGTAAACGGCATCGCCAAGCCGCTACTCGGTGCCCCGCCCGGTCACCGAGAGGCGGTATGGGCAGAACTCACACCCGCCAACCTGATCCTCACCTGAAAACCACAAAGCAGAAGCATGAGTACAAAAGGTACTCGCAAGACTTACCCGGGGGTCCATATACGACCGACTCCAAAGGATTATGCATTTAGTTGTAGCAAGGAGTAAGCTTAGGGTAAAAGTGCGGAAAAGCATTAACATTTGTAATATAAGTGCGACCATTAGACCAATTACACATTTAAAGCAGTTATAGACCGCACTTACTTCTAGTGTGAGGTTAAAAGTAACAACAATTAAAGTAAGGCAATACATAACCATTTTAAAGCTCAAGTCCAACGACGAGCTACAAGTTCAAGTTGTTTACTACGCAGAAGAAGTTCGGATCAAGCTTGCTCATATCCGAGAGCGCGGCAATTCGAATCGCTTAATTAACCCTGCAGGGAAGCATTGATCGCACGACGACACTTACCACAAGGGCCTAGTGTCAACCCCTCCCAATCATACCCAATCGCCAAGCGCCCTCCTGTGGCCGAAAACCTAGCACCCTCGAGCAGCCCCAAGCCCGGCTTGGCGCCGAGAGTCGGCCTAAGCCTCGCCTCAACCACGCTCCAACCACAGGAAGTTACGGTCCATCGATTCCATATGAGAGAAAGAGTGGCTTACCGTACCATAATCGGGCATGCGACCAACCGGGGTGTGCTCAATCTTATTCCACTTACGGATCGGTCCTTAACTGACACAGACGGGGCTACACATTTGAGTCTCCATACCCAAATGAACCAACTCCCCGCCCGGTCCACAATTCATTTCTTTCCAAAACCTTTCCCAATTCCAAGTCCGACATAATGTAGTATGTGTGTAATGATAACAACCGCAAGTGACAGAACCCTCCGTCACTTGGCCCAACCCCGACATCTAAGCATTCTAAGCACGGACTCATTAATACCCATAGTCTAGCTCAAAAGGAGATATTCAACGAATACAAGGGGTGTACGTGCAGCAAATAGGATCTATTCCTATCCCACATGGCAATTCCTAATGCAATACTTAACATTTCAATTAATCACATTATTCTCAAAAATAACGATACATAAGGATAAACATGCTTAGGTGCTTGCCTGATGCTTCTGCTGGGTTTTCAACCACAACTTGTCCCTCAAGTTCCCCCTCGACCGCGGTCACGTCAATCTCCGCGGGTTCGTTCTCTACACGATGACAATGCACAAAATGAGATGCATGCTATGCATATGAAATGAAATATTAAATGCATTCTCCATGGCAGTTATAAAAGTGCAACATTCATCTCAACTCAAGAATGGAACCACCATGCTAAACTCACTTCTATTCTATAGCCAAAATCTGAAAACATCACGCACTCTCCTCTAAACAAGCACAACTTTTGATTGGCAAACCCAAAACTTGATTTCTTGGACCCTAACGACCAAAGGAGGATGATCTACCTTTATCACACATCCAAACATTCAGATTTTTGAGTCAAAACCCCCAAATCATACTCTGAACCTTCAACTCATACTCCTGAAATTTCAGCTCCACAATTCTGAATTTTCAGAAAAATTCAGATTTCGGTGTCATCTTCCAAGGAGCATAATTATTGATGCACAATTCCAAATCGAGCAAACGAATACATTTTATTAATCTACAGGAAATTTCCTATCTTTCCCTAGGCAAATGGAAACTTTGTTTCGGCCCAGAAATTGGTCTAATTCACAGTTGAACTTTCAGCCTCAAATTTTAGAGATTCTAGACAGATCTGAATACAAATTGACGTAACTTCCTAACCGCTTAACCAAATCGAGCGATCTCGGACTCTAAACGATCGCAGGACATAGCCCTACGACGTACATTTGGCCAATCATACAGAACCATCATCTACAACTCCCAGTTCTGCGACGAACAGAGCTCAGTTCCAGTTTTTGACAATTTCGGAGTTTCAGAACAGCGCGAAATTCAGAATTGCATAACTTTGCGCTCGCTTCTCCAAATTGAGTGAGCCAAATTGCTACATGAACTTAAGAACATTATCTACACATCTCCAGGCAAACGCAAAGTCTAATTCGGCCTCTAACTTAGTCCAACACTCGGCTAAATTCTCAGCTGTCATAGTTTCAGACTTTTGGACAGCGAGCACTAAAACGATCATATCTTTTGATTGGTTCAACGAAAATTCGCGTTCTTGTGCTCTAAACGATCGTGAGGAGTCCCTCTACAACTGCATTATACCCATTTCACTTGGAGAGGTCTCTAGCTTGCTCAAAATAGCTCGAAACAGCAGCTAGAAATTCTGCTCGAAAATTCAGAACTTGCTCCAAACCCTAGCTGCAGTTTTTCCCCAAACTACCCAAACCCTAGGGCCCTAAATCAGCAAGATCTACTCCAAAACCTTAGAAACTACAAATCTAAACCATGGAGGGGTTTACCTTAGCCTCCCTCAAGGAGGAGCCATGGGGGAAGATGGTGAGGGAGCTCGGCAAGGGGAGAAGGCTAGGCGCCGGTTGGAGGAGGAGCTGCAGGCTTGGAGGAGCAAGGGAGGAGCTTGGAGGTGCTGCAATGGAGGAGGCTTCAAGTTGCAGCAATGGAGGAGAGCTTCCCCCACAAGAGCTTGGCCAGGACCTTGGTTTGGGGCTGCACGGTTTGGAGGAAAGAAATGGTGGCTGTTGTGTGCAGTTGGGGAGGAAGGTTGGTGATTTGCTGCTTTGCCCCCAACAGCCAACACACATTTGACACAAGGGCTAAATGCTAAATGCTATGGCTAAGTCCCCAAATAACTGTAGCACTGGATTCAGTTTTGAGGCTAGTTTAAAACTAACGTTTGACACCGGATTGGCAAGGTAACTCCACCACTAGGTAGAGAAATGTTTTTACTTCGCAACCATGCAACTCGCGCACTCTAGCCCTTTCTAGATTGCAAGTTACAAGCCTTCAAACTTCGATAAAAACCACATTTGCGCTCGGAATTTTTCGGCTCTAAACTTTTGATTAAGTTCATAATTCTTCTAAGTGGCAGTTCAGGAGTTTCACGGAAGCCGGAAATGACCTCAAGAGCGGCTAAAACTTAGTTGGCGCGAAAATTAGCCGCTAGAATCGAATTCGAATTCGGGACCGTGACAACGGTGCTCTTTGAGGAATCCTTCGAACTTTGTTTATCTGAGTATTTAACCCACCATATCGTCACCGCTTTCGTCCATCGTTATCCACATCTCTATCCTAATCCATTTCATCTCTCACTTCATTCCATATGAGTGGCGAAGCCAGAATTTAAGTCTTGAGCAAAAAAGACTAATATAAAAAACTACGAACATTGAGATATAACAAAAGTACAGTATAAATACATAATTAAAATTTTTTTAATTTCACCGTATATTTCTATTACATCAAATTGAGTCCAATCAATTAACTAGGAAAGAAACTGAACATTTACACAACTACAAACAAAACCCAACATTTGCACAGTTAACCGACCTTTAGTTTTTCTTTCTTAAAAAAAACAGAGAGAGAAAACTGGTGCTATTTCAAGATGAATTAAATCAGGTACCCTTTCCTAGTAGTACTCTAGGATATTTGCGCATCGGATGATCACAAATACACAAAATAAAATGGCCAGGGAATTAAGATCTACAAGCTAGTGGAATCAAAATTGTACTTGAATTTGCTACTTACACATGTGGAATTAAGACCTACAAGCTAGTTGAATTAAGACTCATGTATGAACAATATTTTTCCTTGCACTTGAATTTACTACTTACACATCTGGAAGGTGGAAGCCCCATGTATATGCCCCCTTTTTCTTTATTCAACTATCTATGCAGGTATAGACCTTCTTCATAATTTAAAAGTTTCCTCTTCAGAACTACTCATCTTCAGACAGATAAATCGGCATTTTATACCAGATCTATAGCTTTGGCCAGTAGAGGAGCTAAGTTCTTCTTGCGGCGGCGGCGTGGGGACATGCCAGAGTGCACAGGGGAAGTGGGCCAACCAGGCAACCACCACTCTAGGCTTCCAACCTTCTAGGCAGCTGCCGGCGGGCGACGGGGAGGGGGGTGGCAGCTGGCGGGGCCGGGGTCAGGGGCGGCCGATGGCGTACGATGGGCATGATTTGTGGGTGTCGGGCGGGACTTGGGAGCGGCTGGCTGGTGGCCGGTGCCCGGGTTAAGATGCGCGTGGCTGGGCGTCCTCCCATAACTGCCAGGACTCGAGCCCGATTCTGCACAATAATATTGCTCCACTATTATTTAGGCTGGACCTCGAGCCATAGCCCCACTGGTCTAAGGCCCAGCTCCGCTATTATGAGATGGATCCGGATCCGATGCAGTCCTCAACTTAAGTAGTTCTTATGAGACCGTCCGATCGAAAAGCAACGATGAGACCTTCGATTTTTCATTGTAGCAAAATCACTGTATCGGTTTTTACTGTAATAGCACTGTAGCAATTACTTTAACCCATCCGAACCATCCGTTGAGCTGATCGGACGGCCTATACCTACGATGACTGCTTAAGTTTCCGTCACCGTAGGGACTGCACCTCCTCCCTGTTCGCAAGAGATAGCCTCACATTTGCAATGTTTATATAGAAGGAAAGCATTGGGAAATACTAAAGTGGTACTGCGTGGCTATGTGCATAACCGGTGGAAGCATCATTGTCTTTGGCTCCCTTGCACATTTGTTATTTGGTTTTTTGAATAAAATTATAGATCAAGTATTTAATCTAGTATTTTTCTTGACCACGGAAGTACACATAGACAATATGTGTCACATAACGCACTTCTCTACCGCAGTAAGTCACTGGAACGCAGGCACGCAGCTTCCCTTCCTACCGAGCTCTGTAGGACGGGGTACGGCACTACTCGACCTCGGCAGGATGGGGTACCGCACTACCCGAGCTCGGTAGGTATCTTTCGTAGTACCCGAACTCGGTAGGTACATGTCGTAGTACCCGAGCTCGGCAGAAAGAGGAGCTGTGGTGCTGGTGCTCAGTAGAAGAGCGCTGTAGGTAACATGTGTTGTCTATCGTTATTTTCGTGATCGACAAATAAGCTATATTTCCAATTTCACTGAGGACAAAACATAAAAAGAAAAGTACGCAGGAGGGGAGAATAGGCCCAAGCTTCTCACCAGTGACGCAGCTAGCCTAAGATCGAATCGTAGTCAATATTTTCTACTTTTGAATGCTGAGATGATCGTGATGGCCTGGTTGGTGTTGACACCGTCTCGTGCACATAGAGTACTTCACCCGTGGGCATATAACTCAGCCTCCTGATCTCCGTCCTGATAGCAGTAGTTTGACGCGATGGAGTCTGAACAAATTAATTAATGGTCCTCTTAACACGTTTCCCGGTTACCGAATGCCTTCTTGCATCGCATTAGTTCCCAGGAGTGTGACATCGTATGTGATGTGACGCTTGGATACTCTGCAAAGACTGACATTATTGCTGTGTAGGTCTACGCAGCGCAGTGAACAGCCAGAGACGAGGTTCGGCTGGTCCACAGCTAAATTCCAGGATGGCAGGATTTGGATATGAGGCGGTTGACTTTGGTTCTCCAGTAAAAAATCCATCGACATTTCTAGAAAAACAAAATGACCCGAAATGAGAATACGCCACGGTCCACAGTTAAATTCCAAGGTCTCGACAACGGTGAACGCCTGCTTCACTGCCTTGGCATTCTCGTCTGCATTTACGACATCCTCCAGTACTCGATCGGTAAAGAAACAGATGGTAAGATTGATTGAGGCTTGTAGTCTAAACCGTGCAATGGCAAGGGTCTTATATAAACCATACATACCAGGTTCTATGACAACCGTACGGAGTTAGGATTCTAACCACTTTGAAGTTTACATGTTTATGTCTACAAATTATCTACCAGCTAACTGCTTTGACATCCATCCTCGATCACAACTTTGCCAGGAATCAAGTTGAGATTGTATCAAAGTCTTCTGAACATGTCAATAGTCAATGCCTTGGTGAAAATGTCAGGTCATGTGTACTGATGAACCTGATATCCAGTGCCTTCCGTGCTACACGTTCTTGAACAAAATGAAAATCTACTTCGATGTGCTTCGTCCTTACATGAAACACTGGGTTAGCGGACAAGCACATTGCGCCTAGATTGTCACACCATAAAACCGGCGCTTGTGCTTGTGTTACGCCAAGTTCTCCCAAGATTAACTATACCTAGACAATTTCTGCTGTAGCATTTGCAAGGGCCTTGTATTCGGACTCAGTACTTAACGAGAAACGATAGCTTGCTTTCTTGCACTCATGACACAAGGTTTTAGCCTAGAAATATAGCAAAGACACTAGTCAACCACCTGTCATCGGCGCACCCGGCCCAGTCAGCATCAGAGAAGCCACTCACCAACATTAAACTGTTACGATATATCTTCAGGCCATCAACTCGGCTGTGCTACAAGTAGCGAAGGATTCGCTTGACCGCTCCCCAATGAATGTCAGTTGGTGTCTACAGATACTGGCACACCTTGTTGACTGAATAAGCGATATCTAGCCGAGTGTTTGTAAGGTATTGTAGGCCACCTACTACACTCCGATACCTTGTAATATCAGCTTCTAGCAAAGGACTCCCCATCATTTTGGACAACTTCTCAGAGCTCGACATAGGTGTGGTGACTGGCTTATACGTCTCCATGTTCGTGCGTCGCAATAGATCCTGGATATACTTCTGCTGTAAGAGGATGATCCCCCCTGGATCGAGCGTCACTTCAATGCCAAGGAAAAAAAATAAAGGGTGCCAAGATCCTTGGTAGCAAATGCTTTATGCAGTTGATGGAGCAGTACCTCAGCCGCCTGATTGGAGGAGCTAGCAATGATCAAGTCATCTATGTAAATGAGAATGTACATGGTCACCCCGCGCTATCGAAGAATGAAAAGCGATGTATCGGCCTTAGATGGAGAGAACCCTAGTTCCTGTAGTTTGGAGCTGAGTTTATGGTACCATGTGTGTGGAGCTTGCTTCAGTCCATATAGGGCTTTGTTAAGTTTGAGTTTACACTCGATGGATCACAGCATGGCATTTGAGTTTGAAAACCCACTTACAGTTCACCACGTTACGTACGTCCAAGTGCATGCGGCACAAGGTGCCATGTGCGATTCTTCATGAGGCATCATACTCTTCGATCATGGCGAGCTTCCACTGCGAGGGCTCAGGTGAGTCAACATGAGATGCCGGCTCCATTGGCTCCACCGTAATGGCAACAAACGTCCGACTCCGAAGGTCATAGCGAACGATGCCGTCATGCGGCTCACATGGCTTGCGAATATCACGGGTCATGAAGCCGAAGGTGGTACTGGCTACAGTGGTTCGGCAACCGCGACCGGACAATCCAGCTCCTCAGCTGGAAGCGCTAGCTGATGCATCATCAGGTACTGGGGAGCCTGACACGTTGTCAACCGGGTGCAAAACATCGTTGTCCGAAGTGCCTCATGTATCCTGCACAACAACACCACGATCAAGAGCATAATTGGTCTGTCCAATAGAAGGGTTAGTTAAAACTTCAGGTTGCCTATTCTCAGTGGTAGATCATGATGGAAGGAGCCAAGGAAGAAGTGCTTCTTCTATAACTGGAGGTGATGGTGTGCAAGGCGGCTGTGAAGATGCGAAGGTTGTGGGGAGGACTTGAGCATGGTTTATAAGGGTGAGGGAGCACCACCTCATTGAGCTAGCTTTTGGGGGGGAGATGGCCCAACAGAACTTGGCCCGCTGCTCGGGTTAGGCCTGCGAGTGTGTGGTGCAGCCCAACAACCTAGGATCCGGACGCGCTAGTGTGGCGGTCCGGCTAACAAGTGGTATTAGAGCCCAGGTGTAGCCCAGGGGGCTCCAGGGGCCAGGTGTGGCCAAGGGGGAGCCCAGGGGGAAGGTGTGGCCCAGGGGGAGCCCAGGGTGGCCCAGGTAGCCCAGGTGGTTCCTAGATAATCTCGGCCTAATGTGTGAGGGGGAGATTGTTGGAATAGTCCCACATTGGTTGTGGGGAGGGTTTGAGCATGGTTTATAAGAGTGAGGGAGCACCCCCTCATTGAGCTAGCTTTTGGGGGGGAGATGGCCCAACAGACCTTAGCCCGCTGCTCGGGTTGGGCCTGCGAGTGTGTGCTGCAGCCCAACGACTTGGGATCCGGACGTGCTAGGGTGGCGGTCCGGCTAACAGAACGGAAAGACACTCTCATCAAACACTATATCACGAGAGATGTACACGTAGCCAGTTGGTATGTAAAGACACTTAAAACCTTTGTGCATGGAGCTGTACCTAAGAAACACACCTTATTGACACCTGAACTGAAGTTTGCAGTTGTCATATGGACGCAAGTTGGGCCAACATGCGCACCCGAATGCACGCAGAGTATTATAGTCAGGTTGATTGAGGCTTGCAGTCTAATTAACACCTTGCATTGGCAAAGGTCTTATATAGACCATACAAATCAAGTTCTGTACTTCTGTTACAACCGTATGGAGTTAGGATTCTAACTACTTTGACGTTTACATGTTTATCTCTGTAAACATGTCTGCCAGCTAACTGCTTCGACACCCGGAAGCTGGGAAGAAACTGCACATTCGCATAGCATAACACGTAAACTCTCACGATCGGCACTGCGAGCTGTTGGCTTCTATTGGAGTTTGAGTAGAAATGGGAAAGTTGTGATGGCTTGAAGTGATTAATTGCTTTATTACCTTGTCATCGATGTAGGCGACCCAGAAGCGAGCGGTGGCGCGTTCGTAGGGGTCGGAGGGCAGGATGGACGGGGCAGTGCCGGCGAAGGCCTCGTCGATGTGCTGCACGATGATCGGTGACTCGCAAATTGCCTTGCCGTTGTGGATGAGGACGGGGGCACCTTGTTGTGCACCTGGTTGGACGCGAGGAGGTGGCGGCTCTTGCTCCTTGAGCTCGTCGTTATCATGTCCTGCCATTTTAATTTCCTCCTGCAGCCAAGTGACGTGTTTTCTTCTGAAGGGAAATAATCGTTTTGTTGTTGGAGGCAGAGGGAGCACAAACGGCGAAAGCAGTGAGAATACCCTACGTGAAAGAATTGCCACGCAGCACACGGATCCAGATTGGATCGTGTTCTATTTATAGATCAATTGAATGGTTACACGGATTCGTGATCCGGGATTTACTGCATGCCATCCATGTCTAACAACCTAGCGACACTCTCGCCGTGAACACAACGTCACTCAGGACGTGGTCACAACGAACTACGCGTATACACTCTATCCTCTCTATTCAGTAGATACAGAACATGATTTCTAACAGCCCCTCTCAATCACAGCAGAGGGAACCTATGTTGAGATTGTTGCAGTTCTTGACAAATGGAGCTCTTGGCAGCGGCTTGGTCATGATGTCAGCGACTTGATCTTGCGATGATATGAACCTGACCTCCATTGCCTTGCGAGCTACTTGTTCCCGAACGAAATGGAAATCAACCTCAATGTGCTTAGTTCTAGCGTGGAACACTGGATTGGTTGTCAGATAAGTAGCTCCAAGGTTGTCACACCATAACCGTGGCGGTTTGTGCAAGAAGACTCCGAGTTCTTTCAGTAGTGTTTGAATCCAAATCAACTCAGCCGTGACATTTGCGATTGCTTTGTACTCAGCTTCTGTGCTCGACCGTGAGACAGTTGCTTGCTTCCTTGAGCTCCATGACACTAGATTAGTTCCTAGGAAAACAGCAAAGCCACTGGTTGAACGTCGATCATCTGGACAGCCCGCCCAATCTGCATCAGAGAATCCAGAGAGCATTAGTGATCTTGATTTCTGAATGTTCAGGCTATAATCTGATGTTCCTTTGACAAACCGGAGTATCCTCTTTACTGCTGCCTAGTGAGCATCTGTGGGATTTTGAATATACTGGCATACCCGGTTGACTGCAAATGACTGTTGGTTGATCTCGCGCCCTGATCGGGGGCGCAACCGACCTTTTATGGTTGTGGCCCCCTGTTGCACACGCGCTATATAAATAAAGGGGATAGACCGGCCCAGAGAACCAACGTTCTCTGTGCACACCTCCCTAACAAACCAGTGAGAAACCGATCTACTCGTGCGTGTGGAGCAACGGGAAGGCCAGGCAGCCGTTTCTTCCCCACCGTCGTCCTCACCACTGCCGAACGGCCGCCAACGGCAATGGCTTCCTCGAGCACTAATCCCGAAGGTACTGCGAAGACCCTCATCTAGGTGTTTAATCTAAGGCACTAAGATCCTAGAAATGCAACAATGGTATCAGAGCTGTGTTGGTAGTGCCTAGATCTAAACCCTAGTGATAGATCCTTCGGGAAGACGCTCATAGAATTCAGAAGGAGAGAAAATAGCAAAACCCAACGCAACCGTGCATAGCCATTAGAATTGATCCACATGTTGTATTCGTTCCCTACCTTGAGCTAGTAAAAGATCAATTCTGGGCTCACACGGAGAAGTTTTCTTACCGAAGCCTCCACGCGTGTGCGCGACGCACTCCCCGTGCGTGCTTCACGTCCATGCGAGCCTCGCGGCGCCTCGCGACGCGCCTCGGCGCGCGATCTCGGCGCCCTACGGCGCTCACGCCTCGGGCCACCATGCCTGGCCGAGCCCCTGCGCGCGCCAGGCGCCTCCATGCACTCCACGCTGAGCGCCGAACGGCCGCCACGGCCGTCCGCCGAGTCCGCCGCCGAGCGGCGCGCTTCGCTGCCGGCGCCATGCGCGCCGGTCCGAGATCCGGTTTTCACGGGATGTGGGAGAATGGATTAGGGTTTGTTAGGGGCTGCGATTTTTCCGGATTTATCTCGATCCCGAAGCAATCTCGTCCGTCCGATTCGATCCGACGGCGTAAGTGCACCAGCGCTTTTGTTCTTCTCCTTCATGGGCCGAGCCTGGTGAAAGTCAGCACGCGCTGGGAAATTTTTTGTTTGGGCCGAAACTAAGTACCCATTCAAATTATCCCAGCAAGGCAATGTTCTGTGATTCTTTGGTTAATCTAACAGTGCATGATCAAGTTTAAGTTTAAGTTTAAGTTCAAATCTTAAGTACTAAATTAAGTCTCAGATTTCGCAAGTTCAAGTTTTCTTTTCTCTGATTAAATTGAAACCAACGTGGATATTTAATTAGAGAAAATAGTAAATAAAAAAAAATAGTTTTATAGTATTTCACATAGTTATGGTAATTTTATTTTTCTGACCAACGTTAAAAATAATTTTTGCCATGACCATGTTAAGAATGAGAGAAAGTTTTTGAATAAAGTTTGCTCTATTCTAATACTGCCCAACGGTGTTTTAGAAATAGATCAGTCTTTATTAAAGTTGAGAGCATGTTTAATTGACCAACGTTAATTTATTCATGCCAAAGTTTATAATCTTTTAGTTTACTGATTAAATTCTTGTTTCATTTATGAAGCTTTTCCAACCAAGATTGCCAATTCCTTGAGTGTCTTTCAAGGGCTTGAAAGGTTGAACGGCAACAATTACTCCTCATGGAGAGAGAATTTGAGCTTGGCCATGGCTGTGGTCGAGATAGATTATGCTTTGCTTCATCCAAGGCCTGTGGCACCGCTCGCAAAGCAAATGGGAGTCGGAAGCCACAAATAATGCGCGGTAATTGTCGATAGTATTGAGAAGGCAAAGTGGGACAACTCAAATAGAAAGTGCCTCATGGTGATCAAAGGCACCATCATTGAGTCCATAAGGGGAGCAATCCCAGAATGTACAGATGCTACTGAGTATCTGAAGAAAATAGAAGAGCAGTTTACTGGATCCACAAAGGCCTATGCAGGCACATTAATCAAGAAACTTGTCAATGACAAGTATGATGGATCTGGGCTGCGAAATGGACCAGGCATTAGAGAGCATATTCTTAAGATGACTAATATGGCTCACTCTCTCACATCTTTTGATATGCCTTTAAAGAATGATTTCATAGTCCATCTTGTCTTGGTTTCATTACCAAAGGAATTTGAGACTTTTGTTGTAAATTACAACATTAGTGAAGAAAAATGGTCTATTGAAAAGTGCATTGCCATGTGTGTCCAAGAAGAAGAAAGATTAAAGGCACAAAAGGCTGATGAACTGAATCTGGTTAAACATTCTCAGAAGAAAAAGAATTATTTCAGATTGAATAAGCCAAATTTCAAGAAAGGCAACTACCAAAAGGGCAATTATCACAGTAAAAGGTTCACCAATTTTGAGAAGGGTGAACACTCAAATGGAGGCAGAACTCCAATGGAGGACATGGTTCCAGTGATGCCTCCTAGGCCTCCACCAGATCACATAGACCCAGATACCTGCAGGCGTTGCCATCAGAAAGGGCACCGCATGAAGGATTGTGTTCTTTTCCTCAAGTGGCTGAACAAAAGAGGTAAAGATCAAGTTACATTCATAGATGAATCCTTGTATATAGATTCACCAACTAGCACTTGGTGGATAGATTCTGGTGCAACTGTTCATGTTGCTAATTCTATGCAGGGATTCCATACGAGGAGGATCCTACAAAGAGGAGAAAGAGGAATTAGAGTGGCGAATGGAGTTGAAGTGATGTGGAAGCCATTGGAGATCTTCCATTAGAGTTGGATGGCGGCTTCATACTCCATTTGCGTGATGTTTTATTAGTGCCTTCTTTAAGAAGGAATTTGATTTCAGTGTCTTGCTTAGATGATGAGAACATTCAGTGTCATTTTGGGAATGGAAAGTGTGTAATAAAGTTTAATAATATAGACGTTGGTCTTGCCATCCGACAAGACAAGCTTTATTTGCTATCCCATTATGATATTGTGAATGACATAAGTACCTCCTCGAATGCGAAAGTATGCAATGTTAATACAAAGCGAAAGAGAATAGAAAGTGAATCGTCATCGAAATTATGGCATTGTCGTTTAGGCCATATTTCGAGGAGAATTGAACGATTAATTAAAGAAGAAATTGTTCCTCCTAGACTTTTCAAACACAGATCATTGCATAGATTGTATTAAAGGCAAGTATGTTAAACAAATAAAGAAAGGCGCCAAGCGTAGTACAGAATCTTGGAAATAATCCATACAGACATTTGTGGTCCTTTTCCTGTAAAGACAGTGGATGGTTTTGATTCGTTCATTACATTCACTGATGACTATTCTCGCTATGGCTACATTTATCCTATCAAAGAAAGGTCAGAAGCATTAGAAAAGTTTAAAATATTTAAAGCTGAAATAGAGAATCAACATGATCTAAAGATTAAAGTAGTAAGATCAGACCGTGGAGGTGAATACTACGGTAAACACACCCCTTATGGCCAAGTTCCAGGACCTTTTGCAAGGTACCTGCAGGAAAATGGCATAGTAGCTCAGTATTCTATGCCGGGCGAACCTCAGCAAAATGAGTAGCCGAAAGGCGTAACCGTACCTTAATGGATATGGTGAGAAGTATGATAAGTTACTCCACCTTACCGGTTAGTCTATGGATGGAGGCTTTAAAACCGCCCCATATTCTTAATCGGGTACCCAGTAAGTCGGTGCCTAAAACACCGTGATGAGTTATGGTGGGAGGAAGCCTTCACTAAACTATCTACATGTGTGGGGCTGTCCTACTGAGGCAAAAGTATTCAACCCAAACATAGGAAAGTTAGATCTAAAGAGTGAGTTGCCATTTCATTGGCTATCCCGAAGATCAAAGGGTTATCGCTTTCTCGGCGAGACATACCAAGTTTGTAGAAACTAGACACGCTGTGTTTATAGAGGATGATATGATCAGGGGGAGCATGGTACCCCGAGAAATTAGCCTTGATGAGAAGCGGGTTTGTGCCCCAACTCCTATGATTCAAGAGCCTTACTGACACTGCTGTTGCTGCATCACCGGTTACAAAGACTCGCCAGAGCCCGAGTTCAGCGATCGGTGTGCCAGAGGCACTGTTGTGGAGCCCGAGGCCCCTCTGCTTGCTAGTGAGGAACCCGAGCGACCTCAGAGAGCAAAGGAACCCGCTCAAGAACCACTTAGAAGATCACAGAGAAACAGGAGATCAGCTATTCCAGCTGATTATGAAGTTTATGTCAGTGAAGACATAGAGATAGAGGGTGATCCCACCTCTTATGAGGAAGCGATGAGAAGTCCCAATTCATCGAAGTGGCTTGCTGCCATGCAAGATGAAATGAGATCCATGAGTACAAACAAAGTCTGGGATTTAGAAGAAATTCCTAAAGGAGCCAAAACAGTAGGCTGTAAATGGGTCTACAAAACCAAACGTGACTCCAAAGGGAATGTTGAAAGATTTAAAGCTAGACTTGTCGCAAAAGGCTTCACTCAGAGAGAAGGAATAGATTATACCAAAACCTTCTCACTGTTTCGACAAAGGATTCTTTTAGAATCATTATGGCACTCGTTGCTCATTATGATTTAGAATTACATCAGATGGATGTTAAGACGGCATTCCTAAATGGGGATTTATATGAAAATGTGTACATGGCGCAACCCAAAGGTTTTGTCATGGAAGGAAAAGAAAATATGGGATGTCGATTAAAGAAGTCCATTTATGGATTAAAACAAGCGTCTAGACAGTGGTACATTAAGTTTGATGAAACCATAAGAAATTTTGGGTTCAAAGAGAATGAGGAGGACAACTGCATTTATGCAAAGTTTAGTAGAGGGAAGTATATTTTCCTAGTTTTATATGTGGATGATATCCTATTAGCAAGCAGTGATCAGGATCTGCTAGAGACAAAGAAGTTCTTGTCCTCAAAGTTTGATATGAAAGATCTTGGTGAAGCATCCTATGTATTAGGAATTGAGATACACCGAGATGGAAAAAGAGGGGTGCTAGGGCTATCACAGAAGGCATACATAGAAAGTGTTTTGAAAAGATATAGTATGCATATGTGTAATGCCACACCTGCTCCAATAGTCAAGGGCGATAAGTTTGGTAATTTTCAATGTCCAAAGAACAAGTATGAGATCGATCAAATGAAATCAGACCATATGCTTCAAATTGTCGGAAGCATAATGTATGCTCAAATATGTACTCGCCTGACTTAGCATTTACAACGGGATGCTTGGAAGATATCGATTAATCCAGGAGTTGATCAACTGGAAAGTCAGAAAGAAAGCCTTGCGGTATTTGCAAGGGACAAAGAGCCTCATGCTAACATATAGAAAGTCAAGTGCCCTAGAAATTATGGGCTATGCAGATGCAGATTGGGCAGGGTGTAAAGACCTTTGGAAAGTCCACATCAGGATATGTGTTCACCCTTGCGTGAGGAGCTATATCATGGAAAAGTATAAAACAATCAATCGTAACGCCGACAATGCACGCTAAGTTTGTGGCATGCTATGAGGCAACCGGGCAGGCAATGTGGTTTAAAAAGTTTGTACCGGGTTGAGAGTGGTGGACTGATAGAAAAACCACTCAAATTATACTGCGACAATGAGCCAGCAGTATTTTACTCCCACAACAACAAGTCAAGTGGTGCTGCCAAACACATAGAGATCAAGTTTTATGTTGTGAAGGAGAAAATCCAGGATCAAACAATAGAGCTTGAGCATATAAGCACAAAAGACATGTTAGCGGATCCGCTCACCAAAGGTCTTCCTCCCAACGTGTTTGAGAAGCACGTAGCCGCATGGGTTTAAAGGAAAGACTATGATTCTGGATAATAGGGGTCATTGAAAGCAACCGTCTCCCACAAAGACAAAGTTATTCTGCTTTGAAGTAGAGAGGTGTGCTATAGTCATTGAGTTCAGCAGTACGTAACTGACTGTTGTGACGCCTTGGTCTTGGTACACTAATCTATGGAGGAGTGGAATGTTAAGTTAAAAGTGTGAGATATAAAAGGTTAATAGATCAAGATATAAAGTTTCAAAGTTGAATTCGAGATCAAGGGGGAGAATGTTGGTTGATCTCGCGCCCTGATCGGGGGCGCAACCGACCTTTTATGGTTGTGGCCCCCTGTTGCACACGCGCTATATAAATAAAGGGGATAGACCGGCCCAGAGAACCAACGTTCTCTGTGCACACCTCCCTAACAAACCAGTGAGAAACCGATCTACTCGTGCGTGTGGAGCAACGGGAAGGCCAGGCCGCTGCTGTTCTTCCCCACCGTCGTCCTCACCACTGCCGAACGGCCGCCAACGGCAATGGCTTCCTCGAGCACTAATCCCGAAGGTACTGCGAAGACCCTCATCTAGGTGTTTAATCTAAGGCACTAAGATCCTAGAAATGCAACAATGACAAGTCAGGTCGTGTTAGAGTTAGATATTGCAAACCACCAACAATGCTTCGGTATCTGAACTGCTCTTCATCCTTTAGTGCTATTCCCTGATTCCTGAATAGTTTCTCTGTGGCTGACATTGGTGTTGAGATTGATTTGCACTTGTCCATTTCTGCCTTTTTTAACAAGTCAAGAGCATACCTCTTCTGAGATAGCAGGATGCCTTCCTTCTCTCTTTTAACTTCAATTCCAAGGAAGTAGGAAAGGGGACCTAAGTCCTTTACTGCAAAATCAGTCGTTAGCTCCCTGATCAGTCTGTCTGCAGCTGAGTCGGATGAACTGACAATGATTATGTCATCCACATAAATCAACATGTAGATGGTTATTCTAGCTTGTTTGAGCACAAAAAGTGAAGCATCTGCTACAGACGAACTAAAGCCAAGTTCCTGCAGCTTGCCTGTTAATCTTGAGTGCCAAGCTCTTGGAGCTTGCTTCAGGCCATAAAGGGATTTCTTGAGCCTGCAGATGAAATTTGATGGCTTGGTTGAATCATTATAACCTGGAGGTTGTCTCATGTATACCTCCTCCTCAAGAACTCCATGCAGGAAGGCATTTTGAATGTCTATCTGTCTCATGCTCCACCCTTGCGATGTTGCAAGTGATAGGATGACTCTGATTGTTGTTGGCTTCACCACTGGACAATATGTATCAAGATAGTTAATTCCATACCTTTGTTTATATCCCTTTGCCACAAGCCTGGCTTTGAGTCTATCCACTGAGCCATCTGCTTTCCTCTTCACCTTGTAGATCCATCTACTGTCTATGAGATTAATTCCTTTCCTTGGTGGAACCAGATCCCATGTGTGATTCCTCAGCAGTGCTGAGTACTCCTCATCCATAGCGTGCTTCCACCTCGGATGAGACAACGCTGTCTGGAGATCATCAGGCTCTGAAATCGCAGAAGGCCCTGAACCTGAATCTGCAGAGTATGCTTTTGTCGGATTTTTGTCAGACTTTGAACAGACAAAACCCCGAGCCTTCTGTGAATACCTGACTGTACCATCAGTGAACTCCTTTGGTTGTACTATATTGTCACGAAGTCTGGTCCTCATAGGGTGATGTGCGACTGCTTGAGGTGGTGAAGAAGCTGCAGGTGTTGGAATCATTTCTTCGCTGCTGGGTGCTGGATCAGTGGACATGTTTGGACTTTGACCTGCAGGTGACACGCTACCACCAGAAGGGTCAGTGTTGGCGTCAGGAGTGATTTCATTATTTCCTACATTGTCATTATTCAATGCTGGTTCTACCGGGTTCAGGTTTGGGCTGTCTGATGGACTAATGAGGGAGGTTTCAGTGTAGATGGTTCTGCTTAGTACAGGTAGGATGGTTGGATGGTGAGAGGTCTTGGGATCTCGTGTCTCCTGGGGAGGCTTTTCAGCAAAAGGGAATACCGATTCATCGAAGACTACATCCCTGGAGATGTACACTCTACCAGAGGAATGATCAAAACACTTATATCCCTTGTGGGAGGAACTGTACCCAAGGAAAATGCAGCGTTTTGTCCTGAAGCTAAGTTTTTTTTCGTTGTAAGGCCTTAGGTTGGGCCAACAGGCACAACCAAATACACAAAGTCTGGCATAGTCTGGTTTTGTGCCAAGGAGCTTATGAAGGGGAGTATCATGACCGATTGTGCGACTTGGCATCCTATTGATTAGGTAGCTAGCAGTATTGAACGCCTCGTCCCAGAAACGCAAAGGCATTTGGGCTTGGGCAAGGAGAGCAAGACCAGTCTCTACAATGTGTCGGTGTTTCCTCTCTGCTAATCCGTTCTGCTGATGAGTGTGTGGACAGGATATACGGTGAGCTATACCTGAATTCTGGAAGTAGTGATGCAAGCGTTGGTATTCCCCACCCCAGTCAGACTGAACCACTTTGAGCTTAGTGTCAAGCATCTGTTCAGCATGTTTCTGGAACTGAAGAAAAATGGACTCTACAGTCTACATCCGACTTATTTTTCAAAAAATAGATCCACACATATCTGCTAAAATCATCAATGAAGGAGACGTAATACTTTGAATTATTCACTGAGGGGAGAGCAGGCCCCCAAACATCAGTGTGAACGAGTTCAAGAGGAGCAGTGGAAACATGTGTAGAGGAACTAAAAGGTAGCTGGTGTGATTTCCCTAGTTGACATGCATTACAAATCAAGGAAGGTGAAATCTCAGTGTTGACTGCTATGTTATTGTCCTGCAAGATCCTAAGAGTGACTGGAGAAGCTGGATGCCCAAGTCTTTGGTGCCACTGTTCAGAGGAGATTCTGGTCGACAGAAGAGCCTGGCTTTTAGTTGGCAAGGTGTAGAGTCCATTCTTACATCTACCTCTGAGAAGGAGACGCTTCGTGACCCGATCCTTGACAAAAAAACAGTTAGGATGAAATTCAACAATGGCATTGTTATCAGTGGCTAGCTTCTTGACAGATATCAAATGTTTATTGATCTTTTTTTTTTCGAAATAGATGGCAGGAGCTCTGCCTAATCATTAAAGGAGAGGAGGTAAAAGTTCAGAAACACAAAACAGAAAACACAAAAGGACCACAACCTGGGCAGGTTCAGAAACACAAAACAGAAAACACAAAAGGACCACAACCCGGGCAGGGCAACGACTAGGGCTAATCTAGTCTCTTAGAAGCAAAAATAAACTCCGCAACGCTAGCCTTGGCTCTATCCACTACTAATTGCACGGGGCTTGCCACGTCCTGGAAGATGCGCGCGTTCCTCTCTTTCCAGAGGTTCCAACACCCAAAGATAATCAGCCCATCGAAATCACGTCTTGTTTGGTGGAGGATCAAGGAGCGCCGGTGAAGCCACCAAT
Organism: Rhipidocladum racemiflorum; assembly: GCA_036346355.1. Lineage (NCBI taxonomy): Eukaryota > Viridiplantae > Streptophyta > Magnoliopsida > Poales > Poaceae > Rhipidocladum > Rhipidocladum racemiflorum. The sequence continues at coordinate 55,237,537 of CM070588.1, read as the reverse complement.
CTTGAATTGTATTATCGGCGGGGGGGTGGAAGGTGAAACCTTGCGAGGGGAGGAGCAGGGCCCAGAAACTCAAGGCGAACTGACAAGATAGCATAATATGCAAAGCGGTTTCTTCCACAGCGTTGCACAGGCAACAAGACTGTTGGTGCGGCCACCCTCTCCGTGACAGATTGTCCGCCGTTAGAAGGCTGTTACGCAGCAACAGCCAAGCAAAAAATTTGCATTTGTTCTCCGTCTTTGCTCTCCAGATCCACTTGCCTGTTACACTTGTAGTGGAGCCCAAGAATTGTGCTTGGTAGGCCGACTTGGTAGAGAATTTACCGTCTGAAGTCCAACGCCACACAATTTCATCTTGTCCTTCTTCCTGCAAGTGTACCTGTTGTAGCTTCTGCCAAAGGTTGAGGAATTGTTCAAGTTGACCAAATGTTTATTGATCTTTGGTGCATAAAGAATGTGATTTAGGTGGAGTGGTTTGGATAGTCCAGCAATTGAAGAATGACCAACATAGGAAATAGTCAAACCTGCTCCATTGGCCACTTGGACTTGATCTCCTCCATTGTAACGCTCCTTGGTGGTGAGACGCTCTAGATCATTTGTGATGTGGTCTGTAGCTCCTGTGTCCACATACCAATTTGGATCGACAGCATACCTATGAGTTGCTGTGGCTGCTTGCTTGACGGTGTCCTCGGCTTGATAGGCCTGATCAAAACGATGCCAACACTGGAGAGCACTGTGATTGCCCTTACCACAGATCTGGCACGTCGAGTCGATACCACTGTTGTTGTTCTTGGCTGATGGTCGGCTGAAACGCCCCCCTTGACCACGACCGCTAGCACCGCGTCCACGTCCTCGATTGTTCCGACCTGGACCCCCGGCGCCGCGCCCAGCGACTCTGTTAGCATTGTTAACTGAAGATACCTGACCACGACTGTTGTGGTACTCCTGTCGCATCTCGAAGTCGAGCATGTACGCGTATACGTCACTGACCGTATACTCGTCCATGCGAGTCGTGATGCTGGTGACGAGGGGATCGTAGTCCGGGCCGAGTCCGCGCAGTAGGTACGCGATGAGTTCTTCATCCTCAAGTCGTTTGCCGATGGCCGCCAGTGTGTCGGCGAGGCGCTTCACCTTTCTGAAGTAGTCTGCGGCGTTGAGGTCGTTCTTTTGAATGGTGGAGAGTTGCATGCGTATTTGCATGACCCTTGCTTGCGAGCTTGATGCGAACATCTTCTCCAGAGTCCTTCAGGCGTCGTGTGCGGACGAAGCGCCGACGACGGTGGCGAGGACATCCTCGGTGAGGGAGGAGTTGATGACGCTGAGCACGAGCTGGTCCTGGTGATACCAGCTGGCATACTCTGGATTGACAGTGATGGAACGGCTGCTGACATCCTCTGAAGCCTCGACGGCAATGGTTTGTCGTGGGGCCAGCGATGATCCATCGATGTGGCCGATGAGCCCTTGACTCCGGAGGTATGGTAGGACCTGTGCAGCCCATAGCAGGTAGTTTTCATGGTTGAGTTTGATACTCACCATATGGCTGAACGCCGGAGTGGGCATGGAGCCAACGGCGCCGGAGTGGCTGGAGGAAGAGAGGGTAGACATGGTGAACTTTCAGAGTGTTGGAACGTGGCTCTGATACCATGAAAGAATTGCCACGCAGCACACGGATCCAGATTGGATCGTGTTCTATTTATAGATCAATTGAATGGTTACACGGATTCGTGATCCGGGATTTACTGCATGCCATCCATGTCTAACAACCTAGCGACACTCTCGCCGTGAACACAACGTCACTCAGGACGTGGTCACAACGAACTACGCGTATACACTCTATCCTCTCTATTCAGTAGATACAGAACATGATTTCTAACACTACGCTGTTAACCCGATTGAATCAGCAGAATCGCCCCACTCGGTTAGCTCAAAGGGGCAATGAATGAACAAGTTTGTTCGCGTACATGTATAAATTCAGAGCTTTTTTTGAAAAAAATAAATTCAGAGGCTAATGGCTTGATGTGAAATCCAAGGCCCGGGCGGAGTTCACTGGCACAGAATGACACGAAGTAGCCATTTCCCAGCATAAATGAAGAGGAATCAAACTGTGTTGCAAGCAGTGGTTCTATACTTTACCATCCCGATATAAATTACACAAATCTTAAAACAAACGTCTATTATTTATTTATATTTGCTGGAAAACAGGCCGGTTGCCCAGATGCAGCTTCTACCGGGAGGGGAATCCTGAAGGAGATCCAACATCCAGCATCTTAGACTGCCCGTCGGCCGTCGCCTCCTTTTCGTCCGCAGACTCGTGCGAATTTGCATACCATAACGCTGTGACGCTGATCTCTTATAGGACATCGTAATTATTGAGTAGTATGCGACCGATGAGTAAAACGGATAATTCATTTATATTTTAACATTTTCTTTCACGTGTAATTGCACTATCTGGGTTTTGAATTTAATATCTCTTGGCTCTGATACTATATTAAAGGGATTTGATAAACATCATCCGTATGTTTTTGTTTACTGAAATCACCTAAATCTGGGAGCATTAGATCATTATTGAGATTCGAGAGTATTGATTACATCTGATCCTATAATTTGATCTAACATGAGGAAATCCGGACATTCACTTATACTTCAACAGTAATTACTGTATATATGGTAGGAGTATTATGGCATGTGACGCCGTCATACAGTGACGCCAGTACAGACAGTTTCAAATTATTTCGGAGTTTCAGTCCAAAATCTCAGTACAGAATTTTAGGGCCAAGATGAGGAAAGGCAAGGATACAGTGATATTGTTACAGAGGAAGTTCGCCTTGCTTACTGATGTGGCAGCAGCAATGGCAGCCCGAGCCGAGCCCGCTTCATCCTGTTATACTCCACCAGCCTCTGGGTGTCCGGCATCACCTCCTTGACGCCGTCGAGCGCGCCGAACCGCTCCGCCCAGGCCGCCAGGAGCGGCGTCTTGGCGGCATCGATCACCTTCACGCCGCACATCGCCTCGGACGCGTTCAACCACCCGAGGAAGCTGCCGAGCACGATGTCCACGAGCCCGACGCTGTCCCCGCCGAAGAACGCCTTCCCATTGGAGCACACCCTAGAACGCCCGCTCGAACGTCTCCAGGACGTCGGAGCTGCCTCGCCGCCTCCACCCTGTCCTCCACCGTCCTGCCATTGTAAGCCGGTATCCACGTGCTGAACAGCTGCGACGACGCGCATGCGATTAGTTATTGCATTGACGTGAGCAGGACAAATTATTCGGGACAAGATAAAAAATTTCGTACCTTGTCATCGACATTGGCGGCCCAGAAGCGAGCAACCGCGCGTTCGTGCGGGTCGGAAGGGAGGACGCGCGGGCAACTGCTCGGGAAAGCCTCGTCGATGTACTGCACGATGACCATGGACTCGAAGACGGGCTTGCCGTTGTGAATGAGCACGGGCACCTTCTTGTGGACGGGGTTGAAGGAGAGGAGGAGCTGACTCTTGTTGTTGAAGAGGTCTTCCTCGACGTACTCGTAGGGGAGGCCTTTCAGGTTGAGCAAGAAGCGCGCCCTCTGGCTCGACCAAAAGCCCAGCAGCGTCAGCTCTTCCCTGCCTCCGGTGGCTTCTCCTCCCATTACTGTGCTGAGCGGTGGTGTCCGGGTGAGTGCCTCAGAGGTGGCTAGTGACTTAGTGAGTAGTAAAATGATCGGCGGCGGAACCTGGATTTCGTCACGCCCCGGCCTGGATTGAATTTAAGTATTTAACAGCCTAAAACTAACACTAACGCCAACTTTAGCAGCAACAGTATCGTCAGGGTTAATCACAACACGAGGTTTCTGTCGATCAGTGTTAGTACGTAGCTAAATTCTTGCTGCACTTTGAAGGAAAAATAACATAATAAAAACGGATCCAACTCGTGCTCCAATCTCTTCGTTTTATTCATCGGTCGTACTTGTGTTGCATCCCTAAATGCCCACGCATAGTAAAAACAGATGCAAAATACATGCCTTTAATTAGTTTTCAAGTTCACAATAATGTTGATTCCCCAAATGCTGAGCCCACGTTTCTCCTGAAGATTCAGTTAGTGGAAGGGACTAGAGTGTAGGGCGGTGCTTACAGCGATAGAGGGACAGTGGAAGTGTGGAACCCGAGCGGCAGGCCCACGGTAGGCCGGTGGCGAACTGGCGATGCGGTGGCGAGCTCCCAGCCTCCCACAGCGCTGCCGTGGCACTGCTCGGCGGCGGCGGCGGCCGCGACGGGCGGCGTGTGGATTGGGGCGAAGGCCGTGGGCTCGGGAGAGGCCGACGGCGACGCTTGATCGCGTTGACGGGATCAGGAGGGAGCGACGGCGCATCGAGCAACTCAGAGCATCTCCAAGAGGGCCCTAAATATGATCCTAACTTGAATTATAGGGCTTTTGGAGAAAAGATTAACTCCAGCAAGAGCCATAAATTGTTAAAATTTAGCAAATTGTTTTAAGGCCCCTAGGAGAGTAGCTATATTTAGCAACTCTGTGATTGAGCCCTATCTTTGTTGGGTTTTAGGGCCTAATTGCTGGAGTGAATATTTCGTTGGAGCCCTAAATCTAATTAGTTGGAGTCCTAAATTAAAATTTAAGGCTCATTTTTAGGGCTCTCTTGGAGATGCTCTCAGCGGTCAGCGCCAAGGGGTGCGCCGTGCCTCGTGGGTGGCTGCGTGCGAGTTTTTTTTTTTTTTGCATGTTCATACTATTTTGGGCTTCTATGATGTGGGTTTTTTGTTTCATGTTCATACCATTTTGGGCTTCTATGATGTGGTCTAGAAAAATGGGAGCTCGCCAGGCTAGGCCATGTAACACGAGTTTGTGCCAGGCTGCGCCCCTGTTCCCAGTCTACCTCTGTGTGGCGTGGCACGTGCGTCTTGTTTGGAGGGCGTTGCATGGAGCTGTACCATGGTGCTGTGTTGTCGCTAATAAACACATTCACAAAGAGCAGCCAATGCCCAGTTTGCAATCAAGCAGCTGATGATATTGTGCATATTTTGCTTATGTATAAAAGTGCAGTGGAGGTATGGAAAGCTACGGGCTTGTGGAGCACAATACAGGCAGGGTCGGCCCTGGGTGGGGCGGGGCGGCCGCTTCGGACTCCTAAATTATGATAAACTAGCTACATGCCCGTGCGTTGCTACGAAAAACAAAATTGATAACGAAAAATAAAGATTAAAAAATAAAAAAAATTATTTTACAAGATCAAACATCTATCTTTAACGCTTCGTCTCTTGTGAAAGCTGGCTAATTAAAGCAACGTTTCGTTTCTTGAGTAGGGCAATTAAGCAGGGCAATTAAGTAGAACAATTAAACAGGGCAATTAATGACGTGTAGAATGGACCACTGCCACCAAGTGGTGCTTTAGAATAGTATAGATTTGTCTGTTTGCAGTATGGTCAATTAGTTAGTTTCGTTTTGCTTCTAAAGTCTTAGAGTCAGTTGTGTGTTGTGAGTCGGTTGCAATTTCGGCTACAGTGTCTGAATCGAGCTAAGTTCTGAGTCATAGTACGAGTCTGTGTTCTTTGATATAATTAAGTTGGATTACTGTATCGTTGAGTCTTTAAATATGTGGAATAAAATCTGAAAAGTTGCAATCGTTGAGCAGCACCAAAATTTATCTTGTTCTGTTCTGAATGGAAGTTGTCGTGTGTTTAATGCTTTTTTGTTTTGGCCGCTGGGTCAAAACACAGGAAGTCTTGTTCTAGAGAGAATGCAAGTCTGAAGAATCCAACAACATGCATAGCTGAAGCCTTCGACAAAAACAACAGGAAGTAGTTCGGTACATAAGCAATACTAAAGTTTCGGCAAGAGCGATACTGAAACAGAGGAGCAACAAGTTACAGAGTTGCTGATTATGGGTTCAAAATATTACACCCTCCATGACTCCATCCTAGCGTGAAAGCTACGCGCCTACGCGAGAGCTGAGAGCGATCACGGTCATCGGGACACCCAGACGGTTCGCCTCTTTTTTTCTCTCTGCGCCGCTGGCCTGCTGCGGTTGGTGACTCTACCACGGGACTATGGGAGGGATACCACTCGCCGCCTGCCGTGACTCGACGATCAGCAATTCGGCAAACAACAGAACAAAATAGCATATCAGATTTAGATTGAGAGTTGAGACAGGTTACAGGTGATGCACTGATGCCCTTGACTTGATCGGTTGATGTATTCTAATACTCTATGTATTTTATTTTTTTATACCTAATACATTCACACTTAGATACATTTGTTGATGCCATAATTGATGATTTTGCATCTGGAAATGTTAGAAGATATTTCCTAATATGATCTCTACAAAATGTTTGAGGTAAATAATCTTACTTTTGTATTTCTATTTATTTACCACTAATAATTTCTATAATACACCGAATATTGTATTTTCAGTTGATACATGATAGTATAAAAATATTCTGATGTTTATGTTAGAAGGAGGGGGGCTCCGTTTATCATTTCATCTCGAACCCAAGAAAACTCAGGACTGGCCCTGAGTCCGTAAAGCTGGCCAGACACATTAGGGCTCAGTCAGATGCAATCGCCTATGGTGGGACAATGTGGACAGCTACAAACTTTCGCGGTTGCCTGTTGGTATATCTAGCCGAAAACGACACCAAAAAACGGAAGGGGGGAACTGGATAAGCTTCGACAAGCTTTTCATGTCAGCAATGGCAATCAACTCAATTGTCATCGGCTTTTTATTATTAAATCAAAAGCAAAATAAGCCACCAACTTCGCTCTTAAGAGCTCAAAAGAAAAAAAAACAAAATGTCTACACTATTGATTGTGAAGGGTCCTGATTATAACATTCTCGATTAAAACAAAGAGTCAGTATCAAGTACAATATAGAAATAGCTAAAATTTAAAATAAAAAATAAAATAAAATTAGCAATTCAATCTTCGTACGAATACCTAGGGGTGGAAATCGAACCAAGTTCTCATTTTTTTTTTCCAAAATTGATATAGTTTGATTTAATATCATTTTATTTATAGTTTGGAAGTATTTTTAGAATTGAGCTAACAAGCCGAGCCAAGCCAAAGCAAATCCAATTTCATTCGAAATTGACCCATTCAATATTTAGCCAATAAACGAGTGTAATTGGAGCAATTTTGAACCGAGCTAATGAGCCCCACCAATGAGCTTTTTTCCAGCCCTAAACACCTAAGTAAAATATCTAATAAATACAATTTAGGATAAAAATTTAAAAAATTAACAATTAGGTTTGATATGAAATACAACAAAAAAATAACTAAAATTCATAATAAAAAAATAAAATAAAACCCATAATAACTAAAATGTGGAATACATTAAATAAAATTAGTAATTTCATTTGTATATGATCTCCAATAAAAATAACTAAACATTTTAGATAAAAAAATAAAAGTTATGATAATGATAACATGAATTGTGTTAGAGGAGCCCACAAAAGGTGCAATAGCATCGGTTTGCCCTACAAGAAGACATTGACTCACAGTAAAGTGAATAGCTGAGGCGATGAGAACAATGGTGTGTTGCTCACCTTAGTTGATACATGAGAAGAGGAAATCGGGCATATATAACATTATGCATGTGTATATACTTGCATGCCTCCATATGGAATAGAAGCACAGACGTATAGAAGCGGATGAGTAAAGAGCTCAAAATAGAAATGACGGAATCATAGGGAATGTGCTTTGGGCCATGAAAGAGAGCGTGACGGGTGTCACCGGTAGGGATTGACGATTGAAAAAAAGAACTTTCATAATATTAAAATTTTCTTAGGTTTTATAAATATGATGCTAGAGGAATTAGTGGTCAAAATTGTGTTTTGGAGATCGTGTCCAAAATAATATTTTTTTTACTGGAGGGGTAGTGTTTATTTGACCAAAATAGGATAGAGAAAATTTAGAAAATTCAATATAAATTTACAATTAATTTTAATGATCATTAATTAGCTAAACTATACACCCTTAGTTTTCACTATAATATTTAGAGAGGTGCTTCTATCCTTTTCTTTTTTAAAGTTACACAAATATTAAAGTATGAATGAAGAGTAGATAATGATTATTTACCCTTTCGTTTGCTTCAAGATTTGTATAATTTGTATTGAGAGGGAAAGCTTAGATGCACTGCTCATTTATTTAACCATACACTAGTGAACCCCACTAACACTAATTACCGATAAATATCACTTATCAATACTAACCTTGCACTAATAATCACTAATTAACACTAATCCATGCTAATTATCACTAATCATTGCTAACCGCATTTCATCCCACTTCGTCTAGCCAAATTCGTGGCACCGAATATGATAAACTTATTCCACCTCGTTCCATCAACCAAGCGCAAGGTTGACCCGAGGACGATACCATACCATCCCATCCCATCACTCTTCGTTTGCCCCTTTTCCACTAAAATGTCCCTTACTTTATTATCAAGGTTGTCCTATTTTTTTTGGATCATAAATATCCATAGTAAAAATTGATTGGTCGTTAACACTTACGTGAATTAGCTAAGTTTTTCATGCTCACTCAAATTATTATTCTTGGATTATAAATATCCATAGTAAAAATTGAAGAAATAGTAGATGAGTTGGTTGGAAATCCTTGAAATTGGCATCTCTTCTTGAGTTAATGGTGGCGGCAACCCGGGTAAATAACGCTAATCGAATGGCAGTGGTGGAGTTCATTTCAAGGAAAGAGGAGATGAGGGGAACGAGACATCGTGGCTCGTCAGCCGTGCCTCGCGAATGAGGGGAACATGACACAATATTCTTCGTTGTATTCTTGCAAATGGAGCAATGGTGATTCTTGCACCTTGGGTCTTCAATGTTCTCACTATGATGGCCTAGAATTGTGTGGAACCGAAAAAGACGACTAGAGAGGGTGAATAGAAGCTAAATAAAATTTTCTCTTATAATTTAAATCACCAAGAGACACAGATCGAATGAACTGTAAAATCCAAACAGGTGGTTGAATGAAGAGTACCACTAATCAGTAGGTTGGATGAATAGTACTCTGACCAGTTGAGGTCTGATGAACAACGTTCGGGGTGAATAGTATTTAGATAAACAATACACTTGACATGTTCATGTCGGATGAACAATACCCGACCAATTGAGGTCGGATGAACATTGTTTAGGTGAATACTATTTAGATGAATAGTATCAGCACGGTCTCAAAAATAAAATTTGATGTAACTTTTGATTGGCTGATCCAAAATCCGTGAAACTTTGTGTGCACCTTCCTATGGATGTTAGGAACCTATACCAATCTTCAATCATAAGGATTGATGTCAAAGTTTTAATCCTTTTCCAGTTTAGTGAATATTGCACCAAAACCGGGTCAAATACAGAAACTTCACCCTTAGTTTGTTCGCAGGGAATTGATGATCAATATGATCTTAGATGATCTATAATATGTCATATCAAGTAAGGACACCAAAGAATAACCCTTCAAGCAAACAAGAATGCGATTTACAAGGATCTTTCTTCTTTTAAGCACAAATATCGGTTTCTTACAAAAACTAAAAAGAAGATGTTGTAGATTGCTTAGATGATTGGGATATGATCTATAGAAGACAAAAGAAACACATCACATAGCATTGTCCGAAATAATATACAATAAGTAATTAGCTGAACAATCACACAACTAAAGACTCCACCTTAAGCCAAAACCACTTAAGGGTTCCCCGACCACTTAAGGTCACAACCAGTCAAGTCCCGACCACTAAAAGCTCCGACCTACTGTAGCCCGACCTTTCAAGACTCCGATTTGTTAAGGCCCAAGCTCTCATGACTCCGACCTATCAAGGCTCAACCTCTTAAGGCACCGACCTCTGGTCCTTGGACAACTCACAGCAACTTAAATAGCTTAAAACCAAAGCAAACGCTCTTCAAACTCAAGCTTGAACACCACAAGCTTAAATATAATCAATTACTTTTTTTGAAACCAGCAAATTGCTGGGATATATATTAGGAGGATAGGGTAGTGTCGTTACAGTGTAAGATTACAGTTTAGAGTTTAGAGGGAGAGGGGATGTCATTTATTACAAGAGAAGGGGTGTTACAGTGGAATGTCACCTAAAGGTACAAAGCCTCTTCGCCCTTACAGTTAGCCCTTTTAGACGTTTTGCTCCGGCCAGTTCCCAGAGATTTGCCTCTTCCTTGATGAGGGCAAGGACCTCACGGTGTGTCAAAGTTTTGTTTTGAAAAACACGCCTGTTCCTCTCCTTCCACCATTGCCAAGTTACGAGAATAATCACCGTGCTTACTGCATTAGTGAGTGCTGGGAGAGATCAGACTGCTTGAGCCACCAATCCTCAATTGTCCTCGTCGGTTCCCAATTTGCCGGATCGAGTATCGGTAGTTGCGCCCATTGCGCTATTTCGGTCCAGGTTTGCCGGACTATCGGGCAGTCAATGAAGAGGTGTGTGACTGTTTCAAGGTTTCTGTTGCACATTTGGCAGAAATATTTGTTTGGCCATTCCCGGCGCTGCAGCCTTTGGGCTGTCCAAATTTTGTCTTGCAACATCAACCAAGCAAAGAACTTGCAGCGTGATGGTGCTCATGCCTTCCAAATGATAGTGCGATAGGAAGTTTGGACTGAACCTGCAAACTGCACTCGATAGGCTGAGGACGTTGAGTATGTTCCATCTATTGTTAGTTTCCATTGGATCTCGTCCTCAATGTCCTGGTTTATGACAATGTGTTGCACCTTGCCCCATAGGCTGACATAATCAACTAACAAGTCGAAAGTAAGACAGTGCCGAATGTCTCGTATCCAGTTCATATCTTGTAAAGCATTTGCAACTGTCCTATTCTTTCTTTTTGAGTGTGCATATAGCTTTGGGGCCAAGAAGCATGGTGCCACCCCATTCATCCAAGGAGAGGTCCAAAACCTCGCTTTGTGCCCATTTCCTATTGTTACGTTGGTGGCAGCTGCAAAGAGTGCTTTGTCCTTGTTGTCGCAAGGCATTAGGGAACCTACCCAGGGCTTTTGGGGGGTTTTCCATTCATACCATAGCCATCTGAGCCGCAATGCTGTTGCAAATTTCTCTAGATCCAAGATTCCCAATCCCCCTAGCTCTATCGGGCGGCATACTTTCCTCCAATTGACTTTACAGTTTCCTCCTTGCATAACACCAGTTGCTGCCCATAGGAAATTCCTTCTAACCTTGTCGAAGTCTTTTAGGAATTTTTTTGGTGGTTTCAAAGCTGTGAGTAAGTATGTCGGTAGCGAGCTAAGTACTGATTTTAGTAGTGTGAGCCGTCCTCCTGGCGATAGGTGTTGCAGCTGCCAGCTTGCCAGTCTTTTTGTTGCTTTGTCATGTATTGGTTGTAGATCATTCCGACGCAGTTTCCCTATGGTTAGCGGCAGGCCGAGGTACTTAAATGGGAAGCTCACCCGGGCTCCTGTAAAAGGTTGCAAGATAGCTTGGAGGTCGGCATCTTGGCATCTTATTGTGGCAACCGAGCTCTTGTCCAAATTTACTTGCAGACCAGAGGCATCTCCAAATTTCCTTAAGATGACAATGACTATTTCTAGTTGTGTCCTATCAGGGTTGAGGAACAAAATCACATCATCAGCGTAAAGGGATACTCTTATTGTGGCTTCTCGACCTTTGAGGGGGGTTAGGGCTCCTCGCTCGGTAGTAACTTTTAGGATGCGCTGGAGAGGGTCGATTGCCAGGATGAAGAGGAAGGGCGAGAGGGGGTCGCCCTGGCGTAGTCCTCGCCAATGGTTGATCTTGCTTCCCGGTACTCCATTTAGCAAGATCCTTGATGTTGATGTAGCAAGGCAAATTGTTACCCATTCTCGCCATCTTGGCCCAAATCCCCTGGCCTGCAACAAGTCCAAAAGGTATTCCCAAGAAACTGAATCAAAGGCTTTTGCTATGTCTAACTTGAGCATCATTGCTGGCATGTGGCTTTTGTGGAAAGATCTGGCTAGGTTCCTAACGAAAAGGAAGTTGTCCTGGATGCATCATCCCCTGATGAAAGCACTCTGTGCACTTGAAACCAGTGTATCAATATGTCTTGAGAGGCGAATTGCAAGCACTTTTGAGAGCAATTTTGCTATAGAATGCACAAGGCTGATTGGCCTAAAATCTTTGGCCTTTTCTGCCCCGTCTTGTTTCGGTATGAGAGCGATGTTTGCTCCATTGAGGAGATCGAAGCGGTTTGCTGAGCAGTTGTGGATGCATTGGAAGACTGCCATGACGTCAATTTTGATGATATCCCAACAGTACTTGTAAAAGGTGCCGGTGAAGCCATCCGGACCAGGAGCCTTTTCTGCTGGTAATTGTGTGATCGCATGTCGCACTTCTTCCTCAGTAAAGGGGGCTTCTAGGCTTTGTAGGTCATGGGGAGGCAAATGTAGTTGAGCCCAGTCAATGGCATGTGGTCGTGTTGTCCTTGTGCTTAGGATGTGAACGAAGTGGTTATGGAGTTCTCGCGCCTTATCTTGGTGACTTGGTGTGAGCTGGCAATGCCGCTTGGAGTATGGAGCGTTTGGATAAAGTTTTTGCGCCTTCGAGCATTGCCTTTAAGATGAAAAAAGCGTGTGTTTGCATCTCCTTCCTTAATCCAGGTGATTCTGGCTGCTTGACGTTTTCTTGCCTTTTCAATTGCCGCAAGGCCTAGGACTCTTTGTTTCAATATCTTCCTTAGGGTGATTTCAGGTGGCGTAAGTGTTCTTCTTTCTTGTGCTACATCAAAACGGAAGATTATTTCGTTGGCCAGTAGGTGCTGTAATTTCACATTGTTAAGAATTTTCCTGCTCCACTCTCGTAAATGATTGGCAGTGAAACTTAGTTTATGCGCAAGGCGTCTTATGTGGTTTGTATGATTACAGGGAGTTGACCATGCCTGATGCACTACTTGAGTGAACACCGGTAGTTGCGGCCAGAAATTTTCAAATTTGAATGTCCGCGGTTTCCTTGGCCCATTTTCGCTAGTTAGAAGGAGCGGGCAGTGATCCGACATTGAAGTGGAGAGCGCATTTAGCAGATGGTTTGAGAAGAGAAAGTCCCACTCGTGATTGCAAAATACTCGATCTAATCTGACAAGGGTTGGATCTTGTCTTTCACTGCTCCATGTGTACTTCCTATTCTGCAATTTAATTTCTCTTAGTTCACAGCGATTTAGTACTGCCCTAAATTGGCCCATTGATCTCCGGTTTAGGTTTGAGTTGTTCTTGTCGCGTGCCTCATATATTAGGTTGAAATCTCCAAGGATTAACCACGGAACCGAAGATGCGGGCTTTATGGAGGTGATTTCTTGGAGGAAAGTCCGTTTGTCTCTGTCATCTGGCGGGCCATACACAGTAGTGAGGAGGAAGGAGGTGTTAGCTTGCTGCATTGACACCGTAGCAGTAAGAGAGTATTGGCCCAAACTAGGCGATGTGATTTCCACCAAACTGTTGTCCCATAGAAGCAGGATACCCCCTTTGTTCCGTTGGCTGGCAAGTAGAGACTGTTGGAGAGTCTTTGTCCACCCGTTTGGGAGGTCAAATCATGGTCGAACAATTGGATTTTTGTCTCCTGCAGGCAGGCAACAGAGCATCGAGTAGTCTCAATCAGTTGCCTGACTGTGGCTCGCCTTGCAGCGTTATTCAACCCACGCACATTCCAATTTAGTATAGTGCAGCTTTGCTCAGCCATGGGATTGAGAGTTCGACAAGGAAGTAATAAAAGGCATCAGCCTGGTGAAGAGTGATAAATAACAATGCCATTGCAATGAACTGAAGGGGTAGCCGCGGTGCCAGTACATGAAGGCTTGGGTGCTAAAACATAAACCGGGGGTGGCAGGTGTGCATATGTGGGGAAAAGCCCCTGCCCAGATAGTAGAGAAGGTCTTACTAGTGAAGTACATGAGGCCAAGATACATAAGAGGATGTTACTAAACGACTAACAACAATCCTAGCTCTGGCAGATAAAGCAGCTTGAATTTCGTTGCCTACGCCCCTGCAGTGGCCTGGTCCCCGCCTCCCAAAGTCGCGAGCGCTGCAATTGCCTGCTCTCCAACATCGTCTAGCTGGCAGATAGCCCCGAGTGCACACACAACTTCATCCGGGAGCGGATTGTCAAACATCTTCACATACTGGTTCAGGGCGGACTCAGAGACTTCTTCTTGTGTGTTGCAGAAACCTAAACGTCGCACTAAGAGGTCCTCCACATGATCTTTCAAATTGGATCTTGGGAGTTGATCGGTTGACGAGCTGGGATCAGATCCTTGCCTCCTTCGTTCTTCTATATACAAAGTATATACACAAATATTTATACATGGACTGGGGTCCTCTGAAGTACCGTGGGGCGTGGGCATGGTCGCACCTGCTGCACTCTACCTTAGGGACGGTCCTAGGATGAGCACGGGCACCTTCTTGTGCACGGGACTGGAGTTGAGGAGGAGCTCGCGCTTGTTGCCCACATCCTCCTCGACGTTCTCGTAGTTCAATCCCTGACGGCGGAGTGCGAATTTCACTCTGATGGTAAACGGACTTTGCCATGCACCGACCAGCTTCAGCTCATCCCAACCACCGGCCATTTCTTATTGCTTCCGTGTGAGGTTTGAGCTCTTTTTTGCTTGTGTTTTGCTGGTTCTTGGTCGATCAGAGCGAGCCGAACTGTATATGTGGTGCTTGGGTTGTGGCGAAAGGCACCAATGCATCATCCATGATGCTAGCTCGTGCCAATGTTTGAGGGTTGCATTTTCCACAACCACTGAATAAGGTATTAATCGAGAGATTGAATGGGCTCTTCAGTCTTCTTCAGAGATATTATACTGGCGGCTATCTGTAGGGTAAATGTCGAAAGGCACCAATGCATCATCCATGATGCTAGCTCGTGCCAATGTTTGAGGGTTGCATTTTCCACAACCACCGAATAAGGTATTAATTGAGAGATTGAATGGGCTCTTCAGTCTTCTTCAGAGATATTATACTGGCGGATAATGTATTAATTGAGAGATTGAATGGGCTCTTCAGTCTTCTTCAGAGATATTATACTGGCAGCTATCTGTAGGGTAAATGTTGAAATCCTGCGTTGATATGGCGACTCCAACTTTGACTAGATTGGTCGAAGTAGTTTTGCAACGCGAGCAACACCGGAACCGTGCAGATATGCCCGTCCTGGAAGAAGCCTAGATAGGAAGTAAACGGACTCACGTCATGCCCGACACCGTTGATGGGGTTGCTCCCGTCAGTCGTATCAGTTTGCTTGATGAAGAGGCGAGTAGGAGTGGATGATGAGTCAGCTCGAATTTGAGTTGATCAAACTCGTTAACGAATTTAAATCTTAGCCAACTCGACTCGTTAACAGTTTGAGTTGGCTCGTTACAAATGTGAGCATCAAAGCAAGCATTCAAAAGAAATACAGCATTGATTGAATTGAAATTGGTGTATAAAATTAAATGTGTAACAAAACAGAGAAACAAACAACTCTTTTCAACACAAATTAACACATCTCATTGAGCATTTGACCTATATCATTTTGAAAGAAAAATTAAAAGGAACTTAAGCAACACTAGATTGTCAGTAAAACTCCTTTTTTTTATCAGCATGTCAATTGTTACAATCCAAGCTTTTTATATACATTCCCATGTACTTTAGAAACTTCAACAAAGATTTTCTTCCAATAACAAGCTCGATTAGTTTGACTGCATGTACTCAATTTTTATCATTTATCTAAGAGCATAACATCTGCAAGGGGGGAGGGGAGGCGACGGTGGAGAAGAGGAGGGGAGGCGGGTGGAGGACTGGAGTGGAGGGACTTGGGGGCTTGTGGCTTTGCCCCCATAGTCGCGAGAAAACCAAGTTTTTCGAGCCAAACGAGTTAAATAAGTTACTTGCTAACTTGTTTGTTAAACTCGTTATCTTAACAAGTTCAAATTCCTGCTCGGTTTGACTTGTTAAGAGATGAATTTGAACCAAGTCGAGTCGAGTTTTCGAGTATTCATTTGGTTCACGAGTTTCGAGTTTTTTTTCACACCCTAGAAGCAGTAACACACAGTAACACGTTTACTTTGACTCGAGGGGAGCCCACGGATAAATTAGTTGACATTGGCTCCACCAGCCGATGATTAATGTCGATGTATGGCGGCACAAGACAGGTCATGAATAGCAACACCGCACAAGACAAGCCACGAAAGAAGAGTAGAGCAATACTGCTAAAATATGCCTCTAGGGGCAAGTGAATAAGAGCTAGCGCAGCTTCAAAATAGGAGTATGGCCAGCCAAGGCGAAACACTGGCCCAGCAACAAGCTGAGCTGGTGCACTCTCTCTCGGCAGCAGCCTTTCAGTCGCGCATTTGGACTGCAACCGGAAAATAATTTACTTTGATTCCATTAACTACCTCATTAATTTAAGTCACCTGTCACACCCTGAATTAGGTATGACCTCACATGTGTAGGACCGGGATCCTATAGAAATATTTTCTGGCTGTAACTTGGACCGGTCGTGGTCGTGGCACAACTGTAGTTTCCTTGGCGTTTAGGACTTCAGGTAGCATTCTTATTCGCCACAATATTGTTACATTGAGAATATCAACGAAAATACAGAAGTGGCTATGACATTGAGAATATCAACGAAAATCACAACCACAGCTAGACCATCTTATTCGCCACAATATTGTTACATCAAGCAGCTGACAAAGACAGCAATCAGCGACAATACATAGCTGCATAACCTGTATTCTGCAGCAAATATATATCCATATTTATTCTCCGACCCAACCCGATGGGAGTCACGTCGCCATGCATGCCCGGCTTAGTTGTTCCCGGCCGCAGCCTCAGCAGCAGCCTGACCGGCCCGCCACGCCTTGGCATGCTCGACCAGCCTGCGGACGTCCGGCAGAGCCACCTTGGCAGAGTCCAGCGCGCCGAAGCGCTCCACCCACGCCAGTAGAAGCGGTGTCTTGGCGGCGTCGAAGAGCTCGCCACCGCACAGCGCCTCGGTCCCGTGCAGCCACGAGAGCAGACCCCCCAGCGCGACGTCCAAGTACCCGACGCTGTCGCCGCCGAAGAAGGGCTTCCCCTTGGAGCACTCCTTCAGGGCCCCCTCCAGCGTCTCCACCGCCGCGAACGTCTTCTTCATCCCTTCGCCCTTCTCCTCCTCCGTCTTGGCCTTGAACGCCTGCACCCACGAGACCACTAGCTGCACACGCACACATGCATAACTGCACTGATCGATGCACACGTACGTACTTCAAGCCAAGCGTAAGGTTATTATATACCTTGTCGTCGATGTAGGCGGCCCAGAAGCGAGCAATGGCGCGTTCGTGGGGGTCGGCGGGGAGGAGGGAGGGGCCTGTGGCGCTGTAGACGTCGTTGATGTACTGCAAGATGGCGAGTGACTCACAGACGGGCTCGCCGTTGTGGATGAGCACGGGCACCTTCTTGTACACCGGGTTGGACGCGAGGAGGAGGTCGCTCTTGTTGCTGAGATCCTCCTCGACGTACTCGTAGCTGAGGCCCTTGAGGTGGAGTGCAAGTTTCACCCTGGAAACGTAGGGGCTCGCCCATGTGCCCAGCAGCTTCAGCTCACCTCCTCCAGCCATTCCCTACACTAGTTTGCTAGGTATATATCTTTGTGCGAATGTCTGAACTCAACTTCTTCAGCTAGCTTAATTCTGCTCTTAATTTTAAGTTCTTGTCTAGACTCCAGAGCATGAGCTAGCGGTATATATGGAGCTTGGCCGATGGGGTATATATGGAGGCAACAATTCATCATCCATGATGCTCGTGCGAACGTTTGAGGCTTATACTTTTCCACAACCATTTACAAGATTTTGTGACATTGAACGTGATCTTCAGTCTTCCGAGATATTGTACTAGCTAGTGTGATCACACCTAACTTAATTAATTATCTCCATACAAATCAAATGTGCATTTGCACATCTAACTGGGTATGTAGATACAGGCGCGTAAATCCCTCGGCTGGCATGGATACGGCAACGTTTGACTAGAATTGTTTTCTTGCAAATTAGTTTATTTTCATGATAAGTTTTGCAATGTGCCAATTAATGTATGGATGAACAAAGGAACTATGGACATACGTCTGTCTTGGAGAAGAAGCCTAGGAAGTAAACAGATTATTAATGGAGCCGGGAATCATCGACGCATTTGTAGTTTGACTTCAGGGGAGCCAGGAATAGAGAAAGTTGTCGTTGATTCAACGAGCAAACTCTGTTGTGTCTATGTATTGCGGCACAAGTCACGGGTATATACTATATAGCAACAGGACATGTGAAACATGATTGTTGGGAGCCCTGATAATCTTTGCACTGTCACTACATTGTTTAATCGATCCATTTGTGATCCATTAGGTGGATCTCGGACGAAAATTGTGACGGACCGCCTTTTTAGGGGCAGCGCGAAACTCACAACAGTTATCCAGGAAGACTAACTATTGTAAAACAAGAGTAAAATTGCCTGGCCAAAAGCCAATTCAACACTTTTTATTCAATATAGCCGGCCTAACGACCGGATTTTACAAGGGAAGCATCCAAGCTTCCAGACTTACACTACCAAAAGAAGGAAACCACAGGCAGGGCCTGAGCGAAGACAAAGACCTAGAACCAGACTAAATCGCCATCTGACCTTTCCTGGTAGGCTCCGGCATCTTCGAACTCGAAATGGCGGGGGTTTGCAAGGGTGAGTACAGAGTACTCAACAAGTAAATCTGGAATATGAATACTATATGTAGGGGTATTCCAAGGGATGGCAGTAGGGTTTAAGTATCTGGATGCAGTTTTATTTTATAATTCATTTTACATTTGAAGTACAAACCAATAAATAAGTAATTTAAATTTCACAAGGCTCAACAACACTTAACCACAATTATCCAAATTCAAAACAGTAACTTGAGCTTAGTTACGGGTATCAACCCCGATTCCAACTTAACTTCATTAACCGGAAGTACGGCGTAATCGATTACAATTTAGATTAACTCTGCAGAGCGGCTCAGCTTTACCCACAAGATATCTATAACCTTTATGCCAATCGCGAGTTTTCATGCAACTTAAATGCATGCGGCCCAGTTTAGATTATCACAATTTTCGTTTAATCATTCACATCCTTTAGTTGTTTACCGATAGAGACCGCTACCTTGGACTCAGTGGTCCTATTAGCGTCTACCTGTGAGAAACAAGAATGTCACTCTGGACCATTCGCCTCCACCCCTCCGGTCCATTTCCCTGCCGGGAAGGCCGGTCCCCATTCTCTCCAGAGAATGGTAGCCACCAAGACAGTCCAGTTATTATCTCAGGAATGATTAACTTAATGAGCCGTGTCGGATACGGGTCCACCGACCAGTCCGACCTGTGGTTGAGCGGGAACTAAGTTATTTACTTTGCTCAAGGGGATTATTAACCTTACACTTTTGCCAAAGACCAAGCCTTCATCCACAAACCCATTCCGGTACTCGCAGTACCGGCCACCAGACCAACCAAGGCATTAATCACCAGCCGGGGATCGGAATCTCATCCACTCCGGGATTAATCCGATACTGTCCCCCTGACTGCAGCACTTTTATAAACACCCGAATCGGAGATTCGGCATCATTTCTTTAAATCCAGGTTTTGAACTAACCTAACAGTATAATCTAACCTATTCATGGCAATAAGCAATTAACTAGGGTTCCAAGGATTAATAGGGTTCCAATATTTCAAGGAGGTTTCAATAAGCAATTTCGGCATTACCTAGGTATCATGTCATTCTAAAATACTGGATTTCATAATTCAACATACAGTAAAGTAATGCGGTATAAAATAATTACTACTATAGCATGGCATGATTGGGATCAACATGATCAAGGGTGTACGGCTTGCCTTGCGCGGCAGCTGGATCGGATGAGTCGTCGAGGAAGTAGTCGTCGCTGCGCTCTCTGCCTGGTCCGAGCGCCCGCTTCCGGGAACCGCCCGACTCCAGGGGCGCCCGGCTCAGCGTCTCAACGGTCGAGTCTAGCGGCGGAAAAACAACCAACATAAATAAACGATAAAACAATAACGAAAATCGAAAGCAGGCGAAGCGGAGCTAAACCGAAGCTCGGAAGAGAGCGGAGGGCAAAACTGGGATTTGGGGATTTTCACGGGTTTCGGATTTGAAACGGGTAGCATTTCTGGACTCAGTGGATCGAAACGGTTCGGGAAAAGTATTTGGTGGAGCTCTGGGCTTTTCCGGGATTTTTCGGGATTTTCTGGGCTATTTTTGGAATTAAAAACGAATTTTCGGAATTAATAATTGAATTAAAACCGAAAAATTGGTTTCTTCTACCGAACTGGTCAAGCTTCGAGGCGGGCCACATCGGGCCCACTACCACTGGCGAAGCTGAGCGCTGAAAATGGGCCACGGCCCTGCGCGGCAGTGGCGAGGCCAACTGGCGGGCCGACTGTGCGCGCGAGGAAAGGGGAGCGGGGCCACACGCAGGGGCGGGAGGGGAGAGGGGCCGACGGTGGGGCGGGGCCACCTGGTCGGAGGCGGGCCGCAGGAGGGCTAGGGTTAGGGAAACAGAGGGCGACGGGCGAGGCGGGGTTCTACAAGGGCGGCTGGAACGATGCTGGGCGGCACGGCCGAGGCGAGAGCGGAGGGAGGGAGAGCTCACCGGAAGAGAGGAGCGGGGTGGTGAGGCGAGAGGCGGGGTTTATAGGTGAGGCGAGGGAGGCAGCGGCCAGGAGAGGCGACGCGAGTCTGGTATGGCGCGAGGCGGCGGGATCGAAGCGGATCGCGATCGGCCAGCCAACCGGAGCAAGCGGCTGAGCTGGCGGCAGCTTGATCGAGCGACCTACACGAGGCGCTGGCAAATAGACGCGCAAGCGGCGACAGCCGTGAGGCGGCTCTGGCGGGCGGCTGCCGGGAAACGATCGGCTGACGGCAAAAGGCGGGGAGCAAAGGCCGGGAAGGAGATGGGCCGGAAGGCCCAAGAGGCAAGGAGATTTGGCCCAAACAGGTTTGAAATTCAAACTCGATTTCAAATTTCCCAAAATCAAATCAAAAGCAAATCAAACAAAAACCGAATAAATTCGTTTTGAATTTTGAGGTTGTTTCAAAAATCGTAATGCAGCTGTAATGGGTTTTGAAACACACATAACGCGTTGTTTTTTTTTTCAAAGAACTGGAACCCATTCTAATAAGAGCAAGGGAAAAGTTACAAAGGCTAGTATGGAAGCCCACATACCCGTAAAACAAAAACAAATTGTCTCCTTTATCCATTCAGAAAAACTAAGAAACGGTATACCTCTAAAACTTATGAATTTTTCCACTGAAACTCATGAAACTTAGCACTAAAAACTGATGAAACATAAAACTGATGAAACTAAACACTGAAACTCATGAAATCAGCACTGAAACTGATAAGTTTCATAAGTTTCACGGCTATACCGTTGGAACGGTATACCATTCCCTATCTCCCTCTTATCCATTTGCACACATGCGATCGTTCGGTTTAAATAAGACAAAAATATTCACCGAGAGGAGACGAAGACAGTGCCAACTCGGGAAGAAATCTAATAAGACCTTAATTTGCAGGAGTTCATGTCTTTTACTATGGATCTAATGACAATTGGAGCCCGCGCTATCCGCTCCTCCTCTACAGTAATGAAGGAATACATATAGGCTACACTAGCACAAATTAAATGCTATGTACCACGTAAACCAAGATGTCAAACAAGTAGGAGATCATAGATCATTACTACTGGACATGCATTGTAACATAAGGAGAGTTGAAGTAGTCTAATTCAACGTAGCGCGCTTCCTCGAGCAGTGATTGATCGTTCTTGAGCGGTGGTCGAACAATACGAACGATTATCCCGATCAGCGTATGTAACATCCCAAAATTCAATAAAAAATAAAAATAAAATATTAAAACATACATTTGTTTTATTATTCAATTCCCTGAGTTTAAATATCTTTTTGGTGAATTCTTTGTTGGAAAAGCAATTGAATTTTGGAATTAGTAAAAAGAAAAGAAGTAAAATGGTAAAAAGATAAAAAGTAAAAATGTGTTAAAAATCTGGGGAAAATGTTATAAAACTCGTGGAGCCTTTAGGAAGCTTGTTTACGTAGTAAAAAACAAGTGGGAACTAATTTAAATCAAAGAAATGATTATTTTCCTTGACTTGTTGTGACCTGAGCAGTGTAAAGAAGTAAATTTTATAAATTCTTACCCAGTTTTTATGCATCTAAAATTTTTACCATGTGATCTGTTAGCTATTTTTCACCTCTGGTAAAATTGGCAATAATTAAAAGTAAAATTTATTATTTATTCTAATTTATCTATTCCAAATCTGAAAATTTGATTAAAAGATTTATTAGAAAATCAATATTTAAGGTATGAATTTGAAAATTTTATGGAAGAACTCTGACATCATTTAAAACCTTATATAAAAGTTAAAAAATTAATAAGTTAGTTTAGCCCCTAAAATAAATCTTTTTCCGAATTTAAAAAGTTGAACAGTTTGCATTGTCAGAATTTTAGTAATTAATATACTAGGATTTTTTATCTCAAATTTTTACAGCTAGTAGATAACTTACCCAGGTCACTTATTAAAAGGTTTTAAAAAAATTATCATTACATTATGTACATGCAATTAATTCACTTGGTCGGTTGTGTGGAGAGAAAGCTCTAGATTAATCTTCTCCTCTCACTGCCGGATGGGACCCACCTCCCTTAAATGTTCAACCGACCAGCTTTTTGACCCGAGACCAGCTGCCAGGTGGCCCCACGTTTTTGCTGTCCCCACGGTGTTGTCACTCCCCCTCGGTCCCTCTCTCATCCTCCCTTTGACATGTGGGCCATCGACCCCACATGTCATCCCTCTCCTCACCACTTCCCTCTACTCTCTCTCTCTCTCGCATGAGATGGTCGGTGAAAAATCTTGCAAATCGCCTTCGACCTTCTCCATTTTGCACCGCAATTCGTGAGGTCTGAGACTTCAAGCCACGCCACAACCACCTATGTGACTTGCCCGCACCGTGCACCTCACCACGACCGAGAAATCTCCGAAGCAATCTTGACTAGCCGCCATGGAATCCCTCCTTTCAAACTCTGCTCCCACTGCCTCATTAGCCTATTTAAACGCAGCATGAGCCCCTCTATCTCTCCATCTTCACTCGTGAAGCCATTCCACCAAACCAAGCCCCATTTCACCCTTCCCCAACTCCGATCAACCTTCCACCATTCACAAATGCTAACTTAGCTCTCTCCACCCAACTTCATTTCCAAATTCTGACTAGCCGAACCATCCTCAATACTTTACCAGCTAAATCCCCCATTTAATTCCATCTTTCACTTACCGTAGCACCGTGCACCTCCTCGCCGCCACCACCCTTCACGGTGAGAGCTCGGGTTATCTTCTCTTCTTCTCATTTAAACTCGAAACTAGGACCTTTGAGGCTCACTGATGCTTTTGCACCTATTGTTCACCCTGGAAATGGAGTCCATCGCCGTTGCGGCTTGACACTTATGAGCTCACCACCAGCTTCTGTTGAAACCACATCTCCGACCACCTTAGGGCCAAATCTTTCTGTCCCCTAGATTCACACCATCATGCTGAATCTTATCGCACTTTTAGTTGTAGGTCTTAGGCCCTAGCTCGTCGCCAGCGATCACCGGACAGAGCTCCTTTGCCGTGTTTCGCTGTCCCATGGGGCCACGATGTCAGCCGCTAGCGCTTCATTCGGCCACTGCCAAACGGGACCCACGCGACAAACTCACTTGCGCACACTCACACTGCGTGCATACACTGACAAGCGGGCCCAACTGGTTAGCCAAACTCCCCACAGACGATCAACTGATCAGTGGACCCAGCTTGTTAGAGAGTCTAGCCGGTTTGAATGAGCATCGCACGCGCAAATCCGGAAATACGCCTTCCTGTACTGAAAGAGTATTTTTTTTATTTTCTTTGATATAGTCAAACGACACAATTCAAATTGCTATAACTTTCAAACCATAGCTCCAAAATGAATAAAACAAGTTTATAACTTCATGTTAAATCATCTAGTTTTAGAATATGTAGTTTTTTTTAAGTTTGAAAAAAATATTTTAAATCAGAATTCAAATTTAAAGTGTAGGTTTGAAACTAGCTTAATGCAAATTTTGTGCAAATCAAGTTCAATTTCAATGAGATTAATTTCATTAGAATTCTTATGTCATAAGCTCTCTGAATGTGCAAAGAAATTTAAATTTCAAGTTAGTTTGTATCATTTTCCAATTATGTATAATTTCAATGTATTAAATAATTAAAATGCCATAACCTGTTCAAATTATGTCCAAATAATGTGAAATAAATTTCTTTGTGCTAGTTAGATAGTAGAGAACATGATTTTAAAATAATACTTAGGGTGTACTATGCTATCTTTAATCACTACCAACCCTGTTGTTCTATGTACCACTTTATATTAGTATAAACAATTTTAGCCTCTTGAATTCGAAATTAAACCTATCTAATTTTATAATCTTAGCTTCTTTAATTCATAAGATAAAATAAAATAAATCATAAAGGTCAGGTGTTGAATATTGTGCAACCCCTAGACTGTTAATAATAAGAAGAAAGATTGTAACGTAAAGGTAACACACTCGCACATGAAACCACGAAAACCTAACCTACAACCTTGCTTATTTTGTGTATTGATTTTATTTGATTTTACATTTGACTTCTTTTTGCCACTATTAAAAGTCATTATTTGCTATGTTCTTTATTAACGATGTGTAGACACTGACATTGTAGACATCGTCATTGAACCAAGTTCATCGAAGAAGAGCAAGACAAGCACCCCCTTTGTACATATTGATCCTAGTTTTCATAAATACTTAAAAATATTATTTAAAATCTGTGAGACCCCGGATCGGCTACCCGGAATCTCCTGTGTATTTCTGTGCTAGTCCCAGATCAACGCTAGCACACACAGTTCACGGTGATGAATCATTACCAAACGGAACGAAATAATAGCATAAATATAAAGTACCAGTCACATGGCTATTTATTACATCTCGCGGTCACATGACTAGAGTTCACAATAGCGGAAAGAAACAACAAAAAGATAAAGCCCAAGCGACTCCACAGGCAAACGACTGGAACGCGCGCCTAATTATCTTGGCGATCTTCAACGAACTCCTCGGCATAGAACTCACCGTCTTCGGCTGCATCTTGGAAGTTTTCTGATGATAAAATTTTGTGTAGCACGTGAGTACAAAAGTACTCAGCAAGTCTGGGAAATTATGCAACATGTAAGGCTTCCCAAGGAAGGCTTATTAAGGTTCTTTTGCATAAAGCCGAGTTTCATCAAATCATACTTATTAATAATTTTCCCAAAGCATATTTTAGCAATTATTTTAATGATTTGAAATTATTTAATACTCTATCGAAGGTTCTATCCACCATCACTAGTATACTGGCTCTATCCGCTCAGCTTTAAAAGATTAAGGTAAACCATACATGACTCCATCTGTCATGATTAAAACAGGTTCCAACCACCTGATTGGCTCAATCCGCCAAATAAACATTCGAGAGTTCTAACCACTCCCAGATCCCAAAACAAAACATCAGTTATTTTTAAATCTAAAACCAAGTCTACCAATATGAAAGCATTCTCCGCTTTGCCCTTGACCATAGGCACGGCTATTCGAATAGTTTTACACTCTGCAGAGGTGTACAGCTTTACCCACAAGACATGATCGTCTCTTTATGTCAAGCTATTAACATACTTTCTTTGGTGTGTCGGCAGAGAGATTATGATGATGCCTTTACAATGTATCCATCTAACCCGACCCACCCGCTGAGGTTTCACCGCTGTTAGGGTTCCATCTACCCAGTACAGAAGCCCCCTCTTGTGCCGTGTGGGAAATACGACTTGCCTCCATCCGGCACCCACATTCCACCAACTGGTGAGTCTAAATTAGACTTCTACAAATTATTCAGCCAGGTCGTACCCATTATAGACATGTGGTTGTACGGTTATGCTTAGAATGGACAATCACAAGCATCGGTCCTTAATTGACTTGGGGCGGTACTTGCACAATGAAAACTAGTGCTCCATCCGCACCCACCTGACAGTCCATTCCGCTCAAGTCCAAACATTTTTTTATTTAATTTTTATTTTGCAAAAACAGTAGCAAATACATTGCTATAATTCTTTAAAACACACTTTAAACCGTAGTTTCAATGAAATCCCACCCATGGGCATTTTTATTTTGCAAAAACAGTAGAAAGTATTGTGGATGCAGTTTTATTTGTAACATCATTTTACATTTGAAACAAACCATAAAATAATAGTAACGGGGGGGGGGGGGTTCCACAAGTTCAACAACACTTAGCCATATTCACAAATTCCGAAAATACTTGAGCGAGGTTACAGGTGTCACCCCAAATCAAACGTATTCGAATACCATTAAATTAAAGACTCTGCAGAGGTGCTCAGCTTTACCCACAAGCTATCTATGACCATTAATACCATGCGCGAACTTACATGCAACTTAAATGCATACGGTCAGGCCAAGACCATCATAGACTTTTGATTGAACATCCCCATGGTAGCTCTTACCCGATAGGTACTCGGGCCCACCATCATTGGGACCCCACTGGCCAACGCGGGAGCCGTGTTCCAAGACTGAGTAGGCAACCTACGTTGTGAGAACCGGCGAATGACACCTCATTTCCGTTCCACCAAACCCTTCGGTCATTCTACTTCGGGAATGCCGCTCCCCATTCTCCTCACTGAGAATGGTATCCTCCAAGTGTAAGTATTCCCAAGGGACGAACAATGTTACTGAGCTATGTCGGAAGACGGTTCAACTAACCGGTCCGACTCGTGGTTGAGCGGAAATCTTAAGTTATTTACTTAGCTTAAGGGGGGTTCGACAATTAATTTGCCAAAGATCAAGCCATTCAACCACAAATCAATCTGGTACCTACACATACCGGCCACCAAACCAACCATGGCATTAATCACCAGTCGGGGATCGAACTCATGTCCACCTCGTGGCTAGTCCAATACTGTCCCCCAGACTGTAGCACTTTTATAAAACCACGAGCTAGCGGCTCGACAACATTTTGTTTCCTTTTTAAAGCAGTTGAACTAACCTAACAGGAATAATAGTAACTAACTTAACAAGACATAATTGATCTAGGGTTAACAAGGATGTAATATGGTTCAACATTTCAAGGAGGTTAAATAAGCAATCTGGCATTATCTAGGCATCATGTCATTCCAACATAATGATTTTCAATAATTCAACATACAGTTAAAAATAATGCGATAGAAATTAATTACTAATTATAACAGACATGATTGGATTCAACATGATCAATGGAGTGCGGCTTGCCTTACTCGGCGGCGGAATCGTCTAACTTGAAGTTGGCGAAGTCGTACTTGGCTTCTTTTTGGTCTGGCTTCTGCTCTGGGTACTGCGGTTGCTCCTCGAACTGCTCAACGGCCGGATCTAGCACGAAAAGGATGAACGACAATAAACAAACGAAAAACGAAAAACGAAAACGGAAACCGAAACCGGGCCGAGAGAGAGAACGAAGGGCAAAATAGGCATTTCAGGAATTTTGGGAGCTTTGGATTGCGGAGCAGAGGTCATTTTTGAACTCAGTGGCACGAAACGGTTCGAAATATTATTTTGGGGCATTTTGGAATTTTTGGGATTATTCTGGATTAATTAATTAAATCCAAAATTTAAAAAGGAAAAGGTATGGAACATGGGCTGAACAGTGTAAGGTCGGTCCGGCCCATGCGGCCCACGGGGCACGCTGGCGGCGGATGGCCGGCCCACCGTGACACCGGGAGGGGGGTTAGGGTTTACACGGCAAGGGCGGCGAACGCGGCGGCTGGAGCTAGGGACGGAGGAGGCAAGAGGGAAGGGGAGCTCACCGGCTTGAGGCGGGGGCGGGGCGAGGTGGGCAGGGCGAGCTCGCGCGGCTTTTATCGCTCGTGAGGGATTGGTGGATTAAAGTTAGTTTGTACCAATCTTGAAGCAATCTAAGATATTGAAAAGTGACTGCTTTTTTTGCAAAATTTCAAGCAACTTACATATAGACGTATGTTACTAGTGTTCAAACATTTTCAATACTTTCACACCCAAATCAAATGTGCACGTTCGCACATTAGGCGCAGAATATCCTCAGCTGATATGGTAACTACAATGTTTATTTGACTAGATTGGTTGTTTTTTTCTTTTTTTTTTCTGGTTGACTTTGCAAATCAGCATTGGAATCGTCTTGGAGAAGAAGCCTAGAAGTAAACGGATACATGTGATTTCCCAAGCTGACCGTCCATGGCGTTGATCCGGTCCAATCATCGTTTCCTCCGGAAAAAAAAAAGCTTCATTTTGTTTTATCAAACTGGTTTAGGTTCTGTTTGGTAGAGTTTTTGGAGCCGGGTATTCTAGCTCCATTAGATTCGTAGAGCTAGAGCTGTGGGTATACTAAGAGTGTTTAGGTGAGTCATTTTGCTTACATTTTAGAATAAAAATATAAATTTAATTCATTTTATTTTAGCCTACAAGTTTCATATCCGAGATATAGTTGGGATTTAAAATTCTGCCAAACGACACCTTAATTTTGTTGTATTTGAGTATTTCGGCTCGTTCTCCAAAGCCCCGTAGGACCAAAAAAAAGCATCATTTAGCTTTATCAAACTGGCTGGTAGTACGTTTAGTTTTGGTGTATGAGTATTTTCGGCGCGTTCAAAACAGTCCATACAAATGGATCTACGGCGACACTCAAAACTTCCCTTCTGTAACATTTATTCAAAACAAATTGTCCCACAAATATTCATTCAACCAAGTTTGCATCTTAAGGTACACGAGAGTAGACACATCTACGGCGACAGTCCATACAAATCGATCGATGCACAGAGGTCCCCTTCCGGCATCTGGCATTATTTTCTCGACAAACGCTGAAACAAGAAGAAACACTAGGCATGTTTGTTCGGCAGACGAGCAGGAGGTCCGTGCGTCGAGAAGAGGCACCAGTTCAGTTCGCGGCCGCGGCGCCGGCCTGCATCGCCATGGCGAACTCGATCAGCCTGTCCACGCGCGGCATGACCTGCTCAACGGCGTCCAGTGCGCCGAAGCGCTCGGCCCAGGCGGCCAGGAGCGGGGTCGTGGCGGGGTCGAAGGTCTTGGCGCCCGTCATCGAGTCGCCCGCGCGCACCCACGCGAGGAGGCCACCGAGCGTGACGTCCACGAGCCCGGCGCTGCCGCCGCCGAAGAAGGGCTTCCCCTTGGAGCACTCCCTCAGGGCGCCCTCCAGGGTCTCCACCGCGGCAACCGACTGCTTCTTCCCCTCCGCCTTCTCCTCGTCCGTCTTTCCCATGGACGCCTGGGTCAACGCTTTCAGGAGCTGCGCACGCGCACGGCGCACACCAGTACACCACAAACCGCATCAGCGAAACATCCACCATCCAAATGCTCAAAACACAAAAACGCGACGGATCGAACGGCGCGCGGTTACCTTGTCGTCAATGAAGGCGGCCCAGAAGCGAGCAACGGCGCGCTCGTAGGGGTCGGCGGGGAGGAGGGAGGCGCCGGCGCCGGCGAAGGCCTCATCGATGTACTGAAGGACGACCGACGACTCGCAGACGGGCTTGCCGTTGTGGATCAACACCGGCACCTTGTTGTGGACAGGGTTGGACTCGAGGAGGAGCTTGCTCTTGTTCTTGAGGTCCTCCTCGACGTACTCGTAGCTGACGCCCTTGAGGCTGAGCGCGAGTTGCACTCGCAGAACGAACGGGCTCGCCCACATACCGAGCAGCTTCAGCTCGTCTCCTCCTCCGGCCATTGTTGCTGTCGACCTCAAGGTCTCGACTCTGTACGTAGCTTGTGTTTTATTAGGTCGGTTCTTGCCTTCTTGCCTTCTTGGTGTTGTAGACAGAAAACAGAGACGACCGGTATATATAGAGCCTAGGATGATGACTTTTTTGGTTGTATGCTGATTTATTTTTCTGATCATGTTTTGCAATTACGTTGACTGACACGTTGGAACCATCTAGCATCCTTTTACTTGCGCAATCCGTTTCTTTCCAATGGAGATACTATTAAGTGATATATACTGTACTGATTCAACAAACTTCGGCCATATTATTCTTGTTTGTCGTGTAGGCGATAATACATATCCTTGTGTCCAGGTTGACTGAAAAATAAAGAAGTTTAACATTTGTTCCACAAGTCCTTGACGTCATTGCCAACGTAATCAGCATGTATGTATTGCAGCACAAGCAACATATGTACTAGTATTTTCACAATATTATGTTAAATGATTTGATCAGTGTACGATGTGATTTTGTACAAGTCCTGACATAATTACATGAGAGAAAAAAAAAACAGTTTAAACGCTTGTGCATACTGTCCAAAAGACAAAGAGATGCTGAGCCCATGCACCTAACATATGCGAGGCATATCCTGTGCAATCAACAGTTTGGTACAATCACCGTGCAATCAAACTAAAAAAGTTTTAAAAAATTCTGAAAAAAATTATGGTTGTACATCTCAATTTACCCCATATACATATAAAATTTTGTCGGGGGGTCGGGTAATTCCCATAAATTACCTCGGGTGCCACCAACGACCAAGCTCGCTCCCGCCCGAGCCACCAGGAGGTCGTTACCCTGGACGGGTTAGTTAGAACCTGGAAGGCTATGTATTTCGGCCTGTTCCGAGCTCGGGCTCGGAGGACCTCGGGATGCCACGTATTCGATCGATTAGGGCTCGAGTTCGGGTAAGATGTACGAGCTCGGTGCCGGCTGTCGGCACCGACCTAACGTGATCTCGAGGTCGGTGGGAGTGGGAGTAACCGCCCGAGCGTAACTTCCGATAGCCCGTTACGTTCCCCGCGGGAGCATGGCGAAGTTGTAGGATCCACGGTTGCCACGCTTGACGAGGTCCAAACGTGGGATAGTGGGGCCGATGGAGTTCAATCCTTTGTAAGCTATAAAAGCGTCCCCATCATGAGGGGATAGGACACTGATCGTAAGACAAGAGACATACACTCGAATACGTTGCAAGAGTACACAAGAGCCGGAGTAGGGCTATTATCTCTTTCTGAGAGGCCCGAACCAGGAGTAAGCTGCGTGTCCACGCTCGTTGAAATCGTGAGCCGTTCCTTGAGTAATCCCTCACGCAAGAAGGGGTCACAGTTGGTCCCTCCACCAACAAGTAAGCTCGGCGGGGCCTATTCCCAATCGTCGATACCGGGCGCCGTCCGTGGGGACCGACTTTCCTTTCGTGAGGAATCCCGAAGAATGTCGTAATCCTGAACCACCGGGCCTACGCCCGAGATCGGGAAGAGGACAAGCGATTCTTCGACAATGGGGCGGCGACGCCGCCAGATTAAGAATCATGACGGTTCCCGGAGCTTTTCCTGGAAGCGCCGCTGCACCGAGCGATTCTTTCGCTCCAGACTCGACGCCCTCTCGACGGCGAGTATGACGGGCTCTACGATGGTCCGGACATCCCGACCTTTTCGAAGCTCGACCAGGGGACCGCTTCACGGAGACACCGTGATGTCCCCTCGCGATCCGTCCAATCCCGTAACGCCTTCGTTGCGGAGGAGGATGGAAATGCCGGAGCAAATCCCGGTGAAGCGGCGTCTTCACCGCTACGAGGCGGCCAAGGAGCACTGCAGTATCCTCGACCGGACGGCCACTTTACGGCAAGTCCGAGGTGGCTTGACCGATAAGACCAGGGCCGAAGTTCGTGAGAATTTCCGCAGCGTCACGGGACTCGGAGCCCGTCGCGGCGAGCAAGCTCGTCACCCCGCGTTCCGAGCGGGAACGCCTTCAAGCCACGGCCCACGGTGGTACGCAACCTCGAGAGAGTTTCCTGAGCGGAGTCGACGTGGAAGCCATGGGCGCGCGGCCGTGGCCCGGCGACCTCGAGGAAATCGCCACAGACATAAGGCGGCGGAGGCCTCCCGGAAAGGGACGCCAGAGCAATTCCTCGAACGCCGCCGGGCGTCAGCGCCGCCACCCCGACGACTCACGCACCGCACTCAGAGGATCGGGCGCGAAGGCGACTGGCTCGAAGGCACCGGAGCAATTCCGGGGCTCTCGGGACCAGCGGAATGCGAGCCACGCAGCAGAACCGGCCGAACATTCCTCATCTGCCACTCTCCATCCTACAGGCGTAGGGAGATATTCTCCCGCTGGGCCCACCGACCTCGGGCTCGGTGGTGGGATCGCCCGACCGCCGGCGCTTCGTGGTGACCGTCCGACAGTCCGTTTTGGTGCGGGCGTTCGCGACGTCGCTACGACGTGTGACCTGGCCGACAAGGTTCAAGCCGGGTCACATCGAGAGATTCGATGGGACTCGTAACCCCGACGAAGTTTCTTCGATCTACACCACGGCCATTTTAGGCTGCCGGGGTGATGAAAGGGTGATGGCTAACTTTACGCCTGATCCTGGACGGGCCGGCTCGACGTGGCTATTCAACGAGAAGGAAAACTTCGATCCGGTCCTGGCCCGGTGGCAAAGACTCTCGAGCTAACTTCCAGAGTCGCTACGTCCCGCCGGGAAAGAGCGACCTTGAGCGTCTGACATGAGACGGAGGGCGAGACCTGCGCTTGATTCGTCCAGCGCTTCTTGCAAGTGCTCAATTCCATCCCAAGCATCTCGGATGAGGCGGTCGTCCGGGCTTTCAAGTTCGGGTTCCGAGACGTACGCTTTACTCAGGACCTCGAAATTCACCGGACATCACAGCCAACGAGCCGCTCCGCATGGTCGACCGTTATGCCAATGCGGACAAGGCCGCCCAATGGAAGAAGCCGCTGGACGAGGAAAGTCGCCTTCTTAGCCCGGCTCGAAGGCGTCAAGCCGAAAAAGAGCGTAAGCTCGATCGAGAAGAAAATCAAAAAGAAGAACCAATCCTCTGTCTCCGACATGGTGGCGGCTATCGAAAGACAACGACCGACCTCGCAGTCGTATAGGGAGAGCCGAAGGAAGGGTCGACGGTTCAGTGGAACAACGAGCGTAACCGGACGACCAAGAACGCGGCGACCAACGCAGGCGGCTAGTGCCTATTCGCCGCTCGCCCACCAGCGCATGGGCATGACCTTCGAATTGCGTAACGTGGGCCTCCGCCCGAGCAGCTTCTACAATGGTAAGGGTCCCATGCCCACGCTCCCGAGATGGAAGGAGACGTCAAGGGCAAGAAGCCCGCCGAGGAGCAAGATACCGAGCATGGAATACCAAGAGCCGAGAAACCACATCGCCGTGATATTCGGGGCTCCGCCGCCTATGGGTCGCGGCCGAGTTAAAGGAGGCCGCGCGAGGTACTCCGTGTCGCTCAGGGGAAGCCTCCTGTTCAGCAGCTCAAGTGGTCCGACCTGCCGATCACCTTCTCCAAGGACGACTGCCCTCTGGGGGTGACGAAACCCCAAAGGCTTCCGATGGTCGTTAGCCCGACGATCTGCAACACCGCAGATGGGTCGGGTCCTTGTGGATTGCGGAGCTCCTAGACCTGATATCGCCAAGGTCTTGGACGAGATGCGATCCTCGCTCCAAGATCAAAAGCATGGTGGTCCCGTTCTACGGGATAGTGCGAGCGTCGGTCCAGGCCACTCGGCCAGATCGCCCCGCCAAGAATATTCGGCAATCCGAGCAACTTCCGAACGGAGCTAATCACGCTCGAAGTGGTCGATTTCAGTCGGCCATAATGCCATCCTGGGCGACCAGCGCTCGCCAAATTCATGGCCGCCACTCATCACGGTACCAATGCTTGAAGGTCCCGGCCCGGTGGCGTGATCACGGTCAAGGGAAGCCCGAAGCAGCTCTAAAGCTGCGACGAGAGGGCATTAGACATGATCGGTCCAATCGCCCCAACGGGCCCGAGCAAGAGCCGAGGAGTTCCGGCCCAAGGCTAGCCTCCAAGCTGGAAGAGAAACCAAGGCCATCCCGTACAGCGACGCAGAGCGGACAAGGTCGTACACGTGGGGCTTCCTAGATCCTAAATAGGAACTCGAGCTCGTGACCTTCCTCCTGAGAAGCGCGACACGCTCGCTGGGAACCGTCCGACATGCCCGAGTCCCAAGGAGGTCGTCGAGCACAAAGCAGCGATTCGCTCGACAAAAGCCTGGCGGCAGAGCTTCAGCGCTTCTCCCCGAGAAGCAAGCTATCATCAGAGAGGAACTGGACAAGCTCCTCAAAGCCGGTTTCATTCGGGAGGTCGACCATTCCGATTGGTTGGCCAACCCAGTTATCGTGATGAAGAAAGGGGGCAAGTGGCGCATGTGTGTCGATCACACGGGGCTGAATGCCGCATGCCCGAAAGACAATTTCCCGCTACCTCGGATAGATCAGTTGGTCGACGCGACGGCCGGCTCCGAGGCGATGAGCTTTCTGGACGCCTACTCAGGCTATCACCAGATCGGCATATCGCCCGACGACGAGGAGAAAACTTCCTTCATCACGCCGTTTGGCACGTTCTGCTACACGACCATGTCCTTCGGTCTAAGGAACGCTGGAGCGACCTTCCAGCGCCTCATGCAGAAAACCTTCTCGAACCAAATAGGTCGGAACCTGGAAGTGTATGTAGACGACATAGTCGTCAAGAGCAAGATGGCCTCGGACCATGTATCCGATCTAGAGGAGACTTTTCATAACCTCAATAAGCATCGAATAAAGTTAAACCCTGAAAAATGTGTGTTCGGGGTCAAAGCTGGCAAGGTGCTCGGATACATGATCGGCCCACAAGGAATCGGGGCCAACCCAGAGAAGATAGAAGCCATCGAGAACATGCGACCACCGACTTGCACTCGGGAGGTCAGTCCTCGGCCGGGAGAATGGCGGCCTTAAGTCGTTTCATCTCGCGGCTCGGGGAACGTGGCCTACCTTTCTTCAAGGCGCTCCGGAAGCACGACGGTTTCACTTGGACAGATGAAGCAGACCGCTCTTTCAAAGAGCTTAAACTATATTTGTCGAGACCCCCGGTCTTGACCACGCCAAGAGTAGGGGAGGTCCTCTTGCTTTACCTGGCCGCCACACCCCATGCGGTAAGCGCCGTCATCACAGTAGAACGGGACGGCGAGTCTGGCGCCCGATCTACTACATCAGCGAGGTGCTGCACGGACCAAAGGAGCGTTACCCCGAGGTCCAGAAGCTCCTTTATACGCTCCTCGTGGCCTCGAAGAAATTAAGACACTACTTCCAGGCACACAAAATCCAAGTCCCGACCAACTTCCCGCTGAGAGAAATTCTCGGGAATCAGGACGCAAGCGGGCGGATCGCGAAATGGGCCGTGGAGCTCGCCGAATTCGAGATCGAATTCTCGGCCAGAACCGCGATCAAATCTCAGGTCCTAGCGGACTTCCTAGCCGAATGGACAAACCCCGCCCCGTCCGAACCCGAACCCAACCAGGCCGAGCACGGTCGCTGGGTCATGCACTTCGACGGATCCCGAGCTTACGATTGCTCGGGGGCTGGAGTGGTCCTCGAATCCCCTCAGGGGGAGCGGATCCAGTACGCCCTCCAACTGCATTTCGGCGCAACAAACAACGCAGCAGAATACAAAGGTCTGCTAGCCGGGCTTCGGGCATGCAAAGCGCTCGGAGTCCAACGACTAATCGCGAAGGGCGACTCGCGGTGGTCGTCAACCAGGTTAACAAGGAGTATCGATTGCTCAGATGACTCAATGGCGCTTTACCTGGCTGAAGTAAGGAAGATGGAAAAGTACTTGAAACTTCAAGTACTATACATCCTCAGGAAGGACAATGCCCTGG
This sequence comes from Rhipidocladum racemiflorum, assembly GCA_036346355.1. Lineage (NCBI taxonomy): Eukaryota > Viridiplantae > Streptophyta > Magnoliopsida > Poales > Poaceae > Rhipidocladum > Rhipidocladum racemiflorum. The sequence goes on along the minus strand of CM070588.1, from coordinate 55,201,839 downwards.
CCGACCATCTATCGAAGGTCGGTTCGCCCGATTTCCCGCTCGGCGGGGTGCTCATCGAGCACCTCTATAAACCCTCCATACCCCGGGAGAGGCAACCGAGACGGGTGGTACCGTCTCCTTCCTCGAGCAGGATGCGAATTGGATGACGCCATTCATCCAATACTTCGTGCACGGACATCGCTTCGAGGAGGAAGCCGAGAAATCCCGGCTAGTGAGGCGCTCCTCGACCTATAAAATGGTCGAGGGCCTCTTATACCGCAAAGCGCGCTTGGCGTCCTCTCCAAGTGCATCACCCAAGAGGAAGGCAAATATCTCCTCAAGGATATCCATGACGGGATGTGTGGAGCTCACTCGTCCTTTAGGACCTTGGTGAGCAAAGCCTTCCGATTGGGTTACTATTAGCCGACGGCTGGCCGACGACGCTCAATAGTGACCTCCTCGCCGATCTTGCCGATTCCATGCTCGGAAGGTCCATCACCAAGATACGCCGCTCTGAGACCATGCCGCTAACCTGGCCGTTCTCGCTTGGGGCATCGACATACTCGGTCCATTTCCCAGGGGAAGGAGGGGTTGTAAATACTGCTCGCCGCAATCGACACCTTCACTAAATGGATCGAGGCCGAGCCTATATCAACCATCTCGACAAAGCGCTAAAATGTTCTTCCGCAATAATGTAGTAACCCGCTTTGGCGTTCCGAGTCGCCTCATTACCGACAACGGCACTTTCAGTTCACAAGCGAGGTGTTTCAGGCTTATTGCGAGGAGGTCGGGACCAAGATATGCTTCAGATCCGTGGCCCACCCACGAGCAATGGGGCGGCCGAGCGCGAACGGGCAGATCGTCCAAGGAATCAAGAAGAGAGTCTTCAAGAGCCTCGATCGGCATGGTCAGCCTGGGTGGACGAAGCTACCCCGATCCTGCAGTCACAGCACCACGACGAGCCGAGCTACTGAGACCCTTTCGGCTCGTATATGGCGCGGAAGCCGTCCTACCCGCCGAGGTTGTCCTAGGATCCCCAAGGGTGAACCTGGCCGATAGCATCGGCCGGAAGGCGGCGCCTTCGACCTCGACCTCGCGGAGGCGTCGTGAAACGGGTTACTGTTGCGATCCGCGGTTTACACCGCAAGCTCTTCGCGAGCACGCCGCTAATCAGTACGACCAAGGACCTTGCACGTCGGCGATCTCGTTCTGCGACGGGTCCAAGACTGTCAAAAGCCAACAAGCTAACGCCAAGATGGGAAGGTCCTTACACGGTCGTCTCAACAAAGACACCCGGGCTGTCCGCTCGCAATGGAAGATGGTCGAGAACTAGCTAGTACTTGGAACATCGACCAACTGCGTAAGTTCCATGTCTAACCACACCCGCTTTTACCTTTTTAATAAACTTTGTCACCTTACCCTCCCATTCTTTCTCTCTCTTTCCCCTTTACCTCCGCAAAATTCTACGATTAAGCTCGACCCAGACAAAGTGTCAGGGGCAGGTCGGTCGTTGGGGCAAAACACCGTACGACAAGAGCTCAACCTCGAGGGCTTCCTTCCTCGTAAGACGACCATCTTTTTCCGCCGCAAGTAAAGATTCGCACAGGACACCCTTACGAGCGGTTCCGAGGCTCGGTCGGCCGGTGGCGGCGTCAACGCACCGTACCCTAAGGGCCACACGGTCTCCAGAACTCTACTCCGCCAACGAGGTCGTGCTCATGATCGCCCACGACCTCCGTTGGCGGGGACCATAGGGTACCATGTGGCCACGACCTCGTGCAACTTTCGCGCGAGGTAGTCACTCCTCGTGCGATTATTTGCTAAGTCGCGTAAGGTGAACTCCGCCGAGTAAGGAACCACGGCACGAAACAAATCGTTGTCATCTCGGAGAAAAACAAAAGACGTCCATTAAAAATAACGCTCTTTCTATATTCAAGCTGGCGGTTTCTCCTTAAGTTTTTACGAGGTAAAGATAGGAAGAAGAAAATTACAGGAGGCCGCACGCTTCGTCTCGCAGAGCGACGAGCTCGTCCCCAAGCACCGAGTCAAGCTCGGACTCAAGGTCGAGCACCCGCCGGCGAGCCTCCACGACCTTCGCTTGCCGCTGTCGGCCGCTGGACTCCTCCGTTCTTTGGTCGATTGTCCTTTTCGGCGCTTCGAGCGTCGCGTAAGGTCGCCACCGTGGCTTCCAGGCCCGACCTTGCTTGCTCGCTCGGCCGAGGCGCTCCTGGAGCTCACGACGGACTCCTCCACCTTCCGCCGGATCTCGGCCTCCGAGAAGATGTCGGCTCGGCAACCCGGCGCTCGAGCTCGCGATCTTGGCGTCTGCTCGGCTTGGTGTAGCGACAACTTACGGCGGCACGGTCGCGGCGTGGAAGTCCTTCATGGTGGACTCCGCACTGCGCAGCGTATGCGTTTCAGGTCGTGATCGAAGTTTTTGGTAAAAGCACATAAGAGTCGAGTACTTACCCAACAAAGCCGAGCCTCCGGCCTTCGATGGAACAACTCGGCGGGTCCTCCGCCTCGTTGCAGGCGGGCAAGGGATCCCCGCCTTGGTCCCTTCTCCTTGGTCGGAGGCGGAGGCTTGAGCCCGAGCCTCCCCCCCCGGCGAAGGACCTTTGCCCTGGGGACAACCTCCGCCTCTGGAGAGGGACGGCCTCAAGAGCGAGATCACCTCCGCTCTTCTTCCTCCCGGGCAGAAGTTGCGCCCGGGGGCTCCACCTCCTCGACGTCCAGGCCCTGGACTGCGGTAGCATCTCCGGATGCGGGGTCGACTGGGGGCACCAGGTCGGCGGCCGGGAGGTCGGTCTCGATTGGAGTGGCCTCGGTGCCCGGCAGATCCTTCGTCGGGAAGCTCCCCGGCCCGCTGCGATGGCCGGGCTAAATCTCAAACCAGCCAGGCTAGCCGTCTCTTCCTCGCCGGACGGGCTCCGATCGGATTAGGGTCCCCACGCCGGGCCGGCCAGGACGGCATGACGTCGTGAGCCGAGAGAGACCTCGGCGATCTCTGAAGAGTCGCGGTGATGATGTCGCCGCGCCGGCAGAGTCCTCGCCAGGAGTTTCAGCGGCCTGCTCACCACCATCAGACTCCCCCGAGCCGTCGTCCTCCACAACTATGATGTGGGGGATGCCCTCCGTCGCGGCTCGGGCATCGGCGGCCGCGATCTTCCTCCGTGCCTCCTCTTGGGAGACCACGACCTCCGGGTCCGAGGCTCGCGGCCAGAACTCCCCACCTCGGCGTCGTGCCACCGTGGCGAGTGGGATTGGGCCTCGCAACCTCGGCCCCCACCGGCCTCGTCGCCCATGACGGCCTCGGCGGCCAGGCAAGCTCCCTCTCTAGCACGAGGTCAAGAACATCGTCGACCATTGCTTGAAATCCCATAACTCCGCATCACCGCCACCCCCACTATAGACGATGTGGGGTTAGTGTGGTCTTGGGAGAAAGAGAGACGAGAGGGAATAGGAGATCGACCTCGCTCGGCGTGCGCTGCCGAGCTCGGGCGCGGACAAGGAGGCGGCCATGTCCTCGCGCGCCTTGTCGGCCCTGGCGACCAGAGGGGTCGACCTCCCCCAAAGCCCGGCCTCGGAGATGGTCGGCCAGGCGCGGTTGAGGCGCAGCAGCCGACCTGCGGGACCTCGGGACCAAGGGGGCGGGGTCCAGCTCGTCCTTCTCCTCCTCGCGGTCCCCGGGAGCCGGGCTCGAGCTCACCCGCGCGAGCTCTGCCTGAAGGGCTGCGATCTGGCCCTCCAGTTCAACCTTTCGCGCCGGACCAGCCGCGGCAGCGGCCTCCTTCTTCGCCCGCGCGGCAAGCTGGCGCAAACGAGCCATCAGCTCGGGGTTGTCCCTGGTGTACTCATCCATCCACAATTTTAGTTCACTCACCTCCTGCCGGTCTGCATACTCCAAGTGCTGGCGGGGTGAGCGGTTGTCCGGGCCGGGACGCCTGCGTGTGCGCCTAGGCGGGGGCAGGCGTGGCCGACGGAGATCGAGCGCGGCGCTTGCGACCCGCCTGTCCCTTGGTCTTTCGACCCCGTCCCGCCAACTGCGATCCCAGCTGGGACACGGCGACTTCGAGGGCAACCTTCTCCTGTTAAAAAAGAGAAAAAAAAAAAGAAAACTCGAATGAGGTCGGAAGGCCCCCGGCAAAACCTGTCCGGACAAAAGCTCCGAAAGAAGTCCGAATCAGAGACTTACCGCCTCGGTCCGGTTAAGGACGTTGTTCGGGATCTGGCGGCCCTCAATGATTTCCTTGCCTTTAGGGGTGCCGAACATCTCGGACACCCTCACGTCCACCCAGTCCTCTGGCGGAGCTGCGTACCAGCCAAAGAAGAGGTCGTGAGAACGGGCATCCTCTGCTCTGAAAAGAAGATCGGGGGTGATGACATACCTGAACGCGACTCGCGGGTGATGTCCTGCCACCCCTCGACCTTGAAGAAGGGATGCTCCCTCCTCCTAAGGGGTGATATCCGGTTCCTGACGTAGTCCCGGGTAACGTCCCGGCCGGTCAGCCCCAAGCACGTGAGCTCGTTGATTAGCATGAGGACCTTCTCCTCCTCGGGCTCCACGGGCGGTCGGGGTGTCTCGACGGCGCGACCTCTGGCACCGGAGTAGGAAAGCGAGCCGCCCTCTGCTTTCCTCAGGTAGAACCAAGAGTCGGCCCACCCCGACACCGAGTCCTTGAGCGTGAAGCTCGGATACTCGTATGGGCGGGTGGGTCAAAGGCGGAAGTAGAGGCGGCCAGGCTGCGGCGTCTTGCCGTGCGAGAGGGTGTAGAAGTGGAAAAAGAGGCTGGGAGTGGGCTCGACGCCCACGAACCCTTCACATAGATGGGAGAAGATGGCCATGATGAGAATAGAGTTGGGGTGGAGGTGAGCGATCTCGCTTGGCAGAGGCGTAGCACGGCCTCGGCGAACTCGCTCGAGCGTCGAGCCCGTTCATGGCGTAGAGCTCGGTGGAGACGATCTCCCCCTCCTCATTGCGGGCTCTCCTCGGCGCGGCTCTCCATGTCTTGGCGTCGAGGTACTTCGCCTTCCGAGGATCTCTACTTGCGCCCGTCGAGCTTGCTGACGCCGAACTTTGCCATGAGGATGAGGAAGACGATCAAAGAGGAGGATGAGCGCCGAAGCAGAAGAGTATGAGGCGCAGCAATCGCAAAATGGCCAAGTGAGTCTAAAGGATTCTTTTCGAGTGTTTTAAAAACTCCTCCAGGGAACGGGAAAGTAAAGGGACTTCCCGCCGTTATGATCGAGGAAACCCTAGAGGCACAGAGGGCAGTTGAGGCATTCGCCATCCGGGAAATGACACGTGGGCACGCAAATCGAAACCGTCCTGCCAGAGAAGACGGTTCGAACTTCCCGAATGAGGCTTCCGGGAGAAGGAACCGTTGAGAGGGGCCCACTTCTGTTCGCTCGAAACGCGACGAGCTGGAGCAACAAGCTCGTTCCCGGAGAAGGTTAATAGCTCGTTGGTCGCGGCAGTTGTTCGCCGCGGCAGAACCGATATGCTCGTAGAACGGTAGGCCCAAGGGGAAGGCCTTCCTTAGACCTTTTTCCCACTTGAACCTCGGGGGCTAGCTGTCGGGGGGTCGGGTAATTCCCATAAATTACCTCGGGTGCCACCAACGACCAAGCTCGCTCCCGCCCGAGCCACCAGGAGGTCGTTACCCTGGACGGGTTAGTTAGAACCTGGAAGGCTACGTATTCGGCCTGTTAGAGCTCGGGCTCGGAGGGACTGGGATGCCACGTATTCCGGTCGATTAGGGCTCGAGTTCGGGTAAGATGTCTGAGCTCGGTGCGGTGTCGGCAAGACCGACCTAACGTGATCTCGAGGTCGGTGGGAGTGGGAGTAACCGCCCGGCGTAACTTCCGCTAGCCCGTTCGTTCCCAGCGGAGCGTGGCGGTTGTAGGATCCACGGTTGCCACGTTTGGGCGAGGTCCAAGCGTGGGATAGTGGGGCCGATGGAGTTCAATCCTTTGTAAGCTATAAAAGCGTCCCCATCATGAGGGGGATAGGACACAGACTGTAAGACAAGAGACATACACTCAGATACGTTGCAAGAGTACACAAGAGCTGGAGTAGGGCTATTATCTCTTTCCTGAGAGGCCCGAACCAGGGTAAACTGCTGTGTCCACGCTCGTTGAAATCTGGTGAGCCGTTCCTTGAGTAATCCCTCACGCAAGAAGGGGTCACAGTTGGTCCCTCCACCAACAAGTAAGCTCGGCGGGGGCCTGTTCCCCAATCGTCGACAAATTTCATGATCAAATTTGTCCTATGCTAGAAGTTACAAAAAAAATAAATTTCTAACAAACTTTTACAGTTCAAATGCACCCCAAATTTGTCTTTTTTGTAACTTCTAGCATAGGACGAATTTGATCATGAAATTTTATATGTAGATGGGGTAAGTTGATATGTACATTCATGATTTTTTTCAGAATTTTTTGAAACTTTTTTTAGTTTGATTGCACGGTGATTGCACCAAACTGTTGATTGCACAGGATATGCCCCCTAACATATGTGCTAGGCAGGGGCAAATCCACGGGTTTCATTAGGCTCGAGTTCACCTTCCACATCGGTGCCAGTACCCCCTCTCTGACGGCTAGACGGCGGTGGTAAACCATCAGCGACAGGCTAGACGGCGCATGGCTGTGCCTCATGGCCTGGGACAAGGCGTGGTGCCACCAGGGTTCAAAAAATCGACGAAAATCGCTCGATTTTCGCGATTTTCGGCCATATCGCCGCGGCCCGATATCAAAAACCGGTCGGTAAACCGATCCAATTCAAAAAATAATTCAAAAAAATTTACGTGTCAAAAACCGGTCGAAAATCGGTGGAAATCGGTCGATTTTTGCCAAAATCGTCGAAAATCGCTACAAAAATCGATCGCACAAAAAAGTTCACCAAGGTCGTCGATTTTCCACACGAAATCGTCGATTTTCCACGCAAACCGGTCGATTTTCCACGAAAATCGACGATTTTTGAAATTTTTTTGAAAAAATTTGGTTTTTGAATTCATCCGATTTTTAACGATTTTCGGCCGATTTTCGACTCGATTTTTGCGATTATCGAAAATCACTGTTCATGCGAAAATCGGTCCAACCGATTTGGTGAACCCTGGGTGCCACTCTAGATTGCGCGGCTTGTCCGGCATCCTCCGCTCCACTATGCCTTGGGCCCTGCCTCCTCGTCAAGTTAGATCGGCTGTCGATAAAACCAACCCAGTGGCAGAGTTTAGCAATCTTTGGCCTACAAGGCTAAGCAATTAACGCACGTAAAGGTTTTTATTGAGGCAACTAGTATAGTATGATCTGTGAGTGCAATGTACTATTTTTTCTATCTTTTTTCTATGGGATTTTTGGAAAAAAGTTTTTAATGAGACATGCATTTCTCGATATTCGCTCAAGGAGAAGTGTTGAGGTATTAACGAACTCATAGTCCCTATTGTCTAAATATTGTCTCTTATCTCGGTGTAGGAAAATTCAAATCTAACTTTTGTTGGTTCCTACTATAAATTTGGTGCCCCCTTGTACATAAGAATCAATCTAACAAAGAGATATAATAGTTTTGGTTTTGATAAGTTTCATCCGGATGTTTTCTTTAGCAACCATCATCCAAATTCCTAGCCATTGGATTTGATTTCAGATCGATGCACACCCCCCTGAATTCGAGGTGGATTGATCCTACGGATGCGTGTTTGCCTCCTTGCATTGTGTGTTCCTGTTCATACTTGCTATTCTATTAGTACCTCATGGTTGATAAAGACGGGCGACAAAAAAAAAACGGTAGAAGCTCTGCCACATACATTAAGAAAAGGTAGTGAAAGTTACATATACAAATTAACATCTTGATAACAAGACAAAGGTTAAAATCAACCGACGTCTCCCATGCAGAGCCGGTTAGAAAGCATCAGAAAGGATGGTAACACAAAACGATACAACAGGGCGACATGGGCACATGGCTTTATACTAAAAAGAAGCAACGAATCGATCAACGCCCGAGCGATGCGTAAGCAATGACGTCCCATGCATGGCAGTGTCAAAAATGCTAGACTAACAACTGAGCTCTCCCGGCCCTTCCATATATACACGCACGTCATCTTCGGGACAAGCAGCAACTGTATTGTTCGCAGCGAAGGCATCGATCACCGGAGCTAGCCCAGCTAGGAGTCTGGGAAGATCGAGAAATGTCATCGGGAGTGCGGCGGCGGTGCGCGTGGTCGGCATATGGGCGAGCCCGTTCTCTAACCGCGCCGTGATAGCGCTGAAGCTGAAGGGCGTGGAGCACGAGTACCTGGAGGAGGTGGTAGGCAACAAGAGCGAGCTGCTGCTCGCTTCCAATCCGGTGCACAAGAAGGTCCCCGTCCTGCTCCACCACGGCAAGCCCATCCCCGAGTCGTTGATCATACTCGAGTACATCGACGAGGTCTGGGCCTCGAATGGCCCGGCCATCCTCCCCGTCGACCCGTACACCCGCTCCACCGAGCGGTTCTGGGCGAAGTACGTCGATGACAAGGTAGCATGCATCCGTGCGCATCTCTTTCAAGTTTCAAGCCTCAATTTTGTGTATACATACATGTATCAATTCATGCGCTAACTGATGTGTAGTTTCCTCCGGCGATTCATGTCCTGAGGGGAACGGGCGACGGAGACAAGGACGAAGCGGCGCGTGAGATGTCCACCGCCTTGCAACATCTCGAGGAGGCCTTCGTGGAGTGCAGCCATGGGAAGCACTACTTCGGTGGCAACGAAATCGGCTACCTGGACATCGCTGTCGGATCGCTGGTTGGCTGGATCAAGGCGGTGGAGAAGATATCGGGGTTCAGGTTCCTCGACGAGACGAAGGTCCCTAATCTGGCGGCATGGGCCGGTCGGTTCTCCGCGCACCCGGCGGCCAAGGACTCGGTACCTGACGCCGACAGGCTCGTGGAGTTCACCGTGATGGTGAGCGCTCTCATTAAAGCTCGCGCTCCAAAGTAGACGTTGCGAGCTGCTAGTATTAACACGCATGTGCCTGTGCTGCTAGTATTAATAACACGCATGTGTGCCTGTGCTGCCACTCTGCAACTCAATGTTGGATTAGTGTACCACCTCAAATGCGTAGTGTACTGCGTGTATCAATAAGATTCAGATGTGCAGTATTGACAAATGATGCATCTGCTTCCGCAAGTTACCTTGTTCTGATTACTGAGTACTAATCCACGTGCCAATGCACCGTATGCTCGTCGTTTCAGTTGCTTTCTCTCAGAAAACTCACCGAATTTCGGCTCTACAAACTTCACAGATTGACACTGATATGAATAGTGAACAAGATGCTGTTCGTTTGGACCTTTCAAAAGGTCAAAGTTCAAATATTTTATTGCTCATTCTCACTTTATTTCTTCTTTCTTTTTTGTGAAAGTCTTAGAGAGGAGTTCAGTCACACACTCACTCACATATCGTCATGGATAATCCCGGGAGTTGGGCGTGTGCTTCTTCGGGTTAGCCGACGGCCCGGCAGGCACGATACGGCACGTGCTTTTGGCACGGCTCAAGCACGGTATGACACAAACGCTAGGATTGGGCTAGGTCTAAGTTTTGGGTACATTGGATAGCTCAATACAGTCTGACCTTGGGCTATGCTCGGGCTAGCACAACCTAAAAATCCCAGCACAACACAGTGGCACACGGGAATATCGCCGGTCACACCGACGCTGCTCACAATAGGGTGAGATCATGAGGGAGGAGGGAGAAAGACACCTCGCCAAGGTCATCATCGCCGTGCTGCCACCATCGTCACCGTTCAAGACTCGACCTCCACTCCAATTCCACTGCCTTGTTGGCGTCGAGCCCAAATCCGAGCTCAAGACACCGCTGGCTTGAGAGGGCGAGCTAAAGAGGGAAGGGGACACACTCGGCCATCCATGCCATAGCTGCCGCCACCGAAGGGAGAGACTGAGAGGGCGAAGGGATTTGTAGGTGGCAACCAGCGGGGAAGGGGAGTATGCATGTACCACCTTAGCTCAAAATTCACTCAATACATAGTCTACCTATGGGGTGGACCTGCTTACACATAGCATCTTTCTTACACCTTTGTCCTAACTTCATGTACAAAGGGTTAACCAGTATATGCTACGTTTGAATCCAGCATGCATTATATGCTACTACAACTCACTTCAGACAAGCAATGTATGACTAGGCCCACCACCATTCCAATATGGATCAATTGATGATTTGCCCTCACTTACATGTGACATTGATCATTTGCCCCATGATGTCTCACTGACATGCGGGTCATAGAGCCATATGTCAATGAGACATATATGGCAAATGATCAATTGCACCATGAAAAAAAGGGCAAATGATCAAATCTCTCTTCCAACATGGGCCACATGAACCTTCTCACCAACAGGCTAGGTATTACACTCATGCAGATACTCAAAACCACCCCTCAGTATATGTCCGTGTGTTCAATGCCTGTATATTTGACATACTATGTGTCCACTGTCCACTCTAAGCCCACACGTACCTGTTTGCACCAAAATTCGGCACGTATTGGAATCGGTCTGAGATGGAAAGAAAATGTACATATGGAAAGAAATCGGTAAACGAGTCAGAAAAGGTATCCGTTTCTAAAAAGGAAAAGAAATCAGACCGGAGGCCGATACGGGTAAACGCACCGTATCCATATACAACTCGGATCGGCCAAGTGTGTTATAAAAGGGGGTAGACGTCAAGCGAAAAGAGGATATCAATCAATCCAACAATACACACATCTACTTTTTACAAGCTTTTCTTTTACATTGTTTTAGCCTCATAGATCTCTCTGCAAGTCGACGGAATCAACATAGTTGCGCATCGCCGATTGTTGATTTTTGCCGATTTCACCCAGGTTTGGTCTGCTTCGTTTTGTTATGATCGCCTTCTCGGCCGATTTTACCTTGTATCCGGATCAATTGTAATCCGGTTGATCTAGTTATCCCCTAATCGGTTCTTGCCGACTAGCGAAAAGCCGATAGATCCTTGTTTATCGGCTTTGATCAAATTACAAACTCTACCTTGTCGATTTCAGTCAAATCGACCGGCACGCTCTGCAAACCCGCGTTTGTCTTGTGTGTTCGAGGCCGAAAACCCTCCTTCACGTTTTTGGCGCGAACATATTTTGGCACGCCTAAAGGGGACCAACAAGAAGAATGTCGTCAACCGACAAGCTGCGGTCACCGCCGATATCAACATCGATGCTATAATCGCGCCTCAAATGGCCGATTTAACCCTGAACAAATAAAAGAAATCAAGACCGAAGGCGGCGTTGGAAGAGATGATGCTACGGTGCTTCTAAAACACGCCGAGGCGTTACTCAAAAGATCGCGCTCCTAAGCATCAATCCTATCGGGATTCATCATCCGAATCGGTAAGCCGATACGCACTACTCAAGCCGATTTATCAAGTATGATCGAGCAACTGCTCATCACGCATTAATTAACTACCATCGGCTCTAGTATCCACATTAAAGCCGATGATAGAAGATAGTGTGAAAACAATTGCTCAGGAATTAGCCGCGCCTGGAAGCCTCGCTAGATCCACCGCAAACCATCCCTACGCACTCCGGTATATTCCATAACACCTAACACCAATACAAGAACGCGTGTCGGCTCAAACACCTATTATGATGCCAACTCAACCTACTGCTTTTGAAACCAAGCATACAGAGAGATGGATTCACACACTACCATGGGCACACGGATGGGGCCAAGATAAGCGCATCAAATCACCAAATGGGCCCTCCAATAGCATCGGGTTATCGACTTATCACCGATCGAAACAGTCGAGTTCATGATCACGAGGAGCCACAACCATGAAACAAGCGCCATATAGGGTGGTGCCGTACGTCGAACCTTTCGCACCCATACCCGATGCGTTGGGTTTTAATCATGATTATGACACAGTGCCAAGACCTCCTGAGGTGCGATTTGGACAAAGACCCAAGTTTGCACTCGGGGGGCAGGGCACGGACAATGAGAATTGGCAATGTCCTACCGCACTACAAGCCGACAATGTTAATTGGGCAGAACAAATTGCCAATGTTTTGAGAGAATAGCCGGCTTACTGACTTCAGGGAGAGTGATCGGCTACAGGAAGCCGTATCCCGATTACATAGACCGAATGCCATACCCCCACAACTTTAGGATACCAGACTTTGCTAAATTCTCAGGTGATGATTCTGTTACCACAATTGAACATATCGGACGGTTTATGGCTCAATGCGAGGTCTGACAAATCGATGGATTAAAAATTAGATTGTTCCCTTTATCATTGTCTGGCACTGCATTCACTTGGTTCACGAATCTACCCCCAAATTCAGTTCATATATAGAACGATTTAGAAAGCCGATTCCATGAATACTTCTTTTCGGGGACTATGGAGCTTAGGATTTCTGATCTTAGTTCAGTCCGACAGAAGTACGGCGAATCGGTCTCTGATTATATCAGGAGATTTCGGGGCGTACGGAATAGGTGCTACAGTGTAACATTACCCGATGATCAATTGGCCGATCTAGCGTTCCAAGGGTTAATCCCTCCATTAAAAGAAAAATTATCGGGCCAGGAGTTCCCCGACTTAGGCCACCTACTCCATCGCGTATCGGCACATGAAAGCCGATATGCAGAGATCAAAGGGTTTAAAGATAGATTTAAACCGAACAGCAATGAAAAGGCCAAAATAAACATGATAGAGTACAATTCGAGCGATACCTCTGAGGACGAAGCAGAGGTGAACATAGCCGAGTGGACCAAAGGTTCTAAAAAGCCACTCGTATGCTCTCTACTTAAGCCAACGAAGAATAAGGCGGAAGTCAAGTACTCATATGATGTGTCAAAATGTGACAAGATATTTGATTTATTACTACAAGAAAAACTCATAAAGTTACTGAAGGACACGTCATCCCATCTACGAGGAAATTAAAAAGCGAAGGTATTGTAAATGGCACCATTCATTCTCACACAACACTAACGATTGCAATATTTTTCGACAACAGATTCAATCGGCCATCGCCGATGGCAGGTTAAAGTTTGCAGAAGAATCGGCTATGCAAATAGATATGAATCCTTTCCAGGTCAACATGGTGCAGTGCTCACAGAAAGGGAAGGGACCTATCAAAGATGTTAAGCCGACTAAAAGATTTGAAGCACAATCGAAAGATGAAACGGTACAGATTACTATCGGCTCCATACAAATAGAAGCCGATAAAAATGGACAGAACTCAAGGACGGTAAAACCAAGAGGAGACCTGGAAATCGGAAAATGGTATCGGGCTGAGAGGGCTCCAAGAAAAATCGATTTCAAACCAAAGCCGACTTTCTCACAGCTCCTGGGGAAGTATGAGAGGATAAGTCGAAGGTGTAACACTCAACACCAGAGTTTTCATCGACCAGGGCAAAAGAGGGACGAACGTTGGCGGCCAGATATGCCATGTCGGCCAACTACTGAAGAAGAGAAACATCGGCAATGTCCCTTTTGGCGCTTTCTCGGGAAAGAGGGATGACCTTACCAACAGCTTGTATCTTGTCCTATGCAACACTCGTCAAGCATATCAACCAAACCGATCTCAGAAAAGATAGGTTGTCTAGACCAATATACAATCATCCAGATGTGAGAAGCAGGAGGCCGATCCATGAAAGGTTGTCAACATCAGAGCAAGGCGAGTCCTCCCGAAATCAGGAACTATCGGCTAACACAAGTAGAATGGAATCTGACAGCGAGATGAGCAATTTAGCTGGAAAAATAAGAAAGCCGATAGAACCTAAACCTAGGTGGTGCCCCTCAGTCTCAAAGAAATCACAACGCAGGAGGCTTCAGCGATTAAAGACACAAGAAGAGAGGGAAGCCGAAAAGGAGAGCGAGAGGGATCGGATGTTCAATAAGTTAAAACCAGTACCGGTTTTGAAAAAGGAGTGGAGAAAGAAGGAACATGTCGATAGTGATTCAGACCAATCGATCGAATCCGGTTCTCCGATGATCCGGGATGATACGCCACCAATGGATATAAACATGGTATTCACTCTACCTGCCGAGTTCAAAACCGAAGAATCTACCAAGAGGTGTTCGCCCAATTGTGCCTCGGAGCACCAGACGCTGTGTTCGAAAAACCACAAGACATGCATAGGCATCTAAAACCACTATATCTAAAGGGGTACATTAATGGCCGACCGATATCTCGCATGTTGGTCGATGGTGGGGCGACAGTTAATCTAATGCCGTTAAGCACTTTCAGAAAATTGGGTAAAGCCGATGAAGACTTGATCAAGACCAATATGGTGCTAAATGATTTCACGGGAGACCCAACTGAGGCTAAAGGCGTAATGGTGTCGAATTCGATCGGTAATAAAACTCGCCGATCGCATTTTTGTGATTGAAGCCAAAGGCAATTACACCGCTCCTTGGGCGGATCGATCCATGCCAATTGTCAGATACCATCAACTATGCACCAAAAATTGGTGCGGTGGAACGATGATACAAAGAGAAGTCGTACCGGCCGACACATCGGCTCATATCGCCATGGCTAGCCCTCGATACCAATTGGCCACACGAAGAAGCCGAATGTATATCGTGAAAAGCCTTGGACAATTGCGATTTTATCTCAAGGCGGAGAAATCGTGGATTCAAGCCGATCGGCGTTAAACCCAACACGCTTGATCGGACAAACGAAGTGATAAGAAGATGGAGCACAAGACACTAGCAAAGCCGCAGGAAAAGGCAAGGAGCTATCGGCAAGAAGAATACGAAGAAGTCGTTGAGGATTTTGAAGAAGAAAGAAAAGGGTTAGGATTTATCACGATTTGCTCGAAGAGATCGATATTGGGGAAGGTGATAGCAAAAGACCAACGTTTGTAAGTGCTAAATTAGAACCAGGTTATAAAGCAAAGTTGGTGAAATACTCAAGAAATATAAGGATTGCTTTGCGTAGGAGTATTACGAGATGCTGTGCTTAAGCCGATGACTAGTTGAGCATCGGCTACCAATAAAACACTGGTATCGGCCATTCAAACAATACCCTAGGCGATTTAATCCTACATTATATGACGCTATAAAGGAAGAAGTAGGACGATTGCTAGAGGCAAAGTTTATCCGACCGCCGATCTGTTGAATGGGTCTCAAACATCGTCCTGTAAAGAAGAAAACGGCAAACTTAGGGTATGTGTCGATTTTAGAGATTTAAATAAAGCTACACCAAAGACGAGTACCGATGCCTATAGACGATATGCTTATCGATCTTGCATCTGGGAATAAAATCATAAGTTTCTTGGGCCGGAACGTCGGATACAATCAGATATTCATGGCGGGCCGATATACCCAAAACGGCTTTCGATGTCCGGGGCTTTAGGGCTATATGAGTGGAAAGTTATGACCTTCGGTTTAAAAAATGCCGAGCTACTTATCGGCGGGCTATGAACCATATTTTCCATGATTTGATCGGCAATACCGTGGAAATATACATTGACGACGTAGTGGTAAAATCCAAAGGAGATCGGCAACATTTAGCCGATCCGAAAAGATGTTCAAAAGCACAAGGTTACATGGGTTAAAAATGAACCCTCTCAAATGTGCTTTCGAGTATCTACTGGACAATTTCTTGGGTTTTACGATTGCATGAAGGAGGAATTGAAGTAAACCAAGCCAAAGTAAAAGCCATAGCCGATACTAAACCGCCGACAAGCAAAGGAGTTGCAGGTGTTGATTGGGAAAATCAACTACTTACGACGCTTTATCTCAAACTTGTCGAGGCGTATTCGCCTTCATTGCTGAAAAATAAAGACAACCAAGAGTTCAAATGGGAAGCCGATCAACAAAAAGCCTTCGACGACATAAAGGGTTATCGATGAGTCCACCAAGATTGACCGCACCAAAACATGGTATACCGCTTAGACTATATATATCGGTGAAGGTGATTCGATTGGGCGCTTTTAACACAAGAAGCCGATAGGAAGGAACGAGCAATATTTTACTTAAGCCGACGTCTTTTAGATGCGTAAACCAGGTATCCCCTAGTAGAAAAATTATGCTTATCATTGTATTTTGCTTGCACCAAATTAAGACATTATATGTCGGCTTCCAAATGCGTTATAATATGCAAAACCGATGTAGTCAAGTACATATTATCGGCGCCAATTCTGCGGGTCGGCTCGGTAAATGGGCATATGCTTTAACAGAGTTCGAAAGTTAACCTATGAGTCGGCCAAATCTGCGGAAAGGACAAGTGGCCGATTTTATCACAGGAAGTGAAACATTGACAGAATAAATGATGTGACTCCTTGGCGGTGTATTTTGATGGATCCGCTTGCGTGAAGGCGAAGGCATCGGCGTGATATTGATTTCACCTAGAAAACAGGAGTATGACTTCATGTATCGGCTAAATAGCCGATGTTCAAATAATCAAGCGTACACTGAAGCATTGCTAAGAGGTCTACAATTGCTAGATAGCATCCGGGGTGAAAGACGTCGAAGCTTTTGAAGACTCGATGTTAATTGTACAAAGCAAGTCAAAGGAGAATACCGATGCAACGACGGTGCGCTTAACTCAAGATTTACATCAATGCCTCCAAATTATCAAGATGTTCACCGCATTCTCTATAAAACATATCCCAGAGAAGCTAATGATAAAGCAAACCGATTGGCACAATGTGCATCGAGGTACAAGATTGAGAGCCGACAGGGACCAATCGGGCTAAACGTTTGGCGATTTTATGTGTTCACCTGCCATTGGAGAACAGAGATAAGGGATTATTTGTCAGATCCATCCAAGCCGACCAAGCAGAAGGTCATGCGCAAAGCACTCAAATATGTTTTACTAGAAGATGTGTTATACTTTCGGACTATGGAAGGTTTGTTGTTAAGATGTCTGGGAACCGAGGAAGCAAAAGTAGCGATGGGTGAAGTCCATGAAGGCATCTGTGGATCACATCAATCGGCCCATAAGATGAAGTGGATACTGAGACGAACAGGATATTTCTGGCCGACGATGTTAGAAGACTGCTTCAAATATTATAAAGGATGCCAAACGTGCCAAAAGTTTGGTAACATACACAAGACCAAAGATCGGCTTTGCATCCGATCATCAAGCCATGGCCATTTAGAGGATGGGGTATAGACATAATCGGCCAAATATTTCCGCTATCCAAAGAAAGGACATAAATTCATCCTTGCAGCCACAGATTATTTCTCAAAATGGGTTGAGGCTATACCACTCAAGAAGGTTACTAGCAAAGAGCTAATCGACTTTGTAAATGAACACATCGTCCATCGGTTTGGAATTCCATGCACAATTACTACCGATCAAGGGATCGTGTGTTCATGTCCAACGAGTTCAAAAGTTTTGTGGAAAGTATTGGAATAAAATTACTCAACTCCTCCCCTTACTACGCTCAGGCCAATGGACAGGCCGAGTCGTCAAACAAGACATTGATAAAGCTGATAAAAAGAAAAATTGAGGAAGAGCCGAGGAAATGGCATTCAACGCTATCGGAGGCTTTATGGGCTTATCGGTTATCTCATCACGGATCAACTAAATTGTCACCTTTTCAGTTGGTATACGGACAAGAAGCCGTCTTGCCCGTAGAAATCAACATCGGCTCAGTAAGGCTATGTGAGCAAGATAGGGTACCAGCCGATGAATACAAACAGGCAATGCTCGACAATCTGGATGATTTGGCTGAACTAAGGCTGATCACGCTAGATCGGCTTAAAAGGAATAAAGAGAGGGTTGTCAGGTCGTATAATAGAAAAGTGATTTTAAAATCGTTCAATCGAGCCGATTTGGTATGGAAAACCGTGTTGCCGATTGGGTCTAAGGATAATCGATTCGGCAAATGGTCTCCTACATGGGAAGGGCCTTATAAGATCAATCGGCCGATTGACGGGAATTCGTATATACTGGAGTCCTTAGACGGGTTCGTCCTACCTAAAGCGATCAATGGAAAATATCTAAAGGCGTATCACCCAAGCATATGGGTCGGTCCTAACTACGAGGAAGAAAACGGGATCAATTACGTAAGCACATGCATATAAAATCGGTCATACAAATGACCGAGTCGATTGAGCAAACATCATCCACGGATTAAGGCAGTTTGCAAAGATCGGTTACATAGCCGATCAAGCAAGTTTTCCAAAGACGTCATCCCAAGGTGAAAATATTGTTTACAAAAATCGGCTACGGCCCGGTGCTACAAATCGATTCATTAGAAGTCGATGCTCTCAAATCGGTGAAGTCCGAATCAGCAGATGGGCTCCCAAAGCCGATAGTGCCGCAGCCTCGCCAATAGTAGCTTGAACACTATCTATTAGTTGTTCATCGGCTTTGCATCACCCTAATTGGGATCATTTTAGCCGATTGATTCTTGACTTCGGTGAAAACTTCACCGATTTGTCGCCTACGAGCCGCCATGAAGACGTCGCATCTGTAATGCCGATCCGGCAATCTGAAAGTTCTTTTGTAACCAAAGCCACCGTTTCTTCAAGTTTCTTCTTGGATAACTCCACTCTTGGGCCTTGTTCTTAGCCAATTTTAGCGCGCGGCACCCTGGTCAAACGCTTCCTTCCGAAGTTTTGGCGCTCGCTATAAGCTTGTCCAGGATCTCGTTGGTCGGCTTCTCGGGCCTTCCTCTATTCAACTCTTGCTTTGGCCGATTCCACGTCTAGCCGACGAGCATCTAGATGACATACTTCTAGCAAAGCATTCATGGTCGCAGGGGAAAATCGGCTTGCATGGCCGCCATAGCATTCCTCAAGGATTGGGTGTTGGCGGTAAGAGCGCCTCGGCCGCATCACTTCATCCGTAAGGCGATTGAGTCGCTTCCTGCATACCCGGCTCGTAATAAAGAAATGATGCCGGGCGCAGAGGTCGCTATTATCTGGATGTCGGTGGGTAGTCGTCGGTGGCTAACACTTCCGGTCATCGAGCTCATCCAGAGAAAAACCCAAAAGATCTACTGGTCCGTTGGCGATCGGGTCGAAGCGTGTTTTGGAGTTGAGGAGCGGATAACGAGCAAGAGCCGGAGCCAACAAAACGAGCAAACCTGTCAGGTCTTCAAGATCGGCTGTGGTTTCCAACAACTAGACGGAAGGGGTTTCCTGAGAAATACTTTACGATAAGATAAGAAAAACAAAGACAAAAATCAAGATAAGGGTCGGAGCTAACCGCTAGGGCGGTCGATTGGGGATGATGCTGCATCACGACCCGCAGGTTTTGGAGATCGTTTAATAACGACTCTACGGCTCTTCTTTCTCTCTAAAAATAGCAAACATGGGGTTAGCCGACAGCAAGCATGGAACTTCGCCTACAAAAGAAATCCAAGCAAAAATGGAACTGGACGTACTCTTAGTGTGCTGATCGGCAAGATTTGATAGTGATGGGCTATTGACCCCCAACGTGCCAGAAGATAAACCAGCAAGAGGGGTTGATGGCCTTTGCCGTTTCGAACGGTCGTCGGCCGATGCGGTTTGCGCTGGAGTCGACCTTTTGCTAGTCTGAAAAAGGTAAAAAGATATGGTTAAGCCGATGAAAATCTTATTTCAATAAACATCAAAATGAAAATACCTCTAAAGACGAGTTAGCATGGCTTGAACTCGAGCTAGACCAATGGCCCGGTCTCAGTCGGCTCTTGAAAGCCAGGGGAGAAAAGAGGACAAGACCTCATGGATAGTGCGCCCCGCAAGAGCGCCTCACTATGGAAGCCCACCATGTGGTAAATTGGCCCGATCGACGTGTGTTTAACACAAGGAATGGCAAGTCTACCACATGGAGCTCATCGGCTAGCTCAATAATAAGCTCCGCCGCAGTAATGTTAGTGACTTTATTTCGTGGCTTGATCATGTTAAACAAAGGAAGGCAAGGAATGGTTTGTCCAAAACCGGTGGCGTGCATACATCGAAGGATGATAGAATTCATAGGTCTCAAACGTTCTATTTCAGTACTCAAGCCGACGTGAAGAATGCAAGGAGAAATCACAGAGGAAGCAGATCAAGAGTAGACTGGGCATTAGAGAGCTATCGTAATTTAAACGAAGAAAAGAAGGCCATGGGAGATCGGCTAATTGGCTATACGAAAAGAAGTCTCTACGATTAAAAGTGGCTTGGTTAAGGTTCAGAAAGAAGGACAAGTATTTGTGAAAGCCATAGGGAGATTTTGGGTTCATCGTATTTAACACATGATGAATTTTTCGCCTGAAGATCGGCTAGGCTGGAATCTAGGAGTTGCGCCTTCAGGAAAATCTTCGGTTGGGAAAGCCGATTCTTCCGAAGGGTCCGGGATAATGAGGCGGCCGAAAACGCAGTAAAGCCAGATCCGATAAACCAAAGTGGGCCGCCTACATTGCCTACGACATAGGAGCCATTGCCGTAAAAAGCCGACTCGGATGATATGCATCATATGGTATATGGCCCCAACAAGGATTTCCCTAAAGCTAGCCGACGACCCAGGACTAGTTGCTCCGACATAAATTGATAGACCTGGGTTGGTCCTAAGGAAGTGCCACAGAAGAGGAATCGGTCTAGCCATAAGTTGATGAAAGCTACGTGTTCCTCATCCGACATCGGGCCTAAGCATTTTGTTGTTATTTTGAATATATCCGGACCAACCTTCTCCCTTTTACGGTCAATTTGTACCGAGGTTTCCGCTAAAAGCCGATATTTGGTCTCCATCAGGCCTAAGGCAAAGACAATTCGGCCATGTCTAGAAGGGTTGGGCCGATAGGACAGTTGGGAAAAAGAAGGCGTTAAAGGAGTCCGACCAAAAATAGCAAGCGGCGGCTACTAAAGATTCATTAGGCTCTGGAGCGGCTAAGGACATGGGAATACACTCAGCAATACCCATTCCTTCCCACTCCGCCTTCTTTTGGGCCGATACTCTAATATACCAGTACCTCCACTTGAGAGCCGCTTCGGCCAAGCCCTAAAGCTTTTGGTCCACTCATTGATGTTGTAGCCAGGAGCCGACAAAGGGAGTCTAGGGATCTCGTCTCCAACGACCGTATCGGTTTCTATAGTTCCTATTGGGCCTAGGAAATCTTGATGGTCGCTATCCGGGATCGAATAAGTACAGGATGCATCCATTTCAGCCGATGCAACAGGAAAAAGGGGTTGATGTGGAGGAAAGCCGATTTCAAGATGAGCGAGAGCACGCCAGGGTGAAAATGACCGCAAGGGGGGACCTCATATTTATACCTCGGTGAAAAAGGTGAAAAGGCGAAACGATTCTTTGCATTAAAAACGCACCGAGGGCATTGCGGCGCCATTAATGGGGAAGTTACCGAGGTGAATCCTAAACGACAAGCCGATCACGGAACAAGGCGAAGGATTTTTGAAAGATAGCAAGCTACCTTTCAAAAATGGGGGGCATATGTTTGCACCAAAATTCGACACGTATTGGAATCGGTCTGAGATGGAAAGAAAATGTACATATGGAAAGAAATCGGTAAACGAGTCGGAAAAGGTATCCGTTTCTAAAAAGGAAAAGAAATCAGACCGGAGGCCGATACAGGTAAACGCACCGTATCCATATACAACTCGGATCGGCCAAGTGTGTTATAAAAGGGGGTAGACGTCAAGCGAAAAGAGGATATCAATCAATCCAACAATACACACATCTACTTTTTACAAGCTTTTCTTTTACATTGTTTTAGCCTCATAGATCTCTCTGCAAGTCGACGGAATCAACATAGTTGCGCATCGCCGATTGTTGATTTTTGCCGATTTCACCCAGGTTTGGTCTGCTTCGCTTTGTTGCGCATCGCCTTCTCGAAGCCGATTTTACCTTGTATCCGGATCAATTGTAACCGGTTGATCTAGTTATCCCCTAATCGGTTCTTGCCGACTAGCGAAAAGCCGATAGATCCTTGTTTATCGGCTTTGATCAAATTACAAACTCTACCTTGTCGATTTCAGGTCAAATCGACTGGCACGCTCTGCAAACCCGGCGTTTGTCTTGTGTGTTCGAGGCCGAAAACCCTCCTTCACGTTTTTTGCGCGAACAGTACCATACATCATATACAAATTGTCCCAGAAATATTCATTCAACCAAGTTTGCGTCTTAAGGTACACGAGACACATCTACGGAGACATTCATATCACAACAGTCCAAACAAATGGATCGATGCACAAAGGTCCCCTTCCGGCATTGGCGTTATTTTCTCGACAAACGCTGAAACAAGAAGGACTATGCATTCAGTTCGCGGCCGTGGCGCGGGCCTGCATCGTCTTAGGGTGTGTTTGGTTGTCTGTACTAAGTGGTACATGTAGGAGATGGTTCAAGAAAAAAAAGTCATCCATATTTTTTGTTGCTTAAATGGAACTATCCCATCTTGGACCAAGTGATACAAATTTAATGAGATGAATACCAAAGGATCCATATGCTTGTTCGTCTCAATCCTATATGATTTTTTGTTGCTTAAATGGAACTATCCCATCTTGGACCAAGTGATACAAATTTAATGAGATGAATACCAAAGGATCCATATGCTTGTTCGTCTCAATCCTATATGATGCAAGACCTTTCTCCAACAACCATTCAAATGGGAAATGGTGTGTGCTACCACGTCAACCACTACTTAATTTCATAATTGTATTTACAGGATATAAGATAACTGCACACAGGCGTTGTTAGATAGAAGTATCCCATCAATTAAGTCCACCTTTTTTTTATGCCACAACCTATCGAAAACGAGTTAGCTGTCCCTTGGTGACAGGCAAATTTTACTACTTCTAAATAATATTATCTAGCTCATGTGTCGTAAATTTTACTACATTAATATTATCTACTTCTAAATAATAAGTATCTTCTAAATAATATTATCTACTTCTAAATTGTTAGATAGCAGTAGATAATTTTACTACTTCTAAATAATATTATCTACTTCTAAAAAAGGAAAAGGGATCAATTGCTGAGAAATGCAGACAAGTGTTCTGGATACTGACAGGCAACCTCATGGCGACGCTCGTCGAAAAATCTCCTGCAGGCCTCCTAGTCCTACCCCTTGATACCATCTCAGCTGCTACTTAGAAGTAGTATTATTCGACCATCATTTTACTTCTAGAGCAATTTTACAAAGAAATGGTCTAGTAACAAAGTGAGTTTAAAACAAACGTCCTATGGACAAAACATTTTTCGACTGCTCATTTCTTTATCAGGATCAGAATCTGAAACTTACATAGTACAAACTAAGTATCCCCTTCCTGATTCTTTTCCACCCTCTTTCCAGCACTTTTGACAGACTTACAACTAATGGTCAGGCAGTCTTCAGACTTGCATTTCTCTTTGCGACTATCATATCAGGAACTCTAGAGCTTGGTCTTGCAAGCTACAACCTTACTGGCAAGCCATAGTTGTGGAAGGATCGGATTACTCCGTCACGACTCCCGGTCACTATGACCATATTCCAAGCAGACGATACCTTGGAGCGGCAATCATCTAACTTAGTGCAATTTACATACTTCTATATTGTGCTATATCATAAAACTGATGACGAACATACTACAGTTTGTACTATGGGGGCCTGCAGAAGATTTTTCTAGTTCTGAAACTTACAGAATATAATACAGAATATAGTTCTGAAACTCATTTCTTTATCAGGACCAGAATCTGAAACTTACATAGTACCCCGGGCGCTGGGAGCGAGGGCTGGCGGCGGGCTCCGGGAGCGACAGCGGGCGGCGGGCTCCGGGAGTGACGGCGGGCGGCGGGCGCCGGGAGCGGAGGCGGAAGCCGGGCGCCGGGAGCGAGGGCTGGCGGCGGACTCCAGGAGCGACGGCGGGCGGCGGGCGCCGGGAGCGGGGGCGGGCGGGCGGTGGGCGCCGGTGCGGCGTCGGCACTGGCAGGGAGGGATCGAGTCACCTAGGGAGGGTCTGAGACTGTGCTGTGCGATACTGCGATGCTGGAATGCTAGATTGCTAACTTGCTAGGGTTGGGCACTTGGGTTGGGCGGTTGGCAGTTGGCCTGCTTAGCCTAGTCGGCTACTTGGTTGTGCGATACTGGCTGCCTGCTGTGGGCCTGTGCGAACCGCGAAGTCTTATGGGCCAGGCCAAGCCGGGCTAAAGAGTAAAGGGTGGGAATTCGGATATTATCCGATGGATAGTATCCGAAAAATTATCCGAATTGTTATCCGAGATGCTTCGGTCGGTCGGAAATTATCTATACCATTTTCACTCCTATCCGGGAATACTTACCTTACATGGTGGTACCATTCTCGGAAAGAGAATGGGGAGCAGCATTCCCGGTAGGGAAATGATTGATAGGTTTGGTGGGACGGGAATGGACGTTGAGGTCATTCGCCGGTTCTCACAACGATAGGCACCCACTCAGTATTGGAGCGTGGCTCCTGCGTTGGTCAGTGGGGTCCCAATAACAGTTGATCCAAGGACCTATCGGATAGGAGCTACCATGGGGATGTTCAATCAAAAGGCTATGATTGTCTCGGCCCAGCCGCATGCATTTAAGTTGCATGTTATTCGTGTGTGACATTAACGGCCGTAGATATCTTGTGGGTAAAGCTAAGCAGCTCTACAGAGTCAAATTAATGGTATTCGAATACGCCTTGCTTCCGGTTAATGAAGCTAGGTTTAAATTGGGGTGACTCCCGTAACCGAGTTCAAGTAGATTTTTGGAGAATTTTGAGAATTGTGGCTTAATTGTGATAACTTTGTGTAATCCCCTGTTACTATTATTTATGGTTTGTGTTTCAAATGCAAAATGATATTGCAAATAAAACTGCATCCACAAATACTTAAACCCTGTGCCAATCCAATTGTTAATCCCCATGCATGTAGTATTCAGTAATTTCTCGTGCAACTTGTTGAGTACGGTTGTGTACTCACCCTTGCTTAACCCAAATCTTTCAGAGATCCAATAAGTTGGAGTTTACCAAGAAATCGTAGATGACGAATTGGTTTGATTTTAAGGTCTTAGTCTTTTGCTTAGGCCTGTCTGCAGTGCACGGTGTTTTGGTTGTAATCTATTTGGGGCCCAGCTGCGCCTCCTTTTATAAGAAACTTGGCCGTTAGGCTTTATATTCTATAAAAATAGTTGAATTCATCCTTTGTCTGGCAATATGCACTTGGTTTTCCGACAGTTAATTATCCTGAGTAGCTGTTGGGGTATTTAAACATGCCAACTGAAAAGGCGATCCGTTACAATCAGCGACATACAGGTAGGGATGGCAATCGGGCGGGTACGAGCGGGTAGAGCTCCCGCAGACCCGAACCCGAAACCCGAAATTCATACCCGAACCCGAAGCCGAAATCTCTCACGGGTACATACCCACGCCCATACCCGAACCCGATGGGTACCCGAACCCGAACGGGTACCCGAACCCGAAATTAAATTCACCTCGCAATTAAATTTTCAACCATCAATTATCAATCAATTCATTTGTAATTTCTATGTTTAAAGGAAAAATATATGGTGTATATAATCATGAAAGTTACCACGTCTTACATCTCGAATGATGCTTGAAAATCTTTAATCAACTTTCCATTATTTTTAATTTATATTAATTAATTCGGGTACCCATGGGTACCCACGGGTGCAGAACCAAACCCGAAACCGAACCCGAACCCGAAATTTGAAACCCGCGGGTCTCAAATCAAACCCATACCCGAACCCATCGGGTCGGGTACCCACGGGTAATTTTGCCATCTCTACATACAGGGCCGCCCCCGAGGGTGCCAAACGGAGAAGAGGGAGGGGGAGCAGTCTTTGGCCTACGAGGCTAAGCAATTAACACACATAAAGATTTTTAATGAGGCAACTAGTACAACACGATGTGCGAATACAATATACTCTTTTCTTCATTCTTTTTTTATAAAGTTTTTAATGAGACATGTGCATTTCGCGGTATTCGTCCAAGGGAAAGTGTTGATATATGAACGGACTTGTAGTCTTAGTTCTCCAAATATTATTCGACCGTATCTCGGTGTGGGCGAATTCGAATCTATCTCTTGATGGCTCATACTATAAATGTGACACCCCTTATATAAGAATCAATCTAATAAAGTAAAGAGATAGAACAGTTTTGCTTCTCTATATCGTGTGTGCTTTCTGTTCATACTTGCTATTTTATTGGTACCTTGTGGTTGATAAAGACGGATGACATGTCTTTTTTAAAAAAAACGGCAGGAACTCTGTCACATACATGAAGAAAAGATAACCAAAGTTACATGCACAAATTAATATCCTGGCAAGGAGACAAAAAGGTTAAAATCAACCGGCGGCACAACACCGAGCCGGTTAAAAAGCTACAGAAAGGATGGTAACACAACGATACAACAGGGCGACATCGTTTCATAATAAAAAGAAGCAACGAATGATCAACGCCCGAGCGATGCGTAAGCAATGACGTCCCATGCATGGCAGTGTCAAAATGCTAGACTAACAACTGAACTCTCCCGGCCTCTCCATATATACACACACCTGAAGGAACATAGATGCACGTCATCTTCGGAACAACAAGCAAAGAGATCACCGGAGCTAGCCCAGCAAGGATTCTGGGAAGATAGAGAAATGTCATCGGGCACGGAGAGTGCGGCGGCGGTGCGCGTGGTCGGCTTATGGGCGAGCCCGTTCTCAAACCGCGCTGTGATAGTGCTGAAGCTGAAGGGCGTGGAGTACGAGTACCTGGAGGAGGTGGTAGGCAACAAGAGCGAGCTGCTGCTCACTTCCAATCCGGTGCACAAGAAGGTCCCCGTCCTGCTCCACCACGGCAAGCCCATCCCCGAGTCGTTGATCATACTCGAGTACATCGACGAGGTCTGGGCCTCGAATGGCCCGGCCATCCTCCCCGTCGACCCGTACGCCCGCTCCACCGAGCGGTTCTGGGCGAAGTACGTCGATGACAAGGTAGCATGCATGCGTGCGCATCTCTTTCAAGTTTCAAGCCTCAATCTTGTGTATACATACATGTATTAATTCATGCGCTTACTGATGTGTAGTTAGTTCCGGCAATTTTTGTTCTGAGGGGAACGGACGACGGAGACAAGGACGAAGCGGCGGGTCAGATGTCCACCGCCTTACAGCATTTGGAGGAGGCCTTCGTGGAGTGCAGCCATGGGGAGCACTACTTCGGTGGCAACGAAATTGGCTACCTGGACATCGCTGCTGGATCGCTGGTTGGCTGGATCAAGGCGGCGGAGAAGATATCAGGGTTCAGGTTCCTCGACGAGACGAAGGTCCCTAATCTGGCGGCATGGGCCGGTCGGTTCTCCGCGCACCCGGCGGCCAAGGACTCGGTTCCTGACGCCGATAAGCTCGTGGAGCTCACCGTGAAGTTGAGAGCTCTTTTTAAGGATCGCGCTCCAAAGTAGAACGTTGCGAGCTGCTAGTATTATACGCATGTGTGCCTGTGCTGCTACTCTGCAACTCCATGTTGGATTAATGTAGTATCGCAAATGCGTTGTGTACTGCGTGTATCAATAAGATTCAGATGTGCAGTACTGACAAATGATGCATCTGCTTCCGCAAGGTACCTTGTTCTGATTATTGAGTACTAATCTAAGTGCCAATGCACTGTATGCTCGTCGTTTCAGTTGCTTGCTCTCAGAAAACTCACCAAATTTCGCCTCTACAACGACGCGATTAAGTAATTACGTCAAGAACTTCACAAATTGACACAATGATATGAATAGTGAACAAGATGCTCATTCTCACTTTATTTCTTCTTTCTTTTTTGTGAGAGTCTTAGAGCATCTCCAGCAAAGGCCTCTAAATAGGGCCCCTATTTTGGATTTAGGGGCTCCCCCTATTTTTTTGGCCTCTGTTTTCAGAGCACAAGTCCAACAATAGCCCCTAAATCTTAGCCTCTATTTTACCTTTTCTTCTATTTTGACATATCCGCTATGTATAATCTTCATTTGACACCACTAAAATTCAATCAAAAATATTGGTAATACATAAAACATAAGCATATTAACATTTACAATTTAAAACGTGATATTTCAAATTTAAATTTAAAATTTTCAAAACATGATAATTAGATAAATAGAAACTCCGAACAATGAATCAAACTACGAAGCGCTGTGAATTTCCCACAAATGCTCAATAAGATCATCTCGAAGCCTCTCATGTATTTCCATGTCTTCAATCTCCTGGTGTATTTAGAGGCCTCCTAATTTTAGGGGCTTGAGTTGGGGCCTCCTAATTTTGGGGCTGAGGAGGCAAATTTAGGGGCTCCTAATTTTAGGGGATTGAGTTGGGGCCCTGCTAGATCTGTTTTTTTTTAATACACTCTCTATTTTACGGTTTAGGGGCTGGTTTAGGGGCTCTGTTGGAGATGCTCTTAGAAAGGAGTTCAGTCTCACACACTAACTCTCACATATTGTCATGGATAGTCATGGGAGTTGGGCGTGCCTTTTCGGGCTAGCCCATGCCCCGGCAGGCTCGATACAACACGGCACAAGTACGGCACGACACAAGCTAGGGTTGGGCTGGGTCCAAGTTATGCACATGGGATAGCACGATATGGTCTGATCTCTTGGACTATGCTTGAGCTACCACAGCGGCACAACACGGTGACACGCAAGAATATCGCCGGATGTTGCGGGATTGAACCATGCAACCAGAGTCTAATTCTCGGCTCTTGCGCCCAATCTCTCACAAGGGTCTTTTAAGATATGAGAAAAAGGATCCCTCCCATGGATGACCTTCTTCTCTTTTTATAGTGAGGAAGTGGAGGAAAACCGCCTCCAGACGCATGCATTGGTTGGCATTTCTCCGACCAACACTGTCGGGGAGTCACAAGTCTTTTTACAGTTGCTTACTCGCATCGCCTTCCACCTGTTCCCTCCCCCCGGCCAGGTGTCCTCCACGTGGAGTGTTTATATCCTTTCTGCATCTTTGCCCTTTTGTTGTAAGCTCCTTTTGTGGGGGCTTGAAAGGAATTTCAAATGTCTATTGGTTCTAGACCAGGCTGACACCGTCGGGCACCCTTTTGCAGATCGTGGCAGAACGGCAAGTTCGGCTGATCATCTTGTCGGCCACGTTCATACGATGCCACGAGGGTTCCTACCTTCGCAACTTCTCTCATCGCTTTGCTTCGCTCTCTTACTTTCTCATCTATCCCCATTGATATCATACCCCTCTCCGCTTTGCTCATTCGTGTCGCCTCGTCTCTATGTGGAGTGAGGGGAGAGAGGGAACCGCTGGCCTTGCCCCGGCCGGTGAAGGGGATGGATCCCCCGGGCCTACAACACCGGTCATGCCAACGCAGCCCACAATAGGGTGAGACCATGAGGGAGAGTAGGGAGACAGACACCTCACCGAGGTCATCATCGCCGTGTCATCACCATCATCACCGTCCTAGACTCAACCTTCACTCCAATTCCACCGCCTCATTGGCGTCGAGCCCAGATCCGAGCTCAAGACACTACTGGCTTGACAGTGAGAGCTAAAGAGGGAAGGGGACAGATCCGACTATCCATGCCATAGCTGCTGCCACCGAAGGGAGAGACCGAGAGGGTGAAGGGATTTGTAGGTGGCAACCAACAGGGAATGGGAGTGTGCATGCAACACCCTAGCTCAAAATTCGCTCATACACAACCTATCCATGGGGTGGACATGCTTACACATAGCTTCTTGCTTACACTTTTGTCCTGACTTCTTGTAAAAAGCGTTAACCTGTATATGCTACGTTTGGATCCAACATGCATTATATACTACTACAACTCATTTTAGACAAGCAATATGAGATTAGGCCCACCACCACTCCAGCATAGGCTATATAGACCTTCACACTAACGGGTTGGGTATTACACTCATGCAGATACTCAAAACCACCCCTCGATACATGTTCGTATGTCCAGTGCCATTATATATGTCATGCCACGATTCATTCAACCAAGTATGCATCTTAAGGTACACGAGACACATCTACGGCGACATTCATTTCACAACAGTCCATACGAATGGATCGATGCACAAAGGTCCCCTTCCGGCATCTGGCGTTATTTTCTCGGCAAACGCTGAAACAAGAAGCAGCACTACGCATGTTTGTTCGGCACACGAGTAGAAGCTGCATCAAGAAGAGACCAATTCAGTTCACAGCCACGGCGCGGGCCTGCATCGCCTTGGCGAACTCGATCAGCCTGTCCACGCGTGGCATGACCGGCTCAACCGCGTCCAGTGCGCCGAAGCGCTCGGCCCAGGCGGCCAGGAGTGGGGTCGAAGTTCTTGGCGCCCTGCATCGAGTCGTTCACGCGCACCCACGGGAGGAGGCCGCCGATCGTGACGTCCACGAGTCCATCCACCACCATCTAAATGCTCAAAACACATAAACGCGATGGATCGAACGAGGTGAGCTCGGTTACTGTGTCGTCAATGAAGGCGGCCCAAAAGCGAGCAACGACGCGCTCGTAGGGGTCGGTGGGGAGGAGGGAGGTGCCGGCGCCGACGAAGGCTTCATCGATGTACCGAAGGACGACCGATGACTCGTAGACGGGCTTGCCGTTGTGGATCAGCACCGGCACCTTGTTGTGGATAGGGTTGGACTTGAGGAGGAGCACGTTCTTGTTCTTGACGTACTTGTAGCTTATGCCCTTGAGGCTGAGCGCAATTTGCACTGGCAGAACGATCGGGCTCGCCCAGCGTTCCAAAAACCCATGAAAATCGCTCGTGTATGACCCGATTCGGCTTTTGAAACCGCTTGTAAATTGTTCTAATTCAAATTCAATTTAAAATTTCAAAAAAGTTAGAAAAATTTATTAAAAACTGTTGAAAAATTTTGAAAATTTTTGTGCAAGGTCCTAAGGCAATGCTAATGATGATGTAAAATTTTCAAATGATTACCAGATCTGTGTATGTTTTTAAAATTATAACAATGCTACTGTCTTTATATATGCTCTTCTATTATTGATTTTCTATGGGTACTAAATAAAATCTAATATTTCTGAAAAATTTTATGTGAAGTCTTGAGGCAATGACAATGGTGCCGTAAAGTTTTCAGATAATGATCAGACCTATGTATTTTTTAAAAAAATTCCGACAGTGCTACTATTTTTATATATGCTCTTCTGTTCTTGATTTTCTAGGGACACTAAATAAAGTATAATATTTATAAAAATTTTACTACATGATTATTGGAAACTCTTTATGATGCTATTAAAATTTTAGATTATGATAAAGAATGTATTTTTTATTAATTATTGTTTTTTTATTTTTTTGATGTACTAAATAAATTAAAAAATTGTTGAAATTTATCTGAGGTGTTTTACAGATTAATTTAGATTTATTAAGATTTTCTGCAAAAAAAATCAATTTCCTTAAGTGTGTAAAAATCGAATAAGACCGGCCGAAAATAGATGAAGAATTGAAGACCATCGAAAATCGGTGAGGAAAGTGACGTCGCTTAGTGTTTGAAAATCAGTGAAAATATTTTTGAATTTTTTCGATTCCTTTTTACCACCAAGTTCAAAGATTTGACTTCAGCATTCATTCAATTTCTATCGATTTTTGAGCGATTTTTTAACGAAAATCAATGCCGTGCTACTAGCAATTTTCGATTCAGTATGTCTCCTCCTCTGATCATTATTGCTGTCGAGTGTCGACCTCAAGTTCTCAAATTTGTACGTAGCGTGTGTTTTATTCGGTTCTTGGCTTCTTGCCTTCTTGGTGTTGTAGACGGAAGACAGAGACGACCGGTATAAACGGAGCTAGCTAGGCACAAATGACTACACGCGCAACGATCCTCCGCCAAGAGCCTAAGATGATAACTTGTTTGGTTGTATGCTGATTTATTTTTCTGATCATGTTTTGCAATTACGTTAAGAGAAAAACTAGAAAACGCTATACCGTAAACTCAATCCCAACGGTACAGATTTCAGCAGTTAAATTTTTTCAGTGCTTCTGATCCTCTCCATGTACACGTGCAGAAGGTAAGTGGACTCTTCGTTTCCAACTCTTCGTTATAACTGGCTGTTGTTTTTACATGATGTTTTGAGGTGGCTGCTACAACGTTTTTGCCCATCTTGTTTGGTGCTTTCTTCATACATAAAGTTTCATGGAAAAATAGTTTTGAGGAGTTCTATCCAAGTTTCAAGATGTATCGGCCTAGTTCATGTTGTTTCATTCTAGTTTCATCATTTGAAGCCAAAACTTTCTAGAGCTCGAACTCATATTTCAGAAATGTCAAGCTTCACCATAGAAACCTAATGTTTCATAGCTGAAGCATTACTTGAGGCCTGAAACTTGTGTGAAACCTAATACCTAAAACTTGAAACTCATGAAAACTATTTTCAAGCTATAAATATGAAAAAAATCTGAAACCTAATTTGAGACTTGAAACTCTGGAACTTCACAAAACTTTCTAAAATGTTCTTGAAACCTTTTACCTTGGAACATGAAACTTGATGAAATTTCTTGAAACACCGTTGGAATTTTTAAAACTTTCTGAAAACTTTTTGAATCCTACTTTGTACTTGGTGAAATATTGTAATGTTTTTTAAAACTTCCTGTAACTTGCATGAATGTTGAAACTTCCTGAAACCCAAGACTTTGAAACTGAAACTCATGAAAGACATGAAACATGTGAGGTTGAAATTCCAAACATTAAATTTAAAACATGCTAAAACTAGTGTGAAGTCTCGTATTTGAAACCTGAAACCCATATAGAAATATTTGGAACTCCAAAATGTAGCCCCAGGAATCTATTGAAACTCGCATGAAACTTTGAAACTCATGCACATATAAAACTTATTTTTGAAACTCCAAATATGAAATCTGAAACCCATTGAAACTTGTGTTAAACATGAGACATAAAACTTGAAACTCATGAAAACTATTTGAAACTCTAAACACGAAACCTGAAACCTAATGAAACTTGAGACCTGAAACTCTGAAACTCATGAATATGTGAAACTTCTTTTTGAAACTATAAATTTAAAAAACCTGAACTTAGTGAAACTTACTAAAACATGAGTCTTTAAACTTTGAAAACCATGAAAATGTGAAACTTATTTTTGAAACTACAAATATAAAACTTGAAACCTATTGAAATTTTGTGTTGAAACTTGAAACTCTTGCAAATGCGAACTTGTTTTTTAAATTTCAATTATAAAACTTAAAACCTACAGAAACATGTGTGGAACCTGAGACATGAAACCTGAAATCAAAGAAAACATGAAGTTTTATTTTTGAAGTTTGTTTTTGAAGCACGTAGGAGAAATAGACTATGTGTGCCATACGGTTGATAGGATCCAACACCCGTAACCTGTACCGTTTGTTGCCCTCACGACGGTATAGCGTGGTCTAGTCATACTCTTACGTTAATTGCTTTACATGTTTGTTTGTGAAGACCCTCCTTTTATCTCTTCTGTGATATTAGTATCATAAAAAACAGGTTTTAAATATGCTTTATATACTAGTCACTGATTAATTGCTAGCATGCATATACACAAATTACGATCACAATCATACATCACATAATATTACAAGTTATAACGGAATCAGCTCTTACATATATCTATTACAAGCTAAAAGATAACTTTATCAGTCTGCCCAGCTACCCATGTTCCACAAGGACAAGGTAAAACTCTAGTTAGAAACACGGTCGTTATTGTTATATTCTGCGTCAACAAAAGAATCCTCAAAGTATTCTATTCCTTCACCTAAAACAACAAGTATAGCAAGGTTGAGTACATTGCGTACTTAGCAAGATTTAAAGTGTTTGCAAAATCTAATATATGTGCAAGCTGATACAAATGAGGTTTCTATGGTTGTTTGCATAAAACATAATTTGTAAAGAAATTTGACGAGTAAGTAAAATATCCAAGTTTTTTTATTTGGTATCGATGCAATACCTCGTTCTGTTAGTGCAAAGGCGCATGTGGCACATAAGGAGCGGTGGTAGGATTAGTCACATACTGCTTATTTAAAGTGAGTTACAATAACATATAATATACCTGTTTGATCCAAATATAGTACCTCCGAATTAACCTTTTTACACAAAGCAGCGATCAAAATGTAAATAGGGTGCTACGCGTACGTGGGCTCGCGCCAACGATAGCCTTGAGTTTTGAATTGATTTTGGGCTATGGGGTTATATATGGTATCAAAGCATCAACATTCGTTGCAAACACATGTTGGAATGGGGCGTAGGCTATGTACATGTGTGTGTCGGCACGTGAGTGGACTCACATCATGCAATATGTGTGCATATGTGTTTGCATGCTATACGTGGATCTACCTTATGACAGGATGGGTTTTGAGCGGATTTTGAAATAGGATGTTATTGAAAATTAGGAAGGTATAAATGTATAAGAGATCATACATGAGTACCACTAGAAAATAAAAAAGGAAAGTTATTGCAAATGTATTTATCGAAACAAATCAACATCTGAATATAATTAACGCGATACATCAATTGCAACATACCACACGTACGAGACATACATCACCCTGAACACGTACAAGTTGCACAAAAAGGAATGCTACCGCCATGCAAATTGGGAACAGCTGATGCAAACAACATTCACAAACTGTATTATGTACGCAGTAATAATCCATTCTGTTTATTATGCTCACGCCAGCCAATATATATAGCTTTGCCCAAAGGCCCCTTCAAGTTTCAGCAACTTCAATTGCCTTGTGCCGCCGCCGCGGCAGAGGCAGCTTGGGCCTGCCTCATCTTGGCGAACTCGACCAGCCTGCCGACGTCCGGCATGGCCGCCTTGGCGGCGTCCAGCTCGCCGAAGCGCTCCTGCCACGCCGCCAGGAGCGGGGTCTTGGCGGCTTTGAACTGCTTCAAACCATAGAGCTTCTCGACCGCGCGCACCCACACGATGAAGCCTCCGAGCGCGACATCGAGGTACCCGACGCTGTCGCCGCCGAAAAAGGGCTTCCCCTTAGAGCACTCCCGGAGTGCTCCCTCCAGGGTCTCCGCCACGGCAA
The DNA here is from genome assembly GCA_036346355.1 of Rhipidocladum racemiflorum. NCBI lineage: Eukaryota > Viridiplantae > Streptophyta > Magnoliopsida > Poales > Poaceae > Rhipidocladum > Rhipidocladum racemiflorum. The sequence continues at coordinate 55,166,971 of CM070588.1, read as the reverse complement.
ACGACTGCTTCTTCCCCTCGGCCTTCTCCTCGTCCGTCTTGCCCCTGAACACCATCATCCACGAGCTGAACAGCTACGCATGCACGCGCCACGCACAAACTCCATCAATTAACCCATGCATCGCTTAACTGGCGCTCAAAATACATCGACAAAATCAAGTTTTTAAATCACCATTTTTCGTGGCTTCATGACAAGATTCTAAAAAAACTACTGAAGCTATCGCTAGCTATTATAAAAGTTATTATTCGTTGCGTTTTTAGTATTAATTTTTCTCACATTTTAGCCTTGTAAGAGATATATTTGATCCTTCTAGTAATATTAGATATCAAAATGGATCTAATGTTTTGGCCCCGTGTGTATCTATATAGAATAGCGGAGCTATTGCAAGCTATACCGATTATAGCTAATATAGCAGAATATTAGCCCACAGTTTTGCGTTTGAGGTCAAAAAAAACTATAGCTAACAATTTAGATCAATGGTGGAAATATGAAACAGAGGATTGCATAGTGAATGGTGATACCTTTTCGTCAATGTAGGCGGCCCAGAAGCGGGCAACAGCACGTTCGTGGGGGTCGGAGGGGAGGAGGGAGACGCCAGCGCCGGCGAACGCGTCGTCGATGTACTGCACAATGACCATGGACTCGCAGATGGGGACGCCGTTGTGGAAGAGCACGGGCACCTTCTTGTGCACCGGGTTGGAGCTTGTTAGAACTAATTTTGTTGTTAGCTATTTCCTAATGTCAGTAAGTCGATTAAGTCGTAGCAGAGTTTGGTTCAGGAAACACGTGCACTCGGACCGAACTCCTGAAGTCTATCGGAAAGCAGGATAAGTATCGGACTAGATTCCTGATACATTGTAATAGTCCATTGTCGAGTAGTATTTGGTTTTGAGTACTATAAATAAAGCCCAAAACACTGGCTGGATCGTCGCCAGGAAAAATGCATTGAGTTGTTTGCTTTAGTTTTTTGAAGATCGCGTGAGTTGCTCTGTAGCCTGTCCGGCAAACATTGTGTTGTCGCTGAAGAGTTCCAGGAAGCAAGTTCGGGAACAAGTTCAGAAGCAATCTTCGAGGGAAGCTGCGAGGGAAATTAGCCGATTCTTTGGTGTTTCTCCTGGGCTGCTACAACATTTGGTATCAGAGCATCAGGAGCCAGAAGATCATGTCAATACACCCTCGCCAAGCAACCTGCCTGCAGGTACTGCAGCAACATCATCCGGTTTGGAAATTGCAGAGACATCAACAACAGCAAGGGTGGCGACAAGAGCTGTTGTACCGATTCAGTATCCGATGTTGAGCGAGAGCAACTACGGCGTGTGGGCCGTAAAAATGAAGATCATCCTTAGGTCTTTAGGAGTGTGGACTGCAATAGAGGGAGAAGCACCGGTCAATGAGGAGAAGGACCATGGGGTTTTTGTAGCGCTGTCCCAGTCAGTTCCCGACGACATGCTAATGGCGATAGCACATAAAGGGAATGCGAGGGAAGCATGGAACACACTCCAAGAGATGAGAGTCGGGGAAGATCGCGTGCGTTGCTTTGTAGCCTGTCCGGCAAACATTGTGTTGTCGCTGAAGAGTTCCAGGAAGCAAGTTCGAGAACAAGTTTAGAAGCAATCTTCGAGGGAAGCTGCGAGGGAAATTAGCCGATTCTCTGGTGTTTCTCCTGGGCTGCTACAACATTTGGTATCAGAAGAAATACAAAGTAGCCACAAATACAAAGCAATAAAGCAAGAGGCTAGTTCAGAAGAAAAGGCTTACGTGCAGTAGAGAAACAAAGTTGCATGCACTAGTACTACATGCACATGCACAGCCAACAGCATTGTCTGCTGCTGTCGTTCGACGTCATCTGATCGAAACCTGATCGCATGATTATTCTTTGAGCAGATCCAACAATTGGTATCAGAGCCAGGTTCCTGAGTTCTTGATCTGTTGCCCAAGAAGATATTGTAATCTCCGGGAGGTGGTGACACCGGTGATCAGGCGATATCAATTGCAATGGCGAAGGAGAGTTCCGCTATGCCGCTGCATTATCCGATGCTCACGAAGAGCAATTATGCAGCATGGGCAATCAAGATGAAGGTGTACATGAGGGCTCAAGACCTGTGGGGAGCAATCGAGGACGATAAAGTCGATGTGCGCAAGGATCATATGGCATTGGCGGCCATCTTCGGAGGCATCCCAGAAGAAACGCTCTTCCTACCGGCTGAAAAAGAGTCAGCCAAAGCTGTGTGGGAGACGTTGAAGACGATGCATCTTGGTGCCGATCGTGTGAAGGAGGCAAAGGTATAGACCCTAAAAGATGAGTTCGAGGGGCTGTGCATGACAGAGTCAGTCGACGACTTCGCCATCCGGCTAACAACGATTGTCAACAAAATCAAAGCGCTTGGCGACAAGATGGAGGAAAGCTACGTGGTAAGGAAATTCCTTCGTGCTGTCACTGGCAGGTTCCTACAAATCGTCTCCACCATTGAGTAGTTCGGCGACCTCAAGGTGATGATGGTCGAGGAGGTGATCAGTCATTTGAAGGCACATGAAGAACGGATTAAGGGATCCGACAGCGGCAAAGAAGAAAACCTACTCCTGACGCGAGCCGAATGGGAGACCCGATCGTCGAGACGCGACGGCGAGGGCTCGTTCAGTGGCTCGAAAGGAGATGGTCAACGAGGCCGCAAGAATCGGAGATTCGACAAGGCAAAAGTGAGATGCTATAATTGTAATGATTATGAGCATTTTGCTTTGGAGTGCCGCAAGGTAAAGGAGGAGGAAAAAGCGCTTCTTGCCGAGGCTCAAAGTAAGAAGGGACTAGTATTGGTTGGATGACCTGTCAAGTAAGAGAGTTGACTCTGGGACGTTGAAGAGGTGTGCTCGCCGTCCAAATTCAAGTCCGTTGAAGACGAGTCCAAGACGTAGAAGAGATGTGCTCGCCGTCTTGAATTAAGTAAGTTGAGTCCGGGGCGTTGAAGGGGTGTGCTCGCCGTCCAAACTCAAGTCCGTCGAAGATGTGTCCAAGACGTAGAAGAGATGTGTTCGCCGTCTTGAATTAATTAAGTTGAGTGTGGGGTGTCGAAGAGATGTGTTCTCCTTCCAGTGTCGAATAAAAGTTGGGCAAATCGTAGTTGTGACCGATTGCATCAACAAATTAGAAATTAGGCGTTACAAAATTAAGAGGGTGATTGTTGGAGCTAATTTTGTATACGTATCTTATACGGAGTCATAGCCGTGTCCTAGTTGGCTTATAGTCCGAGTACAGGTCTCAATCGGAAGGCCTGTAGGCTTTATAAGCAAGAGTCTGTAAGCTATTTTCAATGAATCAGAACAATGAGTTGAAGAGAGCAATAAAGAAACATAACAGAACTTGTTCTGTGTTTGTTGAAGTTTCCTTCATAGCAAAGTTGAGGCGATCCAGCCAAGACGCTTGTTCGGAGAACGCTCCAGCCAAAATGTTCGTGCAGCCACCCTGCGCACGGTGCATGCATGCAGGCCTGATGGCTTTGCTAGTGCAAGAACTGCATGCGTCCTGAAGCATCGCAAGGAGGGAATTCTCTGGCGTCTGCAGTAGCCGGAACCTGGAGCCCATGTGTGAAGATCTGTGTCTACTTTCAGACATTGAAAAGGCAATTCAACCGGATGAACATGGAAGAAGGGGAGACGATCAACCAGTTTTCGCTGTGCCTCACCACACTAGTAAGTGAGATCCGTTCCCTTGGCACCGAGATGACTGAAAGCACGGTAGTAGAGAAGTTGTTCAGTGCTGTGCTAGATAAGTTTTCGCAGATCATCGGAACCATCGAGCAATGGGGAGATGTGTCCACGATGACCATCGCAGAAGAAGTAGGACGACTACGTGCTTTCGAAGAGAGTACCAAGGGAAGACAGCAAAAGGATGAAGGAGAACGCCTAATATTTGCTTCTCGGGAAAGATGGGAGGCAAAGGAGAAAAAGAGTGATGACAGCTCTAGCAGCCAACCAAGGAGAGGAGGTGGACACTACAGAGGGCGTGGTCGAGGACGCGGTGGTCAAGGCAGCGAAAGAGAGGGGCGACCCTACCGAAAGTTCGATAAAACGAAGATCAAGTGTTATAACTGCGATGTGTTCGGCCACTTCGCGTTAGAGTGTAAACAGCCTAAAAATGAGAAAGCTCTATTTGTTGAAAAACAAAAGGAGCAGAAGGAGAATGGGGTGAAGCTCCTCTTGATTGAAGGTTGTGAGACAACTCAAAGTACTGTCACAGAAGAAGTCATGCTCAATGAAGATAGCATGAAGCCACAGCTCGGAGAAGGCAAGTGTGATGGCAGCAGGTGGTATCTAGATACCGGCGCTACAAATCACATGACAGGATGTTGGGACATTTTCAACAACCTCGACAACACCATAATCGATACAGTGAAGTTTGGTGACGGCTCACATGTTCAAATCTGCGGCAAAGAGACCATTCTGTTTCAGGGAGCATCTGGCGAGCACCATATGCTAACCAATGTGTACTATATCCCTTCGCTGCGGAGCAATGTTGTCAGCATTGGACAACTAGATGCGCAAGGGTATAAGACAGTAGTTGAAGATGGATACTTGAGCATCTACGACGAAGAAAGACAGGAGGTGAGCAAAGTTGAAAGGCTTCAAAAACAAGTTATATGTGATGAACTTGAATAAGATTCAGCCGATCTGTCTACTAGCGATGCATGGAGATAGGGAGTGGCTTTGGCATGCACGGTATGGTCACATTAACTTTAGGACATTACGTGAAATGTCCAAATTGAACATGGTAGAAGGGATGCCACGCATTGATCATATTGACCAAACCTGTGAGGCATGTTTGGCCGGCAAACAGCAGCGCTTGCCCTTCCCAAACGAGACAACGTTCAGAGCTGAGAAACCACTCGAGCTAGTACACGCCGATCTCTGTGGACCCATTGAGCGAGTCACTCCAGGAGGCAAGAAGTATTTCTTCTTGATGGTTGATGATTACTCTCGCTACATGTGGGGAGCCCTCATCAATTCAAAGGATGAAGCATTCCAGGCATTCAAACTCTTCAAGGCTCGGGCAGAAGGAGTCATCACAAAAGTTGTGTGGATTGTGAACTGGCCGTGGAGGAGAGTTTTGCTCAAATGATTTCAAGGATTTCTGCAGAGATCAATGAATCAAGAATTACTTGACTGCACCGTACTCTCCGCAGCAAAACGGAGTTGTGGAACGAAGAAATCAGACAATCGTTGCAATGGCTAGAAGCTTGCTCAAAGACAAGAAGATGCCCGGGAGGTTTTGGGGAGAAGCAATGTCAACTGCAATATACAATTTGAACCGAGCTGCCACAAGGAGCGTGGAGGGGAGAACGCCCTATGAGGCCTGGTTCCAGAGAAAGCCGAAGGTGTTCCACCTACGAACATTCGGTTGTGTGGTTCATGTCAGGAACACAAAACCGCACCTTAAGAAGCTAGAAGACCGGAGCACTCCCATGGTGTTCCTCGGGTATGAAACAGGCTCAAAAGCATATCGGGCATATGATTCCGTTGCCAACAAAGTACATGTGACTCGGGATGTAGTGTTCCAAGAAGAGAAGGCCTGGCCATGGGACGCCGAGGCAAATCAGGAGAAGGAAACTCCGATTTACAGAGAAGTATTCATAGTGGAGACCGGTTTTAAGGAAACACCGACTCTTCCACAAGAACCGACAAGTACTCCCCATACACCGGCAACTGCATCAGGAGAACATGAAGGGGGATTGAACTCTCCGAGCAACTCGTTGGCTGGGACGGCCAGCACGGAAGGAGATACAGAGTCTGCAACGTCCTCACCGCGGAGTACTTCCTCAATAGAGACACCCCCACTCAAGATGAGGACACTGCAAGATCTGTATGATTGCACACAGGAAGTTGAAGGGGAATTCTCTGGGCTATGTCTTATGGCAAAGGAAGAACCAGCAAGTGTAGAAGAAGCACTGAAAGTGGATTTCTGGAAACGGGCCATGGAGGAAGAAATGAGGTCGATAATTGACAATGATACTTGGGTAAAGGTGCCATTACCTAATGATCAAAAACCAATTGGTTTGAAATGGGTCTTCAAAGTAAAGGACTCAGAAGGAAGGATAATTAAGCATAAAGCAAGACTGGTTGCAAAGGGCTATGTCCAACAACAAGGGATTAATTTTGAAGAAGTGTTCACTCCAGTGGCAAGAATGGAGACCATTAGAGTGCTTATCGCCCTAACAGTACAGGGGAGTTGGGAAGTCCATCATATGGACGTAAAATCGGCATTCTTGAATGGGGAAATTACCGAGGAAGTATATGTATGCCAACCTCCAGGATTCGCCGATAAGGAAAGTGACAAGGTACTGAAACTCAAGAAAGCGCTCTACAGCCTCAAACAAGCACCAAGGGCTTGGAATTGCAAGCTTGATAGATCTCTTGCAAAACTGGGTTTTGAGAGAAGTGCTTTGGAGCATGCCGTGTACAGGAGAAGTAAAGGAACAACGCCCCTGCTGGTAGGAGTATATGTCGATGACTTGATTATCACAGGCTCAAGCATCAGCGAAATAGCTGAATTCAAGTCTCAAATGAAGGAGCTATTCAGTATGAGTGACCTCGGAAGACTAAGCTATTACTTGGGCATAGAAGTAAAGCAGTCTCACTCAGGGATATCATTGTGCCAAGCCGGGTATGCAATGAAAATTCTGAAGGCCGCGGGAATGTTAGACTGCAATCTGTGTGCAGTCCCCATGGAAGCCAGACTCAAGCTCAAGAAAGACACCGGGGAGTCCCCCGTCGATGCTACCTACTACCGAAGCCTGAGATACCTAGTGAATACTGTCGGGACCCCGAATTTGCAAATCCGAACCCTCTGTGTATTCAACACTAGTCCAGGAACGCGCTAGTGCACACAGTCTTAACATCGGTAAATATCACAATCATACCATTCGATACTAATAAAGTACTTTTATTTAATTAAGCAAACTGGTTACTTGACCTTATGGCCAAGTCACAAATGTACGCCTCATGAGCGATACTTATTAAGAGAGAAATAGTAGCGGAAAATCAAATAACTCGTGGCGCCATCCAAGATACCACAGTAACCGACTAGGCTCGCTCCCTAAGTAGACGGACCCTCTTGGAGCTCCTCCTCCAAAGCTGGTGTATTCTCCTCTTCAACTGGTGTTGTAGGGTGGCAAGGGTGAGTACTTGGTACTCAGCAAGTCATGCACAGAATGCAGGCTAATATACTATATGCATGGCTTGGTACAAAGGAATAGCTCAAGGTATATTTGCAGAAACAAAGATTTGACAAGTAGCATAAGTAGATTCGAAGCGGTAAAAACAAGTAAAGCATAAATAACTTTTCAAGAAGTTTTAGTAAACATTTTTCCCATCCTAAACCACATTTCCATCAACGTCATCATTAATCCAACCCAACCTTTCAAAACCAAGTTATTTTCGTAAAATCTAACCCTTGATTGTAATTCCCGAGCGATGTCCAATACCGCGGACACGGCTATTCGAATAGATTCTATACTCTGCAGAGGTTATGCACTTTACCCACAAGATACTGATCAAACACCACAAAGGCGAGTTCAGTAACAAAGTCTTTCGGAAACTTCTAACAATACAAGTGGTCCTCCGGTTATTGCACACTAACCCTTCCCTTAGCTAAGGCGAAGTCTAGGCCAATCAACCGTTAGATGGGTACTGGCCTCGGCCAGACGCTCCCCCGTACAACTTACACAAAGGGTGTAGTTGACCTCCTGAGGTCCCACAGGTACGTTATTAGCAACTTAGTCTTCAAAGGCTTGCAAGGTTAAGTCCTTAGGGTGACCAGGGCAAGACTACCCGAAGAACCAAATCAACATCCCCAATGCCACAACTGGCCCACCTGATTACTCTTGCCACATGCCCCGGTCGAAAACTGTTTATCAAACCCCAGTTGATTACCATGCACCACGTGCCATCAACATCACATGATACCTTTCCAAAACAGGTTCAATATATCATTAAGTCAATATTAACATTTGATTGTCCAAAATCATGTCATGAGCACGTAGTGTCTAAGCAAAGATACTACAACGTTCTAAACCCATGTTGGCAATTTAATAATGTCCAACTAGTAATCCACAACTAGGGTGACAAAGGGTCATGGCACATACTTAAATAATCAAGGTGTCATACAAGAGATTGGTGTTTATCTAATCCCCATGTTTAAATAAAGTATTTTCTATTTGAACTTAGCATGCAATAGGTTAAATCAAAATAGATTTCAAAATAGGATCAACATGGTCAAAGCACAACTTGCCTTCAAAAAGTACTTGTTCTTGGTCTTGAGTTGGATCCTGAGTTAATACTTCTCCTTCGAATCCTTCCGGCACTTCAACGTCTACTCGTAAAACGTGCAAATAGCAAATACACGAATAAACAATAGGCAAAAGTGTCCAAACATCCAAATAAAATCCATAAACAGAGAGAACATAATTTTATGAGTTTTTAGAAACTGGAATCACAAATTTGGAGTTAAGATGCAAAAGTTATGATTATTTAAAGTTTAAATAATCAATTAAATAATTTTACAGAGAAAAACTTTAGTCCAAAAATTAAATAAAATTCATATTTAGGTAGATCTCAATTTTATACAAATTTAGAAATTTGAATCACTCAAATCGGAGTTGAAACGCATAAAAGTTATAAGCGTTTGAAGTTTGAAACAAAATCAAATCATTATTTCGAATTAATAAATCATTTTCTTTTTGGAAATTAATTATTGCGTCAGCATGGACACGTGGTAGCACTGGATTGGTCTGGCGTCGCCACCGGTCCATGGACTCGGTCCATGCTCGGCCGGAGTCTACCGTGGACCCGGCCCACGGCCACGTGAGACCGACATGTGGGACCACTCGGGTGACGTCATCGCCGACGTCGGCGGGCTCACCACGGTGGCGACAGTGGGACTCCACCGATGACGTCATGGGTGACGTCATGGCGGTTACGGCTAAGCCGGCCGACACGCAGCCGGCGTGTCGGTGACCACCTGCCAGCGCGTGGCGCGGCGGCTTCGGCTTCCGGACACGTGGCACGATCGTGTCCGTTGATTTGAAAATCAACGGCGCGATTAGATCCAGGGTTAACACGTTGAAAACTACTCGATGATCGTGGGCCGCTCGATCTAGATCGGACGGTCCAGATCTAATCCTACATTAACACTACTACGACGCGTGGCGATCGTGGGGCCGTTGGATCTTGATCCAACGGTCCGGATCTAATCGGGTTTGGAAACACGTGAACTCACCTCAACCGCACGATCAAGATCGGACGGCGCCTGAGCTTCGCGAGGTCGATGGCGACGCGCTGAGCTGCAAAGAACCGGAGACGGAGAGCGACGACGAGCCCGACGGCGCGGGGGTTTCTCCGACGGAGTGAGAGGTACCGCAGTGCGCCTTGACTTGAGGACTCGGAATCGGCTCCAACTCGGCGGAAGACGGCGGGCGGCGGCGAGACGAGGCAAAAACATGGCGGAGTGGCGCTCAACTACGGCGAGCTATCGCGGCTAAGCGGCGGCTCCGCCTTGGTGAGTAGGGGCTATGGGTGCGCAAGGTCGTGGCCGACCTCGGTGTGACCGGGCCTTAAATAGCCTCGGCGTCCGTAAAACGGAAACCTAAACCTACACGCATGACGCGGCGGCGGAGTCCGGCCGGATCCGGCGGAGACAACGACGACGGCCGTCCACGTGGCACGATTGACGGTCCACGATCGCGTGGAGTGCGATCGGATCCGACCGGATCGGTGTGGCTCGATTTCGGCCGTTGGATCTCGATCCAACGGTTCACCGCGTTAGGGTTTGGACTTGATTCGCCGAGTCACGTGGCTCGGTCGGGTTCGGTCGGACTCGAACTCGAGTCCGACTCGGGCTGATCGGATGAATAGTACAAACCCACTCGCATTTTCCAGCGATTTAATAATTAAAATAATTCGATAATTCATTTAATTCATTAAAAATAGCAAAAGACTCAGAAAAATTCCAGAAAAATTCTGGAAAATACTTTGGTTCATTTTGGGCTCAAATAAAATATTTCCAACAAAATTTTATTTGCAAAGTTTAATTCTTTAATTATTTCAAAATGGAATAAATTCAAATAAATTCCAAATAAATCCAAATAAATTCCAGAAAATTCCAAAAATTCACCAAAGTGCCAAATCACACATGAATTTAAGAAAAGCAAAATTTTGGGGTGTTACAAATACCAGACCGGATCTGGCATTTGCAGTAGGGATAGTAAGTCGCTTCATGGAGTCCCCAACTACCCAGCACCTGGCTACAATAAAACATATTCTCAGATATGTAAAAGGGACACTGAACTATGGATGTGTCTACACAAAAGGGAGTGAGGACAATTTGGTTGGGTTCAGCGATAGTGATCTAGCAGGTGATGTCGATGACCGGAAAAGTACATCGGGAACAGCCTTCTTTGTTGGCTCAAATCTTGTAACCTGGGGATCACAGAAGCAAAAGATCGTCGTGCTTTCATCCTGTGAAGCCGAGTATATCGCAGCAGCTACAGCCGCATGTCAAGGGATCTGGCAAAGCAGGTTGATTGCGGACCTGAAGAAGATGAAGCCGGAAAAAGTAAGATTGCAGATCGACAACAAGTCTGCTATAGCATTGTGCAAAAACCCGGTCTACCATGCTAGAAGTAAGCATATTGATACAAAGTATCACTTCATAAGAGACTGCGTCGAAGAAGGGCTGGTGGAAGTGATACATGTTAGTACCGGGAACCAGTTAGCAGACATCATGACCAAGCCGTTAGGCAAGCTGAAGTTTGCAGAGATGCGCTGGAGACTTGGCGTGAAGGATGTGAGGTCCGAACACCAAGATTAGAGGGGAGATTTGTTAGAACTAATCTTGTTGTTAGCTATTTCCTAATGTTAGTAAGTCGATTAAGTCGTAGCAGAGTTTGGTTCAGGAAACACGTGCACTCGGACCGAACTCCTGAAGTTTATCGGAAAGCAGGATAAGTATCAGACTAGATTCCTGATACATTGTAATAGTCCATTGTCGAGTAGTATTTGGTTTTGAGTACTATAAATAAAGCCCAAAACACTGGCTGGATCGTCGCCAGGAAAAATACATTGAGTTGTTTTCTTTAGTTTTCTGAAGATCACGTGCGTTGCTCTGTAGCCTGTCCGGCAAACATTGTGTTGTCGCTGAAGAGTTCCAGGAAGCAAGTTCAGGAACAAGTTCAGAAGCAATCTTCGAGGGAAGCTGCGAGGGAAATTAGCCGATTCTCTGGTGTTTCTCCTGGGCTGCTACAACAGAGCTGAGGAGGAGGTCGCTATTGTTGCCGAGGTCCTCCTCGACGTACTCGTAGCTGAGGCCCTTGAAGCTGAGCGCGAGCTTCACTCGCAGAGGGAATGGGCTCGCAAACATGCCGAGCAGCTTCAGATCGTCGCCTCCGGCTGCCATCCCGATCAAATGTTATATGCACATCTTAAGGTTGGACCTTTTGGCTTTTGTGGTTCTCTGTCTTTGGGGGAAAGGAAGCGAGGGGAGACGGTATATATATAGAGAGAGCTGGGTATGAGCTGTGCCAATTAGCCAGGAGTTTCAGAACCTTGTTTGCTGCAGACAATGTAATACAGAATTCAAAGGAGCCTACGTGTCAGTTGTTCTTAGGACATTCCAGTGCGTATAGCCCCAAGGCTGCTAGACTAGCTACTAGACCACGAGGCCATGCCATCCTAGGGCTACCTGCTGTCCACCCCCACCGGTCATCGTGCCCTTCTCCGCACTATGGGTTTGCCTCTGTGAGCCTTCCTTGGGGTAGTTTCACCTGTTGCAATCTTCTCAGTGTTGGTGCCTGTGAGCTGGGTCAGAGGGAGTAGCAGGCATCGTTGCCTCCTGAGTCTATCGTCGAGTTGCTATCGATGGACTTCTGATAGTTTGGAACCCCAGGGGGTCTCTGTTTTGTCATCACTATCCACATCTGGCTTATCATCATTTCGGGCCTATCCTTTTCCCTTGCCACGTGGATTGGCCGACAACTTCGATAACCCACCTAAAGAACCCGCTAGCATATCGACGTCATCGTCGGTGTCACGCTTCCTCTTCCCTGTGTGTGTGTGTGTGTGTGTGTTGTTGATCGAGAACTCAACCCAATGTGGGAGGTTCTTTCTACATGCTGCCAGTTTGAAATAATATAAACGCCATTGTGACATGCCGCACGTACATGACTAACAATTTGAAGAAGACGTAATTATGTGTTACCTATGGCCTTATTGAGCTCAGCCTCCGGGATGCTGTCAACCACAATTCTGGCGGACAGGGGCGGGTTGTACCCAATGTCCTCGTCAAGTATAGGCTCCGATCTAGACATAGACAAATCGAACCAGCTTATAATTGAGTCTCTACCGGAATGCATCGTATCCTAAATGAGGCGATCGAATGGGTCAACGTCCTATGCACCACGGGTTGATTCATAGTCCCTTAGCCAAAGTCGAAGATTGTAGTGGATGAACACGAGCTTCTAGAGCTTTGTGTAACTTAATCGATTCCTTAGCTGCGTGTGCACTATATAGAAAATGTGCATCGCCTCCATCTCCTTCCTCTTGCGACCTCCACGAAGGTCCATTATCATAGCTCGCCTAACCATTTTAGGGACACCAAGGCAAGCCCTCACCTTGGCGGAGCGACCGGCGAGATGTTCCTTCAGACGGTTCGTGCCTACATCCTTCATAACAAATATACTTGCAAGAATCAACTCACTGGACCATCAATACCGTAATATAATTATCCACATAGCAAATAACTACACACATGCTTCATTATCAGTAAACGATATATAGGCTAAATCCGGCTCCTACAACAACAAATTCACCGCATAAATACTATATCTCGACAATAACTATTGAAAATTCCTACAAAAATAGAGAAATTTCTTACCTTGTTCAACTGGCTGGGAAAAAATCTCGAAGATTTGGGGCGAAATCTCTATCATTACAGACGATATCTCAGTTAATTAGGGCAAGATAGACACACACGGTGGCGGGAACTCCTAAGGGACGGCCGAATCTAGGGCGGAGCAGGCCGGTCGACGGCGAGGTCTAGACGGGGGAGGGTGTAGCATTGGATAAAGGTGGTTGGAGGACTTGAGTGCTCGGCCAAGGAAAGTGAACTTCAAAGTGTGGAGTTCAGCTAAATGCTCTTAGTGCTGACCGAGGCTACAAAGGACATTAACCCTGATGCCATGACAAGCTGTTCACAAGGCTGAGTTGGTTAGCAAGGCTAGGCTAAGGTTCAGATCAAGGGTGTGGGTTCAAATCCCACCTTCAACACAATTTTTTTGATTATTTTTTGAATATAATACAGCAGGGAATCCAGGCAATGCCATTCATCCAAAATCCGGTAATATCTGGTCAATAAAATTTCAAATTCAGTCAAAATACATGCAATTTCACTAAGAATTGATGAAATCTCGCTGAAATTTATGAATACTATAGGAATTTGATTTTTTTTTCAAACTTTTTATTTCCACCGAGATTATGAATCTCGGGGGTCCAAAATATGAGATTTCATGAAATTTTTCCAAGATTTCAAACCTAGGCCCATCTACCCTTGACCTTCTCCTTCCTCTAGCCGTAGTCATGCATAGAATGAAGCCAGTCGCCATGGCCAAAATTTTAAAGCTTCAAAAAATAGTCCGTTTCTTCTTTCTCGTGTGCAATGAAAGCCACTGATGACCATCATTTCCACCACCTCCCCTCCGGGCTATTTTCGCTTGATTTATTGTGCATTTGCCCGTGTTAATGCCAACCGGCCATCACCTCTCCCGCGCCCATTACCGACTCTCCAATGTCCCATGGCCCTATAAAAGGAGAGCATCGGCTTCGCGCCGTGACCCCGATTCTATTTTTGCCACTCTCGGTTCCTTTCTCTCACTCAATTCATCGGAACACGATGCGCCTCGGTTGTCTTCCCCAAGTGGGGCCGCGACATCCTCTCATCGTTCTGCCATCTCCAGTGCATCCCAAGCTCAAGTAAGTGCATCTTATTGTGTTCCCAAGAATGAACTTTCCCCTCAATTTATTAGCATTTCCCCCAACAACATCGTCGGATCGAGCTTGTTGTTCGCCGCCGGCCGAACACCATTCCTCGCCGGATTGTGCCACCGTCAGACCTCCGATGCCGTCTCCGAGCCCATTACTAACTTAACCTCTCCATGTTCTATGCCATGCTCTCTTCTCTTTCGCCGAAAGACCACCCAACACCATCATCGCCTTGAAGTGCCGCCACCATAGCAGAGCCATGTTGCTGCTTCCTCCCTCCGCTCTGGTGAGCGTTTCCTACCGATCCGTAAATTCGATTTCCCTATAAATTTAATCACAGATTCCTCTCCTCATTATATATACAACATAATTTGAGTTTTCGCAATCCACCTGTCGAAGGTTAGAAATCGACAATAAACTTATATGCGAGTACCTTCGAGTATGCAAGGTCCACTAGGAAATCAACATCACACGATATAGACAGGCTCGAGCCCTATAGAGAGTAACACCCTACTCCTGTGTGGATTTACTATGGAGTTGACGAGAACAGAGTACAAAACAGAGAGATCAAACTTTCGTTACAATTGAGATTGTTTTTGGGGGGTGGCTAAGGCCTAACTTATCCACTACTCTTCGAAGGTTGCTCGTCGCTTATACTGCTCGGGTTGCGGATCGTTTCCGACACGACTGCTTGTCGCCTGCCTCTCCTTTTCCTGAACGTCTACCCCCTTATTTATATGGTTGAGGTAGCCTCTTCTTAGGTCGTAGTCAGTTTAGAACACTAGATCGTATCCGATAAGGAGTCCTCTGTTCTGAGATCTTCGTGGTGTATCCAAACTTCTCTTATTTTCCAGCGTACTCGTAATGGGAACACGACCGAATCCTTTCCAAATGTGGAGATATTCCCTTCGTGTATATCTTGTCCCGTAGAATTCGGGCCTGGGATATCTGGAATTTTTATATGTGTGTGTCATCACGTATGGTACGGTATTTGAGTTTCCTGTGTGTACACATATTCCATATTTAGATATTCGACACCACCCTACGAATCTCCCTGTACAAAGCTTTCTTCCCCAACTCCAACGAACTTTCGTCGAGCTCCCCTGACCACTCCCGACCTCCATTCTGCCTCAAATTTGTTCGAGAGCTTCCTCTCAGTGCACTCTATATCGGGTAAGAACATATTTTTAAAATTCCCACAATACCACCAGCAACAGCACCTTCTTCTCCAATTTCGGTGAGAGTTCTAATTGTTGGAATTTCATCATTTCGTGTGAAGTTCAAAAGGTTCGTTCTCCTTCATCCAAACTCCAATTGACCTCGTTTTTATTTTTAAATTCATGTAAAACCATAATCTACCTATTTATGCTTGTTTTGTATTCTATTTGAATTTGACTATTTTCAAATGTTTAGATTTTGAAGTACCAAAAAAATTTCCAGATCGACAACTCAGAGCACTAATGCATCATGCGAAGTAAGATACCCTTGATCATGTTGATCCTAGAATTTTAAATTATATTTTGAATTAAATTATTGCATGCATAATTTTATCAGCGTAATTTAAATCTTAGATTTAAATGAATAGTTATGTCCAATTTGTTTAAACCATATTTGAATCTGGATATGTATGCCATTGAAACCTTAGGGAATACTTATATATGATCATTATCAAATACTTAGAAAGATGCTTAGACATACTTAGATATGAAAGTGCATCTTTATGGAAATTTGAGCTGAACAAAGATTCAAATGAAAGTACTCCTTGGTATTGGTGTGCCATAGAATGCCATGGACCAATGGTCTTTGGGTTTGTTGAAAAGCTCGCTGTTCAGTTAAGGACCAATCTGTGAGCTGCTGAATGTAAAGCGTAACTGTGCTTCTATAAGTCTATTATGGAATAGACCTATCTGTCCATTTTTCGACATTTCATGGTTAGTTGTGCCACTCGGTTGAATATGGAGATGTTTAGTCTACCACACAGCTCAAGAGGGGGTTTCTGACTAGGGCGGTTCATAGCGGGCATAACTAAATAGAATGGACCATTATATGGGCATTGTCATAATTTTCACTGCTACATATCAAAAGAAGTGTATATTTTAGCAAAAGAAGATAATCGTGTCATGTGAGTAAAGTTGTACAACCTCTGCAGAGTTAAAACTAATCAATTAGCCGCACATGTGGTCATGGGCATGCCGAGCTAGCCTTCTGCAGATTAGATTTTAGTTTTTCAAAAGTGATTTCAAATAAAAATGTTTCATAGAAGGAATGGGTTCCATCTAGAAAATTTGGGATGAAGCTTCGGATTGGATCTCGTGTTGAAATTTTTTGATTAAAACTCAGTTTTACTATATCAACTTTGCTTCCGAAATGCTGCTTATAGCTCAAACCAATCCTAAGATGTCTTCCTTTGTTATCCTTACATTAATAATGTATTTAATGTGTAACTTACGAGTACTTTCAGTACTCACCCTTAATAAAGTATATTTGATATGTTATGAAATTATGTTTGTTGTGTGTATTAGTTTTTTCTATATTAGTACATGATATACAGATAATTTTACAAGTGTTTTTTTGAGATCCCTCACGAGTTGATTGATCATGATCACCGGAAGCAATGGGTCTAACCCGAGTTCAACTTATTGTCGAAAATCGGTCGAATATCGCGATAATCAACCTTATCGAGCCGGTAAGATTTTATATACCGGTCGGTAAACCGATTAAATTCAAAAAAATTAAAATTTTGGATAAATTTATACGACGCAAATATCACGATTACCGAGGCATATGAAGCGAAAATCACTCAAAAATCGACGACCGATGAAGTTCGCTTGGTCAGCTGATTTTTAAATCAAATATTGCTATTATCGAGCCAACTATCACGATTATCAAAAAAAATATCACGATTATCAAGGTAATACCGGTCGATTTTTTCCAAAAAAATTGAGTTTATAACTCTTCAATTTTCTGATCCGATTTTACCGACGATCGAAAATTCAAAATCGTTCTATTATCGCCTTATCTATCAGTGAACCAGACGGCCTGACCTGTCTTTCTTGTGATTGACCGTGGGGTGGCAGTCGACAAACATGCATTTGGGTATGCCATTTTCTCTGCGGCAATCGGTTTTCGCGATATCCATACAGTGAACCCAGACCTGTCTTTCTTGTGATTGAATGTGAGACCTGTCTTTCTGGTGATTGACCGTGGGGTGGCAGTCGCCAACATGCATTTGGATATGCTATTGTCTCTGCTGCAATCGGTTTTATTTACGTGGACAGCTCTGAATTAAACGTAGGCCCAGGGCCAGCCCTGAGGGGGGAGGGTGGGCGGCCGCCTCGGGCCTCCAAAGTCAGGGGTCCCCAAGTGTACAAACCTAAACATACAAAGAAAAACAAGTATGTATAATGTATAAAGAAAAATTTATATGCAATTAGCAAATAGTAATTTGGGCTCAAAGTGCCGGCTCATATATGCACGCGCGCGCGTGCACACACACATATATATGATTGGCTGCTTTGGCATTGGACTAGTTGTGCAGCCATGTAGGACGTGAGCGAGTTAGCGACTAGTAGAAGATTAGAGGATAGAGGGTTTCTACCAAAGAAAACTGCGTTGCTTCCTGGTGCCTAGCGGCTAGGGCCTTCATCCAGGAAAAAACAGGAGGGGCGGCCGAATTTCGATCGCCTGGACTGTGGTGGCCGATCGCCGATCACCGTGATCGTCCCTAATCCGAGGTATAGAATATTAATCTTCACTAATCTTTTTTCCCTATTAATCTTACATTATTTAATCTTTGATATATTTATTATTATTTTTAGCGCCGTGCGTTATCAACTTATCATGTCATCTAGAAGGTATCCATCCGGTAGCGAAAAAAAAGAAAAAAAAGGTGCGGATGACTTCATAGAAACGCAGAGAGGAGCTTTGGATAAATTTTAAAAGAGTAATACAAGTGCTTCGCTGAACCCAAATGATGAGTTGGCTATAGTTGCCGTGGAGGAAGAGGAACCAGCGCGCTATGATTACAATTTACATTTGTTATTTCATAAACTTTAAAGTGTTCTATAGAAGTAATTTTTGTGCATCGAATATATATATTTTCGAATATATATATATATATATATATATATATATATATATATATATATATATATATATATATATATATAAAGGAGGTGAATAAGGGTTCCATATAAATTTTCGTCCTGGGCCCAAAGGGGCCAGGACCGGCCCTGCGTAGGCCCTTCTTGCTTTTATTGAGAAAAGCAAACCGTTGGTCTATTACCGATACTGAGGAGGCGTGAAGATCGTTTTCTTCGCAGACCACAGAAGATCCGCTCCGCTGCACATTCTCTTCGATGACGAAAGGGATCACATCACCAGACGTTAGTCCAGCGCTAGTACAGACACCAAGGCACACCTAAACACTGAAAAAAAGCGACATGAAGCAGCCGCTCAAACCATGACGCACGCGAGGACGTATGTCGATGCCACTATGAGAAAGTACCATCGTAAATTTCACTATAAATTAATAATAAATTAAAAATCAATTTGTACAGTAATTATTTTTAAAAATTGTATCTACATGTTATGCAAAAACTATCTCTCTCTTTTGTACAGAAATAATCTACTCATGCTCCCATGCAAAGCTGGTTATTAAATAAGAGACAGCTCTCTTCCCTTCTCTCCTCTTTTCTTACTCTTCCATATAGATCAAAACTGATATGTACAGACTAAAAATCAGCTGATATAACCTTATTGTACATGCCATAAGGGTATTTCCAGTGTATTTTGTTTCTAATGTTGTTTATAGAAGATGAGAGAACATATTAAATAGATATTTAGATACAACTATCCTAATGCATTGTATGTATAAGTTGTACTACAAAGCCAACAAGATTATTTATTGTTACATGTGAGAAAAGATCAATTGCGACCCATTTTCCTATGTACTAGTACCATGGTCCTCTCAAATGGGACAGCTCTATCTATAGTGTAGTTTCAAAGTTATTTCTAGCCCTTGATCCTCTCAAATATATTATAGAAACAGCTTCTTTCTCTAGCATCATTAATTACCCCTCTGTATTACTTTTGTCTTATGTGGCTTATTCTTATAAAAGGCTGACTAGAGCACTGGGTGATGTGAGCTCAGTGCCCACGGTAACAACAACACACAGTTTGATACTATACAAGAGTGACCTATCAGCCAGAGACCAAGAAATCGAGTAAAAATGTCGTCGAACAAAGATGAATCAGCGGCGGTGCGTGTGCTCGGCAGATGGGCGAGCCCGTTCGTGATCCGCGTCCTGATCGCGCTGAAGCTGAAGGGCGTGGAGTACGAGTTCGTGGAGGAGCCGGTGGGGAAGAAGAGCGAGCTGCTGCTCAAGTCCAACCCCGTGTACAAGAAGATCCCCGTGCTGCTGCACGACGGCAAGCCCATCTCTGAGTCTTTGATCATAGTGAAGTACATCGATGAGGTCTGGGCCTCCAATGGCCCGGCCCTACTGCCCTCCGACCCGTATGCCCGCGCCGTCGAGCGGTTCTGGGCCCAGTACATCGATGACAAGGTAAATCTTTTGTGCGTTTTTCTTTCAAAGAAAAATCATTCTGATCTGAACAATTCAGTTTTCAGCAACCTTGGAGTGAATATATTTTGAGTACCGAGCTAGCTCTGCCTTGTGCGAGCTGCCAACCAGCATTTGAACCTTGGGTCCGACGCTGCTCGCTTATCTTCTCCAGACTTAAGTTTTAGGTGGAAAATTACATATACATATAGTGCGTTCAATGATCAAAGTGCGTGCCTGTGTTTCGTAAATCTTCACTTTAGATTATACGTACGATAGAGATGCACCCATATGTGTGGATGTGGGCGTGTGCTGCGTGTCCTTTCCTTGTATAGTGAAAATAAAACAATGGAGTGAATCTTTTGCCTAAACGTGTGCTCGGTACGTACGTAGTTTCCTCCGGCGATTCGAGTACTGAGGGGAACGGTGGACGGATGCAAGGACGAAGCGGCAGGTCAGATGTCCACCGCTCTACAGCACCTGGAAGAGGCTTTCGTCAGGAGCGGTCAAGGGAAGGATTACTTCGGCGGCGACAGCATCGGCTACCTGGACATCGCGCTGGGATCGCAGGTCGGCTGGGTCAAGGCGGTGGAGAAGATGGCCGGAGTCAGCCTCCTCGACGAGGCGAAGGTTCCTAACTTGGCTGCGTGGGCTGATCGGCTCTGCGCGCACCCGGCCGTGGCGGACGCGATACCTGACGCCGACAGGCTCGTGGAGTTCACCATGAAGTATGGTTCTTTTCTGAAGTCTATCAATGCTTCCAAGTGAGCAAAACTGTACTGTATAGGCTGGTACGTACTCTGGTATAACTTTCGTGAATTTCGTGTACGT
Organism: Rhipidocladum racemiflorum; assembly: GCA_036346355.1. Lineage (NCBI taxonomy): Eukaryota > Viridiplantae > Streptophyta > Magnoliopsida > Poales > Poaceae > Rhipidocladum > Rhipidocladum racemiflorum. The sequence goes on along the minus strand of CM070588.1, from coordinate 55,146,557 downwards.
GTGCCTGTACCGTGACTATCACTCGATGGAGTAACAATAAACGATGGGTTCTTTGTGTAACGTGCTCCTCAATGAAATGTGCTAGCACTCACCAGGATATCTTCATGTAAGATATGTGACTTGCAAGTACCGCATATTGTTGTTCTAAAGTGTACTCGATTTTGTATCAACCGCGCATGCATTTGTGTTAACGGTTGTACCTATTAAGCTCGATGCCTGTTTGTGATATAACGCCGGTCAAACTTGAAAAGTGTTTTTAAAATAAGTTCTTTTACGCCACACTAAATTTAATATAGACGTTTATTTTTTAGATCCAATGGATCAGATTAGCTGGTCTTATTTATACTTCTACGGTAGTATAGTAATAAAAATATCTTTAACAAATTAACGAGTAGATTTAATTTTTACTATATATTATATACTACCAGTAAAATAATGCAACGTAAAATTTGTCTTAATATAATATCGCACCTTTCTATCCCATCTATTTATTACACGTACTGCATACCATAGTAGAATGTGATACTGGTAAGACCATCTCCAACCGTGTCCCTTCCCCTCTTCTTTTCCCTCCGCGAAGGGATTCTCATTCCCTTCAACGCTCCAACGGATTCCCTTTAGCATTCCCTTCGTGAAGGGATTCTCTCTCCCATTCCCTTTAGCAAGGGATTCTCTCTCCTTTCCCTATACAATTCTCTTTAAAGGGAATCCGTTGGAAATGAAGGGGAAATAAAGGGATTCCCTTCATTTCATTCCCTTCCATGTTCCCTTTCCTCATTCCCATTCCCTTTATTTTCCCTCATCTCCAACGGATTCCCTTTAAAGAGAATTGTATAGGAAAAGGAGAGAGAATCCATTCACGAAGAGAATATTGAAGGGAATCCGTTGGAGCGCTAAAGGGAATGGGAATCCCTTCGCGGAGGGAAAGGGAGAGGGGAAGGGACACGGTTGGAGATGGTCGACCAAGGGAAAGAGGGGATTGGTGCTCATAAACTTGTCAATCTAAAATTATTATTACAAACCAGAAAGAAAGAAAGAAATGTTAGTTAAATCCAGACCATTTTACATGCTTTATGTACTAAATTTATTTATTTAAATTTTTGTAATGAACTAATATATTTCTCATGAGTAAAGCATTTTTGCACTTACAAGCTAGACGAAGTGCTTGGTTCCAACATCTGTGAATGATTTTTGTGCCTATAGTTGATTCCAATTAGAGCATCTCCAGCAAGGCCCTCTAAAACAGGGTTTCTATTTTGGATTTATAGACTCCCTTTATTTTTTGGGACCTTGTTTTCAGAGTACAAGTCCAGCAGCAGCACCTAAATCTCGGCCCCTATTTTACTTTTTCTCTTATTTTGGCATATCCGCTGTGTATAATCTTCATTTGACACCACTAAAATTCAATCAAAAATATTTGTAATACATAAAACATAAGCATATTAACATTTACAATTTAAAAACATGATATTTCAAATTTAAATTTAAATTTTTTAAAACATGATAAAATTTTCGAAGTCTCTTATGTATTTCCCTATCTTCAATAATAGGGGTTGTACTCGTGTCCATGGAAATTGAGGCTGAGGAGGCAAATTTGGGGGGCTTCTAATTTTAGGGGCTTGAGTTGGCCCCCCCTGGGAATTGGGGCTGAGGAGGCAAATTTAGGGGCCTCCTAATTTTAGGGGCTTGAGTTGGGATCCTACTGGATCTGTTTTTTTACTACACTTCCTATTTTAAGGTTTAGGGGCTGGTTTAGGGGCTCTGCTTGAGATGCTCTTATAAATATATTCAACACTCCCGACAAGAATGTTCAACGCAGTTCTGCCTCTGTAGGAGAGAGGCATTAATTTGGCCACGTTGAGAAAGGAGAAAATTTGCTGGACTCACAAAACCGACTATATCTTCAGACAAAAGAAGCAGTGGATTCGATCAACGCCCGAGCGATGCGTAAGCAATGACGACCCATGCATGGCACGATCAAAATTCTGGACTAACAACAGAACTCTCACTCTCCATATACACACACATCCAAAGGAACATAGACGCAACAACAAGCAGCCGTATTGTTTGCAGCAAAGACATCCATCACCGGAGTTAGCCCAGCAAGGATTCTGGGAAAATCGAGAAATGTCATCGGGCACGGAGAGTGCGGCGGCGGTGCGCGTGGTCGGCTTATGGGCGAGCCCGTTCTCTAACCGCGCCGTGATAGCGCTGAAGCTGAAGGGCGTGGAGTACGAGTACCTGGAGGAGGTGCTAGGCAACAAGAGCGAGCTGCTGCTCGCTTCCAATCCGGTGCACAAGAAGGTCCCCGTCCTGCTCCACCACGGCAAGCCCATCCCCGAGTCGTTGATCATACTCGAGTACATCGACGAGGTCTGGGCCTCGAATGGCCCGGCCATCCTCCCCGTCGACCCGTACGCCCGCTCCAGCGAGCGGTTCTGGGCGAAGTACGTCGATGACAAGGTAGCATGCATGCGTGCGCATCTCTTTCAAGTTTCAAGCCTCAATCTTGTGTATACATACATGTATTAATTCATGCGCTTACTGATGTCATGTGTAGGTTACTCCGGCGATTCCTGTCCTGAGGGGAACGAGCGACGGAGACAAGGACGAAGCGGCGCGTGAGATGTCCACCGCCTTACAACATCTTGAGGAGGCCTTCGTGGAGTGCAGCCATGGGAAGCACTACTTCGGTGGCAACGAAATCGGCTACCTGGACATCGCTGCCGGATCGCTGGTTGGCTGGATCAAGGCGGTAGAGAAGATATCGGGGTTCAGGTTCCTCGACGACACGAAGGTCCCTAATCTGGCGGCATGGGCCGGTCGGTTCTCCGCGCACCCGGCGGCCAAGGACACGGTTCCTGACGCCGACAGGCTCGTGGAGTTCACCATGAAGTATGGTTCTTTTCTGAAGCCTATCTATGCTCCCAGGTGAACAAAACTGTATTGTATAGTCTGGTACGTACTCCGGTATAACTTTCGTGAACTTCGTGCACGTGTGCCTGTACCGTGACTATCACTCGATGGAGTAACAATAAACGATGGGTTCTTGGTGTAACGTGCTCCTCAATGAAATGTGCTAGCACTCACCAGGATGGCAGGATCTTCATGTAAGATATGTGACTTGCAAGTACCGCATATTGTTGTTCTAAAGTGTACTCGATTTTGTATCAACCGCGCATGCATTTGTGTTAACGTTTGTACCTATTAAGCTCGATGCCTGTTTGTGATATAACGCCGGTCAAACTTGAAAAGTGTTTTTAAAATAAGCTCTTTTACGGCATACTAAATTTAATATAGACCGTTTATTTTTTTAGATTCAATGGATTAGATTAGTTAGTACCTATTTATACTTCCATCTGTAGTATAGTAGTAAAAATATTTTTAATAAATCAACGATTAGATTTAATTTTTACTACGCATTATATACTACTAGTATAATAATGCAAAGTGAAATTTGTCTTAATATAATGTCGCACCTTTCTATCCCATCTATTTATTACACGTACTGCATACCATAGTAGTATGTGATACTGGTAAGGACTAAGGGAAAGAGAGGATGGCTAGGGGTAGGCATTCAGTTTTTTCGGTTTTTACGGTTCGGTTTTTTTGGTTTTAAATTATTTTGGTTTTTGAAATTTGAAAACCGAATCAAACCGAATTAGACCCTAAAACCGAACCGAATTAACCGAAATTATTCGGTTTGGTTAATTCGGTAATTCGGTTAACCGAATTTTCTGTACACTGAAACTGCAAAGTAAACTGCAATTCTGTAGCCCACTTCCTTCACAAAAACATAACGTAGGATAATATGCCACAAAAACATAAACTTAAAATAGGACAAGCACAGAGCAGATTAAATTCCTCCTGTACAATATGCCACAAACCAGTTCAACATAGGAGTACCATCATAAACACTGAAAGTAGGAAAATCTTAACACATATCTAAATGGTCCGATGGCAGTATACAAACCGCTTGTTAATTAAACAGGCAGACCATTGTAGACAGTGGTTTAGGATTCCACTTAACTTAGGCTACAACAAACTACATATATAGCTCAGTCCAAATCAGTGCCATGTCGTGTCATCATCCAAAATAGAGTGAAAGGTTCACTAGTTGATTGAACTTTGGAGTTCCTTCGGACCAGCTTAATAAGTGACGACACTTCATAGCAACAAAATGAAGATGATTACAAAATTGCAATAGATGCACCAGAATCAGCAAATTTGCAATAGATGCAATTCTCTTCTAGTCTTGGAATGTTTGTATGGAATTTGGAGTAAACTAAAGAAAGGAATGATCAATAGTAGAATATTGTCTTGAATCTCACCAAAATTTAGGTAGTAATCTCACTAGGTTTGGTTACAGACTCGGATTTGGACTTTTTCCTTTAAGAATTGCCGACATCTTCTGCAATTGTGGCTGAAATGGAATAAAATCAATATTCAATTGTCGTGATGAACAAGATAAATGTAATTGAAGCAAACATCAGTCAATAATTTGTTTATTACCTTCCTCGATTTTGGGCAAATCGTTTGGATCTTCTTCAATATTGATAGGAAGGGATCACATTTTATTAATGTTTTGGATACTTTTGCTGAATTCCTTTTATTTCCATTGTTCATACTTCATAGAAAATTATAAATGTTCAATGTCAAACGATTTTGTGCAAATGTGTAAGAAAGCACCTACAAACCATGATAATCTCTATGAAATACAAAACAAGGATAGCTGAATAAGGTTAAATATGTTAGTTACTACCAACACAACCATGAATAATGTATGTACTAATGGATATGTCTTAGCAATAGTCAAATATGGATCATTGAAGGAAATTTTTTTACTGGTCAAGATACATATTGTATAGACATGTAAGGAAGAATCAACATTGTACGACAGTGCGTAGACAATATCTAGCTGGGATTCTAGTAAAACAAAATCTAGCGGGACACATGTACAAATTAAGTGCTATATATAGAATAATGCAAAATTGATCCATTTTCACCAATATCATTTACATCGGTTGAAGAGCTAAGACTAAGAAATGAGTCTAGAACTTAAAGACGATATTTTGTACAGAAAAGGGTTAGAATTTACCAAAGCCGGAACACATAGAAACAAGCAATTTCTATTTGCAGCTACTTGTGGGCGAGAGTTCAAAAGGAGGCCGCAGCCCGCTCGTGAGTTCAGCTGGACGACGGGAGCACTGGAGCAGATTTGAGCGCCGAGGGATGAGGCATCGATGGAGGAGGCGTCGACGCTGGGGAGCAGATCTGAGCGCCAAGGGAGGAGGCACCGACGGAGGTTGGAGGAGGCATCGGCGCCAGGGAGCAGATATGAGCGCCGAGGGAAGAGGCATCGACGGAGGTTGGAGGAGGCGTCGACGTCGGGGAGCAGATCTGAGTGCCGAGTGATGAGGCATCGATGGAGGAGGCGTCTGCGCCGGGGAGGAGTCGTCCGCAGTCACCGGGGAGGCGGCTACGGCGCTGACGGTCGAGCGCCAAATCGATTAGGGCGAGTGGGGGAAGGACCGAAGGGGAACTGGGGAAGGCCGGAAGGGGAATTGGGACTGTGGGTGTGCGGGGATTTTATCTCTTTTACGGTATACTGAAAGAGGTCAAGCAACAGTGAAAAGCACGTGGGTGACAAAACTTCTTTTAGCTCTTTTATGGTACATTGAATTTAATATGGATTATTCATTCTTTTTAATTCAATGAATCATATTACTTAATACTTATTTATATTTTCTCTGGTTGTACAGTAGTAAAAGTACCTTTAATAAATCAATGGTTAGATTTGATTTGTACTACACATTATATACTACTAGTGTAATATACTGCAAAATTTCTCATTTTTTTTTAAATACAAGATGAGGATATAACCAACGTACACTGTATTAACTCAACATACTTACATACGTACACACGTGTATCTTTTACACACGTATATATATATATATATCCATTTTTATTAGAATGAGCACGCCCTCGACAGTGGATGCTCGGTTTCGGGGTGACAAAACTTGTGCACGCAGCAAGATTTGTATTGTAGGCCTGAAAATTCGAGTACTCTGTAACAAAGTATTACTCGGATATTTCCTTAGACACTCCCGACAACGTATGCTGGCAGCTGGCGTGTGCTTAGGAAGTAGAGTACTATGTTCAACGCAGTTCTGCCTCTGTAGGAGAGAGGCATTAATTTGGCCACGTTGAGAAAGTAGAAAATTTGACAAAAGAAGCAATGGACTCGATCAACGCACGAGCGATGCGTAAGCAATGACAACCCATGCATGGCACGGTCAAAATTCTTGACTAACAACTGAACTCTCACTCTCCATATATACACACACCCAAAGGAACAAAGACGCAACAACAAGCAGCCGTATTGATCACAGCAAAGACATCGACCACCGGAGCTAGCCCAGCTAGGATTCTGGGAAGATCGAGAAATGTCATCGGGCTCGGAGAGTGCGGCGGCGGTGCGCGTGGTCGGCATATGGGCGAGCCCGTTCTCTAACCGCGCCGTGATAGCGCTGAAGCTGAAGGGCGTGGAGCACGAGTACCTGGAGGAGGTGGTAGGCAACAAGAGCGAGCTGCTGCTCGCTTCCAATCCGGTGCACAAGAAGGTCCCCGTCCTGCTCCACCACGGCAAGCCCATCCCCGAGTCCTTGATCATACTCGAGTACATCGACGAGGTCTGGGCCTCGAATGGCCCGGCCATCCTCCCCGCCGACCCGTACGCCCGCTCCGCCGAGCGGTTCTGGGCGAAGTACGTCGATGACAAGGTAGCATGCATGCCGCATGCGTGCACATCTCTGATCTCTTTCAAGTTTCAAGCCTCAATCTTGTGTATACATACATGTATAAATTCACGCGCTTACTCATGTGTAGTTTCCTCCGGCGATTCATGTCCTGAGGGGAACGGGCGACGGAGACAAGGACGAAGCGGCGCGTGAGATGTCCACCGCCTTACAACATCTCGAGGAGGCATTCGTGAAGTGCAGCCATGGGAAGCACTACTTCGGTGGCAACGAAATCGGCTACTTGGACATCGCTGCCGGATCGCTGGTTGGCTGGATCAAGGCGGTGGAGAAGATATCGGGGTTCAGGTTCCTCGACGAGACGAAGGTCCCTAATCTGACGGCATGGGCCGGTCGGTTCTCCGCGCACCCGGCGGCCAAGGACTCGGTACCTGACGCCGACAGGCTCGTGGAGTTCACCGTGATGGTGAGCGCTCTCTTTAAAGCTCGCGCTCCAAAGTAGAACGTTGCGAGCTGCTAGTATTAATAAGACGCATGTGTGCTTGTGCTGCCACTCTGCAACTCAATGTTGGATTAGTGTAGTACCGCAAATGCGTTGTGTACTGCGTGTATCAATAAGATTCAGATGTGCAATATTGACAAATGATGCATCTGCTTCCGCAAGGTACCTTGTTCTGATTACTGAGTACTAATCCACGTGTCAATGCACCTGATCAATATGGATTACTGTATCTGTATGCTCATCGATTCAGTTGCTCTCTCTCGGAAAACTCACCGAATTTCGCCTCTACAACGACGCAATTAAGAAAAAACATCAAGAACTTCACAAATTGACACTATGATATGAATAGTCAACAAGATGCTGTTCGTTTGGACCATTCAAACGATCAAAGTTCAAGTATGTTATTGCAGTCTCACTTTATTTCTTCTTTCTTTTTTGTGAGAGTCGGAGAGAGAAGTTCAGTCTCACACACTCACTCTCATTGATGGAGATGGATAGTCCCGGGAGTTGGGCGTGCTTTTTCGGGCTAGCCCACGGCCCGGCATGGCACAAACATGGTATGATACGAACGCTAGGGTTGGGCTGGCAGTGGCAGACACCTCGCCAAGGTCACTGTCATCGTGCTGCTAGCGTCGACACTATCCTAGACTCAACCTCTGCTCCGATTCAACAGCCTCGTTAGCGTGAAGCCCAAATCCGAGTCCAAGACGTCGTCGGCTTGATAGGGAGAACTAAAGAGGGGAGGGGACAGATCCAGCCATCCATGCCATAGTCGCCACCGGAGGGAGAGACCGAGAGGGCGAAGGGATTTGTAGGTGGTAGGCAGCGGAGAAGGGGAGCGTGCATGTAACATCTTAGTCCAAAATTCGCTCAATACACTGGACCGTGTACACATAGCACCTCGGTTACAATTTCGTTCTTGCTTCGTATAAAAGCGTTAACCCGTAGATGCTACGTTTGAACCCAAATACCCAATATGCTTTATATGCTATGTGGGACTAAACCCATCACCACTCCAATATAGGCCACATGGGCCTTCACACTAATGGATTGGGTATTACACTCATGCCCCTTTAAGGGTTGACACCCTTGACAAAACACTGCATACATGGCAGATACTTAAAACTACCCCTCGGTACATGTCCGTGTGTCCAGTGCCGGCATATATGCCATTGTCGTGTGTCCACTCTAGGCTCACACGTTCCATACATCATATGATCGTGCCCTTATCCCACATGCGCCCATGTAGCAAAGGTTGATGCTCTGATGCCATCTATAACACCCTAATCCAAAATACTCAATGCTCAACCCACCCATGGGGCAAATCTGTGAGCACATACTACCTCATTACAATTAATTTTGTCCTCACTTCGTGTAAAAGGTTTAACTCAAATGTGCTATATTTGGACCAAACATGCATTTTATGCTACTACATCTCACTTTAGGCAAGTAATGTGGTACTAATCCAATCATTACTCAGACATGGGCCACATAGATCTTCACACTATTGCCTCGGGTATTACAACACGAGAGGGAGAGAGGTGGCGGTCGTGCTGATTCGCCACCTCATCAATGTCAAGCTCATATTTGGGCGTGAAACACCACCAGTAGGAGTGGGAAGGGAATAGATCTGACCATCCATTCCATGGCCGCTGCCACATAAAGAGAGACCAAGAGAGGGTGGAGGGATTTGCAAGTGGCAGCTGGTGAGGAAGGGGAGAACACGAGAGGGAGAGGGAGAGATGCTCAGGAAGTGGCAGGCGATAGGGGGGAGAGGGTGGAGAGGTCGAGAAGGGAGCACGCAAGAGCGAGAGGGAAAAGGGAGAGACAAAGAGCCTGGCGATTAGCGATGGCGAGGCATGCAAGGCAATGGTCATCGAGACATGTGAGGCAATAGCATCTACCAGTGCATTTGCGATCACAGAGGAAGAGAGCAAAGAGCAGTAGAGAGGCAATAAGGAATTGCAAAAGGAAAATGCAACGTTCCCCTCCTCGATGGCTATGAAATCATCTCTCCTTATTTCTTCACACAGCTCAAGAAACAATTTCCCTACTGTCTCTAGCTCTCATTCTCTCAATATGCTCGGTAAGAAGAAGAAGCAACCATCCAAGGTGGCCAAGGTGCAAGCAAGCATGCCCTCAAACACCCCCCACTAGTCCTCCTCCCAAGCATGAAGATGCTCCCATTGATCCTTGTCAACTCTCCCTGGGCATGGATGACTGTCATATGAATGGCACGGAGGGCTACAAGGATGACACCTTCGCCAACTTCTCGCCCTGGTCTCAAAGCCACACAGTAGGATGGAAGGATCATGATCCACTCCATCGTCCATGAAGCATCTAGGCTCCTAATTTCTTTTGGTTTTGATAATTAATGATAATAAAGTTAAAAAACTAATCTCTTGCGGACGAGCGCCTGCTCGTTTGGCTGGGTGCGGCAGAGCTCACTCAGCCCACCCGCGTTCGAGCGCAGCTCGACGCGGGTGCGCGTGGAGGAGAGTGCAAGTGCGAGTGTGGGTGTGTGCGTGTGTTTGTAGCTCGTTTGTTGTTCTCTCTTCTTAATGAAATGCCAGTGCTCCTGGCCATTTTTTTTTAAAAGAACTAATCTCTTGAATTTATGAGAATAGGTTGGTCTCTATCATGACACATGGAAAAGAAAAAGTGTGTGAGCGAAAGGGGTGTTTTTGGGTGGTTCTTTGTATTTTGAACTCCGGTACTACCGCAGTGTAATAGTTGGTACTACCGGGGTCCAGTACTACTGCAAAATGTATATTGATAGTTAATTTACAAAGAGGTCCTGTTTTTAAGCCAATCTTGCTTTAAATGTCAGTACTACCGCACTTTCTGTGTCAGTAGTACTGGATTTCCTGTAATGGCTATTACCTACCACATTTAATGCTCTGATATGACCGTTGGGCATGGAGCGGTACTATCAAGTTTTACACGCTGGTAGTACCGCAAATGTTAAATTTATTAGGTATTTGCCCCCCAATAGTTAGATTTGTTGGTAGGGGCTATAAATACCCTCACACTTGCATCTCTAGAGACTCTTGGACATTCATTGATGATACTGTGAGCTCTGACAAGTTTCTTCTCTCCCTTGTGCATTAAATTCACTCTTTCAGAGGGTTAGAAGAATTCAAGTATGCACTTCATTCTTGAGCCAATTGTACACTTGATTCAACCTCAAGCAAGCGTTATCACTCCATTCTCTTGGAGGTTGTTGCCTCCTAGACAGCTTGAAGGCAAGAGAACCGGTGACCTTCTCAAAGAAGCTTGTGAGTAGGCCCGGCATTTGTGAAGGCAAAGAGCTCGCCTACGAGGAGTGGGGAAGAGCTACCATGAGTGATCGAGGGAAGTCTCATTTGGGCAAGGAGCTGGCTCAAGTGGATCAAGCTTCCTCAATGTGGATTAGGGGAGACCAGCAAATCTCCGAGACCACAAATAAAATCTTGGTGTCATTCTCTCTTGTGGTTTGCTTTCTATTGTTTACTTATAAAATTTACATTCCTAGTTTACATAGTGTTTGATCCTTATTCTAGGATTGTATAATTTGCTTAGACTTAGGTTGTTGATGCACTTAGCGAAACATAGAGCTTTTAGTCCTTAATTGTTAAAATTCTCAATTCTTGTATCATTTTGATAAATTATTGCAATTAGAGTCGAGAATTTTAAAAACAACCTATTCACCCCCCTATAGTCGATTATCTTTGATCCTACAAGTGGCATCAGAGCTTGGACTCTCTTTTGGGGCTTTACTGCAAAGAGAGTAAAGGATAGCTAATGGGGGTGTATCCATAAGAAAAGCACCATTTTTTGATGGCACAAATTATGTGTATTGAAAAATACGCATGGAGGTTTATCTTAAGGCTATAAGTCCTAATATATGGAGGATTGCTGGTGAGGGTTTCACCATGTCACTTGACCCCACTTCCACCATTGATCAAGATGAGCGAAACTCCCATCTCAATGCTCAAGCGATGAAAGATCTTTTTTGAGCCTTGAATGCGGATGAGTTCAATCGCGTGAGCAACCTTAAGACGGCTTACGGGATTTGGGCAATGTTGGGACCCGAATGTGCAAATCCGTACCCTCTGTGTATTCAGCACTAGTCTAGGATCACGCTAGTGCACACAGTCTCAACATCGATGAATATCACAATCATACACAGCAGAATAACAAATAAATCTTTATTATAACAAAAGCGGTTGAGTCAACCTTATGGTTAACTTACAAAAGTACACCTCGCAGGGCAAGGTCCTTATTAAATAAACTTGCAGCGGAATTAAATAAACTCGTGACGCCAACCAATATGCCACAGGCAACTGACTGGGCTCGCCCCTAGTTCGTCGGCTCCTCCTGGAACTCCTCCTCCAATGCTGACGTTGATTCTTCCTCAACTGATGTTTGTATTGTAGCAAGGGTGAGTACTTAAAGCACTCAGCAAGTTATGCACAGAATGCAAGTCTAATAACTACATGCATGGCTTATTCCAACAACAGGCTAAGTCGTTCTTTTGCAATAAGCAACATTCATAAATAACAGTAATAGATTGGAAAGCGGTAAAACAACAATAATAATAATAACTTTCACGATTACTTTCTTAAGTAAAGCATTTCTCATCCTAAACCAGTTCATCATTTCCATACCAAGTATCAATAAATCACGTTCATTTTTATAAAAATCTAACCCTTGACTGTAATCCCCGAGCAATGTCCAATACCGTGGACTCAGCTATTCGAATAGATTGTACACTCTATAGAGGTTATACACTTTACCTACAAGATACAATCAAACACCACCAATGCGAGTGACCGTAACAAAGCCTTTACAATGTTCCTTCTAAACCCAGTACTGCCCGTTAAGGTTTCAACACTATTGGTTACCACAATCAGGGCCCCCCTCTTGTGCCATATGACTTTTCATCCGTACACCCAGAACCCACACCACCACGACAGTACCGAAATCTAGACATCACAAATTAATCAGGGTCTGTCCCATTCCAGACTTGTGGTTGTACATCAGACTCAGTTCAAATTCTTGCAAGGTTAAGTCCTTAAAGTGACCAAGGCAAGACTACCCAAGAATTCACAAGTGTCCAAATCAGCAAAAACCAAATACGACCTCCCATGTGCCACTTTTGGCCCACCAGAAACAATCTTGCCACTTGCCTCAGTCTAAATCATTTTATCACCCAGTTGATTACCATGCACCACATGCCATCAACATCATCAATAACACATGTCGCAATTCCAAAAACATGTTCCATATCTCATTAAGTCAAGATTAATTTCTGGCATTCAAAATTATATCAATAACACGATTGCATGGCTAAGCAGGCTAATTTCGATATAATTAATCCATGTTGACAAGTATTAATGTCCAACTAATATATCATAATCTAGGGTGACAAATGATTCATGGCATACACTTAATATAAACAAGGTGGATACACCAAACAGGTCGTATAACTATTTCCCGAATTATTTAAAAGCATTTTTAATTAAACTAGCATGCAATAATTCAAATCAACATAATTTTCAAAAGTGGGAACAATATGGTCAAAGCATCACTTGCCTTGGAAAAGGTCCTATTCCTGGTCTTGGATTTGTTTCTGGGTCAAAACCTCTCCTTCGAATCATTTGGGCAATTCAACGTCTACGAGAATCGGATAAATAAACAACAAATAAATAAAAATAGAGAAAAACTCATGTCCAAAAATTAAAAAAATAACCATTAAATAGATATCAATTTTACAAAAATTTAAAAACTAGAATTGCCTCAATCAGAGTTAAAACGCAAAAGTTATAGCCGTTTGAAGTTTGAAAATCAATTAAAAAGAATAAACCGAATTATCCGATTTATTTTTCTATTGAAAAATCGGAATTATGATGTCATCTAACGACAACAACGAATGTGAATTCTGGCCGAATTATTTTTCTAAAGAAAATTGATTTATTGCGTCATCATTGCGTCATCCGGTCCATAGACCTGGTCCACGGCCGCCTTGTGTCCATGGTGGACTCGGTCCATCGGACCACGAGCCACTGACATGTGGACCCACTCGGGATGACGTCATGCTGACGTCAGTGAGGCGCGGCTGGCTCGGCTGACAGCTGGGTCCCACCGATGACGTCATCAGTGACGTCACGCGCACGGGTGGCCAGCGGCTGACATGCGGGCCCGGCTTGCTGATGTCAGGGATGACGTCAGCAACGACCGACCGCTCGGCTGCAACGCTCCAAATTTCGCGCACACATGGCAGCGTCCGGTTGGGCGGTGGTGTGGTGCGATCTGGGCCGTGCGTTTAAAATCCGACGATCACGATTCAACCGGATCCATTCTACGCGAATTAATCTGATCTGTACAATCCAAAATGGATGTCTCAGATCAGATCTGGCTTTTCACGGCAAAGGGACTACATGGATAGTCCCGGCGGCTTACGCGTGGCAGCAACTAGGCCGTCTAATCTAGATCGAACGGCCACGATCAGATCCAACCGAGACTACGCGATGTAATCTAAGCCGTACAACTTTGATCCAACGGCTAAGATCCGATCCAGTGCTCCACTAAGCTGAGCTACGTGGCTCAATCTGTACCGTAGGATCTAGATCTAACAGTCACTATACAATCCCGTTCACACACCAAGAGCCCTACGTGGCACTATCCTAACCATCCATCCTAGATCCAACAGCTGAAAATAGATCTAAACAGTAATACTAGATCTAATCCAAACCGTACGATCTAAATCCTACGGTTGAAATCTAATCCGAAGGATACACTGAGACGGCTAAGTGTACGTACCTCGTGCGTCGGATCTGCGGACGGCCCACGGAGCTCGCGAGGTCGGCGATGGTGCGGTAGACAGAGGTGGTCGGAGCTGGGGACAACGACCACCCTTGCGGCGTTTCCGCGCGACTTGGGCGTAGTGAAAGGTCCTCACGGGTGCCCCTCACCACGGGAAGCCTGGATCTGCCTTTGGACACGGCGGAACACGGCGAAAAATCGCTAAAACCTGAAGCGAACCCTAAACGAACTACGGTGAGCAATCTAGGGCAACGCAAGGCGCCTCGGCGTGCGTGGACTGGGGCAAATGGTGAGGCAGGAAACGGTGATCCTCGCACGAGGTCCTGGGCATTAAATACCGGCCTCGACGTCCGGGTTCGGCGCGGATTTTGCGGCGCAAACGGCTCAGACGACGGAGTCTAGCAACAACACGGAGAGGCTGATGTGGCGCAATCATGGCCGTCCACGTCAGTCAGATCCAACAGCTCACGCACGCGCGCGACGTGGCGCAATCCGGCTCGTTCAATCCCGATCGGACGACGCTAGGGTTTCGACGCGGGTTGGGTCCAACGGGTTGACGGGTCAGACCCATTAGGGTTTTCTGAATTTCCTATTTCATTTTAATATTTAAAATACTCCCAGAAATTCAAATAAATCAAGAAAAATAGCAAAAAGCTCAGGAAAATTCTAGGAAAATTCTGGAAAATACTTTGAGACATTTTTGGACTCAAATAAAATATTTCCAACAAAACTTTATTTGAAACTTTTAAATATTTAAATAATTCAATAAATGACTTAATTCAAATTAAATCCAAATAAATTTCAGAAAATTCCAAAAATTCAAATAACTCAATATATTGAATAAAAACATAATTTGGGATGTTACAGGCAACCCTCTTCGAAATCTATGAGGGCACATCCGCGGTCAAGAAGGCCAAATTGCATATGCTAAGGATAAAATATGAGTCTCATTATGCTGCCCCATGAGAACATCACCAAGATGTACTCAAGGTTCAACAACATAGTTGTCGACGATTGGAGAACGGGCTCCCGTCGAGCTTACTTGTTGAATGAGGGATCAACAGAGCCCCGTCGTACGGACCGAGTAGGTCGTTCGAGCGATGCCAGGCCGGGAGAAAAGGGGACACGGTGGTTTATCCTGGTTCGGGCCTCTCACCGCCGAGATAATAGCCCTACTCCAGTGTATTGTGTTCTACCTTCTGATCCCTCCCCTGTTACAGATCTTCAGGGGGGGTTTAAATACTACAACTAGAGATACAAAGAAGGTAACTACCTCCTGGGATCGCGCTACGTACTCATAACCACGATCCGTCGTCCTTGATTCGCGCTTTATTTGAATTTCGGGTAAGATTTCCCTCGATCTTTGGCAGATTGGTTGCCTCCTTCCTTCCTCGTAGTGCTCGCTGGGCCCACCAACCAAACACCTGTGTAGGTCATGGTCTTTACGAGCATGCTTGCTCGTGCGGGTGGTGCTTGATGTGACCGTGGGTAAAGATGCGGGCCGTATGCTCGTGGGAGGAGGAGGGATGCTCGTTTCACGCCCCCGAGCATCTTCTTTCAGCATTCCTTGGTCGATGGGCTTGGCCTTTCACGGGGGTATCGTGGTCTTTTTGCCAGATAGCCAATCCCCGACAGATAGCCCCCGAGGTTCAAGCAGGGAACCATCGGGCTTCCCCTTGAGCCTAAGAAGACTCAAAAAAAAGAAGGGGGATTGGATTTCTTTTGGTCGTGGTTTGCGACCATTTCACGTCGGGGGACGACCTTTTTATTCGGCCAAGACGCTTTGTTCCGCGCAAGGCTGCTCGTTATTGTCCTGAGGTTCCTTCTGCGAGAAGCCTCTTCAGAATCTGACGGCAGTTTCTCGAGAAAGTCTTGCTATCGGGCAGAGTCGCCACACGCAGTGGGTGGCGATTTCAATCTGCCTCTTCGCTGCCTTTTTAACCTGTCTCACGGGAGAGGCCGGAGTTACACTGTGTTTCTTTGCTCGACTTCGGCCAAAAATCTTCTAGGAGCCCTAGCGCCCAAGCCCCTTTTTCGTTCTCCTTCCTCCTTTGGCCATGGCGCGTTTCAAGATTAGCCAAATGACCCGTAGGAGGCTCCAGGTGCTCACGGACGAGGCTACATCGACCTAGCTCGGTCGAGTGCTGGAGCCGATGCCGGGCGCCATGGAGACGGAGATCGCTTTCTGCGAGTTGTATGTCGTTAATCGGCTCCGCCGCCGAGAGCGACTTCCTCGCCTCCGTGCTTGCCTTTTGCGGGTGCGAAATCTCTCATCTCCACCCCAACTCCATTCTCTCCCTTGCGGTCTTCGCCCATCTTTGCGAGGCGTTTGTGGGTGTAATGCCTACCGCCAGCCTTTTCTTCCACTTCTACTCCCCCTTCCGCACCGGCCGGGATGGTCCCGCCGGCTGCGTCTATCTTCGCTCTTCGGCCCAACCGACCATACGAGTACACTCTCGATGCTTTGAAGGACTCGGTGTCGGGTTGGGCCGACCTCAGTTCTACAGAAGAAGGCGGAGGGTCCCGATTGGTCTATACTGGGGAGGACGCTCCGCCTACCGAGACGGCGCGCCCGCCCGTGCAGCCTGAGGAAGAGCGGGTGCTCAAGATGATCAGCGAGCTTGCCCAGATGGGACTCACTGGTCGGGACATTGCCCGCGATTTTACCTTCAACCGGGTGTCCCCCCTGAGGCGCCGCGAGCACCCCTTCTTCGAGGTGACCGGGTGGCATGACCTCACCCGTGAGGACAACTCAGGTATGTTTTTGAATCTCTTCCCCGACCACTGTTGCTTCCTGGTGATTGGCGCTACTTTTTCTTTTAACCCTTGGTCGTGGCGCAGCTCCGAGGACGGACTGGGTTGATGAGAGGGTCGCCGAGATGTTCGGCGCCCCGAAGGAGAAGGAGCTGACGCCCAATCGTCAGATCCCCAAGAACATTTTTGATCGTGGCGACGCGGTAAGTACATCTTTTTACTTCCGCCCAAGGACCTGTTTTCCGAGCTTATTTCTCCCTATTTCTGTACGCAGGAGAAGGTCGCCCTCGATCTTGCCGTGTCGAAGGCCACAAGGCCGCTGGCAAGCCAAAGACCCAAATGAGGGGTTCCCGTAAGAGGTCAGCGGGTCGAGGCCGCCAAGCATCCGCCTCGCCTCCCCGCGCCAAGCGTTCGAAGCGCCGAGCTTCAACCAGGACTCCCACGCCACACCTTGAGTATGCCGACCGCCGGGAGGTAAGCGAGCTTCGAATCTGGTTTGATGACTTCAAGCGGAAGAAGCCGGAGCTGATGGGCCGACTGGAACAGCTTGCCGAGCAGGCGAGGAAGGCCGAGGAGGAGGCTAGGTCCCCCCGAGCAAGGAGCAACTGGAGAGGAAGATCAAGGCTCTCCAGGACCAGCTCGCTCAGGTGGTCGAGGACCCTGAGGAGGAGGAAGAGGAGGAAGATACCTATGCTCTGGTCAGGAGGAGCAGGAGGTCAACTTCCCGATCAACCTCCGCGTTGGAAGGGGTCGACATGGACGATGTCGACCCGGCGATGGCGCGAGCCAGCGAGGCCACGGAAGATCGCGTCGCGGCAATCGCTGAGGCCTACGAGGCCACCGCTGGTAGGATGCCCGAGGAGGCCGAGGAGGATGACGCTGCTCGCCGGGCAGAAGGTAAGCTCCGCTTCATTCTCCTGTTTGGTTTCTTTGTTCTTGTCTTGCGATTTTTCCCGGGCTAACCCCACTCCGTTTGGCGTGGGCGTGATAGCTCGGATGTTGCTTTTGGACTTTCGTCAGATGGCTGAGGAGATTATCGACTCTGCAGTTGACGCCGAGCTCGACCGCGTCGTCGACCAAGTAATGGCCGAGACAGAGGAGGAGTCGGTGTCGGTTGCGCCCTCAGCGGAGTCCGAGCTTCCCTCGGCGGGGCCCGAGCTTCCTTCAGCGGACGTGGAACCTACTCCAGCCGCAGAGGAGCAAGAGCCGCAGGGGGCTGAGGACCAAGAAGCCTTGGCCTTGGTCTCTTGCGAAGGGGTAAGCGCAAGCGAGCCCCAAGCGATGGATTCCGAGGGTCAAGGGTTGGTGGCATTCGGTCCACAGCCCTTGGCCGTGAGTCAAGAAGAGGAGCCGGTCGCCGCCGGCCAGTTGCCTCTGGTTGTGTCTCCGTCTGCGGAGCAGCAGTCGCTTCCGGCCGCGGAGGTGCAAGAGGTGGTCGTCCTCGACCAATTATCTCCGGCTGCGGAGCAGCAGTCGCCTCTGGCCGCGGAGGTGCAAGAGGTGGTCGTCCTCGACCAATTATCTTCGGCTGCGGAGCAGCAGTCGCCTCCGGCCGCGGAGGTGCAAGAGGCGGAAGTGGCCGTCCTCGACCACTCGCCTCTTGTCGCAGAGCAAGGGGCGGGCGCGCCTGTGGTTGGCGTCCAGCCCCCGGGCGTGGCGGCCGAACAGGAGGAAGGCGGCCATGAGCCGCCCGTTGTTGAGGAAGACCAACCCCAGGGCGACCTGAGGTTGGTCGAAGGAGAAAACACCGTTGCCCTCCTTGGAGCACCAGGGGCCCAGGAGGGGCAAGATCCTGTCGTGCCAGCTCGGGATCAGGATGGCCCTGCGTGGGTTAACCCCTTTTTCCGAGCTGGTGCTACCGACCGCCAGCAGCTTCAAGACAAGCTGGTCAGCAGGGCTCTTTTGGTAAGTCCTTTGCTTCTATCTTTTTACATGAGGCGAGCATTCTTCTGGGGGTTCTTCTTGACTTTCCTTCCTTTTTTGCTCGAAGTTTGCTGCGAAGGCTATGGAGGACATCGATGCCTCCGCAGTCCCAACAGAGGAGTTCTGGGCGTACCATCGCGAGCAAGACGCCAAGATCGCTGATCTCGAGCATCGGGTCTCCGAGGTGTGCGAGGCCGACCTGAAGGAGCTGGAGTCGGCGAAGAGCCTCATCGTCGGGCTTCGGGACCAGCTCTTTGAGAGCGAGACGGCGAAGAGCACTTCGGAACAGAAGTGTGCCGGCCTCGAAGAGGAGCTGGTGAAGCTGCGGCAGGAGGTTCCCGACCGCGCGCCGACCTTCAGCGAGCTCGGGAGCGCGAAGAGGCCCAGCTCAAGGAAACGCAACGTCTTCGGGACAGCGCGGCTGAAGGTCGTGCTGCTCGGCGGAAAGTTTTGGACCTGGAGGCAGAGGTCGACTCCCTTAAGGAGGAGCTTGCTGCCCTTCAGGCCGAGCGTAGGGCTTAGCTCTTCTTCTTTTTATTTTTAGCTCGTGTAAATCCTGTAGAAAAGAAAACAACCTTTTGGGTTAAATGAGCAAGGGCGACCTTCAATATATGCTTACATGATCCTGGTTCTGCAAAAAAAAACCAAGTCCCCTGCGTAAGAGCATATAACACAGATACGAGCAAAGAATCCTTGCAAAAAGGACGGAACGTTCCTATCGTACGGAGCCCCTGCCATGGACAAAGGTCGTGCCCTCACTGTTGCGAGCACGAGTTTGTTCATGGGAAAGTTAAGGGATGCTTTGGTTGTAACGATTTTTGAACGATTTGAGCAGGTTGGTTGTGCCGAGAGAAGTATGAGCACAGAGTAGACGAGCTTTAAACCAACAATACGTAGAGCCGCCATACCCGAGCGGTCACTGAACCGGGCTTAGAGTGGATGCTCGCGCTCGACCACGCATACAGTGAAGAGCTACTGTGGAAAGTGAACGATTGGGCGAGCATCCGGCCGGGGGCCAAGGGAAATGGTGCGCACATACTTGTTGGATAAGCTCGTCTGTAGTGCTAGTGGACGACGATGCTCGTTCGATAAAGCGAGGACAAAACATGAGAAGGAAAGGAAATGCTTTATAGGGAAAAAACGCAAGGGGTGCGAGATAGGAGTACGCGTCTAAACGTAGAATTTACGCAGTTGGTCAATGTTCCAGGTGCTGGCGAGCTCCCGACCGTCCTCCATCGCGAGGCGGACAGCCCCCGGGCGTGCTGTGGATACGACCGTGTAGGGTCCCTCCCATCTTGGGGTCAGCTTATTGGCCTTCGACAGGTCTTGGAGTCTTCGTAAGACCATGTCACCAACTTGCAGGGACCTTGGTCGGACTGACTTGGCCGCGTGCCTACGGAGAGCTTGTAGGTAAATCGCAGACCGTAGCAATGCCCGTTCACGTGTTGCCTCGACGAGGTCTAGGTCGAGGAGGCGTTCATCCTCCTGGTCGACAGAATCGACCAGCTGCACCCTTGGGGAACCTAGCACAATTTCGGCAGGCAAAATGGCCTCCGTACCGTAGACGAGTTGGAAAGGCGTTTCGCCTGTGGCCCGACTCGTCGTGGTGCGGACGGACCAAAGAACGGCGGGAAGCTCATCCACCCACTGCTGCCTGTGTTGGCTGAGGCTTTTGAAGACCCTCTTTTTTATGCCCTGAACTAACTGCCCATTTGCTCGTTCGGCTGCTCCGTTGCTCTGTGGATGTGCCACAGAGGCGAAACAGACCTTGGTCCCGACCTCATCGCAGTAACTTTGGAACAATTCACTGGTGAACTGGGTCCCGTTGTCTGTGATGAGACGGTTGGGTATCCCGAACCGAGTTATCACATTGCTGCGGAGGAATCTCTTGGCTGCCTGGGCCGAGATAGTTGAGACGGGCTCGGCCTCTATCCACTTAGTGAAAGTGTCGATGGCCACGAGCAAATACTTGCAGCCTTTCTGACCCCGGAGAAAGGGTCCAAGGACGTCGAGCCCCCAGGTCGAGAATGGCCACGAAAGCGGTATGGTTTGCAGGGCGTATGCTGGTTGACGGGCTTTGCGAGCATGGAACTGGCATGCTCGGCAGGTCGTTACGATTGACCGTGCATCCGTCAAGGCCAGAGGCCAAGAGTAACCCAATCGGAAGGCCTTGCTCATAAGCCGTTACGAAAGACGAGTGAGCTCCGCACATTCCTTCGTGGATATCACGAAGAAGGTATTGGCCTTCCTCACGAGACGATCTGGAAAGGATTCCTAATGCGCCTTTTCGGTATAGGTCACCTTCGATCAGTTTGTACTGAGAAGATCGCCTTGTTAGCCGGGAACGCTCGGCTTCTTCCTCAGGCAATGTCCCATGCGCAAGGTACTGGATGAATGGCGTCATCCAACTTGCACTTTGCTCGAGGAAGGAGACCCTACCGTCGGTCTCTGGTGCCTCCTCTTCAGAGGGAATGGAGGGCTTATATATGTGCTCGACAAGCACCCCCGCCTGAGGTGGTTTGAGAGGAACCGACCTTAGACATTTGGTCGGCCAGGGAATTATCCTTCCTGGGGATGTAGATTACTTCGAAATTCTTGAAGTATTTCTCCATCTTCCTTACTTGGCCCGGCATGGCGCCATTGAAGTATCGAACAACGATACTCCTTGTTGACTGGTTCACGACCAAGCGTGAATCGCCCTTCACGGTGAGCCGTTGGACTCCTAGCGATTTACATGCTCAAGTCCGGCCAAAAGGCCTTCGTACTCCGCCGCGTTGTTGGTCGCGGCGAAATGTAGTTGGATGGCATACTGAAGTTGCTCTCCATCCGGGGAGACCAAGACGACGCTAGCCCCCGAGCGTTCGTATGCTCGGGATCCATCGAAATACAAGGTCCAGGAGTTTTCCCTTGAATCATTGGTTCCGCTGGCTGGTGGTCTTTGGAGCCGACTATTCCGCCACGAAATCAGCGTAACTTGTGATTTTATCGCCGTGCGGGCCGAAAACACCATCTCGAACTCGGCGAGCTCCATTGCCCACTTGGCTATGCGACCACTGGCGTCCTGGTTTTTCAGGATTTCCCTGAGTGGGAAGCTGGTCGGCACCACGATCTTGTGTGCTTGAAAGTAGTGGCGCAACTTCCTGGAGGCCATCAAAGAACGAGTACTGATGGTTTCGGACCTAGGGGTAACGCTCCTTTGGTCCATGAAGTACTTCGCTGACATAATAGATAGGTCGTTGGGAACCATTTCTCTCTACTGCTAACACCGCGCTTACCGCCTGCGGGGTTGCCGCCAGGTATAGTAGCAATTCTTCCCCCGCTGCAGGTGTGACGAGGATGGGCGGCTTAGAAATGTACTGTTTCAGCTCTTTGAATGAGTTATCAGCTTCCTCCGTCCACGTGAAGCCATCGTGCTTGCGGAGGGCTTTAAAGAAAGGTAGTCCTCGCTCCCCCAGCCGGGAAATAAACCGGCTTAAAGCGGCCATTCTTCCAGTCAGAGCTTGTACTTCCTTCACGCACGTGGGCGACCTCATGTTCTCAATGGCTTCGATTTTCTCCGGGTTTGCCCCGACGCATTGTGGTCCGACCATGTAGCCGAGCACCTTGCCAGCTTTCACGCCGAACACGCATTTTTCTGGATTTAGCTTTATTCGATGCTTATTGAGGTTACAGAAGGTTTCTTCCAAGTCAGCAACGTGACCCGAAGTATTCTTGCTTTTGACAACTATGTCATCAACATAGACCTCCAAATTTCGACCTACTTGGTCTGTGAAAGTTTTCTGCATGAGGCGCTGAAAGGTTGCTCCCGCATTTCTTAGATCGAAAGACATGGTCGTATAGCAAAAGGTACCGAATGGGATGATGAAGGAAGTCTTTTCCTCATCTTCGCGCGACAGGCTGATCTGATGATAGCCTGAATAGGCATCTAGGAAGCTCATGGTTTGTGATCCCGCCGTCGGGTCGACCAATTGATCTATGCGAGGCAACGGATAGTTGTCTTTTGGGCATGCCGCGTTTAAACCCGTGTGATCGACGCACATGCGCCACTTGCCTCCTTTCTTCCTGACCAAAACTGGATTGGCTAGCCACTCGGAGTGTTCGACTTCCCTGATGAAGCCAGCCTTTAGGAGCTTGTCGAGTTCCTCCCGGATGATTGCCTGTTTTTCCGGGGAAAAGCGTCTAAGTTTCTGTCTCACTGGTTTTTTGTCAGGCTGAACTGCTAGCCTGTGCTCAATCACCTCCCTTGGGACCCCGGGCATGTCGGATGGTTCCCAGGAGAACGCATCCGAGCTTGCTCGGAGGAAGGTGATGAGCTCGAGTTCCTATTTGGGATCTAAGGAATATCCCAAATGCACGACTTTGGCCGATTCTGACTCGTTGAGCGGAACAGCCTTGGTCTCCTCCAGGTTGGAGGGCAAGTTTAGGTCGGGAATGTTTTGGCTCTTGGTCAGGGCCGCGAGTGGGTAACTGACCGACCATATCCAACGCCCTTTCGTCGCAATTGAGTGCAGACTTGTGGTTCCCTTTTATGGTTATGACCCCGTTTGGTCCAGGAATCTTCAGGCATTGATACGCGTGGTGCGAGGCGGCCATGAACTTGGCCAAGGCCGGCCTGCCGAGGATGGCGTTGTAGGCCAACTCGAAGTCTACCACCTCGAAGGTGATTAGCTCCGTTCTGAAGTTACTCGGGCCGCCGAAAGTCACAGGCAGGACGACCTGCCCCAGAGGTTTGATCGAGGTGCCCGGGACTATCCCGAAGAAGGGCACGGCTACACTCTTGATTTTGGAACGAGGAATCTGCATCTCGTCCAAAACCTTGGCTGAAATAAGATCCAAAGAGCTCCCGGAGTCTATGAGGACCCGACCGACAACGGTATTGCTGATGGTGGGGTTCACGACCATCGGAAGTCTTTGTGGTTTGGTCATTCCAAGGGGACAATCGTCCTTGGAGAAGGTGAGAGACAACTCGGACCATTTGAGTTGCTGCACCGGCGGCTTACCTTGGGTGACATGGTGCACTTCCCTCGCCGCGTCCTTTAAGTCCCTGCGAGATTTATAGGCAGAGGAGCCCCCGAAGATAACTGCGATGTGGTTCTGAGGTTCTTGATATTCCATGCCGTCTTCGCTTTCTTCGACGGGCTGCTTGCCCTTGCCATTTGCACCCTGCTCTGGAAGTGATGGCATGGGTCCCCTGCCGCTGTAAAACTGCTCCAGGCGGTAGGTCCACGTTCGGAAATTCCGTAGGTCATGCCCGTGTGCCTGGTGAAGCGGACAATAGAGTTCGCCTCGTTGGTCCGCCTGGCCACCTCGGTCGCGAGACCTGTACGGTTGTCCTCTCCCCCGAGCGTTAAACCCCCGGCGCTGCGGCTGGTGTTGTGGTTATGACCACCGGGGTGTGTTATTTTTTTTTCTTTTTTCCCTGTGGGCTCTTTCTTCTCTTTTTATAGGAGGGGAACATGGAGAAGCTGTCCCCGAGTGTGTGTGTTCCCTTTTACCCTTCCCGACCGGTCCTGACAGGGTCTTGTCGTTTTTCTTTTTCTTCTTGCAGAGTATCAGATTTATTTGATCGTGTTGTCGGGTGTATCTTCGTGGACTGCGAGGGTGCTTTTCTTCGCGGCCTTTACCGCTATTCTCGCTCGCCCGTCAGATGGCTCGAGCGGCAGTTGCTTTGTTTGCACCGCTCTGCTTCGGATGAAACATGGGCCGGGCTTCATTCACCCGATGAGCTGGGATATAATGGGCTGGACTCTGTACCTGAGCCACTACAGTAGCCCCGCATGGCTGCGGATTGATTTCATCTTTTCCTCAGCAATGGTATTCGAAGCCCAAGTATTATCCATTGTCTGTTCGGGTGTACGAAGGAGGGCCCTCTTTTTCGATTTATAGAAGACAAGCGGTTTCCTTTTGATAGAGGCTAAAGATAGTAGTGGGGGGTTTCATTGGGCTTATTCCACTAAGTTTTCTGGCATTTTTGGCTCCTCCTAGCTCCATCCTCTTCTTCTTCTTCGTTAACCTTTTCCATCCAATGGGTCCTCGACGCGCCCCTCGGGCGAAATTGGTTTTAAGCGAGAGGGACGCTGGAGCTTTGTCCCCCTCCTTGGGACGCTCTATCTTGACTTCCGACGAGCTAGATCTTATGGCCCGGAACTTCGGCATAGCTCGCATATCTATGCGTTCTTCCGGCGCGGATGAAGTCCCCCGTCCACGAGCCACGGAGGCGGTCGTGTTTGCCGCCTTCTTAGAAGCCGGACTTCGATTCCCTGCTTCCCCTCTAGTGGGATCCATATTGCGGGCTTTTCAAGCGGAGCTTTCGCAACTCATTCCGAACGCTATCGTCCGGATGGCGGTGTTGGATTGGGCGTTTCGAGCCGGCGGATTCAGATTGACTGGCCGTTTGTTTTCTCTTATAGAGGATGCATTCTGGCAGCCTAAATTTCATCGGGTTGGAGAGGAGGACCACCGATCTTGCTTCGGCTCCTTAAACTTCCAGACGAAGAGATCTTTGGCCAAAGAGATCCCCGTGGCTGCCGCTAAAGGTAAATGGGAGTCTGGTTGGATGCACCGGTGGTACTACCAGGAGCTAGACGGCTCGGACTCCCCCCTTCGCACTTCTCTGGGGCCTATGAGGACTATCCGCTCGTCGAATTGGGACGCGACTGCAGAGGAGGCCCGACTGATCAATTTCCTGAGGGCCCTTCGACACCAAAGCTCTATGCGCGACTTGGTGGAAGAGTATTGTTTATGTCGCATCGATCCTTTGGCGAGGAACCCTGCAGTTACTTTGGACTGGTCCCCCGGGGGGGTTATTTCCGTGGTCCGGCCCGAGGGGGTGCAGGAGTTAGGGCACGGAGCCGCGGAAAAATTGGCTCGTGGGCTCCTTGGTCCGTGCAAGATGGCCGAATACGAGGCTGCTATGAGTGCCATTGGGGCCAGACGGTGCTCGCTTATTGAATGGGGAGCTTCGAGCCGCTTCCTCATCCTGGAAGGATCGGCGGGTTCTCGTCCCCGCTGGCGAGCAAGATTGACTCGTCTTGCGCCACCTCAGGCCACCAATACCTCCGGGGGAAGCGGAGGTTCAGAAGATGATGGCGATGAGGAGGCGGACTGGAACGAGGAGTCCAGCGATGAAGGTGATTCCTCTGGATCTGTTGCCACCACGTCTCTGTCACCGCCGGCTCCATCTGACCTGGTTTGTACCGCGGGACTTTCTGGAACATTGCCGGCGATCGACGAGACTGAATCCCCAGGGACACCTCTTGCTTCGAGTCCTCCGCCCGGCCGTGATGCTATGGTTGGGCCACATTCTTCAGTTGGGGCTGAGCCCCTCGCTCCTTCCCGGACCCTAGTCCCTGCCTCCGAAGTGGGATTGCCTGAGACTGCCCCCGTTCCGATTTCGTTAGATATGGCACTTCCGGTCCCTGTTCCAACTTCTTTAGCGAGTAAGCAAACTGACGGGGAACAATCCCCTGGATATTCTTTCTTGGCCATTCCTGGTGTCGATCTTGTTGATTTGGTTGGCGACGACGAAGGTGATACTTCGGTCATGGAGGATGCGCTAGGATCGCCTGGAAATGTGGCTGGCGTGGTGGCGGAGGGAATTTGCGCTCCTTCGAGCGGGCTGTTGAAACTGTCGGCTGCTGAAGCTCGCGACCTTCAGCTAAACATTTCTACTCCCGATACCCCCGTAGGGGCAGAAGGTCTTACCCCTGATACTTTTCCCGCCAGCTCGTTAGGATATGATGTCTTTCTAGGGCTTGACGAAGCTAGTGCAGGGGGTGATGGCGTGGAGGCGGGGAAAACTTTAGAGCCATCAGAGCAGGACCGGGGCGAGATACCTCCGGTTTCTCTGGATCGCACGAAGGAAGGGGATATGATCCCCGCGGGTGCTATTCCCCAGGATGCTCCTTCCTTAGGCGGAGGGGCTTTATCTTCGCGTCAGTTGTAACACCCCAAAATTTTGCTTTCCTTAAATTCATGTGTGATGTGGCACTTTGGTGAATTTTTGGAATTTTCTGGAATTTATTTGGAATTATTTGGAATTTATTTGAATTTATTCCATTTTGAAATAATTAAAGAATTTAATTTTGCAAATAAATTTTTGTTGGAAATATTTTATTTGAGTCCAAAATAATCCAAAATATTTTCCAGAATTTTTCGAATTTTTCGAGTCATTTGCTATTTTTAATGAATTAAATGAATTACTAGGAATTATTTTAAATATTAATTATTTGGAAAATCCAACTCGGGTCAAGTATCTTGTTCAACCGATCGAAGTCGGACTCGAGTCCGACCGAGCCAGTTGACTCGACCGAACCCACTCTAACCCTAATCAATCCCAACCGTTGGATCAAGATCCAACCGAGATCCGCTCACTTGACCAGAGCAGCGCGTGTCCGGGCCGGACCGTCGCGCAGCGCGCGATCGTGGCCGTTGGTTGTGCCACGTGGACGGCCACGATTTCGTCGTCTTCACCGAGTCCGAAGCTGGACTCCGCCGCCGCGCCGCCGGCCGTAGCAAGTTAGGTTTCCGTTTTACGCCAGACGCCGAGGTTATTTAATGCCCGGGCATACCGAGACCGCGCCGTGATTCCGCCCTCCCTTCTCTACTTCACCGAGGCTAAGTCGTCGCCCGTTTAGCCGTCTTGAAGCTCGCCGTAGTTGCGCTGGCTCGCTCACGGTCTTTGCTTGCCGCCGCCGTCGCCGTCCCTGCGCCGTTGACCTCGAATCCGGACTCACCGCGGCGAGGCGCGCGAAGGACCCTTCATCTCGCCGAGCAACCCGGAACGCCGTTGGGCTCGTCGTTTCTTCAACTCCGGCAGCCGCGGCGCCACCACGAAGCCATCACCCTCGCGAAGCTACGTGCACCGTCGGATCCGGATCGGACGGTTGAGGTGAGTTCACGTGTTCCAAACCCGATTAGATCTGGGCCGTTGGATCAAGATCCAACGGTTCACAATCGCCACGTGCCGTAGCAGTGCGATTATAGGATTAGATCTGGACCGTCCGATCTAGATCGAACGGCCCACGAGCATCGAGTAGTTTCAACGTGTTAAACCCTGGATCCAATCCGCGCCGTTGATTTTCAAACCAACGGACGAGATTGCGCCACGTGTCGGGAAGTTGGACCGACGCGCGGTCGGCCAGCGCCACGCTGGCGTGTAGGACGCCGACACGCTGGGCCCGCGTGTCGAGGGGCCCGCATGTCGCTGGTTAACTCCACCAAGCCACGCCGACGGCCGATGACGTCACCCGAGTGGGCCCACATGTCACCACGTGAGCCGTGGACCGAGTCCGCCGTGGACCCGAGCGGCGTGGACCGAGCCCATGGATCACTGACGCCAGCAGGCCAATCGAGAGCTGCCACGTGTCCATGCCGACGCAATAATTAATTTCGAAAAAGAAAATGATTTATTAATTCGAATAATGATTTCAAATTTAGATTCAAACTTCAAACGCTTATAACTTTTATGCGTTTCAACTCCGATTTGAGTGATTCAAATTTCTAAATTTGTATAAAATTAAGATCTACCTAAATATGAATTTTATTTAATTTTGGACTAAAGTTTTTCTCTGTAAAATTATTTAATTGATTATTTAAACTTTAAATAATCATAACTTTTTAACGTTTTAACTCCAAATTTGTGATTCCAGTTTCTAAAAATCAGAAAATTATGTTCTCTTTGTTTATGGATTTTATTTGGAGTTTTGGGATCTTTTGCATAGTGTTCATTTGTGTATTTGCTATTTGCACGCTACGAGTAGACGTTGAAGTCTGGGAAGGATTCGAGGGAGAAGTGTTGACTCGGGATCCAACTCAAGACCAAGAGCAAGTACTTTTGAAGGCAAGTTGTGCTTTGACCATATTGATCCCATTTGAAATCTATTTTGATTTAAACTATTGCATGCTAGTTCAATTAGAAAGATACTTTGTTTAAACATGGGGGTTAGATAAATACCAATTTGCTATATGACACCTTGATTACTTAAGTATGTGCCATGACCCTTTGTCACCCTAGTTGTGGTTTTACTAGTTGGACATTATTAAATTGCCAACATGGGTTTAGATCGTTGTAGTATCTTTGCTTAGACACGCTCGTGCTCATAACATGATTTTGGATAATCAAATGCTAATATGGACTTAATGATATATTGAACCTGTTTTGGAAAAGTATCATGTGAAGTTGATGGCACGTGGTGCATGGTAATCAAGCGGGGTTTGATAAACGATTTTATTGGGGCATGTGGCAAGAGTAATGTCAGGTGGGCAGTGTGGCGGGGATGATGATTTGGTTTCGGGTAGTCTTGCCCTGGTCACTCTAAGGACTTAACCTTGCAAGCCTTTGAACTGGGTCATACTTGCAACCACATGGCCGGAATGGGACGGCCCTAGTTGACTAAGTCGCTAAGGACTCACTTGTGGAGCCTCAGGGTGTCGATTACACCTTTTGTGTGATTGTGCGGGGAGCGTATCGTGGTCGTGGCCGATACCCATCTAACGGTGTGTTGGTCCCATACTTCGCCTTGGCTAAGGGAAGGGATGGTGTAGAGCACGAACCTGAGAGGACCACTTGTGTTGTTTGAGGCTTCCGAAAGGCTTTATTCTGAGGAACTTCGCCTTTGTGGTGTTTATTTGTATCTTGTGGGTAAAGTGCATAACCTCTCGCAGAGTGTAGAATCTATTTGAATAGCCAGGAGTCCACTGTGATCGACAATGCTCGGGAATTACAAATAAGGGGTAGACTTTACGAAAATAACTTGGATTTGAAAAGTTGGGTTGGTTTAACAATGAAGATGATGGAAATGTGGTTTAGGATGGGAAAAATATTTGTTAAACTTCTTGAAAAGTTATTTATGCTTTACTTATTTCTACTGCTTTCGAATCTACATTTATTACTTGTCAAAAGTCACATCGCAAATATACCTTGAGCTATTCCTTTGTACCAAGCCATGCATATAGTCTATTAGCTTGAATTCTTTGCATGACTATCTGAGTAACAAGTACTCACCCTTGCCTCAACACAATACCAGTTTAAGAGGAGACTAAGCCCTTTTCGGAGGAGGATTTCCAAGAAGACCCGTCTACTTAGGGATGCGAGCCCAGTCAGTTGCCTGTGGTATACTGGATGGCGCCACGAAGTTTATTTGATTTTCCGCTGCTGCTATTTCTCTTTTAATAAGTTTCGCCTTGCAAGGCATATATATTTGTATCTTGGCCATAAGGTCAAGTAACCCTTTTATTAATAAAGTACTTTGATAGTATCGATTGGTATGATTGTGATGTTTACCGATGTTAAGACTGTGTGCACTAGCGCGTTCCTGGACTAGTGCTGAATACACAGAGGGTCCGGATTTGCAAATTCGGGGTCCCGACATCAGTCGACCCCTGGGGGCAGCTCTGGTTCCTCCTTCGTCAGGTTCGATCTGTCAAATTTTGTGGCTTCGGATTTCGGAGGGGGGACAGCTGCGGACCCCACTCTGAAGAAAATGCGTGTCGCCTTTTCTCCTTATAGCAAATCCATAAATTTATTTGGAGAGGTTAACGATCTTGCCCTTTGCGAGATGTCGATGGACCATCATCTGAAGGTGTTTATTTATTTTTGTTGTTTTCATTTATCTCTGTGTCCTCACGGCGCCTTCCTCACCCCGTGATGTCTCTTTTACGGTGTCGTGGCTTCAGAGATGGTTCGTCGCTTTCGGGCGTATTTTGATAAATTCAACGAAGGGGTTCAGTATTGCGAGGCGGCTAAGAAGCGAGTAGAGGAGCTGGAGGCAGAGAAAGCCCATTTGTCAGAGGCGCTCCGCAGCTCTAGTGAGTCCTTGGCTAGGGCCCAAGTCGAGGTAGCACAAAGCCAGGATTTGGCGGCGAAGAACGCCGAACTTGAAGGGGCTATTTCCATGATGCGGAGCTGCCTGGCCGAAGAAGAACGGGCTCGCTTAGCAGCCGAGCGGAATGAGAAAAAGAAGGAGGATCGCATAGAAGAGTTGAAGGGCCTCTTGGCTGTGGCGGATGAGGCCAAGAATATGTTGAAGAAGCAAGCAGAGGAGTTTCCTTCTTAGCTCGCGACGGCGCGGGGCGAGGCTCAGATGCACCTTCGCGACGCTCAATGTGCAGAGGAGAGTTATGAAGCAATTCGGAAGGAAATGGACTCCATCGCTTCCGCAGTTCATGGAGCGATTGAGGCCTTTTTACAACAGCTTCCTCGATTTGGCATCGACGCACCTCC
This sequence comes from Rhipidocladum racemiflorum, assembly GCA_036346355.1. Lineage (NCBI taxonomy): Eukaryota > Viridiplantae > Streptophyta > Magnoliopsida > Poales > Poaceae > Rhipidocladum > Rhipidocladum racemiflorum. The sequence continues at coordinate 55,115,587 of CM070588.1, read as the reverse complement.
GAGCCACATCCCCCCTTCACACCTGGAAGCTATTTCTTTTCTCAAGAAGTCTACTAAGATTTTCGGGGACTTGGCGTTGACCTTCGGCGATTACTGCGCGAGGCTAGGCTCCGTGAAGACTGCTCAATTGTTGGAGGCAAAGGGGTGCACGCATGTTCGCGAACATTTTGGTTTTCCCTCCGCTTCTGCATCTTCGCCCGGGTTTGGTGACATTCTTCCATCTGTGAAGCCCTCCGCTGCTGCGTCCCGGTTATCCTCGAGCTTTATGTCAGATTTTTGGAAGCAGCATGGCGATAGTGTTGCGAAGGAATCAGTGTGTCGTGCTCGGGCTTCGATGGTCGAGTTAGCGAAGGGGGGCGGGAAAACCGCCATCCACTTAGTCTGCCTGCTTCTCGCATTATCGCTATATCCTTCACTGGCTTTGGGAATGTGAACGCTTTGGATTATCATGTTGCATTTACTTTAGACTTTCCGCCTTCTCGTCTCTTCGGCTCCCTGAGTTGATATTTACTTCGGTTCCTCGAACTTCGTTGCTTCCGTGGTGTATATATGCATAATGACAGCATCCTTTAGGGTCCCCTCGAGCATTCTCTTCCTCCCTGCACACTTTATTCTTCCTGGCAGCCCCTCTTAGCGCCCAATCCTCCAAGATGGATGGCCAAGCTCCACTCCCTGCCGACGACGAGGCCCCCCCCTTGGTTTTTAACTTCGGCGACGAGGCTCCGCCACCCCCACCAGCGTTGGTCAACGAAGTAGATGAGCTCTGGCTGGAATATGATTTGGTCCTGGAGGAGTTGGCGCGGGAGGAGGCCATTGCTCGCGACATTTCAGGCGTTCACCTTCTGGTGGCGGCGTTCCCGCAACTCTACGAGGTGACGGACGCTCTTGTTGCAGCAAGATACACCGTATGCATTTACGAGTAAAGTGGATGTATATGTAATGGACCCTACTTCCGGTGATACCGATATATAAGAAGAATATCATCTTCTATACCGCTTCTTTTATCTCCTTTTGTCGTTCCTGCTTCATTCTCGAGACTTGGATCAGCAACGTGATCATCCATGTTGATATATATATATATATGTATATATATATTTTTGAAGCTTGTCGTGTCACATTGTTCCAGCGGTCGTTATTGTCTAGGGATCTGAGGGTTCCGATTACACATGGAACAGGACGGGGTCATGGTCACCGGCCTGTTCTCGGGGTTTTTCCAGGGGTTTTTAGCCGTGGGCTTGGGGCAGAACCTTGGGTTCCTTGGAGGGTCGAAGCAAGGTACAAGCTTAACCCATCGCTTGTTAAGTTCCTCTCGGGGCTGAGCCTCGGGCTGTGGGAGCTCATTTAGGGAAGGTTAAGCTTGCGCCTAACTTTTCCACATCCGTCTTGAGTCGTAGCCCTGGGCATTGAGGACGGTTGGACGGGTAGGCAGTTGACCTTATTCTACATCCATAGAGCTCCTAAGTGGAATCAGCCGAAATCTTTGCTTGAGGGGGACTTTTTCTTCTTTATTGATGGAAACTCAGTTTCGTACACACACACACCCTCTTTTTTTTCTCTCTCAACCTACGGGTAGAACTTCTTCAGAGCGTCCGTATTCCAAGTTCTTGGCACCTCCTTGCCTTGCAACGTAACGAGCTTATGCGCCCCTTTTGTCGTAGATTCTTGGATGATATATGGTCCTTCCCACGTTGTTTCCAGCTTGGCAAAGGCTGGAGCAGCTTTCTTTAGCACCATGTCTCCGGGGGCTAGGCTTCGTTTCTGGACCTTCTTGTTGAAACTTCGGGTTGAGGCTTTCGCGTATGCTTGTATGGTGTTCAGGGCTTGAAGTTTCTGTTCCTCCTCAGTCGCAAGTATCCTCTATATCTTCTTGTGCCGGAGCTTTAATCACGCCGGCGATTTGGCTTGTATCTCGGCGGGGCAAACGGCTTCTTCTCCAAATACGAGTCGAAATGGAGAGAATTTCGTCGTCCGCGAGGTCGATGTCCGAAGGGCCCATAAAACATTGGGGAGCTCGTCCGTCCATGAACCTTTGGCGGACTCGTGGAGTCTTTTTTTAATGCCGTCGAGGATCAATCCATTTGCTCTTTCAATGACTTCGCTCGATTGTGGGTGTCCGATCAAGCAAAACAGATCTCTATCCCGATATCTTCGCAATACTCTTTGAACCTCCGGAGTCGAATTGAGACTCGTTGTCGGTGACGATTTGGAAAGGGACCCGTGCACTGCATATGATTGTTTTCCACAGAAATTTTACCGTCGCCTCGGTAGTGATCTTCAACACCGCCCGCTTCAATCCACCTAGAGAAATAGTCAATCGCGACGATCACGAATCAAGACTCGCCGAGCTTTGGGCAATGCTCCCACTATATCCATTCCCCACTTGGCGAAGGGCCGATTGGCGGTATTGGATGCAACTCATTGGGTGGGGCCTTCTTACGCCTCGACATCCTTGTCATGCGTGGCAATGCCGGACCACTTCTTCCGCGTCCCTTGGTAGCAAGGCCAATAGAATCCCATCCGAAAGACCTTTCCAAATGAGGCTTCGGGGCTTGGTGTGCTCCACAGGTCCCTCGGTGCGCCTCTTGTAGGGCTTGTATCCCCTCTTCGCGTGAAATGCAACGAAGCCATGGAGCGCAGAGTCCATTACGAAAAAGCAACCCTTCTATTATGGCATATTTCTTTGCTCGCCTTTCCACACGCCTTGAAGATGCCTCGTCATGGGGTAGCGTCCCTGTAAGAAGGTAATCGTACACTTCACTTCTCCAGTCCTCGCCCCTCGTTCTGGTGACTACATTCACATGCAAAGAAATTGAGGCGGCTTGGAGCTCCTCGAAGAAGACTGTGGGTGGCAGGGTCCCTCCGTTCGCAGCGATCTTTGCCAGTTCATCTGCTCTTGTATTCTGGGCTCTTGGAATAGCGAGGACAGTGAACCCCTCGAAGCCTTTTTCTAGTGCGCGAACTGCTTCCACATACTTTTGGAGTTGCTCGTCCTTTACTTGATATTCTTTGGAAATTTGTCCTTGTACCAACTTTGAATCAGTCTGCAAGATGGCTCTTCTTGCTCCCATGGTTTTTGCCTTTCGTAGCCCCAGCAAAAGTGCTTCATACTCCGCCATGTTGTTAGTCGAGGGAAATTGAAGTCTTGCCGCGAACTCAGCCAGCTCCCCCCCCCGGGGCTCTCACTATTGCTGCAATCCCAGCTCCCTTTACTCCCCATGATCCATCCGAATTGATGGTCCATACCATCGGGGTCCTCTCATCTTCGAAGGTTGGAGACGTCCATTCTACCACGAAGTCGGCCAAAACCTGACTCTTAATGGCAAGACGGTATTATCCCCAACTCAAAAGATGCTAGTTCGACCGCCCATTTCTTTGTCGTCCGTGCTCTCCCTATTGGTCAACATCGAGCCGAGGGGGTATGCCGTTGGTACCTTGATACGGTTAGCTTGGAAATAATGGCGAAGCTTCCTGGATGCCATTAGCAACGCATACATCAGTTTCTCCATTTCAGTGTATCGCAACTTCGCCGCAATGCCTCGAAACGGCAGTAGATTGGTTGTTGCTTTGCGCCTTGTGGTTGTACCAAGATCGCGACCGACAAAGTGGGGCTTGCTGCCAAATACAATAAAAGCTCTTCGCCTTGCTTCGGGCCAGAGGGTTGGCACCTCCATAAGGTTTTGCTTCAACTTGTCGGGCGGTGGCATTCCTCTGTCAGCGAAAGTGCCGTTGTATCGCAGTTGCTTTGAAGATGGGTAGACTACGCTCCGCGGACTTAGGAAGGAAGCGGTTGAGGGCGGCAAGCCTCCCGCTAAACGTTGCACCTCTTTCACATTCTTGGCGGGGCCATATCTTGGATGGCCCTTATCTTCTCGGGTTCGCCGATGCCCTGCTGTGACACCAGGAATCCCGTAATTTTCCCGCATCTACGCCGAAGACGCACTTGTTCGGGTTGAGCTTCATCCTCTCGGCTCTCGGTGTTGAACGCCTCCCGAGATCGGTTAAATGGTCTTCCTTCTTCTCGCTTTTAACGATGATGTCATCGGCGTATGCTTCCACGTTCTTTCCTAATTGGTTCGCGAAGACCTTGGCGATAAGGCGTGCAAAGGTAGCACTTGCATTTTTGAGACCGAACGGCATCCGAATAAAACAAAGACGATGCGAAGGGGGTGATGAACACCGTCTTATCCTCGTCTTCCTTCCGCATATAGATTTGGTGATACCCGGAATAAGCATCAAGGAAACTCATCCTTTCTGACCCAGGGGTTGAGTCAACGAGTTGATCGATGCGGGGGAGGGGGAAGTCGTCTTTAGGGCACGCCTTGTTGAGGTCGGTGAAGTCGATACACATCCTCCAAGCCCCGCTGGCTTTTTTGACCAGGACCACATTGGCCAACCACTCCGTATGGGCCGCCTCTCGTACGATTCCCGCCTGGAGGAGCTTCACCACCTCCGCCTTGGCTGCAGCTTGCCTCTCAATGGAGAGCTTCCGGAGCTTCTGCTTCTTCGGTTTGGCATTTTCGCTGATTGCCAAGGCGTGCTCGACTGTTTCCCTTTTAACCCCGGAAGGTCTTCGGTCCCCACGCCGAATCTTGCCTCGTATTCCTGGAGAAGCTGCATTAAGTATTTTTCTTCGCTGGGGGTGAGGGTGGCGCTGAGAGTTATAATCCTCTCTCCTCCTGGGTGAAGGGGCACCCGCCTTGTTTCACCCTGGGGCTGCGGTTTGGGGAGCCATTTTCCACGAGGCATTGTTGTCAGGTCCTGCTCGGTGGTACGAACATACCTAACCTGAGAGGGATTCTCCATGTCTATTTTCCTGGCGAGGGCTTGGTCTCCTTTGACCGTGATAACGCCACTCCCTGACGGGATCTTCATACACAGGAATCCGTGGTGGATAACTGCTGCCATGGCCGTCAGCGATCCCCGACCGAGGATGGCGTTATACTGGAAGGGTATATCCACTACGTCGAATGTGACTAGGTTGGATACTTGACTCTGTGACGCTGCGAAGGTGACCTCCAGCTCCACTTGTCCGAGGGTGTTAACTGTCTGGCCCCCAAAGCCCACCAATGGTGCCTCCGACTTCTTCAGTCGATCGCGGGGTATCATCATTTGTCAAAAAGCCTCTGCCGACAAAATGTCCGCAGCACTTCCCCCGTCAATCAACACTCGACGAACTTCGCACTCGGCGATAATCGTCGTTACGACCAAAGAGTCTTGATGTGGGAAATGCACTCCCGCTGCGTCCTCTTGTGTAAAAGTGATTGGTTCAAGTTCCTTCGGGGCGGAGCCGACCGGGCTAAGTCCCACGTGGTTAATTTGCCTTGCGTAAGCCTTCCTTTGCCTTTTCGACGAGAGGTGTGAGGAGGAGCCCCCGGCAATAACGTTGATTACGCGTCGGAGCTGATTTACTCCTCCGGGAGGGGGAGGAGGAGGAGGCCGGTGCTCGGCTGGGGGTGACGCCGGCACTGGGGGATGAACCCCTGCGTCCCTTCACTTTCTTTCAAAGCGACGATAGCCTTCAATTACCTTGCAATGTGCAGTGTCATGCGTGTTGTTGTCGCCATGATATTCACAGATATACCATTTTCGGCTTTGCTCCTCCTTACTATCCAAATGGATTCCTCCCTTTGGCCTCCCCTGCTCCATTGGCGAACTCCATTTTCGCTGTCCTCCAAACCCTCCTTGATTCGCCTGATTTTCCACATAGTGGATCCTCCTTCCCTTGTCTCTTCTGGCTGGTTCTCGCCGTTCCTTCGCCGGCCCTGGGAGGATCTCCTCCGGTCCCTCTTGCGTGGGCCCATCTCTTCATTTCTCATGGTGGCCCATCCTCTCCGGAGATGATCTTCCTCCGCCCTGGCGTATTCCCTCATCTTTGCGAATAGCTCTTCCACGGAGTGCACTTCCTTGCGTGCGAGTCTCTCCGCCAACGGCCCCCTTCGCAACCCAAAACGCGCGGCGTTGATTATGGTTGTGTCGCTAACCCCTCGAACTTGGCACTTGATTCGAGAAAATCGCTGGAAATAGCTCTTTAGGGTTTCGCCTTCACGCTGTTTAATTACAAATAGGTCGCTTTCCTCTTTAATCCCGTCAACGTTGCCTTGAAAATTGCCTTCGAGTTTCGCCCGGAGTTGCGGCCAATTGGTAATAGAATTTGGCTCCAAGGAGGAATACCAGGACAAGGCTATCCCCTCCAACGCCAATAGCAATCCTTTGGCTTTAATATCGTCATCGCCTCCGGCAGCTTCCATGGCTGTGTCGTAGACGCGAAGAAATTCCCTTGGGTTGGTTTTGCCATCATACGGTTTTACTGCGGGGAGTTTGAAGCTTCCCGGTGAGGGCCACCTTTTTGTTCGAAGCCTGACGCCGAGAGGGTTCAAGTCGCTTTCCTCCCTTTCCGTTCTCATGTACGCTGGAGAAGATACCTCCCGGCTTGAGCTGTAATCTTGAGATTCCTCACACCTCCATTCTTGTTGTTCCTGCAAACGTTTTACTTCGGCCATAAGCCTTTCGTTGGCCTCCATCAGCGTTTGTATGTTGGGGTCGATCGCCTCCTGACTCCCGGTCCCCCCTTCGAAGCCCCCTTTTCGCCCTTTGCCGACTTGGCGGCAGCCGGGGTTGAGGCTTCTGCTATGTCTCCTCCCATCGTCGAAGCATGTACACCTGCAGTTGGAGGACGCCGTTTGGGGGCGCGCTTGCGCGCCGTCGTCGGAGTTTGTGGAGGTGGCGCCCCTGGAGCTTCCCTTGTTGTTGCTGGAGCCAAAACGCGATCCTCCTTGTTCAGGAGCTGAGGCTGTCCGCGCGATCGGCTCCTGGTGGATCGTCTGGATCCGCTCGCTCCAGCCGTCGCCGTTGCTCCCGTCGGCGACGTCTCCTTAGACGCTGCCCCTGCTCCCTTCTTTGGTGGCATGGTTTTTGGAAAACGTGTTCGTCGTCTAGATTGGTGAGCTTCACCTTCTTCCGCTCCCCACGGACGGCGCCAGTGTTGTGGTTATGACCACCGGGGTGTGTTATTTTTTTTTCTTTTTTCCCTGTGGGCTCTTTCTTCTCTTTTTATAGGAGGGGAACATGGAGAAGCTGTCCCCGAGTGTGTGTGTTCCCTTTTACCCTTCCCGACCGGTCCTGACAGGGTCTTGTCGTTTTTCTTTTTCTTCTTGCAGGGTATCAGATTTATTTGATCGTGTTGTCGGGTGTATCTTCGTGGACTGCGAGGGTGCTTTTCTTCGCGGCCTTTACCGCTATTCTGCTTCGCTCCGCTTCGTATGGTCGGGCGAAGCAGTGCTTTGTTTGCACCGCTCTGCTTCGGATGAAACATGGGCCGGGCTTCATTCACCCGATGACCCGGGATATAATGGGCTGGACTCTGTACCTGAGCCACTACAACTGGGTCGCTCAGGGTTGTTGTTGTTCCACCGCGGCGACCATGCCCGGTGGGAGCTGCTTTTTCTTCTTCTTCTTGATCTTCTTATCCACAGAGTTCGAGCCCTTTTTACTAGCGGAGGTTTCTAGCCCGGGCTGAGGTGGCAGCTTTCCTTCATCCAGCATTTTCTTCCACTGGACGGCCTCATCCGCGTTGGCATACCGATCAGCCATTCGGAAAAGCTCGTTTGCCTTTAGATCCGGATGGATCTCCAGGTCCTGCGTGAAGCGTACGTCCCGTACCCCAAACTTGAAAGCTCGGACGACGGCCTCGTCCGATATGTTCGGGATCGAGTTCCGGACCTGGATGAACCTCTGGACGAACTGTCGTAGGGTTTCTCCATCCATCTGTATCAAGCGCTCCAGGTCGCGCTCCTTTTCCGAGCGGATGTAACAGCTCTGGAAATTTGCTCGGAGCGCGGTGCTGAGCTGCCCCCAGGATCGTATGGAACCCTCCTTTTGGTTAAAGAGCCATGTGCGAGCAGCCTGGCCTGCAACCGTCGGCAGATAATTCGCCATCACCCTTTCATCGCCTCCGTGGCGAGGATGGCGGTGGTATATATTGAGAGAAATTCATCCGGGTTACGGGTCGTTGAACCTCTCGATGTGGCGGGCTTGAACCTATTCGGCCATGCGACATTCCGGAGAGAGCCCGTGAAGGCCTGGCAGCCGAAGCTCGGGGTTTCGCGGTGAAACCCTCGGTCATAGCGTCCTCCACGCGGGTCTTCCGCCCAACGCCCGGTTCACGGACCGAGTCGAGAGAAGACTTCATCGTCCGGTCGTGTAAATCGGCCACCGCTTGGTCGTGGAGCGTTCAGAACGCTCGTACTCCGGACAATTGTAGAGGTGTCACTCCGAGGTTGCTCTGGGACTGTCCCGGGGCTTTTCCCGGATCAGATTAGCGGTCTGGGGCGATCTCCGAGCATGGCTCCGAGATTCATCTCTGTGCGAACGCGCGGGGGAGCGTCTGTGATGGCCTCGGGAAATACTCCGGGCATCCCGGCCATGGGGAGGATCCGAGACTTTTAGTTCGGCGGCAAGCCTCTCTAGATCTTCGGCCACGACCTTGCCTACGGCCTCTAGGTCCACTTGCTCGGGGAAACCGCGTAGGTCGCGTACGACCGCCGCCAAGGCCTGTAGCCGTTCTCGTTTCTGGTGAATTGGCGGTGGCGAGCTATGGCGGCGTTCCGTGACGCTATCGGGGGTTCGGTACTCGCGAGAGTTCCTTTCCGCGGATGCGCGCCTCCCTTTCGCCTGGCGACGTATGCTCGCGAGGGTCTTTCCCAAAGACGCCTCTAGGTGGAGCCTGGCCGCCTCATAGGGGCCGCATTTAGCGGCGTCCGAGGATCGTACCTCGGGCTCAGTATGGCTCCCAGCCATATTGACGTGACGAGAGTGAGATGAATGCGACGGGGACATCATCGTATCCCCTTGAGATGCAGTCTCTCGGTCGAACTCTAGGCCGTCTGGTATATCCAGGCCATCGTAGAGCCCGTCATGGTCATCCTCGTGGTCTTCGAGGGTAATGTCTAGAGAACGGAGGGTCTGTCCTCGCATCCCAGGGTCCGGGGAAGAGCTCCCGGACTCGGTGTGACCGATGGGATCGGTCACGCCGGCCACGCCGTCGCCGGCGTAATACATGTCGTCGTCTTCGACATCGTCGAAGTCACAGAGATTCCGAGTATCTCTCGAGTTCGACATCCTCGAGGATCTTGATCCGCACGGGAATCAAGCTGTCGTCCCCACGGACGGCGCCAGCTGTCGACGATTGGAGAACGGGCTCCCGTCGAGCTTACTTGTTGAATGGGGGATCAACAGAGCCCCGTCGTACGGACCGAGTAGGTCGTTCGAGCGATGCCAGGCCGGGAGAAAAGGGGACACGGTGGTTTATCCTGGTTCGGGCCTCTCACCGCCGAGATAATAGCCCTACTCCAGTGTATTGTGTTCTACCTTCTGATCCCTCCCCTGTTACAGATCTTCAGGGGGGTTTAAATACTACAACTAGAGATACAAAGAAGGTAACTACCTCCTGGGATCGCGCTACGTACTCATAACCACGATCCGCCGTCCTTGATTCGCGCTTTATTTGAATTTCGGGTAAGATTTCCCTCGATCTTTGGCAGATTGGTTGCCTCCTTCCTTCCTCGTAGTGCTCGCTGGGCCCACCGACCAAACACCTGGGTAGGTCATGGTCTTTACGAGCATGCTTGCTCGTGCGGGTGGTGCTTGATGTGACCGTGGGTAAAGATGTGGGCCGTATGCTCGTGGGAGGAGGAGGGATGCTCATTTCACGCCCCCGAGCATCTTCTTTCAGCATTCGTTGGTCGATGGGCTTGGCCTTTTACGGGGGTATCGTGGTCTTTTTGCCAGATAGCCAATCCCCGACAATAGTGAATGAGCACAAAGGTCGGACAAGTACGAGACATTGGTGATGCTCTTCCTCAACTCTCCCGAGTTGGCAATAATGATGCCAACCGCACTCTTGGACAACCTCATTACTAATGAGTTATACAAGAAGGACAAGGAAGAGCTCTTGGAGCAAAGTTCTTCCAAGAAGAAGAACATTACTTTCAAGGCAAAGGCGAAGTCAAGCGAGGAGACGCTTGATGACTCCGAAGATGATATCGAGGAGGAAATCGCTCTCCTTATGAGAAGAATGAGAAGATTTATGAAGAGATGCTCAAGCTTAAGCGCCCCTCATAAAGTCAAGAAGAGGCAATACTCAAGCAACATCCAATTCGTCAATATTCAGTGTTTTGAGTGTGATGAGAAGGGGCACATTGCCTCTCATTTCCCTAAGAAGAAAGATGACAAGGGCAAGTCATCCAAGAAGAAGTCATTCACGGGAAGAAAAGGCTAGTCAAGAAGCTTCACAAGGACGGTAAGGGTGAGGCTCATATTGGGGACTGGGATTCTAAAGAGGAGTACACAAATTCCAAATCCTCCGATGATGACACCCCATCCAAGAAGAAGGGACTTGCCGAATTCACCATCAACGAAGCCACGTCGCATTTCGTCTGAAGGATCATTGTTTTTGATCCATGTGTTTTTGATGATGAGTATTTGAATATTCGAAAAGATTTGAATTTGGTTTGAAGATTTGAAAAGAGCAGAAATCAGTTTGGTTATCCGAAAAAGATTTGAATTGGCGAACTCGTTTTTCCCATGTATGACAGACCAAACTCTTTGGTCTGTCATACACATGTTTTAAGTGAACTCATTGAGCCAAACTCTTTCTTTCCAAGAAACCAGTAAGTTCCACATCTACAACGGACAAGTTTTCTTTACATGCATTGTGAACGTGTTTGCTTTAGGGTCTCGTTCGGATCATGTTGTTTTTGAAACCAAGCGTGGCACATTTGCGCCGGACAAGTTTTTTTGTCCGTCGTAAACATGAATTTGAAAGCGTTTTTGAACCGAGACTTTTGCATGTACGACGGACCGATTTTGGTTGTCCGTCGTAAACATGTTTTCGCCGGAATGTTTTCTTTTGGAACTGAGAGTTTCCCTTGTACAACGGACAGACTTTGTTAGTCCGTCGTAAACTGTTTTCTAGGGTTTCACTTGGCATTTGCGCCGGACTGGTTTTGTTGTCCGTCGTAAATAGGATTTGCTCAATTAGGGTTTTGAGCGATTTTGAGATTGAAATTTGAATTTGATTTTAAGATTATGAAATTTGTGATAATTTCATGATACTTGTTTTGAAGTGGACTTTATGCAATGCTCATGTGAGTAGTTGCATGGATTGATGTGAGTCAAGTCGTGGACTTGTGCTCGGAATTGTTTTGTGTTTTTGTTCATGTGCAGGTGTTGCTTGAGGTCGAACATGGTCGATGACGGGACCGAGACTAGGTTCAGGGAGGAACTGAGGTCGTGAAGGTCAAGGATGTCATGCGAGATGTTTGGACTAGAGAACGGTGCACGTGAGATCGAGATCGTTGCAGCGTAGTGGCAGGAGGCCGTACGCGTGTATACGAATTTTTGATCGCTGCATGTGTGCGTGCGTGGTGTGCGTGCATGCTGCATGTGTGCGTGCGTGAGTTTGCATGTGTGGCTAGCGTGTGCGAGAAGGACATCCGAGAGAGAGCCAGGAATTTTGACGTGTCCGAGTCAGCCGGCGTGAGATGAGATTGGCATGGAGACTGCTTGCCCAATCCGAATACAAAAAGAAATAGGTGGCTGTCTTGTCCTTTAAATAGAGGGTTCTAGGGGCTTAGAATTCAATCCAACGAAAGAGGGCAAGAAGCAAAAGGTGTCTACAACAAAGAAGAGCTTGTGTGCTCTATCTAGTTGGTTTAGAGTTTTCTAATCTTTTGAGATTAGAAGATTTTTGGTGTCATCCTGTGGAAGATGGCTTTGGAATAAAGAAAAGTTTATGCAATATTCCTTTCGTTTTTATTCTTGATTAGAAGTTTTGTTCGTCATTAGAACTAGTTCTTGTTCTTATTTTGCTAATTAGTCTAGGGTTTTGATCTCTTCAATATTAGATAGTCTTCCGTTATTTAGGGGTCGTTGATTTTCCGAAAGAAATAATTGAATTTTTCTAGGCATCTATTCACCCCCCCTCTAGTTGCCTACTCGGTCCTACATCGTCACTCCACTTTGTCTTATAGCAAAAGGAGATAAGGTAAAAGCTAATGACGATGATGATCCTTCCTATGATGAGCTCCTAGACATGCTCGAGGACTTGAATGAGTATCTTGGCAAGGAGAAGTCCAAGCATAAGACTTTGAGAAAGGAATTTCACTCTCTTAAAGACTCTTATGAGGAGCTAAAGGAAGCTCAGGAGACTATTCTTCTCAAGGACCATTCAAAACCTCAAAATGATGTAGGAGTCTCTTGCAATATTCTCGATGATGCTACTAGACTAGAAAATGCTTCATGTTATATTTCCAAGTCTATTGTATATACTTCATGTGATGACTTGCTTGCCATGCCTTCAAGTTCTTGCTCTAGCTCAATTTCTATTTGCAATAGCAATAATTTAATTATTGAAAACAAGGAGCTCAAGGAGCAAGTGAGCAAGCCAAGTAAGAGCTTGGACTGGTGTTTCAAGGGTAAGAAAATACTTGATAAAATCTTGAGTGGTCAACGATGCTCTTACAACAAGGAGGGACTTTGGGTTCATTCCTAAGAAATGCAAGAAGGTAAGCAACAAACCTCCAAGGTTTGTTAAATCCAATGGGAAGCTTTGTTATAAGTGTCACGATGTGGGACATATAGCAAATGATTACCCATTGGGTAAAGCTCTTAAGAATAATATTTATGATTCATGTTATGTTCTTAGAAAGACTAGCAATGGTAGAGTAGTTGCTAAATTTGTTGGTACCCAAATACTTGGTCACAAGAAGAATGTTATTTGAGTGCCCAAAGCCTTGGTTACTAACCTCCAAGGACCCAAACAAATTTGGGTATCTAAAAAGGTTTGATTTTCTTTTGTACATGAAATACAAGACCGGTGGATAGCATTGGGTGTTGGATAGCGGGTGCACTCAACAGTCTACATCATCTTAATGTTTCAACTATGCATCAGGGTTTAAAACTTTAAACATAATCGGGGGTCATAAGCATTTTTTTATAACAAAGCAACAGATTCTAAGCATATACATTAACACATTTAATCATTTTCGCTAAGAGCAAACTACAACACTAGTAGTCTATTTAATTTCAAGCTAGAGGTGACAACCGCATTGAATCGTTTCAACTCACAATTTAACTTAACAATAAGTCATCCCATAAACCACATTGGTACATGCTACATAACATGCTAAACAACAATTCTTACTAGGGACAAACGATTTCAGTCAAAAGACTACTTTCTTTGTTTGCAGCATTTTAGTTTTAAAGCTCATCCCAAAATTCGTAAGGAAACTTGACTCTCAAAACTGCAATGAGACAAACCCAAACTTGGTCATGCAGAAGGAACTCTCCAAAACACTTTTCAATCTCAAAGGCTCCCATAGAGGAAAATGGTTGAAAGACAATTTTCTTAAAAAGGGAACCAAGCGATTTAGTAATCCATTTCAAATAAAACCTTAACCTCAAACCCCAAACTTTCACAAAACAAGAAGGGCTTTTAAAGATGATTTCTCAAAACAGTAAAATGATGAAATCAAACATCATTTACTCCTACAAAGCCACAGAACTTCAGCCACGACGACCAGTGCGGCACAACTCATAACAACTCCTTTAACCTCGGAGAAAGACAAACACAGGAATAAATTGAATGCTTCTTCCCCATAAAGCAATCAACAAACTAGGCATCAAAACTGGAAAGGCGACCAAAAGAAGCGCAACACTAGACTCTTCTTTTTTGTCTTCAATGAAGGAAGACAAGACCACATACCACATACGGAACGATCCGCGAAAATCCAATACCAAACACTTTTCTTTTGGTTTCCATCAACTAAAACCAAGAAAACTAACCAAGACCGACCACAGAACGATAAAGAACAACCGAAGGAATCCACCACCAAACTTTTCTATTTGACTCCAGTCAATTACCCGATTTACGACAGAAAGGGTAAGCAATTTTCTCCTACAGGGGTTAATAGTTCTTCGGTGATGGCGCTAACCGGCCACACCGTCAAACCTCACCCTTACTATGAACCAAAAAGAGGTGACCGAAACCCTTCAGCTCCACAACCCCACTTTATCACCACCACAAGAACAATTCAATCATTTATCTCATAGACATAGCAACATGCTTTATCAAATGAAGCATTCAACATCAAAGCTTAAATACAACATTTAAGCATAAAGAAACGATACCCATACCCTTTCCTACTATGCATCCAGTGTGTGTCAAATTTTAGATTAGTTATACCACTTTTGCAAGTTTTAATGTTGCTATCCTATGACAAAATTTTAGTTAAGACTTATGCCATGTTTCTAAGTTATTCCACATCACATTTTAGTTGTACCCTATAGCATGACACTAAAAATACACATTCCAAGGACCTACAGCCCGCTCTGATACCAACTGTAACACCCTGGCATTTACTATGCCTGAATGCTACCAAACAAAAGCTAAACAACATCTAAATACCATAATTAAACATAAATTCCAGCAAATGCGCACATGCTAAAAACCGAGATTTCGGCAGCATCTCCTTTGTTTTAACATGAATTGAAGCAACAACAATATTAACATGTCAATGTGGCATAACGAACGATAGCAATAACATGATCAAACGGAAAAACAGCCACCATACCACTAAGGATATAAATTCTATCCATCACATGACAAATATGGACTAATCAATTACTCATAACGACCAACGAATCATCGAAACCATAGTTTAGTTCAATGAATTAACCATAACCATAAGGGAAGGAACATGTCATTGTTTAAATGTGTGATGCTAAGTGATAACGTGTGACTAGCTCCCTTTCCCGCATGTCGGATTCATGGTACCTAAAAGAAAACAACATAAACACAAGCGTGAGTTCATCACTCAGCAAGTATATTGCAATGGTACAAACATAAACAATTACATAGCAATAATATCTCACATCATGTAAACCATCTCATTCATGGTCACATATTATCATCATCATCAATATGTATGAAGTGCAATGCGATGCTCATGTCTCCTTGGAAACTCATATCGGTATGGTTGAGTACACACCCGTCGGTGTGCACCCTCTCCCCCCTTCCATCCCGAAGATGGAGGGTGCCTACTCCTCGCTTCCGTTCACCGCGGTGAATGGAATCACGATGTAGGACTTACTCATTGGCTCTCCGGATTAGTCATAACTTTCTCACCGACCTTCCCGGACTAGTTATGACTTTCTCACCGCCCGGGCCATGTAATCATGCCATGTATGCAAATATGCCACATCATAATAAACTTGTACTTTTAACACATGGCATCATAGCATACTCATAATATCATAGGAAATCATTAAAGCATGGCAAGTGATCATGTCATATAATCAAGTTCATCTAGTCTCGACTAGCAATCCTACAAACCGCTATCCATTACAATACACTTGCCTCAACCACAAGCAACGGATTGGCGGGAAGTAGAAGGCACTCCCAGGGTCGCACCACCTGCACATAGGTACCACACACTCACAATCATGTCCACAAAATAGTATGCAAACCCTCATCTACCCTGACATTGCCAACTACTCGCAAAACCCAAAAACAGCGGTTCTGTCCCGTCGGGACAGCAGCATTCCAAAAGGCATAACTCGGGTTCTAAGACTCCAAATCAATTAAACGAGTACATCCTCACGTAGCTTAGGAAATTTCCCAACTTTTTCCAGGTATATGGAAAGACTAATTCGGACTCTAAAGTTGTTTAATCTACAAAATACTGTGATCTGTTCCAATCACGTCACATATTTTAACACGCTCGGTAAAATAGTCATAACTTTGAAACGGCTGATCGGATTTGGACGTTCTTTATATCCAAGGAAAGATAATGAAATTATCTAAAACTTCTTCAACATCCGTACGACCAGATTCGGACTCTAAATTGGTGAAAAACCGAACCCTAGGTCGACTGCTCATGCTGTCCGAAACAGAGAACGTGACCAACTCAAGAATCCATCTAATCTAATCAAATCCAGCACCACCAATTGATCTAAAAACTTTATAAACACCCTTAGAACAATACCTAGACCAACCCCAAGGATTCCCATGGCCATACCTTTGCCCAACGCACGAAAACTGAACGGATCTCCTCCCGGTTCGCTCCTCGCTCCTTGCTCCTCGCTCCAATGGATGGATCCTCGAGGTGCAGGGGGTGGGGAGGCCACCCTAGGGCAGCAAGGGGGTGGAGGAGAGGTGGTGGAGAGGTGGAGAGGCAAGGGGCAAAGGGGGTGGGGGCGCACGGCCAAGGAGGAAGAGGGGAAGGTGGGGGTGGCGGCTAGGGCATGAGGAGGGAGGTGGGGGCGCAGGGCAGGGGCAGCCCTTTTTACCAGCCCAAACTGGTCTCCTACTCCTAAAAGGACTCAAACTCTCCCCCACCAAGGCTCACGACCCTTTCCCCTAGGCCCAAACTCCCCCGGAAAGGCCCAAAACCCCGGAAACGGCACGGAAACACGATTAAACCTCATAGCGTATGGTTTTAACCTTAATTCCACATTTTATAATGTTTTTGACCTTATCAAGCACATTAAATAAGGTTACGACACTCCGTGGTGTCACACGAATATGAATAGTGTCGAATACAGAATCGAATACGAATTATACAGGATAATATCGGTTACAAATACAGATCGAATATGGATCGGAATCAACATGGATACGAATAATATTAGTCGGATATTTTAAAATCCAATTTCAGTTTTTTTCCAAAATCGGTCCAAATTTAAATTCAAAATTCCAAAAGAAATATATTTGTATGTCTTTTTTTTGCCTTTTTATCTCTAGCTTGTCATACATGTGACTCTATGAGTAACAATGTACCCCATTGCAATAATTGAACCAAATGATTTGCAGCTGGCATATGCTGTTGAATCCTAAGTAGCCCTCCTGAAACGCCACTTGCCAATTTCTGTACCACCTTTACCCAAATATCTCCAAATTAGCATCTAGCACACATGAATACATTATATCTTGTCATTCAATGCAGACCCCAGTCTCTGAAACAGTGAAACATGTTAAATTGTTAATGTGTTATTCTGAAACGTGTTATTCGGATAATATCCGTATGTCATATTCGGATATTATCCGAACAAAAACTCGGATATTCCGTATCCATCGGATAATCAGTGTTCCATATCCGTATCCGTATCCATGTAAATTATCTGTATCCACATCCTTATCCGAGAAATCAACTGGATATCTGTGAAACTATCCAAATCATCATCCAAATCAATTCGGTCGGTCGGTCGGAAAATATCCATACCAGTTCCATCGCTAATTATGAGATCTATAAGGAGGAGTTCGTTGAGTAGAAGTGGGTCAACTGGGACCACAACTCTTAGTTACATTTGTTTGTTGGAGTTCCCCATTTGTTCCAAGGGGCAGGGCTGATGGAGTTACTGAGCAGGAGAGCAGATTATGCAGATGATCTCATCAGGCAGTTTTATGGCACGATTTACATATCAGACAACTTGGATGAGATCACCTGGATGGCAAGCTCAGAGAGGTACACATCAACCTTGAGAGATTTAGTCTGCTTTGGGTGTCTTCCATGGTGGATTTCCTAAAATCCACAATGACAGACCTCTTGGCCTTGCCCAGTAGTGTACGTTATATGACCCAGCCGCCAGAGTCAAGAAGCCAGGGCAGCTGCCAGTTTTGCTTCCACAGCCTCATTTGATCAACAAGATCATCAATGTTTTCATTCATCCCAAGAGTGGGAACTTTGATGCCATTAGATGCTATGTGTGGAACTTGATCACTAAAATCATGCAACGATAGAAATTCGATGTAGTGGACTTCATAATCAAAGAGATAGATACCTCTTCCATGGATCATAGTAAGAGGATCTACTTTGCTCCCTACATCATGGCTCTCATCAGGAGAATGACTGATTATCAAGGACCCTTGCCCGGCATCCACAAGCCTTACAAGCCCAGGGAGGCTCCTCCTCAGGTGATCAGTCACATGGCTCAGAGGCAGCAAGAGCAGCAGGCCCAGCAGGAGCATCCTCCAGCGCCTGCATACGATGCTATACTTGAGGGGCTTGCTAATCTCCATACATATCTCTTCAACAGGCTTGACCAGGAGCACTCGCAGATGATGGCTCAGTTCGACCAGGTTCATTCTTTCCAGTATGAGACTAGAGCCATCCTTGACTCAGTGCAAGTGCGGGAAGATCAGATTGGGACTTCCATGGACTAGCTTCGTGATGACCTTTCTTTAACTACAGTTACCTACGCTCGGCGTGTTCATCCTTAGGGTCCATCTTCGTCGCTTCCACCTCTGTCTTCCCAGGCACCTTCCCAAAGACCCTCTTTTGGTACTTGATGCCAAAGGAGGAGAAAATTAGTATAGATTATCGCTTTACTGCTTCTTGTTTATATATTTTATTTTAAGCTATTTGGACTTGTTGCTCTTCTGTGAATTTGGACGTTTATGAATGCTTTTGTGTAATGATTGCTTAAGTTGGATGTTTTAATGTTTTTTATGCAGCATATCTTGCTTGTTACATATTGTGATTGTTGAGCATGTGTATTACTTGATTTTTCTTATGATTACCATGCTTCCTCGAATCACATATAAAGAGGAAACTCCAGCAAATTTTCCAAAAATTACTCAAAAATGTGCATAATCATCACTTATTATCTGTATGCACATATTTAGGGGGAGTTTTCAACTATATGTGTTTGCTCTAATAGAATTTTACTTCAATATTCATTCATTCAAACTCAAATGGAGTAAAAGAATATTTAAAGCGAAATCATAGAGATTGGATTCGGAGTTTACAATATCCGGTAAATACGGGATAGGATCCAGATTTCCGACAAGGCCCAACTCATTCATTTATATTTTCGATGGTAGCCTATTTATCTTGATAAGTAGTTGGTTATATTGATCCTTAAGTAGTATATTCTTTCTAGAATGTCTATTGGATTTTGTTGATATATAACTTGATATTATAGTCATGTACTTGTATGGTTTGATTTAACATATATTACTCTATATATGTGTGTGCATTATCCGTATATCTTTATCCCTTTCTGACCCAAATCCATCACATATCTGTTCCATATCCGTATTCCAAATAACTCAGATTTGTATCTGTATCCAGCTCAGAATACAAAAAATGAGTTTGGATACAGAAAGAGTAATATTCATCTGTATTCGATCTGTTTTCACCCCTAATTGTACATCTCTTTCCTTCCTTTTCACAAGAAATTGTATTTCAATCCTTTTAAGTAGAAAAACTCCAATTCCATATGCTGGCCATTGCTGCTGACGACCTCCTCGGCAACCTCACTTGCTGTCGCTTCCATTTTGAACTCAGCCACCGGAGACGATTAGACAAAAGTCTATGCAATCTTGATGGGTTGAGGTATAGGTTCCAAATTTCGTTTTGTTCATATCTCGTTACCTTTTGAAATCTAAAATTTCGATGAAATCTCATTATTTAAAAAAAAAATCAAAATTCAAATTCGGGATTTTTTTGGACCAAGATTTTCAAAATTTCAACCAAAAATACAAAATTTCATTGGTAATTGCCGAAATCTCAGTAAAATTCAACTTAACGAAAAATGGTTCAAACAACGTCAAAAAAAATTTAAATTTTTTTGGGTAGTCCTGACACATTACTAATGTTCCCATAAAACTTTCAAATGATGATCAAGCCTGAGGAATTTTTAAAAATTCAAATAGTGCTACTGTCCTAATAAAAGGCTGGCCGACAAATTTTAACCTAATGGGAAATAGTGCAAACCACGCTAGAATTTTTTTAAAATTTTTGTGTATGGTTCTGACACATCCATAATATTCCCATAAAATTTTCCAATGATGATCATGCTTAAGGAAGCTTTAAAAATGCAGACAGTGCTACTGAAGGCTAACTAACAAATTTCAACCGAATGAAAAGGGTTCAAACCATGTTGGAAAATTTTGAAATTTTTTGTAGATGGTCATGATGCATCATTAATATTTGAGAGGTGCTTCTATGCTATTTCTTTTTAAAGTTGCACAAATATCAAAGCATGAATGAAGGGTAGATAAGGATTACTTACCCCTTCGTTTGCTTCAAGATTTGTGCAACTTGTATTAGGAGGGAAAGCACAGAAGCACCTCTCTTTCATAAAATTTTTAGATAACGATCAACCTTGAAGAATTTTCAAAAATTTCAGCCGAATTTTTTTCTTCCTTTTCTTCACTTTTCCCACATGTGTTGTTCACAAAAGGCATTATAATGTTCCCAAAAAAATGATATAAAATCCGGTCCTGTAGCTATGAAATCCAATCATTTTGTGCAAAATTTGCCGAGATTTGCCGAGATCTCGCCAAGATTTTCAAGTACTGTAGCAATTTAATTTTTTTTTCAAATTTTTTCATTTCGTTGGGCTTATGAATCACGTCACCCTCTAAAATTCAAGATTTCGCCAGGACTTATATCCATGGTGAAGGCTGCAGACCATGAGAGGAGGTATCCTGGGCGGCTATATAAATTAGATTAGAAACTTCATAAATGACTTGCGCATTAACAAAATTGATGGATAGATGAAGGACTACGGCATAGATCTTACAAGCCGGAACAAAACAAATAAGCACACCAACATCTGCATCGTCGTTGCTACTGTAGGTCCAATCTTCACATTTAGGTAACAAAAAAAGTTGGAGAAATTAGACTCTTGCTTTTGCAATTTAGAGAAAAATTAGGCCAGGAACGGAGAGAATTAAAGGAGTTTGCACGATCAGTTTCACCATATTTGTTTTCCCCCTTCTCAAGAAGTATTTACTGTACTAACCTGTTTATTTTTTTTTTACAAAACTAACGCTTATGTGAAATAATTTTTAAAATTAGCCTATAGCCCACCCTTACCACACCTGGGGAGCACGGAAACAAACTTCCACATTCTAATAACACAAAAGCCAACTCTAGCGCTCGGCCACGCACACACGTGCACCCTCCAGCACACCAGCCCACTGCCCTCACGCATGCTCGCACGTTCGTGTGCCACGATTAGCTTCCGCGCTCTCGAGCACAGTTGGTGTTTGTCAGGAGATTATTTTTTTATAAATTATTTCATACGAGAGCTAGTTTTGTTAAAGAAAATAGAGGAGCTAGTACAATAAACTTCTCCCTTCTTAAGCTCCAACATGGTGCTCACTTCTAGTATTAAGTGTAGCCAAAAATAAAATAAAAAGTCTAAGCCATCCATTTTAGATGAACGGTCCAGATTGAAGCTAATACCACCATGCATTAGTTATTACTAATGCAGAGGATCTGCGTCCCTACGTTTCAACCTACCAACCAGACACGACGGCAGTACTGGTGCAGGCACGTAGTAGCATGGATCATCACGTTGGAGCCTTGGATACTTCTGCCACAGGCTAACATACTTGCCCATCAACCTGTCCTGGGTGGTCTCTCTCATCGCTGGTCACTGATTCGCATGGAGGGTAGCTACTCCCTCCGGTCTTAAAAGAATAATGTTTTGGATATCGATAAAGTATTTAAAATACAATTTTAATCACTAATTTTATTATAATATATTTATAAAACTCAATAACATTATAATATTATGAAAGTACTTCTCGAGATAAGTCTACATATATAATTTTTATATATCCAGTTTAAATATTTAAAAATATATCGATAGTTAAAGTTTCGAAAGTTTGATCATCACTATATCCAAAATGTCTTCTTTTTGAAGACTAAAGGGAGTACGTTAATTTGCAACTCCCTTTGTTGCTAAATATGTAATTATTTTGATTTTAAATTTTGTTATTTGATATACGTCAAACTATAATTTGAAGGCAAATTTTTATTTTTCTTTCCTTTCATACTCTATTTATTATTCTCAAGAATCATTTTTTTTAATATACATCTTGATTGCAAAGTAAAATTCGAAAATAGCACCTATTCAAAACCGAACGAGTAACAACGTTGGCACAAGAACAAAACGTTTAATATGTAGTTTAATTTAAAAGAATTACTAACTAGCACTCGAATATTTTTTTTAGTTTATAAATACTTGCTTTTTTTTGTCTATAGGGTATTCAAATAGAAGTAGAAGATAGAAATTAATTTTAAATGGTATTAATAAAAAATACTTAGATTTTTCTTAAACACCCCCTTAATTTAATCCTCGGGGATCGGGCTAAAAAGCGAAAGATTAATCTGCTCGAGAGCTGCACGTACTCCCAAGTCCCAACTTGCTGTGCTTGTGGCGTGGGCACCAACGTTCAGCCTAGAAGACGTGTGCGTTTGTTCGTCGGGAGAGACGCCAAACCAGCTAGTGTGGGTGGGCTAGGCATTTGCTTTTTGGAGGCGACCCTGGGGAGCTCATGTGGTCTGCATTGGCATGCGAGTACGTGGAACAGAGGATTGTCTCGTTCCTTCCCCCCTTTGCGCCATGGTGCGACGCGTTCAAAATCAAAATACAGTTTGGTGAAAAACGCTAGACTGCATCTACTCATTTTGAATATTGATATGATCTTTAAGAGCTGACGTTTTGAATATTGATATGATCTTTAAAATATAGTTTTAATCATTAATTTTTATTATAATATATTTATAAAACTCGACAAAATTATAATATACTGTTAACTGGCTGCTCCCAGTAAAATATATCAAGGGTAAAATCTCATTATCGCACAGTACGAGTACCTAGGTAGTCGCCATCTTACCTTGTTCGATTCCTGAAAGCATCGAAAACGAACGTAAGTAATCCAATCGGCCGGCGGACTAGTTAATTAATTATGAACTCAACAATGCATACGTGTTGTTCACACCTTTTTTTCAATTTATTCATGGATGGCTGATTCGTACATCCACAGGATATAATTCCATTTTACAATTTCGTTCTTTTTTATCGGTCCTTTTAGACATTTACAAGTCTTCTTCACACCTTTGATCACTACTTTTTCTAATTATATATTAGTAAATTATTAAATATGTAATGTTACTTTTTATGATGAATCTAGTAAAATCATTTCCACATGATAAATTCAATTACTTCTATGCATTTTAGCTGTCAAATATTTAAAAGGTGACCGCAATAACGGAGAGAGCAGTAAATCAACAACAACAAAAATAATGAAACGGTTACGTTCCGATATAAACCAGAGGACCCAGCTATGTACACTTGCGATTGGCACGCTACCAAAACGACACACACATTACACCATATAGCCAACTAGACCAAGCCGCTGGTAGCAACGCACAGGCAAAGTAGCTATAGCCGCCATGGGAATACTAGACGACTACTCCTACTCTCCGGCCTTGTTGGCCGTCGCCGGCCTCGCTCTGCTGGCGATCTGCTCGTACCAGGCCGTCACCCGCGGCGCCGCCCGGCCCGGCGGCGGCGGCGGCAAAGCGAAGCGGTACGCGCCCGTGGTGGGCACGATATTCCACCAGCTTTACCACGTCCGGCGGCTGCACGACTACTACACCGGCCTGTTCCGCGAGCACAAGACCTTCCGGCTGCTCGCGCCCGGCCGGAGGCAGGTATACACGTGCGACCCGGCGGTGGTCGAGTACATCCTCAGGACCAACTTCGCCAACTACGGCAAGGTAATCTTTACTATATAAAGTGAGAGTTTCTTCCCACGTCACATTAATTATCCTGCTTAATTACCCTATTAATTGCCCTACTTAATTGCCCTACGTAAGAAACGAAGCATTGCTTTAATTAGCCAGCTTTTACAAGAAACGAAGCGTTAAAGATAGATGTACTATATAAAGTGAGAGTTTCTTCCCACGTCACATTAATTGCCCTGCTTAATTGTCTTACGCAAGAAACGAAGCATTGCTTTAATTAGCCAGCTTTTGCAAGAAACGAAGCGTTAAAGATAGATGTTTGATCTTATGAAATAGTATTTTTTATTTTTTAATCTTTATTTTTTATTATCAATTTTGTTTTTCGTAGCAACGCACGGGCATATAACTAGTATAAATAGTAAAGTAGTGGTTAATTAAGATATATATATATATTGCTAAATTGCTATCGATAGCACAGATCTTCCGTGCTATAGCGCTGTGTTTGCAAAATTTGAAGACGAAACTGTTGATCCAAACCGTGCATTCTGTTTGTCTCATTGAAATCTCACTACCCGCCAAATTTTATATTTTTTAAACTTTTTCTCCTATTTATTTTGTATTTTTAAAAACCAGCTTCATTGGATGCCTACAACTAATTAGATCGTGGATTTTTAAAAATACAAATATT
Organism: Rhipidocladum racemiflorum; assembly: GCA_036346355.1. NCBI lineage: Eukaryota > Viridiplantae > Streptophyta > Magnoliopsida > Poales > Poaceae > Rhipidocladum > Rhipidocladum racemiflorum. The sequence goes on along the minus strand of CM070588.1, from coordinate 55,091,353 downwards.
CTCAACCACGGTAAAATATTCTCAACCACACCGTGGTTGAGCATATTTGTATTTGATCATGAAATTTTATACGTAGATGGGGTAAGTTGAGATGTATATCCATGATTTTTTTCAGAATTTTTTGAAATTTTTTTTAGTAGGGTTGCACGGTGGTTGGACGAAAAATTTAATTACACCGAATATATTGTACGAAAAATTTAATTACACTGAATATATTACACGAAAAATTTAATTACACTGAATATGTTGTCATCGACATAACTCATATACAGATATGAGGCGAGGGTCTTCGTCGTCGTCAGGTCGCCGTGCACACGCCACGTTACGCCCTGAACGTCTAAGAACCTTGGCCGTGCGCCTCGTTCGCCCGTCGCCCCAGGATCGATCGCCTCGCCACGCACCTAAACAACCTCACCACGTGCTCCGCAACCCCGACCTAAACCCTGCCGTCTGACTCCGCAACGGCGCAACCCCGACCACGTTGCATTTACAGTGGTGCAAGTATATATGCGGAAGCGGATACCGTATATATGCATGAATGCATCTGTTTAGGTGCCATAGAAGGCTAGAACTCCGTACGCTATGGGCTATGCGAGTAGCTAGGATAAATCTAACATGTTAGTATACTCTAGGTTTGAAAACGAAAACGGAATTTAAGATCGGTTCGGAGAAAAACGGAAATAAAAGGCTTTTTTTTAGAAATGGAAATGAAAAATATCGGTACAAAAACGGAAATTTTTTGCTGGAATGGAAACAGAGATTCCATATAAATGAAGCCAGACATTCCATTTTCTAATTTAAATGATACCATAAATATATATTTGCTTTATAGAAAATATCAAATAGAGTTCAAAAATTCTACAAAAATTTTTTAAAATAGTTTATAACATTTTAAACTTAGAAAAATTATTTTTAGCAAGATTTTGATTTTGCTTTCCTCAAATAAATTATTTATTGAAATCTTAAAATAGCAAAAAATCATTAATCAAATATTGAATATTCAAAAAAACATAAAATCCCAATTAAATACTTAATTAAAGAATTTGCAAATTTTTTGAGTGTTACAACTAGGAACATAACTAGATGAAATTTTTTGTTTTTGTTTTTGTATCCGCTTCGTTCCGTTCCGCATCCATTTCCATCACTATCTGTTTTTAGGGTTTTCAATTTTGTTTCCGTTACAAGTAAAAAATTTGAAAAAAGAAACGAAACAACCATTTACCGACTGTGTCCGTTCCGTTTTCATTCCTAATGTACACAGTACTTAGATGTTGGAAGCAAGATTATAATTGGCTTACTGTAAATATGATATCCAAATATATCACAATATATATATAAACAATTAATAATATTTAAGTTACCTCCTTCACTTTAGAGATCCAGACAATCCCACAATAATCATTAAATAAGAAAAAGTAATAATCTAAAAATTCTCTCATTAATAGGGAAAAATAGAAGATTTACGCCACTTATTTTGGTGAGGCTACATTATAATGGTGTCATATACAGATATTACAACCCTTACAATTGTATAAAAAATACAACTACATTTTTCAAATGTATTGGAGTTATATAGAAAATACAATATATTTCAATATCTAGTTGTGCAATTGCATGAATAAATTTTCTAATTATATAATAAAAATTGGTGACAGAATTTTTTTCAGACACTAAGAAAAGGACAAATTTGTTACAAAAGAGAACTAAGATGGTATATTCACAAGCAAAAGAGAACGAAGGGAGTATATTCACAGGTAAAGAAAAGGACCGAAAATTTCTCATAGATTAACAGTACTGGAAACCGTTTGAGAAGCAGGATAAAGTGTGACAAGTTGTTGTCCATAAGAATTATTATGTTCCGCTAGCTATAAGATCCTGAAATCATCATTTTTCTAGCCTCTTGGCTAGGGGCGAAACCGGTCAGGCCCATCCGCTTATACCTTGAACTGGACCACATTTTCTTGGACTAACCTATAATTTTACTGATTTTTTAATATATTTTTGCGTGAACTTATCATGTTACCCACTGTGCTCCCGCAGCTCAGAAGGACCTACTGAGTGGAGCTCAATAGCTTCGATGGCTTGCTGAGCTCACCTAACTTAGTAGGTCGTTCTGAGCTACAAACGCACAATAAGTGATAGATATCATCTGCTCATGTTTCTGCAGTAAAAAATAATGTTATTTTCACAATTGTCTTCAAAATAGAGCCCATTCGCGACTGTTCCAAGCCCAGCAGCAGATTTGAGGCCGAGATGCAACGCAACGGCACCGAGCGAACACCAGTGCTGACCACTCACTTATACATTAAGGTCCTGTTTGGCAGAGCTTCAGATCCCAGCTTCACCTCAAATCTGAAATTTATAATCTAAAGAAAAGTGAATTAAGTTTATACTTTTTATTCTAAAATATAAACAAGATAATCCACCTAAACACTTTTAATATACCCACAGCTCCAGTTCCACAGATCTGATGGAGCTAAAAATAACCAGCTCCACCAGATTTACGAATGTAATGGAGCTGAAACTCTACTAAACAGAGCCTAATTGCGCAGATAAGTACAGTACCAACTAAAGGCACAAGTCACCAAGTAATTAAGCTAGTGCTTGCCACAAGATTTCACATCCACACGCAATTGCTAGTACACACTGTACACTTGCCACAAGGTTTCAAATCGATGGAGTGGTGACACGATGGGAGATGGCTAGATTCAGCCTTATTCATGCAACTCGGTGCGGTGGGAGTTGGCTGGATCCAACAACATCGTGTGGCGGGGTATGGTCAGATCCAGGGTCTTCACCGCCTTCGGGCACGTGTGTGAATGATTTTAACGTCTTTTCTTATCCAATTTGTTTGTTGTGTTCTATAATTGTTTGTTTATAGCTAGTGTTATGGCTTGGCCAAGCTAGGGGAGATGAGTAATTGTGTAATTTTCTGTGCAATTTGTGATGAGCAGGTGCGAAAAAAAAAATCCATTGGACTATAGCAGAGTTCTTCATATAATTTGCTCAGTTTTTCCAATTTTTGTTGACGATTAAACCAAAATGTCATTTGAACCATAGGTATTTCAGATAATTCAACAATAAACTATAAGTCAAAAGCCAAAAAGCCAGGTTAGCAAACAACTTGGCTTAGCTTAAATGCTAAGTGCTTATAAACTACTTAAGTCAAAAAGCTTAAACCTAACGAAACAGAGCCTAAGAATTGTAACCTAAATACTACTCCGTCTGTTCCCAAATATATGTTATTCTAGCTTTTTCAAATTTTATTTCTAAATACATATCATTCTATAATTTTAAAGTGATATTTTACTATTTTTTTCTTTTTATACCTCTCACCTTTAATTATTTCTAATATCATTTACTATCATGAACTAGAGTAAGATACATTATCCAAAGATATAACAAAAATATGTAATACAAACTTTTGTAGATGTCTCTTAACAATGATAAAAAAAACTAGAATGAGAACAAAGGCGGTATACGCAATCTCACCTGAAGGTGGCTAGTTTTCCCTTGAGGCCCATTTTGCGTGAGCCGGGATTTGGCCTCATAATCCCAGACCACTCAAAAGAGGCTTCAATCTGATATGTGTGGTGTGCTCTTTTCTTGGGGCTATTGCTCTTTTCTTGGGGCTATTGGGCTGACATGTACTGTATCTGAACAATACTAAGGGCCCATTTAACTACGAAAACTCGAGGGATCTATTTGGAGATGGCATCTTCGCGGTGGACGGTGACAAGTGGAAGCAGCAGAGGAAAATCGCCAGCTACGACTTCTCGACGAGGGCCCTCCGCGACTTCAGCGGCGCCGTCTTCAAGAAGAACGCCGCCAAGCTCGCCCGCATCGTCTCCAAAAACGCAGCGTCGAAGGAATCCATGGACTTGCAGGTAAGTGATCAGAATAGAATTGATGGGTGTTGTACTCAGGGTTTTAAATATCGTTTCGAGCACATAAATTCGTTGAATTTCGGTCGAAATTCGACGAATTTCGAACAGTTTGAAAGTCAAATAAATTTAAAAACTGGTCAAACACATGAGTAGATTTCCATCGAAAAGCTCGAAATTCGATCGAAAATCACCGAAATTCGATTGAAATTCTCGAAATTCCATTGGTTTGGATGGAAAAAAATGTGGACCAAATGGAAAAATGAAAGAAAAAAATACAAGAAAAAAGGCCAAAAAAATTGGGAAAAATTTAAAAATTGTGAAAAATTATAATAGCACAATATGAAAGAATATAAAAAAATTGGCATGATCTTTGCTATATTTTAAACAATCTCAAGTTGCACCAACAATAACATTTCATTTCAACACTGTTCACAATTCAATTCAACAAATCTACATGGTGATGTACAAATATACCATGGTATTCACATAATTAAATATTAAATAACATTAACACATTAAATATACCATAGCAATACAAGTAAGTTTTTAATATTGGATAACATTAATATATTAAAAAATACCATACATTTGCTATACTTTAAATAATTGAAAGTTGTCACATATCAATACAAGAATTTTTTTTATATTAGATAATATTGACACATTAAATATACCATAGCAATACAAGTAAGTTTTTATTCTTGTATAAAATTCCGAATCCTAGTACTGTTTTTTTATTTTATTTTTCAATGTTGTAAAATCGGTTATAGCGCAAAAACGCCTAAAAATTTCAAATTTTCAACCAATTTTCATCCTAAATGTTACAAAACTATTAATACTTATTTTAGAGAGTTTTTGGTTAAATTTTCTCAATTTTTTGACATTTTTTGAATTTAAATTTGAATTTGCTCGGTTTTTCGCTCGGTTTGGAATTTCGATAGGCTCGAAATCTCGAATTTCGAACGAAATTCACGAAAGCCGATGGAAAAGTTGAACCCTGGTTGTACTGTACTGGCGACGCTGTCGAATGTTTCTTCAGGGATTGTTGATGAAAGCCACGATGGACTCCATCTTCACCGTCGCCTTCGGCTTGGACCTCAACACATTGGACGGTTCAGACGAGGGGAGCCGCTTCACCGCGGCGTTCGACGACGCCAGCGAGTTCATCCTGCTCCGCTACGTCAACGCGCTCTGGAAGGTGATGAGGTTTCTCAACGTCGGCGCCGAGGCGACGCTCAAGGAGAGAATCAAGGTCGTCGACGAGTTCGTGTACAAGCGTATCCGTGCCAGGTCCGAGGAACTGTCCAACAAGGAGGCACATGACCTTGTAACTGTAAGCCAGCTGCCTAGTACACTACCAACTTGAAGCCAACAAGGAGGAACTTGATTTGCACACCAACTTGCAACTGCTTGAAAGCTGAATTCCAAATTTTCACAGGGTTCGAGGCAAGACTTCCTGTCCAGATTCATCCAAGCAACTACCAATGATTCTGGGACGGTGGATTACAAGTACCTGAGAGACATCATACTGAACATAGTAATAGCTGGTAAGGACACAACCGCAGGAGCACTTGCTTGGTTCCTCTACATGATGTGCAAGCACCCGGAAGTCCAGGAGAAGATTTCTCAGGAAGCCAAGGAGGCGGCTACCAACGCCGGTGAGACCGCATCCGTCGACGAGTTCTCGCAGAGCCTGACCGACGAAGCGCTGAACAAGATGCACTACCTGCACGCTGCCCTGACGGAGACACTCAGGCTGTACCCTTCGGTCCCGTTGGTGAGTTCATATATCGCACTGTGATCATGAACGAAGCCATATCTTTGTGGGGTTGTAACGGCAGATGTATCTGTTTCCGATCTTTCAGGAAAACAAGCAGTGCTTTTCAGACGACGTTCTGCCCAACGGTTTTCACGTCAGCAAGGGAGACATTGTGTTCTACGTCCCTTACTCGATGGGCAGGATGGAGTACCTGTGGGGCAAAGACGCCGAGGTTTTCCGGCCTGAACGATGGCTCGACGAAAATGGCGTCTTTCAGCAGGAAAGCCCATTTAAATTCACGGCCTTCCAGGTAATCAACAACATGATCAACTCACAGTCCAGAATATTGTGAGTTAATAACCGTGTAGGTTTCTGAATATTGTGAGTTAGTAACCGTGTAGGTTTCTGAATATGAAACCTCTTGTATACATAGGCTGGTCCAAGGATCTGCCTGGGAAAGGACTTCGCATACAGGCAGATGAAGATCTTCGCAGCCGTGCTTCTCCGATTCTTCGTGTTCGGGCTACGCGACGAGAACGCCAGCGTCAACTACAGGACCATGATTACGCTGTACATCGAACACGGTCTCCATCTGACGGCTACGGCGAGGTAATAATTAAGTGTGCCTGGGCACGTAGCAGCTGCCTCCTGCGCTCTTGCGAGTGACAGGTCCTTGCACAGAAACAAATGATGCAACCTTGTGTCCGGTCGCGAATAATACGCAGCCATGCACTGCGCTGGAATAAGTTGCCCAGGCATCTAGATTGCGGTCAGCGTCAGTGTAATTGTACCGGCACCTCTTGCCATGCCTGAATCGGACGTCTAACTGAAGCGCAATTGGACGCGTTTGCTCGTTCTTCAGGGCACGTTTTGGGCGTTGGTGTGGTCGTGGCAAATGCAATGCGTGCACTTTGCCAGGACGTGTCACATATCGTATCGTCGCATCGTGTCAAACTACAGGGGAATGAATCTTGATCTGGACAGAGGGTTGTCTCCAAATGGGCATTGTTGCATCTCACATGAAACGGACGGCACCTGTAAACTTCCGCACTGTATATATGGGACCGCTTTAGCTTGGATTTCTTCTTTTAAAAAGCCCGAAGCTATCCTAAATAATTGGTTTTTCTGTAAATAGAAGTAAATAGTCTATTTATATCCTAAGAAGCTGAAAACCACTAGTTTAGGATAGCTTATTATGGGAATTCTAACTTTGCCATTAGAAATAAAGGATATTACGCATCTACCAAGTATAAAATGTCAAACTCCATCCTTCCCACCACTATTCCTAGCATGCACCCTTCACGCCTAAAGCCTATCAAACACCGAATTTCTTCGGCTCAACCATTTAATCGTGCAACTATTCGGCCATATAGCTTAACAAAAAAACTACTTTTTATAAAAAAACTATTTTTGTTATAAAAACTACAGTTATACTAAACAGATCCTTCAACTATTCGACGTTCTTGCCTTACAGAAGTGGTGCATTATTGTTCCACAAATTCACCTAACACAAACTACCAAATGTGAGACATAATTGGAGCCTTTGAGGGGAAATTTTAAGCAGAGAGAGCCAACGTAAACGCGTACACCGAGGACTGAGCAATTGGAATACTCAATAGTGTGATCATGACGGCAGAATCAATGGGTACACCTACTATGGCCCTATTCGTTTCGGCTTCTGGATTATGAATTCTAGATTATGAAAAAAGCTGCTTCTGATTATGGGAGAATCGGGCCGAGCCGGCTACAACTTTTAGGTTTCTGACCGAACCGACGATAATCAGTAAGAATCAGTGAGAATCAGGTTTTAGCCAGATTCTGATTCTATATAGAAATTAGTTTCTGATTCTCAAAAAAGCTGTTCAGAATCCTTCCGTTCGGTAAATAATACGTTTTTTTAAAAGGCAACATATTCTGTGCAATTAAGTTTCCGGTGCAATCATCGTGCAACTGAACTACCAAATATCGTGAAAAATTCTGAAAAAAAATTGTAGATGTACTCTTGAACATACTCTACTTCTGTACAAAATTGCAAGTTCAAATTCATTATATATTGAGAGTTACAAATTCTATCGAAATTCTACCAATTTTGAGCCCTTCAAATTTGTCAAAATTTTCTCTTTTTTATAATTCTCAATATATAATGAATTTGAACTTGCAATTTTATACAGAGGTAGAGTATGTTCAAGAGTACATCTACAAATTTTTTCAGAAATTTTCACGATATTTGATAGTTCAGTTGCACGATGATTGCACCGTAAACTTAATTGCACAAGATATGTTGCCTTTTTAAAAGCAGAAGCTATCTAGAAGCTGAAACAAACGGGCCGGTCACTAATCTAACGCTTAGGTAGGCCATTAGTTTAACCAACAAAAGTCGATCCAGTGCGCTCGCCTAATTGGTAAACTAATCCGACGTGATCATATTTGCCATTTTCAATCTGCATGGTGTCAGTGTCACGCAGGACTCAGGAACAGGCAGGGCTTATCCGAGCCGTCGCCATCCACATCATCGATCATGCATGGAATAAGCTGATTCGCTCTGGCCTTGACTTCGTAACAAAATTCCCTCATTTCCAATCGTAATAGCAGCAGTAGCTATGAGGGAGACGGGGATGTCGAGTTTATTCAGTGAGAGAAATCGCGATATAAAACGGTGCGAGCATCTACGTTGCATGCAGTCGTCTGCATTAGTAGTTACTAATGCATGGATGGCATTAGCTCACATCAGGACCTTTCATCCAAAATGGATGGCTACGCTTCCGTTTCCCATACTTTGGGTTTTGATAAGTTTCATCCGGATGTTTTATTTAGCAATCATCATCCAAATTCTGAGCCATTGGATTTGCTTTCAGATCGATGCACATACCCCCTGAATTCGAGGTGGGTTAATCCTAAAATGTGTATCTCGAATAACTTAAATTCGTATCTATTTCCAGCTCCGAATATAAAAAAATAGTTTAAATAAAAAAGTAATATCCGTCTGTATTTAATCCATTTTCATCTCTCATTGTACATCTCATTCCTTCCTTTTCACAAGAAATTATATTTCGCTCCTTTTAGGAAGAAAAACTCCAATTCCATATGCTGGTCGTCGCTGTTGACGACCTCCTCGGCAACCCCACTTGCCGTCGCTTCCATTTTGAGCTCGGCCACCGGAGACGATTAGATGAACGTTCTATGCAATCTTGATGGGTTGAGGACAAGGTTCTAAATTTCGTTTTGTTCACATCTCGTCACCTTTCGAAATATAAAATTTTGACGAAATCTCATTATTTCGGATAAAATACGAAGAAAATTCAAAAAGTAAAATTCAAATTTGGGATTTTTTGGACCAAGATTTCCGAAATTTCAGCCAAAAATAAAAAATTTCATTTGTAATTGCCGAAATCCCGATAAAATTCAACTGAACAAAAAAAAGTTCAAACAACGTCAAAAAAATTTGAAAATGTTTTGGGTGGTCTTGACCAAGGTTCAAAATCTCGGCAAAATATCGGATCTCGGAACCCTCGAGTTTCATAATCCTGACAACATTAAGAAAACCCCCAAAAAAAAAATCAAAGTGCTACAGTACCCTATAATCTCACCGAGATCTCGATGAATTTGACCGACTGCCGAGATTTAACTAAAACTTGACCAGATTGGATTCTTCGCATCGTTTCACATGTGGAACAGTCAGTAGATCAAAATTTTGGCAAAATTGAAAAACCCCTAAAAAATTCAAAGTGTGACGGTGCGTAAAATCTCGCCGAAATCTCGGCAAACTTGACCGAGATTTGACTAAAACTTGACTGAATTTGACCGGATTTAACCAGATTTAAATTGTGGTTTTTGCATTTCGTTCGGATTTCTTCCGAAATAACGAGATCTCGATGAAATTTTGAATTTCGGCAGGTGACGAAATTTAACCAGAAAATGAAATTTAAAACCCTGGTCCTGACACATTTCTAATATTCTCATAAAAATTTCAGATGATGATCAACCCTGAGGAATTTTTAAAAATTCAAACAGTGCTACTATCCTTATAAAAGGCTGACCGTTAAATTTCAACCGAATGAAAAATGGTGCAAACCACGTTAGAAACTTTTGAAAAAAAATTGGATGGTCCCGACACATCCATAATATTCCCATAAAACATTCAGATGATGATCGCGCTTGAGGAAGTTTCAAAAATTCAGACAGTGCTATTCAAGATGACCAATAAATTTCAACCGAATGAAAAATAGTTCAAACCACGTTGAAAATTTTTGTAGATAATCATGATATATCACTAATGTTTTCATAAAATTTTTAGATAATGAACAAGCTTGAAGAATTTTCAAAAATTTCAACCAAATTTTTTTCTTCTCATTTTTCCACATGTGTTTTTCATAGAAGGCATTACAATGCTCCCAAAAAAATTATATAAAATCCGGTCATTTTTGTGCAAAATTCGCCGAGATTTACCGAGATCTCGCCAAGATTTTCGAGTACTATAGCAATTTAATTTTTTTTAAAAAAAATCATTTCGCCGAGATTATGAATCTCGTCACCCTCCAAAATCCAAGATTTCGCCAGAAATTTATATCCATTGTAAAGGCTGCAGACCATGAGAGGAGGTATCTTGGGTGGCTATATAAATTAGATTAGATCGAAACTTCAGAAATGACTTGCGCATTAACAAAATTGATGGATAGATGAAGGATTACGACATAGATCTTACAAGCCGGAACAAAACAAATAAGCACACCAACATCTCCATAATCGTTGCTACTGTAGGTCCAGTCTTCACATTTAGGTAAAAAAAGTTGGAGAAATCAAACTCTTGCTTTTGCAATTTAGAGGAAAATTAGGTCAAATGGCCGAGGGAACGAAGAGCACTTTCAATTTCATCAGTTTTGATTTCCCCCTTCTTAAGTGTTTATTGTAATTTTTTTTTACAAAACTAACGTCAATGTGAAATAATTTTCAAAAATAGCCCATAGCTCACTTTTACCGCACGTGGGGAGTACGGAAGCAAACTTCCACATTTCTGATAGCACAGAAGCCAGCTCCAGTGCTCTGCCACGCGCACGCGTGCAGCCTCTCGCATGCCAACCCACTGCCCTCACGCGTGCTCGCAGAATCTTGTTTTCGCGTTCTCGAGTGTAGTTAGTGTAGGTCCGGAGACTATTTTTATAAATAACATATAAGAGCTAATTTTGTTAAAGAAAATTGAGTAGATAGTACAGTAAACTTCTAGCTTCCCAAGTTCCAAGGTGGCGGTCACTTTCTAGTATTGAGTGTAGCCAACAAAAGTCTAAGCCATCCATTTTAGATGAACGGTCTAGATTGAAGCCAATACCACCATGCATGCATTAGTTATTACTACTGCAGATGATCTGCATCCCTCCGTTTAAGACTACCAACCAAACACGACAGCAGTACTGGTGCAGGCACGTAGTACCATGCATCATCACGTTGGCGCCTTGGATACTTCTGCCACGGGCTAACATACTTGCCGATCAACCTGTCCTGGTTAGTCTCTCTCATCGGTCACTAATTAGTTATTATTCTCAAGAATCATTTTTTTTTATATACATCTCCATTGCAAAGTAAAATTCGAAAATAGCACCTGTAACACACGTTGACACCAGAACAAAACGCTTAAGATGTCAAATGTTTTATAGTTTATGAATATTTTTTTTTTGTCTATAGAGAACTCAAATAGAAGTAGAAGATGCAAATTGATTCTACTATTAGACATATATATGAAGGCTCAAAATTTAAATGGTACTGATAAAAAAAACACTCAGACACCCTCTTAATTTAACCCTTGGGGATCGGGCTAAAAAGCGAATGGGGATCGGGCTAAAAAGCGAAAGATTAATCTGCTCGAGAGCTGCACGTACTCCCTACTTGATGTGCTCGCGGGCACCAATGTTTGCAACCTAGAAGACGTGTGCGTTTGTTCGTTGGGAGAGACGCCAAAGCAGCTGCTCATGTGGTCTGCTTTGGCATGCGAGAACGTGGAACAGAGGATTGTCTCATTCCTTCACCCTTTTCGCCATGACGTGTTCGAAATCAAAATACAGTTTGGTGAAAAACACTAGACTGCAGCTGCTCAGCTCAGCTGTAAACTACTACGAATTTCTTTTAAATAATACATTTTAAAAAATGAATTGTAGTATCAACATGCGAAAAACAAAAATTGTAAAAATAACACCTATTCGCCGAACAGTACGACGAAATAGCTATTTTCGCCGAACGGTACGGCGAAATAGCTATTTTCGCTAAACAGTGCGGCGACCATTGCTTAATTACGCAGTTAACAGTCGGCCGTCAGAGTTTAGAGAAAAGAAGCTATTATCACCGTACCGTATAGCGAAAACTTTATTTTCGCCAAACGGTTCGGCGATAATACCCTTGTTTCCAGTGGAATTTATCGCCTAGCGGTTAACAGTGTAATTAGGCATTTGTTGCCACATTGTTTGACGAAAATAACTATTTCGTTGTACCGTTCAGCGAACAAGTGTTATTTTTGCAAATTTTGTTTTTCTTGTATTAATACCGCAATACATTTTTAAAAAAGTATTGTTTAAAAAAAATTTCAAACTACTACTCCCCGAGGTGGGTCTTCAAAGGCTGATGTTTTTGTGTATCGATATGGTCTTTAGAATATAATTTTAATCATTAATTTTTATTATAATATATTTAGAAAACTTGATAAAATTATAATATTACGAAAATACTTCTCTACACAAATTTGCATATATAATTTTCATATATCCAATTTAAATATTTTAAAATATATCGATGCGATCGTCGCTATATCCAAAATATCAGTTTTTCGAGGACAGATTACTACATTTGAAGTTTTGAACTGAACACGAAATGTTATTGACTCATTAATGGCGTCCTTCCAGGTATACGTGACCTCGGTCTTGTGTTTCCCTGGTGGAACCATGGATCGTCATCCATTTTAGTCCCATGCCGCTCGGCTCACCGGCGTTCGCCCTCATCAAAACATCTGGATTAGAGGTAGACGTCGTGCCGTGTCGGTCTGGATCCATCATGCTTCGGGCTAGAACCGTGTTGTGCCACGACGGTCCATCGTGCCGACCGTTCTGGCCCGACTCGCCTTTGGCGAGCCCAGGCCCCACCCATTTGCATCTCGTGCCGGCTTCGTGCCGTGCCGGCCTAGGCCCAACCCATTTCCACTATTGTGACGAGCAAAGAAATAAAACATATCACTACTACTAAACTACCTATTTTAATTACATAAGAGACTAATCACATCAACAAAATGTCAAACATAAATGCAATGCTTAAAGATACCTTGAATCAACAATATCTACCAACTTTTAGGTCTTAATCCGTGATTTTGTGGCCGTTCGTGCCGTGCCGACACGAGCCCGACCCAAACGATCGTCTTGGTCGCGCCATCGTCGTGCCTGGTTACCAGGCCGACGCGATGCATCTTCTGATTGCGTCTTGATCCGACGCGGACCGTCACGTCTGAGAAACACCGGCCATCGCAGCCGTCTTCGGACCGGCCAAGTGCCCGCCTCTAAATTCTGGATGTGCGCGGGTTCACACGTCCGTCGTCAAGAAGCGGAGGCCCCCACCGGTCAACCGACCATTGACCCTCCACCGTATACAATTGCTCCGCCCTCCTCACCGCCCCGCCGCTCGCGTTCAAAAAGGAAAAAAAAAAAAAAAACAAGTACGCCTCCTCACCGTCGCTTCTCCAGCCACCGGCAGTTGGGCTCCACATGAAAATATCTCCCCTCGCGCGCGCCGGAGAAGTTGCTAACGAGAGTCCCTCTAGTAGTTCCAAAAAAGAGGGGAGGGAGGCTGGGAGGGGGCACCAGAATACGCTCCCGACCGATCCAGCTATCGCCAGGCGGATCGAGGAGAAGAATGAGACACAGGCGACCGGGGCCCCCGACATCAGTCAGCGGCACGGCGATCCATTGGGACGCGGGCACAGTACGACGACCCCACAACGGTGGAGCGCGCAACGCCATCATTTAAAACCAGCGACGCAGCGGCGCCACTGCCATCCAGCTCACCGCCAGTGTTCGCCCTTCACTCCGCTCGCCGCAGAGGGTTCAGCTGCCGCCACACTGCAAAGAACTAAAGACTCGGGCAGAGATCATCCACCTTCACCTTCACTCCACTCCCCTCTCCGTCACCGGGGCACTGCGCGGCTAGCTCAGACACTAGCTTGTACAGCGCCAACCATGGAGTCCAGGTGGTTTTTCTCCTTTCTGTTCCTGTCCCTGCCGCTCCTCGGCGCGTCGTACCTGCAGGAGAGGAAGAACTACGTCGTGCACCTTGAGCCGAGCGACGGCGTCGTCGATTCTGTCGAGGAGTGGCACCGCTCGTTCCTGCCGCAGGCGGCCGCGCTCGACTCGGCGGACGGCGGCGGCCCGCGTATTATATACTCGTACAGCGACGTGTTCACCGGCTTCGCCGCGCGGCTCACGGACGAGGAGGCCGAGGCGCTGAGGGGCACGGAGGGGTGCCTGAGGCTGTACCCGGAGGAGTTCTTACCGCTGGCCACCACCCGCTCGCCGGGGTTCCTCGGGCTCCACCTCGGGAATGAGGGGTTCTGGAGTCGGTCCGGGTTTGGCCGGGGGGTGGTGATTGGGATCTTGGACACGGGGATACTGCCCAGCCACCCGTCGTTCGGCGACGACGGCCTCCAGCCGCCGCCGAAGAGCTGGAAGGGCACGTGCGAGTTCAAGGCGATCGCCGGGGGCGGATGCAATAACAAGATCATCGGGGCGCGCGCGTTCGGGAGCGCGGTGGTGAACTCGACGGCGCCGCCGGTGGACGACGCCGGGCACGGCACGCACACGGCGAGCACGGCCGCGGGCAACTTCGTGGAGAACGCAAACATCCGGGGCAACGCGGACGGCACGGCCTCCGGGATGGCGCCGCACGCGCACCTGGCGATATACAAGGTGTGCACGCGCAGCCGCTGCTCCATCATGGACATCATCGCAGGGCTGGACGCCGCCGTGAAGGACGGCGTCGACGTGCTGTCCTTCTCCATCGGCGCGTCCTCCGGCGCGCAGTTCAACTACGACCCCATCGCCATCGCCGCTTTCAAGGCCATGGAGCGCGGCATCGTCGTCAGCTGCGCGGCGGGCAACGCCGGCCCGGAGCCCGGCACGGTCGGCAACGGCGCGCCTTGGATGCTCACCGTCGCGGCCGGCACGATGGACCGCGCGATACGCACCACCGTGAGGCTCGGCAACGGCGAGGAGTTTGACGGCGAGTCCCTGTTCCAGCCAGGGAACAACTCCGCCGCGAAGCCGCTCCCGCTCGTGTACCCCGGTGCCGATGGCTCCGACACAAGCCGCGACTGCAGCGTGCTGCGTGGCGCCGAGGTGAGCGGCAAGGTGGTGCTCTGCGAGAGCAGGGGCCTAAACGGCCGGATCGAGGCTGGCCAGACCGTGGCGGCGTACGGTGGTGTGGGCATGATCGTGATGAACAAAGCAGCCGAGGGGTACACCACCTTCGCGGACGCGCACGTGCTCCCGGCGTCGCACGTGAGCTACGAGGCCGGGACCAAGATCGCGACCTACGCGAACTCCACGGTCAACCCGACGGCGAGCATCGCGTTCAAGGGTACGGTTATCGGCTCGTCCCCGTCGCCGGCCGTCACGTTCTTCTCGTCCCGCGGGCCGAGCAAGGCCAGCCCGGGCGTTCTGAAGCCGGACATAACCGGGCCCGGCATGAACATCCTCGCGGCGTGGGCGCCGAGCGAGGCCCACACGGAGTTCTCCGACGGCGTCGGCCTCTCTTTCTTCGTCGAGTCCGGCACGTCCATGTCGACGCCGCATCTGAGCGGCATTGCCGCTCTTCTCAAGGGCCTGCACTCGGACTGGTCTCCTGCGGCCATCAAGTCGGCGATCATGACGACGTCGGACGCGGTGGACCGCACCGGCGTGCCCATCAAGGACGAGCAGTACCGCCACGCCACCTTCTACGCCATGGGCGCGGGCTACGTGAACCCCGCGCTCGCCGTTGATCCCGGCCTAGTCTACGACCTCCACGCCGACGACTACATCCCCTACCTCTGCGGGCTGGGGATCGGGGACGACGGCGTGAAAGAGATAGCCCACCGCCCCGTCGCTTGCGCCAACCTCAAGGCCATCACCGAAGCAGAGCTGAACTACCCATCCCTTATCGTCAACCTTCTGGCCCAGCCCATCACGGTGAACCGTACGGTGACCAACGTCGGGAGGCCAAACTCCGTGTACACGGTCGTCGTGGACATGCCCAAAGAAGTGTCGGTGATCGTGCAGCCGCCGATGCTGCGCTTCACGGAGCTGAAGGAGAAGCAGAGCTTCACGGTGACGGTGCGGTGGGCCGGCCAGCCGAACGTCGCTGGCGCCGAGGGTAACCTGAAGTGGGTCACCGACGATCACATTGTGAGGAGCCCCATTGTGATTCCAGCCAAGGCCGCGTAGTACGCGAGCAGCGGCCGGGAGGTCTCTTCTAGTGATTTTGCAACTGCAGTATGTATAGCGTCACTAGGCTACTGCACTTCTATGGTTTGTATAGGCTACGAAACTGGAGTATAGTCCCGCCTTATGTATGCAATCTCAGCTGCAGTTTTGTTCTGTAAATAGCGCAGATCAATAAAGGTATGTCTTTGGAGTATCCATGTGCAGCTGCCTCCTTTACAGGGTTCAAATTCTCGCCAAAATCCCACGAAATTTCGGTTTTCGGATCCCCCTGAGTTCCATAATCCCGACGAAATTAAAAAAACTTAAAAAATCTAAAAGTGCTACAGTACCCTATAATTTCGATGAAATGGACCGAAATCTCGGTTTTTTGACCGAAATTTGTCCAAAATTTGAACGGATTTGACCGGATTGGATTCCTCAAGTCATTTTCCAGGTCTAACTAAAATTCAAAATTTTTTGATATCGTTTGAACCATTTTCCGTTCAGTTGAATTTTACTGAGATCTCGGGTATTTGGGACGAAATTTCGGAATTTGGAACGAAATCTCAGAAATTTCAGTTAAAAAAAACGGATTTAAATTTTGTTTTTTGAATTCTGTCCGAAATAACGAGATCTTGCCGAAAAATCGGATTTCAGTCGACGACAGGATTTGACCTAAAACGAAATTTTAAACCTGCTCGTTTACAATGGCTTTTTGACTACTTGCAAATTCTGAACTCCGTAAAATGTTTGTCTGTCTTTGACCTGTCTTGTGTTGGTCAACAAATGTGGAACAAGATTACATGACCCGTTCTGTCAAACGTTGAGGACTACTAATAAATTCCAAGTGTGTTTAATAGCAACAAACATGGTCTTTTCATTAACTTTTCTTCGATCACAACTACTGTACTATGGCAAGTGGTGATTCAATGCTTGATTAGATTACTCAGAGAGTACTGGTTGCGCTGAAGAACTGATTTTGTTTGGTACAAGGATCGTGAGTTCGTGACCAGACCTACTTATGTGGCACTTAGGATGATTTCTTGCGTAAGCACCGATTTCAGTCTGATATTTGTTGGGGCTTTGGTAAAAGCTAAAGACTAAACAGTGGTAAGCAATTAAGTACTTAAGAGTTTTTATCATCTTTAAAAGGCACCAAGAGTATCACCAGATTACTCTTAAACTATTTTACTTCTATTCTTTAAGCTTTTGGTATCTCTTGAAATTAGTGTAATGTACTCCCTCCGTTGTTTTTTATAAGGCGTATTAGGTTTCGTTAGGACAAGGTTTTGACCAACAATTACTCTATTAGCATATAATTTTTATGACACAAAATTGATATTAGTAGATTTGTATTCAAAAGTACTTATATATAATTATGATTTTGTATTGCATAAATGGTATATTAATGAAGTAATCTTTGGTCAAAGTCTTGTCCTAATGAAACCTAATACGCCCTCTAAATTCCAACGGAGGGAGTATATTTTAGTAAAAAGTCTGTGTGCATGTAGTACCCAGTGTATCACCTACTTTTTGGTTGTCTTGCACATGCCCTCTGCTACTTGTCTCCCACTAATTCTCGTGCAAACTTTTGGATCTAAGGTCAGGTAATAACAAGCAGAACTGCACATCCTCATACGCGCCTTATACTGTATCTAGATGTACTACATACGTCTCTACGAAACAAATTTATGGTCGACTCTTCTCTAAGTAGCAACTACCGTTGGAGTTTTCAGCATTTTCATCTGAGGTTGAAAATTGCAGAAATTGTGCTGAAATGCAGTAGACCCTAGTTTTTATGCATTACCGTGCCTTGCAGAAATGTTATGGAAGGGGAAAACCTAGACTGATCCAAGTGAGTGATGTCTTAGTTTGTATTCCCCTGTCTTCCAAAGGAAAACAGTTAGTTTGCAGAAATGTTATGCCGTATCTTCAGCAGATATAGGGTGTCCACTCCACCCGTTCAACGGCCCTGAAACAGAGACTTGAGAAACAGGAATGACTGCAGCAAACGTGGGTGTTCAGACAATCAAATTACTATTTCCGAACGTACCTGAACAGCAACATCCTTTGGAGGCCACACAAATATTCAGGGCTGTCAAAAGATCGGAGTCTTCAGGAACTTCAGCTCGATCTGTACAGAACTGAATGACTGATGTAACCTCTTCCTGAATAACATAAAAGTGAAACGAGTGACATAAGGAAAAGTGGAGAACACCAGTGCACATCAAGCAGGTTTTTCAGAAAGTAACAGCAATGGTCTTTGATGCATTTTTGGACGGCATCACAGCAAGCTGCTCACCTGGCTGGCATTTTTGCATACTGTGAATTCAGGTACGACACTGCCACACTGGTGTAGCTAAAAGCAAGACACTATCGAGGGAGAATGATAACCTGAAAGAGAAAAGATCAGATACCAGCAACTAATTCTACTTTGCTGCTATCTTCAGCAAGCATGGAACATAAAGAAAAAGCTTACAAGCATCGAGAGAGAGGCCCGGATAGAAGCTGCCAAAAGTCACCAATTATAGCAGGGCCCCGGATCCAATTTGCTGATTCGGCTACACATTGCCACAATGTATTATCTAGTGTGCAGACAAATTGCTCCAGCTACCGTGTTCTTGCTTTGGCTACTACACTGTATCTGTCCCCTAGATGTCAAGACTAGTAGTAGCTCTTTGTTCTTACCTCCAAATCGAATGAATCAACTGTTCAACTGTTTCTAGGGTATCATGATTCATGAGAGAATTGTCACAGGTCAGACGAAAAGGATTAGCCGACGCTTACATTGGTCGGTCATCATGTGCAGCCAAGAACATAATCGCTTGGAGAACTGTAGGGAAGGATCACGTGCAAGACTATCTCTCGACGGCAAGGCAATCCAAGGCAATGGATGGGAACAAGAAGATTGCTATCTATCGTAATCTATCCTCTCTCCTACTTCAGATATCAACTTGCCAGGACGGTTGGGACACGACGATTTCAAGAACACTTGCGGTTTCAGGCATCAATCTGCGAAAACCGAAATGAACTGTTGATGCGACGCAGAACTTCATATCTTTATCTTCAAAAAAAGACGGTGAATGCGATTGTTTTGTTACCCACGATCATGGTTCAATAAATAGACGTATTTTTGCGTTTGAAAACTGCAATCTGGTTGGTAATCACACGAACGTGCTCTCACGAACGAATTCAGGTAAGTTTAATAGTGTTCCGAGATATCTTATTAGCATAGCACTCGTAATGCTTAATTGCTTAGCCAGTAAGAAACGAGAACGTGTAGAAGTCAACTGTTCAAACTTCAAAGCTTTTGCCCATAATCGGTCTCGATTCATTCATGCGGAAGAATGCAACAAACTACGTGGTTAGCAGTATGCAGAGAAACGATACTACTTCACGCTACGTCTCCACTAAACAACACTAAAACAACGTCTAAAAGTTACCAAGGGCTGTTTGGTTCTTTTGCAGATGTCGTCAGTTCGTTACTTATCTGGCCGACAAACTTTTTTTTTACAAATCTAACTCTCTTATAAATGTAATTATAAAAATAGTCTTATTCCTAATTACGAAAACATCGGCACTTGCCGTAGCTTCCACAGTCAGGATAGAACTATTTTTACAATTGTATTGGGAAAAGAGCTGGATTTGCAAAAAATCAAAAAAATCAAAATAAAATCAAGAAGCCAGAAAAGTAAGAGAGGTGCTTCTATGCTCTTTCTTTTAAAGGGTGCACATCTATTAAAGCATGAATGAAGGGTAGATGGTGATTACTTTCGTTTGCTTTAAGATTTGTGCAACTTATCTAGAAGGAAAAGCATAGAATCACTGCTCGATAAGTAATTATTTCTCTTTTGCCCATCTAGGCTATTGTCCACCTAGCTTTGCCGAGCTAGCTTAGGGTCCATTTGGTTCAAGGACAAATAGTGAATGAGATAGGACCATCCACCCCTATAGGGATGAAGACATCTAAGTTTATATTTGGTTGAAAAAATAAGAGATGATGGGATAAATCAAATTTTTGTTTGGTCAGGGAATATGAGTTAGATGGTGGATAAGATGATATGATAAAAATTGTATAGACTCGTCCAGTTAATTTTATAGAACAGACTCATCCATCATCTAAAACAATATTTTATAGAGTTGGCTGCCCTCGAAGCTCGAACCAATCGCACTTCGCCCATGCTAGCAAGGTTAGCAGGGGCGGATGTACTGTTGGGGCTGGTTGGGGCTCCAGCCTCACCTCCGTCCGGCCGAACCAACCACCCCCCCTATCGTCTACGAGGGTAGTATCAGTGGCTACGGTGAGCAAGGGGACGGCGACACCGCTGGGCTCCATGTTCTCGCCGGAGGAGACGAGGAGGGCCGTGGTGTGGGTGCGCGAAGCCGTTGCTGACTACCGCGTCGAACTCGGGGCAGCCCCAGGGCTCCATCACTGACAACGTTGTCCTCGTGTCCCTTATCCAGAGGCTACCCAACGAAGTCTCCCACGAAATCATGGTCCTCTCCTCCCCCCCCCCTCTCTCTCTCTCTATATCTATATCTATATCTATATATATATATATATATATATATATATATATATATATGAAATTTGTATCATTATCTAGTTGTAAAGTTGTGAGTTTTGTGTATTTTGGTTGGTTTGCAGGTTCCTTTTGGTGGCGCCGCATTTTTCCCAGTACGTTTAATCCACACAAATGAACTCTTGGTATGACATCCCATTAGGAATAGCTTTGATTTCTATTTTATGTCACTCTGCAATATAAGTGCTTGTGATTTGCGTTATGTCTTAGGTGCTTCTAGGTGAGGGGTACTATGCGGAGAGATCTGCTAAGCAGACAACTTATTTATTGCATAGGAGGGGGATGGAATTGGAAGCTCAAGTGGAAGCGATGAAGGCAACTATCTCTGACCTTGAGGCTGAGGTGAAGTTCTTTGAGTACACTGCGGCAGAGGCTTCTATAAGTCTCCTTTTTCATGTAGTAAAAATAAAAAACCAAAAGTTGCACAATTTTTTTTCGATGAAGTACAAGTACTAGTAACCCACGAACCAACGAGGGCAATATGGCTCAACATTGTTTTTAATCCCAACGAAATTGTTGTTGATCCAGTGCGTCGCAAACAAATTGATCAGCGCGTCGCAAAACAAATTGAAGATTACAGAGATTAGATATCAAATGAGGAGAGCGTATATGTTGAAGGGTCCAACTCAACCAATTGGGCATGCTTTTCCAAAGAAGATTCAACATGGAGAATCAAGATTGTTTCAAGAATCATGGTACAAGAAGTTTGATTGGTTAGAATATAGTATGGAAAAAGATGTGACCTTTTGTTTCTATTGCTTTCTTTTTAAGAAACTGGAACAACCTACTCACTTTGGGAGGGATGTCTTCACAAATGAAGGTTGAAACCGGAAAGAATAAAACTTTTCCATTGGTATATCGTCTCATGAGCTTACATTGATCCATCCTGTGGCAACGACAGCAATAGAAAGAATCTTCTTAGCAATGAAGATTATTAAGACAAATTTGTGCAACAAGATAGTAAATGATTGGTTCAATGACTTGGTTGACAATAGACCGGTAGATTATCATTGGTATGCTTGTCTAGAGTTAGAATTTCGATATAGAAGCACCCCTCGATTTTCATTCTGGATTCGCCACCGAAGTTAGGGTATACCAAGAAATCGAAGATACCTTAACTTTGTGAAATTCAGGAAACATATCTTAGCTAGAGGAATTTGATCGATCTATCAAACAACTTTAGAAAAGAATATATCAACGCTTTTGCGTACGGGCCGCTGATTCCACCTTAAAAAAAGAGAGAGAAACAGATGAGTAACCCATTCTAATCACGTCATCTTGCTTTGTTGGGTAACACACCTGACTAAAAACACCTCTCAAAAAAAAGACTAGAACAACAAGAGAGGTCTTACATATTCTTCTAAATAAGTTGATACAATCTTGCAGCGAAAGAGTAAGTAATCATCATCTACCCTTCATTCATGCTTTAATAGTTATGCAATTTTTAAAAAGAAGAGCATAGAAGCACCTCTCGAACAACAATCATCCACGCGCGCGCACTCCTCCTCATAGCGAGGATGACACGTGGGGCCGCCTGTATATCTTTAAGGCTCAAACGTTATGGTCGGGGCGGGGTTCCGAAGCAGATCGACGAACCGGTCAACGTACGCGACGCGCCTGGGCGTGGGCAATCCAATCAGCCGCCGGGCAGGACGGCAGGTCCAGGCCAACTCCGAACCACCGTCTCTCTGATCCGATTTCCACCGTCGTGGTCGCCGCCCACGACTTTTCCACCATTCGACCACGCGCGGCCGCCGCTCCTCACCTTTACCCCCGCTTCAAACCATGAGAACGAGAAGACCAAGCGAATCCGCAGCCCCACAAGTCCTTTGGAGTTTGGACGGAGGTGGCCGGCAATGGAGGGCAGCAACCACGGCGGGCAAGGGCAGTACCCGCCGTATCAGCACCCGTACTCTTACCCATACCAGTACCAGTACCCGCCGCCGCCGGCGTCCCCCTTCCTCACGCCGTCGCCCTCCTTGCCGGGGTACTCCCCCGCGCCGCTCCCGCCGCAGCAATTCGCGCACCACTCCGGCCTTCTCCAGCCCTACCCGCCGCCGCTGCCGCCGCACACGCAGCACGCGTACCCGCCCCCGCCTCCGGTGGATGACGCGTACCCGCCTCCGCCTCCCTCGACGTACGGGTACGACCCCTACCCCGCGTACCCCTCCTACTCGAGCTCGAACCTCTCCCCTAGCTCCAGCTTCCACCAACAGCCCTCGGCCTCGGCGCCCGAATCCCCCGTACCCTCCGCGCCGTCCTACCCCATCGCTGATGTTCTCGCCACCGTGCGCATCTCCGATCGCGCCGACTATGCGCCGTCGGCCGTGACGTCCCCCTCCGTGCCGCCGCCTTCTACCTCCTTCTCGAGCGGCGGGAGCAGCCACGGCGGCGGCGGGGTGCAGATCGTGCCATACGGCACCGCGGCGGGAGGGTCGCAGCACGGCGGCGTTAGGCCGTCGCTGAAGGTGGTGCTGCTCCACGGCAGCCTCGACATCTGGGTGCACGACGCGCGGAGCCTCCCCAACAAGGACATGTTCTCCAAGAGTGTCAGCGACCTCCTCGGTCCTCGAATCACCGGCGCCGTCGGCAGCAAGATGTCCAACGCCTCCATGACCAGCGACCCCTACGTCACTATCCAGGTGTCGTACGACACCATCGCGCGCACGTACGTCGTTCCCAACAGCGAAAACCCCGTCTGGGCGCAGAACTTCCTCGTGCCCGTCGGGCACGAGGTCGCCGAGGTCCAGTTCGTTGTCAAGGACAGCGACGTCTTCGGCGCTCAGCTCATTGGCGCTGTGGCCATCCCCGCTGAAAAGCTCCTTTCTGGGGAGAGGATTGAGGGCGTCTACCCCGTGCTCGAGCCCAACGGCAAGCCATGCGCTCCGGGTGCTGTATTGCGGTTGTCCATACAGTACACCCCAGTGGCTCGCCTCACAATGTACCACCATGGTGTCATTGCCGGCCCGGGCTGCCTCGGAGTGCCCAATACGTACTTCCCGCTGCGGCGTGGCATGAGGGTCACCCTGTACCAGGATGCACATGTGCCCGACGGTTGTCTCCCTGATATCTTGCTGGACCATGGAGTGCGCTACCAGCACGGGCAGTGCTGGCGTGACATTTACGACGCCATATGCCAAGCACGGAGGTTGATTTACATCGTGGGGTGGTCAGTTTTCCACACGATACACCTTTCGAGGGATGGGGCTGAGAAGGCGCTGTCACTTGGGGACCTGTTGAAGATGAAGTCACAGGATGGTGTGAGGGTGTTGCTTCTTGTATGGGACGATCCGACGTCAAGGAGCATTCTCGGATTTCAGATGGTATGAATTTTTCATCGTGTCCAAAACTGCTGTGCTGAGGTCTTTACGCTACATGAGGAACATGCTTTTGCGTCCAACCTGCAAATTTATAAAGCCACCAATGTTAAAATAGCTATGATATGTTTTCAAATATTAAGCGGCTGCTAAGCAGATGGAGGGTGGCACCACTGATGTTCGTTTGTAATACAAATTGCTATGCAAACTTCTTGATTAATATATGCTACAAATTCACCATTATATCTGTGGTTATCAAGTCAAAGAATTTGCAATAATATCTAGCTGTCATCTAGATAAAATACCGAGACGATATTCCGTAACTTAGTGTCCGAATTTTCTATGATATAATTTAGTAGCTTGCTCATTAGCCACATGCATCATATTTGGTCTGATAGTTCATGGTGTTGAAGAATTTAAGTACACCATGCTTATTAAAAGTTTACTTGTAGGATGGTTTCATGGGCACACGAGACGAGGAGACACGTAAATTTTTCAAGCACTCTTCGGTTCAAGTATTGCTTTGCCCACGATCTGCTGGGAAACAACTCAGCTGGGTGAAACAGCAGGTTATCTCTATTGTGATGGCATACTTATCCATTATGATTAATCATTTGTTGTTGGCCACAGGAAGTATTATATTTGGTTCACTGTGTCACATGAATGTGAATGGCTTCAATTAATGTCATTAATGCTTTATGCATCCCTGAATTGTATTGTGCTGCTGTGCTATACTTTAGAATAGGATTTCCTACTATTTGACCATGAAAAGAATTTATATAGCTTCAAAAGATTCATCCTTTACCTTAGTCAATTATGAACTCAAACCCAACAGTTGTTCCCCCAAAGGAAAACAATTGTGCTCACTTATATGTATTGTTGCCTTTGTCAACTTCCTTTGCTGAATGCCATTTATTTGATTTTTTTAAGGAGTTGTCATTTATTTATCAAGTGATCTTGTATTGTATCAATTCTTTAGTATCATCTATTTATCATATGAAGGTGTTGCAAACCAGGAAACAGGAACCATTTTTACTCATCATCAGAAAACAGTTATTGTGGATGCTGATGCTGGCAATCATAGGAGAAAAATAATTGCTTTTATCGGAGGCCTTGATTTATGTGGTGGGCGATATGATA
This sequence comes from Rhipidocladum racemiflorum, assembly GCA_036346355.1. Classification (NCBI taxonomy): domain Eukaryota; kingdom Viridiplantae; phylum Streptophyta; class Magnoliopsida; order Poales; family Poaceae; genus Rhipidocladum; species Rhipidocladum racemiflorum. The sequence continues at coordinate 55,066,243 of CM070588.1, read as the reverse complement.
CACCCTGGCATCCTCTGTTTCGGACTCTTCAGACTGTGCACAAGGAGGATTATCACAATCCAAACTTTGCCGTAAGTGTCTGATTCCTATGTCATATATGTGATGCAGTTTCTCATGTTACAATTACTATAATCTTTTTAATTTCGACATGGGCAGGAACCTTATGTTGTGTTTGGTTGTTAATCATGAAAATAAAACCATCTTATGACAGAAAGAATAGTTGCATCTTGCCTTATTGTCAGTGCTTATTTTGTGGCTGTTCTAAAAAGTAACTCTCCTTTGTCATTTGTTTGCAGGCAGTAGATGCTCGTGGCCCAAGGGAGCCATGGCATGATTTGCATTCCAAGATTGATGGTCCAGCAGCTTATGATGTTTTGCAAAACTTTCAGGAGCGTTGGTTAAAGGCATCCAAACGCCATGGTATTAAAAAGTTGGCAAAATCATATGATGATGCACTTCTCAGGATTGAAAGAGTACCTGATATTATAAGCGTTAATGATGCAATATATTCTGGCGACAATGATCCAGAGACATGGCATGTTCAGGTATTTACAGTATTCTACAGTTGGAGAATCAAAGTTTGTACTTGTTTCCACATTTGTGCGTTGAACTCTCACATTGATATTTAGGTGTTTCGGTCTATTGATTCAAACTCTGCCAAGGGATTTCCAAAGGATCCACGAGAAGCAACCATGAAGGTACCTGAAATAAAGTTACCATCTAGCAACATTATATTCTGTAGTCTGTGTCTTTGTGCTTTTCACTGACACTTCTTCTGCTTTGGACTTTGGCTAACAGAATCTTGTTTGTGGGAAGAATGTACTAATTGATATGAGCATACATACAGCTTATGTGAATGCTATCCGGGCAGCCCAACACTTTATTTATATTGAGAATCAGTACTTCATTGGTTCTTCATTTAATTGGGATTCAAACAAAGATATTGGTAAGCATGTAGTGTAAAGATTTTCATTTGTCACCCTTCCAGGAAAATAGTGCATAGTCCAATTTTGTTTCATTCCTGAACTCACTAGCCATCTCATGACAATACAGAATACACCAAATTCCTTAATTGATGGCTTGGTGCTAACTCAGGATTACAAATTTGTGATCTTTCAGGAGCTAATAATTTAATACCAATAGAAATTGCTCTCAAAATTGCAAACAAGATTAGGGCGAACGAGAGATTTTCTGCATATATAGTAATTCCTATGTGGCCTGAGGGTAATCCAACTGGTGCTCCTACACAAAGAATTCTTTATTGGCAGGTTAGATTTAACATCTCTGTCAGTCCCTTGTGTCTTGTACTCTTGTTTAATGTGTTTCTTTAGATTATTCCCAGCTTGTTCCTATGGTGTAATTGCATCTTATTTTTTCACCGTGTAGAACAGAACAATGCAAATGATGTATGAGGCAATATATAGGGCCTTGAAAGAAGTAGGTCTGGATGATGTATATGAGCCTCAGGATTATTTGAACTTCTTTTGTCTTGGTAATCGTGAAGTTGCTGACATCCCAAGCACTTCAAATGCATCAAATAATCCTCAGGTGAGGCTTCTGTCTTGTTTTTATTTCAACAAACTATGCTGGGGAAGTGGAAATCCCCCCACATTTGTTTTCTCCTGGGCAAGGTTGAGTTGTTTTAGTTTTCAGATATAATGGTAAATAGAGTAGTCAATGGCACGTTGAATTTGTGTAGCCTTCACGCCAAGGATCCAAATACCGGCCGAGATTTTGGATTTCGGACCCCTTCGAGATCCTAAATCTCGGCCGGACAAAAAAAAAATTAAAAAAAAATCAAAATGTTACAATACCCATCCAAATCTCGGCGAGATCTTGATGATTTCGGCCGAAATCTCAGTGATTTTGACCAGATTTTCATTTTTGTGGACTAAATTTGATTGGATTTAGGGTCAAGATCATCCACAAAAAATTTCAAAATTTTTGACGTGTTTTGGACCATTTTTCAGTCGGTTCAATTTGACTCATAGCTAGTTGAAAAGTTCCATATAAAATTTTGACGGCTTGACCAAAAGTGCTTGTATTTTGCAGCTATTTCGAGCAACAGGAACATCCTGGTCAGCTCACATATATATCCAGATGAATAATACAGAACTAGTTGACCTCAGGCTGTGCCCTATAATAAGTTAAAAACTGACGAATTGTCATTGATCGTTGTCCACTTGCCCTCCTATAAGCTCATCTCTTATTGCTAGTATGTTTTCACTTATAATACATTCACCTGCTTCATTAGGAATTTTACCCAACGTCTCAACTTCTCGTTGTCAAATCATCTAGTATTATGTAGCCATCGACAACTGGTTCATTGTAGAAATAATTCCCAAACTCTCTAAGCAAGGACTAAGTGATCACCTTGTATCATGCAGATTTATGCCAAATTTTTAGGTATTTCTTTTTAAAAAAGTAGAAAAGTTTGTCAGAACACATACTTGAAAGCGGAAATGGAATCAAATTACAACATTAACATGTAACACTAAATTAGTCAGTAGCCAAACAAATGCACATTTGGCAGAACTTTTTATGCACCTACTGGCTACCGAGACAAACTTGATATGAAACTAGTTTGATTGCTAATTGGCCCGCATACAAGCAAATATTCTGTATCGAAAGTACATCGATAATTTTATGTAGCCTAGAAAGGGAAAACAAATGGGCATATAAGCAAATTTAGTTGACTTTCTTAAGCAGTATGTTAAAAGTTGCACCAAATGTAGAGCTCAATGTTTGTTCACGCCTTTAGGTCCTACACACATCACATCAATATTTATTATAACCTCACCCACACTAGACTATTATTATTTGATACTAAACCACTACCCACAAATGACCAAATTTACATATCCATATCTACTGTCCTAATCCGAAAAGCAGTCAAAATGTTGCCGAAATTTCTAACTTTACAATGTTTTATGTTAAAATATTTGGTATGTTGCATTCGAATAAATAGGATCATATAGAAAGCTTTTCAAATGACTTAAATATCATTTGTTACATTTGAAAAATAAAAAACAAATCAAGCATAAGGCTTTTATCACGACATTAGCACTATCATAATTTTTTAAAATTCCTCAGACTTGATCAACATCTCAAAATTTTATGGGAACATTAGTAATATATCAGAATGATCCACAAAAAATTTTGATGTGTTTTCGACTATTTTTTTGTCGTTTCAAGTTGACCGAGATCTCGGTGATTTTGACCGAAATCCCGGTTGAAAAAAAAAACGGATTTGAAATTTGGTTTTTGGATTTCATTCTAATTTTGTCCGAAATTCCAAGATCTTGCCGAAATTTCAGATTTCTGCCACCTCCGAGATATATAGCAAAAACAAAATTTGAAACCTTGCTTCACGTTGACTGGGCTTGGCAGCTGTCTGTCTGTCTGAGTGAAGTACTGACATGGCTTTGTTAGCCTATATGACGCACCACAATGTCAGAGCTTCAGATGCTATCTACCTCTGCAGATCAGTATAAGGAATAGCCATATCATAGTAGCTCTTAAAGGAGATCAGTATAAGGTCTTTTTTTCAACGTACCTTAAGGCCAAATGGCCAATGATAGTTTCAGTGGCCGAGGCTACTTGAAAATTAATGTTTTGAGTAAAAGGAAGCCTTTGGATCAATGACCGGAGCGATTTGGTCCACAAGCTCAGTTTTATAGAAGCTCTTAAAAAATTGCATTTTGTATTGATAATATTGAGCTTTTCAGCTGTATCAAAATTACCTGTAGATATTAGGTGTGCTTGCTATTGTGCAATCTCTTGACCTTTCACTTGAATTGTTCCTTTAATGTGCCCTGATATTTGCCCCAAACTCTGCCCTGAACGCGAGCTCAATCATCCATTTTTTGCACTTTCTATTCAGGAACAAGCTAGAAAAAATAGGAGATTCATGGTCTATGTACATTCAAAAGGCATGATTGTGGATGATGAATACGTGATCATTGGTTCTGCTAATATCAACCAGAGGTCCATGGAAGGGATCAGAGATACGGAGATTGCCATGGGAGCTTATCAACCACAGTATACATGGGCAAATAAGATATCTGCCCCCCGTGGACAGGTAATGCCTCATGTCTCAAGCTAATGAATAGCTCACATTTCTTGAGACCTACAGCTCTGAGATGTCCTCATAAGCTCGTATTTTGATAGTTATCTGTAGCTATTGTACCCTCATATTTCCATGACTGCTGTTGATTGTTGCTCACTGCTGCTGCTTAGTTGGTGCTGTAGATTAGTTGCAGTTATCTCATGTTTCAGGGGAATAATCCATTGTATGATGCAACTGATATATAGATTAGTTGCAGCTATCTCATGTTTCAGGGGAATAATCCATTGTATGATGCAACTGATATATGTAAATCATATTTTGTGATTTCATGTGTAGATTTACGGCTACAGAATGTCCCTCTGGGCTGAGCATATTGGAGGTATTGAGGAAGATTTTAACCATCCAGAGAGCCTGGAATGCATGAGACGAATTAGGCATCTCGGGGAACAGAACTGGAAGCAGTTTATTGCTGATGAGGTGACTGAGATGAGAGGACACCTCCTGAAGTACCCTGTAAGTGTTGACCGTAAAGGCAGGGTGAAACCCTTGTCAGGATGTACGACATTTCCAGACATTGGCGGGAACATTTGTGGATCATTTCGGGCCATCCAAGAAAACCTCACAATATGAAATTTGGTTATGCAAGTATAGGGAATTCGGGCGTATTCTCGACAACAAACATGGCAACGAGCATCTGCTGTTTCCTGAGAGCATTGATGGTGTAAAAGATTTTGCAAGCAAATAGGTTGCAGGCAAGTAGGGGAAATTCTAGTTAGGGGGAATACACATGGTTTTATTCTTTTTGTGCCTTTTTTTAGTGCATATACTTGTCAAATCAGAATTATGTTTACCTGTACTTGGTCCCTGTATAGAAGATTAACGAGGTTTCATGCCAGATCCTTCTGTGCAGGGAATTTGGCATTTGTTGTAACTACCAAGATATAAATGTAAAAGCCAGGAAAAGAAGTATCTGTAGTGCATATACGATTGTGCAGCATTGTTGGTAGAATCATTGTTCAGTTTTGCTGGAATTTCACTTCATTCATTTACTACACGATATACCGTTTCGAGCGGTATAGCATCCAACCATTCGTTCCTCCCTCTCTACCTTAGCCGCTGCCCCCTCTATACCTCTGATGCCGCTCCCTCAGGTCCACGCATCTCCTTTGCTGCCTCGGCCCCTGTCTACCCTTGCGAACGGTGGCAAGCTCGCCGCCTCACCACGCCGCTAGCTCCTCCTTCCCCGCTAGCAAAGGATGCAAGTGGGATGGGTTGCGGGGGGTGACACACTTGCCTGCATTGGCTAGCTCCTCCTTCCCCGCTAGCAAAGGATGTAAGTGGGATGGGTTGCGGGGGTGACACACTTGCTCACTTTTGACCGTCAAAGTTCATACATGCCGATGCAGCAGCTCACCAATCTTTATGCTTGACGATGCGGCACCCACCAGCCTGCTGACACAAATTGTTACTGCATATATAGTACCTATGTTACTGTGGAGAAGGGAGGAGAGGCCTCTGGCCCCGACGAAGTCGTAGACGAGGAGCTACAGCATTGGTGGTGCCATTGATTAGCTATAGAGCCTGAAGGTGCACGCCACCGCCTGCAATCAGTGCTTAGCAGTTGAGCCTCGCCTTCACCTATCTGGGCTGTCCCCTGCAACAACACATCAAATAATGCATGCGTTCAAATGTTTGATCAATAGCGTTGCAATAATCAAGTAAGCAGACATAAAAGCAATCGGCCGTCCTGTTGTTACGATCAAGAGAAATGGAGAATCGATCCTTCTACAAGATTGAAATGAATCAAGAACTGCATTTTGTTTTTTTGTATTAAGATTGAAAAGATCTTTAACATATTTACTTTGTCAAATCACAAAGCAAGATCAAGAACAGATAATTATCAACAACAAGTGACAGGAACGAATGCAACAATGCGTCTAGTTTGTAGGGCATGTCCGGCGCCTTGCCGATGCCTGTGGTGGGAAGCTGCAGCGTGACAATGTGGCTGTCGCACCACCCGCACAGGGACACCGTCCTGGCTGACTCGTCCCTGCAGGGGGGCTGCGGGCCGACCTCGGCCATGAAAGCTAACATCAGAGTGAGGTCCAGTACGGACACATCGCAGGCTGAGAATGTCAAGCTCGCCATCGAAGGTGTCGAGTACCGTGGCGAATGGCCTCCACCGCACCCCTTAGCTGACCTCCAGTAGCAATGCCTTCGCCGGAGTTGCCGCTGCATGAGTCAAAGCAGAATAAGATGGTGATGGGGGGATGTGGTGGTTTAGATGGGCAGTCATGGGCTACCGGTTACACAGGCGGACGCGTAAGTCCACTTAAGTTTAGAAGTTAGCCCATGGGTGTCCTCTTACTTTTTTGCAGGACGGGTTAAGTGGGTTAGCGAACGATTTGTGTCTATTTACATCTTTACTGTTAGCCACATCTTCAAACCTAATATTTATGGCCCTTTTGGCAGAGCTCCAGATCCCAGCTCCACCTCAGAGCTGAAACTTGTAGACTGAAATAAAGTGACTTAAGTTTATAATTTTATTCTAAAATGCAAACAAGATGATCCACCTAAACACTCTTAATATACCCATAGCTTCAGCTACATGAATCTGGTGAAGCTAAGAATACCTAGCTCCACCAACTCCATGAATTTGGTGGAGCTGAAGCTCTGCCAAACACCCCCTTAGTGCGCCTCCACCCGCCACCATCACCCCGGCCTCCCTTTACAACCAAAGGGGCGTGGTGAACCAGTTGGCGGTGGCCCCCTTCAGCATGAGCGAGAGATATCAAGAGAGCACTAGGGCATAAGATCGCATCTGATCATTGTGTGCGTAGGGGACGAGACTGACAAGGAGCCCTCCACCCTATCGGTGCGCTTCGGCCACCACAGGATCTGGTTGCCCCCCCCCCTCGCTTTTCGGCGTGAGCGAGAGAGATCAAGAGAGCGAGTGAAGTGAGAGAGATGATCACTACTAAATCCAACGGTCATTCTCTACCCCGTCATTTTGGAGGAGAACGGTATACCATTGCGTAGGTTTTCTCTTTATTAAATGATGCCTTTGCAACATAATTTGTACCTTTCTCCTAAGGAAATTCCTTATTTGCCATTAGAATTTGGTCCGATCTCTAATATGCCATCGAAAAAATGCTCTTCTCTTTATTGCTATTTGATCTCAACTTTCATCCCTTATTCGCCACTCTCGTCAGTCCCTCATCAATTGGCTGTTAAGTGGTGCACGAAAAGATTATATTGCCCTTCTTCTAGTTGGAATTAATTTCATAATTAATTTAAAGGAAGAAGTCAAAGGGGTGTTGAGTTAACGGCATGTGACTTTAGTCTCATATTGCTTTAGCTAGGTGGAGGAAGAGTGGAAGACCAACTTATAAGGGGAGCTCATGCATGGACTCTAATATGAGTTGGTGGCAAGGCTAAAGGTACACATAGTTGGCTATGTTAGGCTATGTACACATGCATGCGCATATCACGTATTTTGCATGTTTATCGTGTGACGTGTGACTTGTGATGACGCACGGTCGAGACGTGCTAAGTGTACTTAACCTTTTGCCACGCGTACCGACTATGCCACACCACCTTACACCTCAACTGCCGACGTGGCGATGCAGACAAAGCTAGACGCACGTTCTTGTGCGGCTAGTCCGTTTGCCACATTGCAAGATTCCAAGGGACGGTTCCTAAAATCGTGGAAGTTCGGTTCGTATCGTCGAGATATGGTTTTGAGTCGTCACGTCTTCATAAGGGAGATGTTCCTATTCGTGAAGGACACGATGAAAACTGATCTCATCTTTCTCTGGTGATCTCTACTTCCACTGGTGCCTGCTACCACCCGAGCCATTCCGTCCCTTCGTCCGTCGTGCAACGGGTGTGAGGGAGAGTGTAAGTTCAAACTCCATTAGTTTTGGTCATTGGTTTAAGATTAATGCTTAATCATTATTTAATGACAAATGTATTCTTAATTAGACTAACATGTTATCGAGCTTATTGTTAATAGTCTTATATTTGGATGGAAAATGAAAAACTCAAGGTATGTATGTGCATTTTATTTATTATTTTATTGCATAATTTGGATTCAAGTTAAAATATGAATTTTCCCATTGCTTTAACCACAAAATATGCATCATATTTCCCGATCCATATTTACATGGATGACTGTATCTAGGGGAGTTCATGGTTTAGTTTAAAGTTTCAATAGTATTGATCATTGTCTTATTGCCAAATATAAAATATCAAGACATTGAAATAAAATCCTTGGGTATATATTATTCTTGCCTAGTTGTAGTATACTCATGGTGATATAGGATAAACTGCAGTGTAATCACAATTGAATATGTGCATATTGATTCAAAGTCAACTATATGTATGCATGTATCTTTGTGGAGTTTATTCTATAGCTGATGGTCATAGTATTGATCCCTTTCCATTCCACTCAAATATGTTAGATCATTACTTGAAACTATCTAAATGAGTATATAAAAACTTGTATAGTTAATATATATACTCATATCAATTTAAATAAAAATTTAAATTGAGTTTGTTTGTCTTAATTAATCATTAAAAGAATACTTCATCATGTGTTGATAGTATTCCTTGATTAATCATGGACAAATGAATAGTTCTTGAGTATAATAAAGCATTAGTTGCATAGAAATACTCAAGACACACTTAAATTTATTCAAATTGATTTAGGTTGTGCTCAATCGATCGTGGAGGTATCCATTATGTGTTAATGGAGTGCAAGGATGATTGAGACAACCATATATCTTGAACCAACTACTTTCATGAGTTGTGGATGAGTTAGGTTAACTCCAAAGGATGAGATGAAGAAACGGGACAAGGATGACATCATGTGTTGATGGGCGTCAAGAGGAGATCCCAAAGAGAAGTAAAGAAAAGAAGTTCATCAAGAATGGATGAACAAGAAGGCCATCGGTCCCAGGAGAAGAAAAGATTGAAGATCTTAAAAGCTACAAAGGGGTTTGCATGCGTGGCTAAGATATAACTAGATAGAGTGTCTAGTTTAGCTAGAGTGTCGTACTATTAAGAAGGGTCAATTTTCTTTAGCTTGAGCTTCATAATGTGTTGATGAAGTCAATCCGTTCACTTGAGCTCAATCTTCTTATTTGGTTTTTGCATGGAGCTAACCATTTGGCATGTGTTGTGAATGGGTGAAGCTCGTGCATTGGTTTTCACATGATACTTTGATTTGCGTTTGTTACAAATAGGAGAAGCTTATGCATTAGTTTTTCGTATAGAGTTTTGATTTGCATGTGTTGCAAATGGGATAAACTCATGCGTTGGTTTTTGCACGAAGTTTATATTTTGTATGTGTTATAAATTTTGAAGTTCAAGCTTTATTCTTCAAATCAAATCTTATTTGAAGTGGTATTGCTTGGAGCTAAGTTTTACATATGTTGTAAAAGGAGAGAACTCAAGCAATTTTGTGTTTAAGTGGTATGCATGGAGCTAAGATTTGCGTGTGTTGCAAATAAAGAGCTCACGCTTTTAAGTTGATTTGTTTCTTGCATGGAGCTAGATATTTGCATATGTTGAAAATAGAGAGCTCACGCATTTAAGTTTGATTTGGTGTTTGCTTGGAACTAGAGATTTGCATGTGTTGCAAATAAAGAGCTCAAGCATTTTGAGTGGATTTGATTGTTGCATAAAGATGTGAATTTGCATGTGTTGCAAAAAGGAGATAGCTTATGCACCTTGGTTTAATTGCTATTTACAAGTGTGTTTTGCAAATGAGCAAGAGATCATGGGTTGCAATCCTAAAGAGAATGCGAAGAGCGTATTTGCAATGTGTTTGTAAAGTATTGTGATCTTGTGGAGATCACCTCATGTGTGACACTATGGAATGGTGTGACATTATAAAATGTGAATGTTGAGGTTAAAAACATTATGGAATGTGGAATTTGAGGTTGAAACCATATGGTATGAGGTTTATTTGCGTTTCCGGGCCGATTCCGGGGGAGTTTGGGCCTAAGGGAAGGGGTCGTGGGCTTTGGTGGGAAGGAGTTTGAGTCCAAATAGGAGTAGGAGACCTGGTTGGGGGCTTCCCCCAGCCCTTATTGCACCCCACCCTACTGCCTTGCGCCCCCATGGAAGCCCTACCCGCCCCCCCCACTCTCCCCTCCACCCCTTGCCTCCACCTCTCCTAGCCGCCACCTCCCTAGCCCTTGCGCCCCTCTCCACCTCCCTTGCTGCCCCTAGGGGAGTTCTCCACCTCAACACCTCGAAGATCCGTCCATTGGAGCGCTCCGCGACGAGGAGATCCGGTGGATTTGGAGCGAGGAAGGAGATCGCGCGAACCGGGAGGAGATCTATTGGTTTTTCGTTCGTCGGACGAAGGTATGGCCATGGGGATCCTTGGGGTTGGTCTAGGATCTGTTCTAAGGGTTAATATCATGTTTTTAGATCAATTGGTGGTGCTGGAATTGAGTAGATTAGATGAAATCTAGAAGTTGCCACGTTCTCTGTTTCGGGCAGCATGAGCAGTCGACCTGGGGTTTGGATTTTCACCAATTTAGAGTCGGAATTTGGTCATCCGCCTGTTCAAGAAGTTGTAGGTAACTTCAATACCTTTCAGTGGGTATAAACAACGTTTAATTCCGCCCAGCCGTTTGAAAGTTATGCTTGTTTTACCGAACGTATTAAAATTTGTGACGTGATTGGAACAGATCACGGTATTCTGTAGATTAAACCATTTTAGAGTCCGAATCAGTCTTTCCGTATACTTAGAAAAAGTTAGGAAATTTCCTAAGCTACGCGATGATGTACTCGTTTAATTGATTCGGAGTTTTAGAACCCGAGTTATGCCTTTTGGAAGGCTGCTGTCCCGACGGGACAGAACCTCTGTTTTTGGGTTTAGCGAGTAGTTTGCGATGTCGAGGTAGAAGAGGGTTTGCTTACTATTTTGTGGACATGATTGTGAGTGTGTGGTACCTATGTGCAGGTGGTGTGACCTCGGGAGTGCCTTCTACTTCTCGCCAATCCGTCGCCCGTGGTTGAGGCAAGTGTATTGGAATGGGTAGCGGGTTGTAGTTGTTAGATTGGTTGAGATTGAATTTGAGTACATGATATGTTCACATGCCATGCCTTAATGATTGCCAATGATATGATGAATATATTTATTATGTTATGATGCCATGTGTTAGTGTACAAGTTATTTATGATGTTGGCATGTTTGCATACATGGCATGACACATGGCCCGGGTGGTGAGAAAGTCATAACTAGTCCAGGGAAGGTTGGTGAGAAAGTTATGACTATTCCGGAGAGCCAATGAGTAAGTCCTACATTGTGATTCCAACCACCGCGGTGTATGGAAGCGAGGAGTAGGCACCCTCCATCTTCGGGATGGAAGGGGGGAGAGGGTGCACACCGACGGGTGTGTACTCAACCATACCGGTATGAGTTTCCAGGAGATATGTGCATCGCATTGCATTGCATTGCATTATATGAGAATGTTATATGATGATGTCAATGATATGTTTACGCTATGAATATGAGATGTGTATGATGTCGTATGTGAAAAGTGGTGATGAAGGTATTAGAATGTATTTTCTTGTTCCATTGCAATATACTTGCTGAGTGATGAACTCACGCTTGTGTTTATGTTGTTTTTCTTAGGTACCATGAAACCGGCATGCGGGAAAGGGAGCTAGTCACACGTCATCACTTAGCATCACACATATAAACAATGACATGTTCCTTCCTTTAATTGTGATGGTTAATTTGTGTGCTTGGTTTCCTCATTTACCTCGTTTGGCTCATGAGATGGTTGGAATCTTTATTCTAGCTCATTTACCTCGTTTGGCTCATGAGATGGTTGGAATCTTTATTCTAGGCTTAAACTGCTGCAAGAATCCTTATTATTGATGATTTAGATATCATTCTTTATACTATATCCTGTGATCATATTGTTGTTGCTTCAATTCATGGAAAAACAAAGGAGATGCTGCCAAAATTTTCGGTTCTAGCATTTACTCCTTTGCTGTAATTTGTCTTAATTTATGGTATTTAGATGTTGTTTAGCCTATGTTTGGTAGCATTCAGGCATGCTAGATGCCGGGGTGTTACATCATGGCTAAAGAGGATTGAACTCACAGGTTCTTTTTTTATTTGCAAAATGTGTTTTTGCAAATATGTTGAGTTTAATCGTGATTCTTTGGAGCATATGAATAGAAGTTGCAAATTTGTTTTGCAAAGTGTTGTGATTATGTGTTGATCCTCACATAGCTCAAAGAATTATTATTTATTAGTTTGGAGAAAAGATTTAATGAAAAATATGGATTTTCTCCTAAGGTCGGCACTACCGATGTGCTAGGGGGGTAGTACCACTGAGGCCAGTAGTACCGCTTATGGGAGTGGTACCGTCGCTCGACCGGCACTACCAGCCCTAAGATGTTGGTAGTTATTTTCTAGAAGGGGTTTTTCTTGATTTAAAGTTCGGTAATACCCAGGGCTCAAGAAGCGATACCACGGGTAATCTTGTACGCCCTGCACTCACCGGTAGCTTTTTTTATAGAAGGGGTGTTTAGGTTGGAGCGTCTTGTGATGCCCTGAGTGGGCGTCGCCCCTCAGCAGTACTACCAGGCCCCTAGAAGCGGTAGCTTGGGAATATAACCATTGAGCCGACCATTGGGTCGAGGCCAGTACTACCGGTCCCTAGAGGGCGGTAATACGGAAAAATACTGATTTTGCCCGTTTTGCTCCATAACGGCTAGATTTCATGTGGGAGGCTATAAAAGGAGCCTTGGGGGCTGGCATTAGCGCGGGTTGTGGTTTTGAGATGTTCTTGGTTCTTGTGTGAGTTTAAGGAGATGGTTTGCATGTATTGCATCCCCTTAAGTTGATTCTTGAGCTAAGAATGAGCCTAATTGCATGTGTTGCAATTAGGAATAGGATTGAGAGCCTCATTGTGCATGTGTTGCACTTGAGGAAGATCCTAGTGCATGTGTTGCACTTAGGAGGTCACCAGAGCGCATGTGTCGCCACCTAGATGGTGTAGGAGACATCGTGTGCTGGGGCTCTCAACGAAGGTTGTGAGAAGCCCTAGTAAAGTTTGTGAAGGTTGGAGCACGCCTACCCGAAGGGGTAAAGTTGCTACCAGTGGATTCGAGGTGGGTGCTCAAGTGCGGAGATAGTCCAAAGAGTTGGGCTTGCCTCAACATGGAGTAGGATAGACCGGCAAGTCTTCGAGACCACGGAAAAAAAGTAACTTGTCTCTTTTACTTCCAAGCATTTACTTTATTGTATTATTATTATTATCAATTGCTTGATTGTGTTTAGAAATGCTTGTTCATGCTTGCTTGATTAGTATAGCAATTCTTATTTAGAGACATAATTAGTTAGTGTACTAGTGAGCCTAGTTGATTTAGGTCTTACTTGTCAAAATCTTAGTTATTCGCTTTCGCATATTGTTTATGTTTTGACATATGGGTAATTAGAGCGTATCTCGTTGGAGAGAATATTTTTAAAATGTCTATTCATCCCCCTCTAGTCGTATCCTCGACCCAACAGAGAGCAGTGCCTCCGATCCAATGCCGGTTGTTTGACGACTTGCACACGGCCTGCATGGGAGACCGGTGATCAGGTTTTTGAGAAGCGCCCTTCTACACGACTACTCGTCTTCGTCTATGGTCGTTGCATCGCGTCACTTCTTCGCAGCTTTTCGTTCTTCATCAAACCTGCTTTAAGTGTCTCGAACCAATTGGTTGTCTATGGTCGTTGCATCGCATCACTTCTTCGTAGCTTTTCGTTCTTCATCAAACCCGCTTTAAGTGTCTCGAACCAATTGGTTGTTGGTACAAGTAATCTCCCTTATTGTTATTAGATCTGATGAGAATGCATAGTGCTATGATAATATTATTTACATTTATGTATCAGTTGATATATCTAGCATGTATATGTGTGCCTTCTCTACTAGCATGTTATGTATTCTTTGAATATCTACTGGCTGCTAGTAATCATGTTGCAGACGCAATATTTAACCTCATATTTTCATTGTGTAACTATATAATTAAATTAATGTTATGCCATGTTAATTTCCCAACACTTCTTCCCCTTGTACATTCGTCTTACTTAGGCCACCAACTAATGCTCTAGTTCTTCTTTGACGTGTTCATACTATGCCAAGATAGAGTTTGAGCGCGCCACATGGCTATACGAGGTAAGGGTGATGAATTCGTGTGGTGATGCGGCCAGAGGACAACTAGGCGGCGCAAAACAGAGGCGGACAGAACAGGGAGGGTAGGACGCACAATAAGCGAGATTTGTTGGCAGTATGTGGTGGAGGAGCGGTATGTGATGGGTCTCGGTGCTGAGGAGGGCAGGTGCAGTCGGGACTCAGGATAGAGCAAAAGATGACGAGGAGGCTAAAAAAGGGGAAAAGCTCGCCGGTGCAAGATCTAACGTCCTCCGGCCAAGTTACCTGGTGCACGAGCACAAGGAGGCCACGGTGGGCCGGTGGCTCTTTGGGTGGGCAAGCCCACCACAGGCCATTACAGATCGCACCATCACCACCCAAAGATGGTGCGTGACATGTGGATCTCGATGGGGTAGTATGTGTATTTTGAGAAAATTTTGACATATTTAATAGGGTTGGCGGTGACTACCACTAATGGATGTAACGTGAATGACAAATAAGAGAATAAAGTTGATGACGAATGGTAATAAAGCGATAAGCAATTTTTCAATGGTATATTTGAAAATGGATTAATTTTTAGTGATAAATAAGGATTTTTTTCTTTTTGTGATGTTGAGCGATGCATCTCAGTGATTCAGAATCAACAAGCAGAAACTAAAACTATATCTAGGACAGAGTAAAATGTCAAAAGAAATAAAAGGTACTCTAAAGTAGGTACCCAATTACAACTGAGTCACATGCATCATTGCCGCCTCGGCCACAAGGTTCCACTTTCCATTGAAAACCAATTGAAATTCATGAAATTCGCTCGTATCGCTCATGTTCAGAAATGCTTCGTTCGATTTACCCTCAAGTTCAAATTCGAATTCAAAAAATTTGAGAAAGTTTTTAAAAAAATTGTCCAAAAGTTCCCTAAAATTAGTATTAATAGCTTTATAACCCCTGGTGTGAATATTTTTTTTGAAAAAAAAATGAAGTTTGGAATTTTACAATATTTTTTTTTCAGTTTTTTCGATACCCCAATTTTCAACCTATCATCGATTTTCGTGTAAACTTCTCGAAATTCGCCACTTTTCGAGCGGTCTTCGACCTTTTTATTCGAATTTTGCTTTATGGTTTTACCTGATTTCAAATTCTTTTGATTTTCAAACCATTTTATTTTTCACAAATTTTGGTACCGCCCGCTCGTCGAAATCTGTGATCGAAAAGGTATTGTTAACCCTGCTCAGGTATCTTGAAATATTGCTCTTAATCATTTCCTCCATCTCTCGACCTAAATTTTCACACCCATATACATGTACAGATTCAAAGCTATCCTGTTGAATTGTGAGCTAGTTCATATCGGCATAGGGGAAATTTTTTTGGAGCCATTGAAAAAGTGTCCAATTACGCTTTTGCACTACTCTTTTTCTGCTTCATTTTTGCCACTAGTTTTTGCTCTTCTTTCTCCTTTTACCATTTCCATCAGTTAACTATGAGTTGACTGTTTGTTAATCGTTTTTTATTTTTTAATGAGAACAAATCAAGTTCAATGCTTTTGAATTTTTTTTATATGATCCTAGGCTACTAAAGTTGGTACCATAAATTTTTCAATGTATGATCAAGCTTGTACGTTTTAATAAAAATAAAAATAATGGAAATTTTTTAGAATTTTATAAAAATTTAGACGCATAATAATACTTTGACAAATTTATCGGACTATCTTTAATAGTCTAGTATCATACATACAAATTTTAAAAAGAATAAAACTTCATTTGTTATCTTTAAAAAACCAAAAGTAGAAAGATTTTGTTTTTGATTTTGTAAAGATAACAAATGAAGGTCAATTCTTTTAACTTTCTTGTATAATCTTAGACTACTAAAGATGGTACTATAAAATTTTCTGAGTATGATCAATCTCCTACATGTTTATAAAAATAAAAATAATAGAAACACTGTTATAATCCCGGTGAAATTAAGAAAAACCTAAAAAAAATTCAAAGTGCTGCAGTAACCTAAAATCTCGGCGAGATCTTGGTATATTTGACCGAAATCTCAGTAATTTTGAACGAAATTTGAATAAAACTGGACCAAATTTGATCGTATTTGACTAGATTTTTGTCGGATTGGATTCCTCACGTCATTTTTCGTGTGGGACAGCTGGTAGATCATAATTTCAATAAAATTAAAAAAATCTAAAAAATTCAAAGGTCGATAGCACCTAAAATTTCGTCGAGATTCGGCATTTTGGACCAAAATTTCGGTATTTTGAACCAAAATCTCAAAAAGTTAGATTCAAATTTTCTTTTTTGTATTTCGTTCGGATTTCGTCCGAAAAAACAAGATTTTGGCGAAATTTCGGATTTCGGAGGGTGCCGAGATGAAACCCTGAAACGAAATTTGAAACCTAGCTCAGTACTCAGCATATTGCAACAACAAGGGAAAGCAAAGCCGACGGACATACCTGAGGTGAGAACACGCCGAAGTTGCGGGCTAGGCGGTGGGCGCCATCGGAGACGGGGATGCCGAACTCGGAGCCGCTGACGCCCTCGATGAAGTTACCGGACCGGGTGATGCCGACGACCTGCATGAGGGAGAGGTCGACGAGCACGGGCGACGGGATGAAGACCGAATTCATGGGGTTGTCGGTGATACCCTGCCCGACTGTGGGCTGGTCGACCAGCACCTGGATGACGTGTGCCTCGAGGTGCGCCTGCGGGCGCCGACGCTGCTCAGCATCAGGAGTTGCGTGCTCTCCAGCGTCCCCGCCGACAGTATCACCTCGTTCTTCGCGCTGTCCCGGAGGTACACCCGGTGCTGCACCCCTAGCGGGTCGGTGAACACCACCCCGTACGCCACGGGTACGGCACTGTCAGGGGTGCTAACCATGAAGGCGCAAGAGTCTGAAGGTTCAAGCGACAAATGACATTACGGTGAATAGTATTATTGGGACCAGCACATAAGGGAATTAGTTATAAGTGATTAGCTACATAGTGATTAGTTACAAAGGGGATCTCTAGCAGGGGCATAGCTTCCAATATGGCAAGGTATGGCCTCCGCCATACCTAGTCTATACCGAATATCCCTGCATATATACAGTATATACTGGTGCGTAGTGCGTTCGCGTTCCAGTTTCGTGGCTTTCGCCTGCGCAGAAGTATTTTCAAAAGATGAAAATCGCTAAATACAGCTACCAAGGTCTCCTAGACGTAATTAATACTTTACTTGTACACATTTTATCTTCTTCCTTGTCCATTATGGTTTATAATATGGTTTTTATTTCATTAAGTGTCATACACTCATATTATAATATGCTTTATAATATTAGCGTATGGATAACTTTAATTTTGTGTACCACTATTATTATATATATGCTATAAAATTTGACATATCAAAATTTTAGTTCGTCCTCATCTCTAGATTGGGATCCACGTGATGTCATGTAATAGCAGAGGTATTAAAGGGGACAGTTGTAACTGGAGAGGGTATGGATGAAATAAAATAGTTCTTCTTCTTCGGTCTCTTTCTTCGTTGCGCTGTTTCTTTCCCAGACTTTCTCTATATTCTTTTGAATCGAGTCAGTATCTCTTGATCTCACGTCTTGGTTTGGTATCGGGCAAAGGGATATTACAGGCACCCCCTCTGTCACCATAAAAGTCAAACTTTTCTTCAGATCTGCTTAGCGCGCCAATAAAGAGTGCAAGAAATAGCATGCACGATTATGCACGTACCTTGGCGCCTGAAGAGGAATCTTGACACGGTGGCGTAGAGGAGCACAGTGAGCCCCCTCGGCCGCGCATGCCGGAGGAAGTCGGCGGTGGTGTGCCGCTGCCCGCTGTTGTCGAAGAAGGTCGGGCATGACGCCGGCGTCAAGCAGCGCATCGCGGACCGCGGCTTTCCACGGCGGCACCTCCGGGCGGAACACCAGCGCCGCAGCGCGCGCTCCACCCAGCGGTAGGACGAGTTCACCAGCCGCGCGACCCACCCGGCGGCGCGCACGTACTTGTTGCTGGCCCGCGTGTAGAACCCCGCGTCGAGGCAGCTGCCGCCGCCCAGCACCCGCGCACGCTTGTTCACCATCCTAGCATTTAGGTCAGCCTTGGTCTGACTGAGTGGATCCAAGTTAAGTTATTTGGTTGCTTGTTTGTGCATCTCACCGGCCTGCATTAGAGAGAAGTCCAATTTCTGTGTTTTCTCCATCCTGTATGAGTGGGTGCAATTGCATCCACCTGGCCAGAATGAGCAGGAAACCAAACACGCGTCTAACAGATACAATTGCATCCACTCATGCGATTCAGATACCATCAGGCAACCAAACACACCTAGGATGAGCCGCCCCGCGGCCGACGCCTGGGACGTGTCGACCAGCGCGTCCGTGAAGTGCTGCTGGTTCGACATGTTGCGGTAGGGGAGGCCGCCGCGCTCCAGCAACCACACGCGCGAGTGCTCCGACAGCGTCGCGGCGAGAGGGCTCCCCGCCGATCACAATGCAGTTGTAGTGCGACAGGAGGGGGGCGCGTCCGGCCTGCGCGTGCCGCACGAACCGCAGGTTCTCTAGTTGTTCTGCACGGCACCAGAAGCACGTCACAATGAACATGGCAAGACACACGTAGGCCGTAGCTGACGTGCGAAACCCAAAAAATACAGAAGAACAAGTAAACACACGCACCGTCCTCCGAGAGTTCGACGAGGCAGAATGAGCCAAGGACGGCGGCTAGCACCAGTGCCACTGAGCCCCCACGGCCAAGTGCCATTTTCGCTGGCTAATTCGGTAATCCTTATGTTTCGCTGTGGTGAAAATACAGTTGTTTATATAGCCGGAGATAGCGCACAGGTAAATCAAGAGTAGTTGTGTTGAATAACGTGAGATTGTTTTGAGCTGCGAGGAGCCCATGAAATGGTGGTTAATTTTAGATAGTGGAGGCGCCTTATGAATATTGCGTGCATGCGAAAGTGATGAGCATTATAAACAGAGTGAAATGAGCCAACGATTAGCGCGAGGGCGTCGATGTGAGCAGCAAACAGGAGAGTTTACTGGCCAATATTGATATTTGTTTTGCACGTGCATGATTTTTAATGCATGAATAAATCATTCTCGGGTAATTTTTCTGTTTACGAGGCCAACGGAAGAGGCTGAATTGAGGGGGTGTTTTTTAATAAAAAGGGCTTAATTATACTTTGAGTTGGGCCGTGTTTTTATTGCACAAGTGAATTGGACCAGTTTGTAGCCGTGTAATGGCCTTGGCCCAAACGTAATACGGGCTTAGTCTATTTGCGAGAAGATAGAAGACTCTCTTTTAGACAGGAGTTAGATATCAGTGTAAGCTTGATGATTGAATTGGATTAAGTGAATACGCCCCTCATGTCAACCAAACAGAGTTAAATCTTGTCACGATTTTTGATATTATATGCTGAACAATTACGTGCCAAAGCATTGGATTGGAGGAGACAAAAGTGAATTTCGTTTTGAGTAAATTTCACAAAACTACAGATTTCTTACAAACTATCAGAAAACTACATGTTTTAACTTACATTCCAGAAAACTGTAGATTTTAGGAGAATTTATATCACAAAACTATATGTTTTAGAATTGATCGTTTCTTGTAACATGTTTGACAGTGTGGGCCCAAATGACAACCTCACGTGTGAGTGAAACGGAAAATGGGACACCTGAGGCTACCATATAGGTCCGCACTGTCAGACTTATTATAAGAAACTGCCAATTCTAGAATATGTAGTTTCGTGACATAAGTTCTGCTAAAATATATAGTTTTATGGAATAGAAGCTAAAACCAGTAGTTTTACAATAGTTTATAAAAAAAATGTTGTATTTCGATGAAATTTACTCGATTGTTCTCTGTTGTGCATGTACCGTAGTGCAAGACTACTGATTGCTCCCGCATTAAGAGTTGCACGGCACAGACATGGCACAGAAGAATATTGTGTAGCCACAATAGGGGCAATGATGTAGGTAAATTTCCAAGTGCTCAAAGAACGAGACCTCCCCCATTCGCAAGTGATCGGTCAGATCTGATGACAAACTGACAACTGCTCGCAGGGCGCATAAAAAACGACAAGCAAACAAGTACCGGTCCCTCACATTAGCTGTTGCATTCACGTGGCACCGCTCCAAAGGCCGCCTTGTCGTCCACGGCCACAGCCACAGCCACGGAGCCACCCATGGCAGAAACAGCCAGCCACCCACACGCATCGGCCACTCCTATGGTAATGTCCTGAGTCCTGAGTCCTGACCCGTTAATACGCATGTTAATGTAACCCATATAAAATGGTAGTTGAATTAGTCCTATATTATTTGCATAAAGTGAGATATGTTAGTATATAATATTTACTGAGTTCAAACATAGTACTTTAGGTTAACTTTTTTATACAAAACAATGATGAAAATATGAACATGGTACTATATATATGCGTTGATCCGTCCCGCGGTAGACAAAGCGATGAGTGAAGTTTGAATAAGAGTATTACCTCTCTGTTCCGATACGTGTTCCTCGCTTGACGAAACAAAACGAAGTGAAACAGGCACTGCGAATACGTCGTTCGTTAATCACAATCTTTCGCGCGCACTAAAATAAAGAAACTCCCGACCGGCCAGCCAACCTAACCAGAGGCATTTTATATCCTACCATAACTTATTGAGAAGTGCTTCTATGCTCTTCCTTTTAAAAGTTGCATAATTATTAAAGCATGAATGAAGGGTAGATGGTGATTACTTACCCCTTCGCTTGCTTCAAGATTTGTGCAACTTGCACTAGAAGAAAAAGCATAGAAGCACTTCTCTAACTTATTTTAGATAAGTAATATAAGATTAGCCTCACCACCACTCTATGTAAACAATACGGTCTTCACATTAATGACCTTGGTAAGTATTGTACAGATCGAGCAACACGACGATACATTCACTTGGGGTTGGAGTTTGGCACCGCCCGGCGTGATCTTGATGACGAGGCCGGGGAAGACGTCGTCGGGGTCGTGGACGTGGGGGTTCTGCTCCAGGATGTAGGGGTCGCCGCACTTGTCGCTGATGCTGTGCAGCGTCTCCCCCTCCCCCACCACGTATATCTCTTCGCACGGCCGCACGGCCGCCAGCCGCGCCCCGCGCACCACCCCGCGCTCCTCCTCCTCGCCGGCGCCGAGCGACCCCACCACCAGCAGCGCCACCAGCGCCAGCCCGCAGCACCACGACGCCGCGTCCGCCGCCGCCGCCACCCCCGACCGCCTCCGCTCCCCCGCCATTACTGCTAATATCTAGCTATTACAACGCGCCCGGTTGCAGCAAATCAACATCAAGGAGGCAGAGTTGTGCGACGTGCGGTGTGCATTTGTTCTTGCCTCACCTCTGCTTTGCTTGGTAACCGAGTAGAGAGTAGGGGTTTATATAGATGAAGGATGGAAGTGCGGTTGCAGGGAAGGGGAAGCAGGTGAGGGTGAGATGCTGAGGTTGTTGCTTGAGAGCAAAGCTGAAGTAGAGAGATGGATGCTGGTGTGTTGTTACGTGCTCACTTCGGTGACTACTGACTTACTGACTGAGACATCTTTTTTCAGTTCCTGAAAAAAAAAAGGCATAAAATGAGAATTTTTGGCTAGGGAATTGATGGAGAGTTGTGGGGTGAGCTTATATGTTCTGGCCATCTTGTTATGTGTTTTTCTCTTCACAGGAGAATTCAGTATAGCATCATCAATTGCTTTCTGTCAGAGAAAACATGGTGCATAAATGGGGTCACAAGCTAGACGCTTGTATTGCTTTGTAAATGTGCATGAGTTGCAATGATTTGTTTGTAAGGAGTTGCAATGATTTTGGGAGGTTAATCATATAGGAAAACAACATAAGACTAGGTATTAGGTGTAAATTACCTGTCTCACATGCAAATGGCAATTCTCCTCCTTGAGTATATTCAAACGTGCAATAGCAGAGAAGGGAGTAATAAGTAATTCAGACATGGGACAAAGACAACTAATTCAACAATGACTAGTTTGACATTAATCTCAAACTAAAAAAATTTATACCACCCCCTAAAATGCCTTGTGTCATCTTATCCATCCACCTCCACCTTTCACTGTTCTCTCTTCTCTAATCACTTCCCCCATCTCCCTTCCTCTCTAACACAAAAAATAAAAATAAAAAAAATTTAAATATGAAGCTTCAAGTCGAGAAATTTTAAATAATTTTTTTCAAATTAGAAAGTTTCAACTCAAAAAATTCTAAATTAGAAAGTTTCAACTAAAAAAAATTCAAATTAGACAGCTTCAATTCAGAAAGTTTCAAATCAAAAAAATTAAAATAAAAAATTCTCAACTCGAAAAGTTTCAATTCCGAAAACTTATGATTCAAAAAACTTTTTGGTTCGAAAAGTTTTGACTGAAAAACTTTTGAAAGTGATTAAAAAATACTTTTAATTCAAAAACTTAGGGGATTTGAAAATGAAAAGTATTTTCAGTTTGAGGGAAAGGGAATAATAGAGGAAAGGGGATGGTGTTAAGTGTCACGACGAGAGAGTTTTTAAAATGAAAGATAATGGAGAGAAGCAAAGACGTGTTAGCAATTGTCATAAGGAGAATACGATCCCGTTCGTTTTAGCTTACGGGCGATACGCTTTAGAAAAAGGCGATTATTTGCCGAGCGGAAGGATTACGGGCGACTTCTTTGAGAATCGAATCGATTTACGTATAGAATCGAATCCGATGAAACCTGATTCTCACTTGATTCTCGCCGGCTTGGTCCGAAACCTAGAAGTTGTAGTTTGCTCGGTCCGATTCTCCCATAATCAGAAGCAGCTTCTCCCATAATCCAGAAGCTGAAACGAACTAGACCTACGTCGTGCAATTAGCATTACCGATTCAACAAAGCACACATGTTCAATTGGTTGTGACTCGTGAGTGCGTCGGAAAGCGCCATAAGGCCCGCAGGACCTGAATCATGCAATGTGATTCCACGTCATCCAAACATACATACGTGAACCTAGACTTGTTTCGGGGGACGAAAAAGAAAGCGATCTATCTGAAGATTCTGAACAGACAGAACCGCCACGATCTTCAAATGTCTAACAAGGCAGCTCCTTTTGGTGAATTGGTGCTGTCCTTTGTGGAAACGGAGACGAAGGCTGCAATTTGTTATTGCTCACGGTCACTGGCCTCGCCGCCTCCCAAATCATCGCCTTAGCTAGGGAAACCTGTGAACCCGTCCGTGATTTGGATAAACTAGTCCGCCTCCCAAATCGTAGAACAGAACGAACAGATAACTTCCAGTATGCATATGCCTATATCATTCCAGATCGATCTTTAGGGCTTTAGCTCGTGCAATAGCTAAGTCTAAGGTTTACAAAGGAATAATGGCACAACAATACAAAGTGGGTCTTTAAGCAAGCAAGGTACTAGCTATGTCATCATGGCATTCTAAAATAAACATTTATAGCATTTTGACATAACAACATAATGCAATACGAAAATAATTAATACTACAATATTGTCATGGGTTCAACATGTTCAAAGAGTGCGGCTTGCCTTGGGATGCGAGGGGAGTCCTAGGTTGTCGTTGACGTAGTTGAACTCGGTGCCAGTCACGTCCGGCTCCTCGTATTGCTCCGGGACGGGTTCCAAGGTTGGATCTAGCGTACAAGAAGCGAGCAATAAATAAACGAATAAAACAACAAAGAAAAGAAAAGAGAAAAACAAGAAAACGGAGAGACAAAGAGGAATTGAGAGAGAAAGGGCCGGAGAGGGTTGAAGGGCAAATCGGGCGTCTTGGAATTTTGTGGACTTCGGATGGTGAAATGGAGAGTGTTTTTGGGTTCAGTGGCTCGAAACGGTGTGGGTAGTGTATTTGGGCCATTTTTGGAGTTTCCGGAGATTTTTGGGAGTTTTGGAGATTTAAAAAAGGATTTTCGGATTAATTAAAATCCAAAAGGAAAAAAAGAAAAAGGGAAAACCAGATCGGGTCGTTCGGCACGGCCCACACGGCCGCTCACCGAGGCTGACAAGACGCGATTTAAGATGGCGGCCTACCAGACGGCTAGTCAAGACTGACAAAGCGGCCCAGATGACAACGAGGCGGGGGTGGCTGCCAGGTGGGGCCACGGAGTGGCGCTGGCGAGGCCAAAAGGAGGCTGACCGGTCGGTCCCGGCACAGAGAGACAGAGAGGGCGAGGGAGGGTTAGGGTTCGGGGGGGCGCAAGGCTACGGTGGCGATTTAGGTGAGGGTGAGGGCGACCGGAGCCAGGGGAGGTGAGGGTGGCGGCGGGGGCTTGGTGACAAAGGGAAAACAGTAGGGGCAAGGGAGGTTAGGGTTAGGGGAGAAGTGGAGGCGGGGAGGCGAAGGGGGAGCGAGCGGAGCGGGATCGGAGCTGAGGGAGAAGAGGGGCTCGGCGAGGCAGCGTGAGGCCAGAGCTGAGATGAGAGGGAAGGCGAGGGGCGAGCGGCGCTCACCGAGGAAGATGAAGGGGGCGAGCACGAGGGCACGGGTGTGCGCGAGGGCTTTTATAGCCACTCGACGGCACGGGAGACCGAGAGGGGGGAAGTTGGTGAGGGGACGTCGCATGGGTGTGATGACAGGGGATGGCGACAGGGGCCGGCGAGGGAGGCGACCGGAGCAGGTAGGGATCGAGGGCCGAGGCGGCAACCCGCGAGAGAGGGAGGGAGTTGGTGGCACGAGCGGCGAGGCGGAGCTGACGCGCGGAGGGCGTGGTGACGGGATGGCCACGACCACGCAGAGGGGAGTAGGCGCCAAGACGGGCGAGGCCGACGGTACCGGGCGGGAGCGGCAGGGGACGGCAGCGACGACCGCGCGAGGCGACGGGAGCAGACGAGCGACGCGACAGCGGCGACGGACCGGGAGGCGCGTGCGCAAGGATCGGTCCGAGCGATGGATGCCAGGTAAGTCTTCAACCACTCCCGTCCAATCTCCCCCAAATCCAAGAACGGGATTAGAACAGATAAACACGATTAAGATCGAAGAAAACGCGATTAAACTCCAAAGAACTCGAATTAGGGTTCAAATTAGGGTTTGATTTTTGCTTTGAAATTTTGGGGCATTTCATTCGTCTCGGTGGAGTTGGAGTCGGAGGAGATGAACGGCGCAGATGGGAGCCGCCACCACCAGCAGCAGAGGCTCCGCCACCACCACCAGCAGGCCCTCCTGATGCAGCAGGCTCAGCAGCAGCAGCAGTACCAGTCCGGCGTCCTCGGGAGGCGGCGGCCATGTCCCAGGTCACCCCGGTTCCCCAGTTCTTGATCTGTTGTGTGTGTGCGGTGCGGCTGTGCGCATTGGGAGACATTAATGCACACCGTCTTGCTTGTGAGCCCGGAAGATTGTTGTTTGCATTTTGCATTTCCGCTCTTTTCTAGGTTGTGCTAAATTTGTTGGAGAAATGCTCTATTGGTGTTGGGATTCAAAGCAAATTTGTTTTGGCAGAGGGAGACAATTGGATGTAATTGGACAAAAAGGATAATTTTGATTTGTTGCTAATGGAAGAAAAACATGATCGGGAAGAATTCGGTTTCTCACTCCCTAGTCCGTTTACATTTGTAGTTGAAGGGATTTCATTACCTTCACTTGCTCTGTTTTTGTTTTCTTATGCCTCCTTGGTTAAGTGAATTCCTTGTGCATAATAAATGGCTCGTTTATAATTAAATTGCTTCCTATTTTTCCAGAGCAAATGCTGCTGCTATCTGCATCCGTAGAAAGCTTGCTAATTGCATTATCTTGTTCATGGTGCGTTTATCATTGTCCGCAAGTTGGTTAAAAGAATGCAACGTCAGTGTTTTTCTTGTGTCCACCTGGGTTTCAAATGGCACGAAGCAGGGGCGAAACTAGAGATAAAATCATCGGGGTTCACCACTTTATCATATAAGTGATAAGAACTTGTAAGTCTTACCATTTGCTTGTTATTTGCCTCCCGGTGTCACAATATTTAGATTAAGGGGGTTCACATATAATATATATACACTAATTTTTTTTTGAACTAGTGTAAATTTTTTTTTGACCCGGTGTCCTGTGACACCGGGTATTCGTATTTACTTCTGCCTTGGCACGAAGAGGAAGTGATATTTTTCTTGTTTTTTTCCCTCTATTTTCTCCTCGTCGGGCTCCCACCGTGCTGGCACGAGGGGATAATGCCGACCGGGGGTAGTATCGTCCTTACACTAGTCTGGACCCACGATAAAACAGGTGAAATTCTGTAAAATCCCAGTAATGATAAATGAACAATGTGTCATCGTTGTAGGAGGTATTAAACCGAACCAAACGACCAACCAGAATGAGAAATATGTGAAACCCACTGTTCACAGTGGCATATAACCAATTTCCCCCACTTATAGTGGCTCTCCGATCGATTCAGGGGCAGCCGGCATGGGGTCGGAGAGCTGGCGAGGCCTAGCTTGCATGCCTCGTCCTCCGCGGCTCTGGCACGGGCCAGTAGGTGTTTGGTTCTAGGGACAGGACAGTGAATTGAGCGTTCGATTTTACTCCCTTTTACTATTTTAACTTTTAAATTATAATTTTAAATATATATTATTCTACAATTTGAAAATAATTTTAACTATTTTTTCCTTTACATATCTCTATTATTCATTATTTCTAATATTATTTATTACTGTAGAATAAAGTAACACATTATCTAAGAGCAATAAATCAGCTAATAAAGAAGAGCGATTTAATTATTTCTATACTAACTTATTTGAAGTGTATACTTATAAAATGCAACTTCAAACTTAGCCCATTTATTTGTACGTACTGAAACAGAAAAAGGTCTTTGACGATCCTTTAATTGTCACGTAGAGGCTCTCTAAAGCGTCGTAATGAATTTTGGAGTAAGTATCAAAATGACACTAGATGAATAGTCTAAAGTGTCTCGACTTTCATAACACTTTGAAGAGTCACCAAATATCAACCATGAAAGTAGCTCCCAATTTTAAATAATACTCCCAAATTAATTTAAATAATGAGTTAAAACATTTATTTAAAAACTATATATATTATCTTCATATGGGTTTTCATATTATTCCCTATTTCAATAATTTACAACATAAACAAATTAATTTGCTTTGAATTTAAAATATTCATTAACGAAAGTATATTATCATCACACATTCATACATAAGACTCATAACAAGTACATACCTAGAGACATTATCTAGTTCCATGCATGTATTTCCAAAGATTACATTGCAATTAAACTATGAAAATGTCTTCGTAGTTCTCGCTTTCAGCCTTCATGCATCTGCTTTAAATGACTTGAATCCTACATTGTTGGCAACAAAGTAGAACTATTTTAATTAACAGAGCTTTGTTTCACTAAATTCACAATAGCAAATTGAAAAAAAGGAAACAAATCAAAGTGTCATGAAAGGTAGTTATACTAGCCAGAATGTGCGGCGCACGCTTCACCGTATAAATTTTACTCTATTTTTTCTTTAAAAAACTGCAGGAGAAACTAAACATATTTTTTCGGAGCGATCTTAACACTCTATACGTTCACCAGTGAATAATACATTTTCCAAAAAATACTATAGATCGAGTTGCAAAAAAAAATCTAGAGATAGAACTGCACACATATTTCTATTAATGAAAACATTTTTTTCCGGGAAAAACGGAGAAAAGACCTGGACGTAAAGACCGGGGACCTGTTTGTTATATTTTTTGACCTAATCGCTATTACGAAAAATTAAAAAAGGGCTCGTTCGAGATTCGTATTTAGCGGGGGGTTTCTGTAAAGTAACGAACCAGGGACCTAAACGCAATTTACAAACATTTTTCTTGTACTCACAAAAAATCGCAAAGAACCTCTTTGTAATTTACAAGGACCTATCCGTAATTTAAAGAAAAGAGAGAGACCTTTTTGCAAAATGTTATAAGGGATGAGGTGGATGTCTTGAGAGGGCTCCAAATCTTCCCCATGTAATAGAGTAGATATTAGGACTCTTCACAGAAGAGTTACCACGAGAGTCATAAAGTAACGACGTCCTAGAAAAATCTCGGTGATGCTTCAGTGATATAGTTACATGCCCGTGCATTGCTACGAAAAACAAAATTGATAACGAAAAATAAAGATTAAAAAATAAAAAAATTATTTCACAAGATCAAACATCTATTTTTAACGCTTCGTTTCTTGCGAAAGCTGGCTAATTAAAGCAACGCTTCGTTTTTTGCGTAGGGTAATTAAGCAGGGCAATTAATGATGTGGGTAGAACTCACCACTGCCACCAACTGTTGCTTTATAATCAGTGATATGTTGTGGTGAAAGGGTTACTAAACAACGTTCTCTCGTTGCGTTGGTTCGATGAATCGAATGGATTAGTTCATCGCTCTCATCTCTTATAAACATAAGCCTAATACAAAATGAGAGATAATATGATTCTATCAATAGTAAATTTTATAAAACTAAAAGCTTTTTATATAAACTATCAAAATACTATATGTTTTAGTTTTTATTTCACAGAACTATAAATTTTAAGAGAATTTATATCACAAAACTACATATTTTAGAATTTATCGTTTCGTGTAACATATCTAGCAGAATGGGTCCACATGGCAGCATCACGTGGCCCTATTTCCTATTTTACTAGTGTGTAAACCTGTCATGTGAACACACACTGTGAGACATGTTACAATAAACAGTCAATTTGTTTTGTGATATAAGTTCTTCTAAAATCTATAGTTTTTTAAATAGAAACTAGAATCTATAGTTTTTTTAAATAATTTATTGTTGACACCAAAATTTGACGCTCTCAACCGATCAGGCAGATATACCGATTTGGAAAGATAAGATTAAACATGGACACAACATTGTAGCTGGCAATCGATCGGTTCATGTAAGAGTTTATTTTTGGATATTGAAGTTGATAAGTATTGTATTTCTACAAGAGTTAGAGAAGGATACGATCGATCTAAACAATATAAAAAAGGGACGACGGGTAAGACAGAGGACATCAAACGATCAATCAACTTGCTCTACTTTTTATTTACTTTTCATTGACTAAGAGTAGCTTTTTAGATTTGTAAAGTTTCCTCTATAATTCGTCTTGATCAATGAAGTTATGTATCGCCGATTTTGATCGATGTCGACTTACGTTATTCAGGTTTGCTTTTTCTTTGATCTTATTACGCATTGCTTTTTTGGGAAAATCTACATTTACCAACCATCTGCTCGGTTCAATCAGGATGTTTAGATTTATCGTTACTTGTGGTCTAATCGTCTTGGATAGCTGTTTAGATCGAATAATCATTGAAAAAACTAATCGACTGAGATAGTTGTTGAGATCATCTATTCTTCTTGCTGATTGCAGCATCAAATCGGCTGGTACGCTCGCACCCAAACTAAACTCGGTGTTTGCATGTGTTTGAAGTCAATCAATCCGTCATCATATTTTTTCGGCGTCAAAATTTATATAAAAAATATACATAGTTTTGTAAAATTTACTCTTCCATAAAATGTATAAAATAATCTCGTAATGGTCCCTAAGACCAAACACCACATAATTGTAACCGATTGAAGCGTCACGATGACCCAGGCCAATTTTCGGTTAAAACCAACTGGTTTTGGGTCAAAATCTTGTGGCGGTGCCGCAGTGGTCAGCACCCACCAATTGCTCGGTCGATTTTCGGTCAAAACCGGTTGGTTTTCGATTTTTTTTTTCAAAAATTATGAATTCCTAGCTCTTAGATTTCTGTTGATTTTTTAGCGATTTTTGACTTGATATTTCTAATTTCTAATTTTTTGTTTTCGAGCGTTTTTTTTCGGTTTGTTTTACCTGACCCGGGCCAAGCCCTCCATACATGTGGAATCTCTGCGCTTTTCGTGACGCGTGCTTCAGCTTTTGGAAAATCTCGGATTGCTAAAGTGCAAACTAGTGGAATCCCTGGTCGATCGGTCTAGTGTTCATGCACGTTCCTTCTCATGCTCCATTCCAGAGCACAAAAGGAAAGGCTTTCCGGCTGGTAGTATTTTTTTCGGGACTGGAAGCTAGCAAAAGGTTCAGGGCATGCTAAGAGGAGATAATGGGTTAGGCCAGAGGCACGTACAGACCTCTGTATTTTATGATATCTCTTTGTCATAAAAGGAGCCCCTTTGTGGCAGTCGCACAGCAACTGCAAGTAGTGTTTTCAGGTATTGCGCCGTGAAACCTCATGCCCTTCGTTTTCCATCCTCCAAAACGCAAAGGTCGGCGGTACGCCTGAGCTTGTGCAGAGTGCATACAAGAGCTGGTTGAGCTTGAGCAGAGCGACTCGGGGCATGTTTGAAGCAGCTGCGGAAGGGGTCGAGCGAAGCCACAGCTGAAAAACTCCTTCCCAGCGGCTGTAGTTATGAAGGGTGTTTTTGCTGTTGTTTAGCTTTCTAGTTGCCATGCTATTTGAGGAAACTTTTGACCTAAAACTAAAGCACAACTGCAATACTGCCCCCAACCAGCGACTTGATATACAGCAACACTCAGAAACGAAGATATCGAAACACACTGTAGCAGTAGTATTAGACTACTAGCCGATCTACTAGGCCCAACTGTTGGTGGCATGATTTTCTGGCCTATTACTACTTTCGAGCCTTGGTTGAAAAACAAAACCCATCAGCCTGAAATGATAAACAAATCAATAGTTTGGCCGGCTTGGAATACCGGATCTTGTGTCCAAGAAGAAACCGGCCTAAGAAAAAGAATCTGGATCGTACCTGCATTGAGACCTCATAACACATAAGTGAATGAATTAATTGACTTAATAACTGTTTGATCCTGTGTCAAATTAAGTGGGAAAGGAAGGGAAAATGTCAGGTCCACCGATCGATATGTACTATTTTGATACCTAAATCGGTATAAATTATCCTTATGTGCCGTACCGGCCTCGATACCGTCAAGGTTATAAAGGCTTTGATACTGATCAATACCAGTCGTATCGGTGGAATTTATAATATTGTGTCCTGAACTATATTTTATATTTAATAGTATTACTATGTATTTTGAGTAATTTTATAAGTGAATATTGGTGTACACATAATTAAACATATGTATGCTTATAAATATATATATTATTATATTAAATCTGAAACGATACGCCGGTATGAATCGGTGAGGAATGTATCATTTCCATAAACTAAACTGGTATAGCCTCGGAATGGTATTAACAAGTGTGCTGAGGAGACATGCACACAACTTGCAAGCCCAAATAAGGAAACTGACAAAGTGCTCTTCAAGGACCCATTGGTCAATACTGATCTTTGTACCACCGTTGAGTAGAGGTGAAAATAGATCGGATATGGACGGATAATAGTTTTACCATATTTATTTTCATACTTTTTCTCAGATGCGGATACGGATAGTCCGAATAAGAATACGGATAATGTCAAATATAAATACGGATCAAATATGAATCAAATCGGATTCGGTTACGAATATTTATCGGAACATGATAACCCCTTAGATTGTACATAAGAAATCAACAAAAACACATAAATAGTTGATTTGATCCAAACATTCATGAAGAACATGTAATGATACAATATTTGTATTCTCTACTGAATTATGTTTAAAATAATAAATTGTGTATTAATGAATTTTTATGCATTTTAGCTACTTATTTAAAATATTTTCCAATTAAGGACATCATTGTTTGAAGTTTTGAAAAAATTTACAATCTGATAAAATCTTGAAAATTATTTTTTTTAAAATATTGTGTGAGGAACTTTCCCAAAAAAATTCATAATTTTGGAGCTGGTTTGCCAGTTTTAATAGTTGAAACTTAATTTGTGGATTAATTAAATTAGAAAATGATTTTGAAATTCAAAAACCTTTTTGAGCCAAAAGATTAGCCTTGGCCCAGCCCACGTGTATATCCAGATAATCTGACCCATCAATATCCAAATTATTCAAATCTGTATCCAACATATATTGAGCTACCGAATCTATATCCGTATTCGACAAAAAAAATGTATCCGTATCCAATCTGACATAATCCATATCCAAAAATTGTCTGGATCGGTTGGAAACTATATGATCTATTTTCATCCCTACCGGTGAGTGGTGACATTGACACTGGTCGTCTCAGTACTTTCTCTCCTTGAAAAAAAACTACAAAGCTTTGTCAATTGCTTCCTCGAGTACTCCTCCACTATACAAGTGAAGGGGGTAATTGAGCAAATTGCTCCGGACTCCACCTTCCCACATCAATGTTATCATGTTTGAATTTAAATTTACTTTAAGTTTATGTAAATTGTTAGTGCTGCATCTTTACTGAGTTTTCTTTTCTTTAAATAAAAGTGAGCATGTTTGGTAGGATAAGTACTATGTTTTTACATCTCACATTGATTCTGTTGTAGAATGATGACGACCGCCACAGATCAAACACAATGCATCAATTGAATAGCAAGAACAATCACAAGGAGCACACAGAGGATATAGAGAGGCAAAACTCTATCCCTTTATTAAATTTATTTCCTTGTACAATGGTGTGTCATATTTATAGTAAAAGCCTATTATAAATAGATTCGGATTTACCCACAACGAGATAGAGTCCAAACATATTTGAACAACTAGGACAGAGAGTGTGGGCCCCCGGATCGGCTATCCGGAGTCCTCTGTGTATTTCTGTACTAGTCCCAGATCAGTAGCTAGTACACACAGTCAAAGAGTGATAAATCAACAACCACATCACGAATACATATAACTAAATAAGAAGAACATCAAATAAAGGCAAAGACCTTATGGTCAAGGTTTACCATTACGGCCTGAACAGGCTGAACAACTGCAGCGGAAGACGAAAACGCCAATGCGACCCATCCAAATGCCCACAGGCAATCGAGTGGAGAACGCACCCTAGTCGTTGGAAATCTTGAACAGCTTCTTTCACTTCTGAGAGAGGATTAGAATGTAGCACGTGAGTACATAAAGTACTCCGCAAGTCTAGGAAATTATGCACAATGTAGGCTTATCCAAAGATGGCTTATTATGGTTCTTTTGCATAAAGCCAAGTTCCAACACATCATACGTGATAATAATTTTCCCAAAGCGTATTTGAGCAATTCTTTTTAATAGTTGAATTATGTAATATTGCAGTGAAGGTTCTAACCACCACTCACTAATATACAGGCTCTATCCGCCACATCTCAACAAATTCAGGGTTCCTTCCACCTACCTGGCTAGCCGCCAGAAGCACACCCGAGAGGTCTAACCGCTCCCGGATCCCAAAACAAACCATTGTTTAGTTTGAAACCAAAAACCAAAGTCTACCAGTATGAAAGCATTCAGCAACCTTTGCCCTTGACCGTAGGCACGGCTATTCGAATAGTTTTAACTCTGCAGAGGTGTACAACTTTACCCACAAGACATGATATTCCCTTGATGCCACGCGATTAACACACTTCCTTAGGTGTGCCGGCAGGGATATCATGACAAGGCCTTTATAATGTATACGCCTAACCCGACTCACCCGCTGAGGTTTCACCGCTGTTAGGGTTATGTCCACCCAGTACAGAAGCCCCCTCTTGCGCCGTGTGAGATAAACAACAACAACAACAACAACAATGCCTCCGTCCGGCACTCACACAACCACCGAGTGGTGAGTCTAAGTCAGGTTTCTACAAATTAGTTAGCCAGGTCGTGCCCACTTTGACATGTGGTTGTACGGTAATGCTTAGAATGGAGACAGTCATAAGCGTCGGTCCTTAATTGACTTGGGGCGGTACTTGCACAAGAGAACCAAGGATTGGTTCGCTTCCACCCGACATTCCAGGCCGCCCAAGTCGAAATCATTTTTCATTTTATTTTTATTTTGTAAACCGACGGCAATACCCTTGCCTATAACTTTCAACACAAGGTTTTCAAGATATAATTGAAAGTCCCACCCATAGGTGAATATTGACCGATAGCGAGGCTAAGCATTTCTACCGTACTATTCTATTCTACCAATAGGTTATTTTTATAAAATACAAATCTCAGGGGTTGATGACAATCCTTATAACCAATTCTTTACTCTCTAATAATCATTAAATTGCCCTAATGGCACAATCATATGAATAATCCGATTCAATATCGTATCCATAAATTATTGAGTATATCATGGTAATATCCTAACTCTCAAAATCATATTAAACTCCAATTGGGTGTGTCTATTTCCCTTGAACTATGACTTGTATTAATGAATTGACCATCATTCTTATAGCGATCACTCATTGAAAAGGTTAGAAGATTGCCTAGAGGGGGGGTGAATAGGCTAATTTTAAATTAAAACAATTTGTTGCAGCGGAAAAGGGTCGGATATTCCGAATTAATATCGGAACTTCCGAAAACTTCGGAACTTCCGTAATTACTTCGGACTATCTCAACAAAGACTTGACTTAAAGGGTCAAGTAGAATGAGCTAGACGACCACTAGCTCTAGACAACCAAAAGGGCACTAACAAAGATCAATAAAATTAAACAAGCAACTAGAGACAAGATAGAACACAAAAGTTTGATTCCCGGAGTTCGGATCCTTGAGGGGATCGTACGTCTCCGTTGAGGAGGCTCCAGAGAGCCCGGGTCTTTTCCAACCCTTTCCTCCCAAACCTCGGTCACACTTGAGGCTTGGTTCCACTATTGGTTCCTTTCCTTTCTGAGGCGGAGCCGGCCTTCACAAACTTCTCACGGCTTCCCACAATCGTTGTGGCTCGTGAGCGACGCCTAGCCGTCTAGGAGTCCTTCAACCTCCAAGAGTAATGAATGCACTCGAATCTCGATCTTGGAGAGGTTCTCTACTTTCTCAAGATGAATACCAACTTAACCCTTGACTTTCAATCACACACGACAAACTCTCACTCACTAAATGATCCCTAAGATCAAGGAGGAGAGAAAGCTCAAAGGATGCTCTAGAGAATACTCAAGAAGCTCAAGTGAATAGCCAAAGCAAGTGTGTGACCAGCAAAAGGAGTGGGAGAGGGGTATTTATAGTTTTGGATCAAAACTAGCCGTTACCCCCGCACTCAGCCCCACATCGGAATGTCCGAAACGAACTTCGGAACATCCGATGCGTGCAAACTACCAGAAATTGGAAAGCTTCCAACGGTCGAAAACAACAAGCATCGGAATGTCCGATAGCAACTTCGGAACATCCGATGACACCCAGAGAGGGAACCCAACTAAACAAGCTAAGTCCACATCGGAATATCCGATATAAAATATCGGAATATCCGAAATAAACAGAGAGTTCCCAGACAGGAAAACGACCTCATCGGAACTTCCGAAGTGGCGACTTCGGACAGTCCGAACCAAACAGAGAGCACTCTAAAACAGGACAGAACACATCGGAACTTCCGAAGTGGTGACTTCGGACAGTCCGAACCAAACAGAGAGCTCCCAAACTAAAACACAGCAGGTATCGGAACATCCGAAACAGTACATCGGAATGTCCGACCCTAACAGAACACAACGGACTAAAGCACAACTACACTTCGGAACTTCTGAAACATCGGAATGTCCGATACAACATCGGAACATCCGACTAGAAATTTAACACAAGCTCATTCCGAAGCTAGAGAAAACACTTCTAACTCTTGAGAGACTCGACTAAATTCATCTTGAGTGAGGAGAACATCTCTAAGTCAATTTCAATGCATCCCTCTTAATAGTACGGCATTCCTACGACTCAAAGGATTAAAATAACAAGCTTTGAAAATCGTTTTTCTTACTCAACACCACTAGGGGACACTTCACGTACCAAGATGATCTCTTCTTGAAGCATTCGCCTGTTCATAAACTAGTTGAACACATTAGATTCTGGAATCGTTTGTCATTAATCACCCAAAACACTTTTAGGGGGCCTAGATGCACTTTCAATCTCCCCTTTTGGTGATTGATGACAACACGATTAAAGACAGAATTTATAAAGCATATGAGAGAATGAATATAGACGGAACTCCCCCTCAAGTTGTGCATTGAAAAAGGATCTGAGAACAAATGCACCTTTCGAGAGAAAAGAATATGAGAGAGCTCCCCCTATATCCTTGCATAAGAGATTAACACACAATTGACAGGATAAGCAATATGAGTAATTTAAACAAGTAACAACCAACGAGTCAACTAAGATCTCCAAGCAGCAACGATAAAGAGAATAAGCGCGATAAACATTCAACAACGAAGTTTTAAACCAGATAAACTAAGTTCCAAGTTCACGGACTCAGCGACTTTGATTGATAAATTTGTCATCTCTCCCCCTTTGGCATCAAGCACCACAAAGGATAGATAGAGAGAGATGGAGAAACTAATCAGACTCCTCTGATGCAGCTTCATCTGACCCAGATTCTTCGTCGTCATCCTCGGACTCGACGCATCGTGAGGCTGGAGCAAAAGGGTCCTCGATCTCTTCCTCACTTGTCCTCGTCCTCCGAACACTCCAGATTGAGATGCCTTTGAATGTCCTTGAGTCGCTTTGTATTCTTTTCTCGCTTTTCTTTATTGCTCTTGCAAAGAACAAAAATTGACTTGAGCTCGCAGAATAGGTGAAGAAGATCCACTGGGAGCGGCGAAGGAGTAGCAGCAGAAGAGGTAGTCCTCCTGGTGGAAGACCGGGTGGCTCACGAGATGGGGCCTTGATTGCCACGACTTGAAGCGCCACATGCTTTCCATCACACTCAAGCTGTCCCGATTACTTGTTCTATCAAATGCATGATGAATGGAGCGTATCCACGGCTTCTTCTCGGGCTCTGGACCGGTGAGTCTGATCTCATTCCGAGATAAAGTCAAAGACATCAAAGGGCCTCGACCATCTTGCATTCTCGCTTTCGAGAAGGTTCCTTGTGAATGATAGTACATGAGATGCATCTCCCTCCTTTGGAGCTAGAGTCTTCTGAACAACTTTGTTGAGAATAGCAAAGAAAGGCTTCATCCCCTTGGTGTCGCTTTGGCTCAAACTCTGCATTCTCCTCATACAAGAAATTCAGATTTGATGCACCAAGAGAGACCTCATTGTGGATCTCGATCTCTGTCCCCTGGAGTGCATACGTGAAATCAAGTAACTGGCAACCGAACATATGTAGTTTCATACCAAGTTCCTCAGTCATCCAATGGAGAGTAGAGACTCGATCCTCGGAGACATACATTGTAGCATAGAACTGAGCTATGATCTCTATGTTCCAATCATGCTGAAAAGCCATGATTCTTTTGGTGCCAGTTCTTTCACAAGCTGCAATAACTTCATTGAATATGGCATCATCTGCTGCTGCCATATACTCCCAATCAACACATTGCATTTGGATAACAGGATTCTTTCTAGGATAGATGACTGAAGCATAAAAGTCCTGCTGAAAGAACGTCCAGAAACGAGAGTCAGAGGAAAACCTGTCATTCCTCTTGGGGTTTTCTTCACGAGCTCTTCTCACTTGTGCTGCCTTTCCTTTGTAGTTCATTGGCTTCCTCTGCAGTCTAGGGTTCCTCTCAGGCGGTCTCAATCTTGGCATGTCTCTAGCCTGAGATCCTGAGGCACCTGCAATACCTTTGCCTTTCCTAGAGGGTAGTGGTGCTCCACGAGGCACATTTACTGTCTGAGCGGCCTGAGCAGCAGGTTCACTGATTGTAATGCCTGGTTGAGATCCTCGAGCTGAGGCTCGCTTTGTTCTTGCCCCAGTTGGAGTTTTGCGCTTTCGACTGTAAGTGACCTTAGCCGGATCCTGAGGAGGCTGATCACCCTGACTTGGGTCCATTTGAGAAAGCTGACAAGGAATAGATTGATAAGATAAAAGAAACTAGAGAGAACACTGGTTTTAGTGCTGTACTGTCAACATCGGACATTCCGATTTAATATCGGAAATTCCGACTTTACATCGGAAGTTCCGACAGAGAATTTCGGAAGTTCCGATATATTCATACAAACCTAAAACTAGGAATCCAACCAGATTAACCAGAGGAATTCGATAAAACTTGAGATCTAGGCGAGGATACACTAGAGCAACAAGTCTACCGAAAGATATGATCAAGAATTTCATAAAGAGGAATAATCTCGAGATTGGGGATCTAGGTTTACCTGAGAAAACGAAAAACAAGATTAACACGAGAAGAGATCCTCCAAGCCGAGGTAAAAACTTCCTTGAGAGAGATCGGAGTTTCGTAGGCTCGGAGACTCAAGGCGACAAGAGATGAAAAGAGGAGAACCGCATGAGGCTAAGGAATAAAGAAATGAGGAGGGGCCAACCGAACCGTCCTTTTCAACAGATTACACAAACCGGAAGTTAGAACTTTGGTTGGAAGTTCAAAGGTCTGATTTCGAGAAAGTCGGAAGGTCCGATATAGGATATCGGATGTTAGAAGGGTTCAAGTTTCAGTGAACGAGAAGTTGAGCAGGATTCGGATATTCGATATAAATATCGGATATTCGAAGAGTTGAAAAACATAATTCGGATATTCGATGATACGATCGGAAATTCAAGAGTTGATTTTTCGGTGACAAGGAGAAAAGATAGGATTTCTGAGATGGAAGAAATTGAGACTTTGAGACAGTGAACTCGGCAGTCATCCTACTTGTGATTAGAGAACATAGCAACAACCAAAGCAATGATCACAAGTGGAATGACCGAAGATGCAAATACCAAGAAGACTTTTTCAAAGACAGATAATTAATTTTTGTAATCCTTTTATTTTGAATTTATCAAGAATAGTAACTATATATGCGAGCAAGATGTCAAGTCACATTCCGATAGTCTAGGATGTTTAGCTCACTTCTCAATTCGCAAAATCTTTTCTCATCAAGAGGTTTGGTGAAGATATCGGCCAATTGTTTCTCGGTTCTCACATAGGTAATGTCAATGTCTCCTTTCAAAGGAGTGATCCTAAGAAAGTGGTGACGGATATCTATATGCTTGGTCCGGAGTGTTGGGCGGGATTATTTGCTATTTTGATAGCACTCTCATTGTCACATAAGAGTGGAACTCTATCCAACTTTAGTCCAAAATCCTTCAAGGTTTGCCTCATCCATAGCAATTGTGCACAACAACTTCCATGGCAATATATTCAAACCTGCGGTGGATAGAACTACTGAGTTTTGTTTCTTTGAGGACCAAGCTACTAGTGATCTACCTAGAAATTGGCAAGTCCCCGAAGTACTTTTTCTATCTACTTTACAACCCGCATAGTCAGCATCCGAATATCCAATCAAATCGAATTTTGATCCTTTAGGATACCAAAGCCCTAAATTAGGTGTGTGAACTAGATATCTAAGAATCCTTTTCACGGCTACTAGGTGACACTCTTTCGGAGCGGCTTGAAATCTTGCACACATGCAAACACTAAGCATAATATCAGGCCTAGATGCACAAAGATAAAGCAATGAACCTATCATGGATCGATATACCTTTTGATCCACGGGATTACCTTCTTCATTTAGACCGAGATGTCCGTTTGTCGTCATGGGTGTATGGATTGGCTTGGCGTTCTCCATGTCAAACTTCTTAAGCATATCTTTGATGTACTTTGTTTGGCATAGGAATGTACCTTCCTTGAGTTGTTTGATTTGAAATCCGAGAAAGAATTTCAATTCACCCATCATAGACATCTCAAATCTCTTCGTCATCAACCTACTAAATTCCTCACAAAAGTCTTTATTAGTAGACCCAAATATAATGTCATCGACATATATTTGGCACACAAATAAATCATTATCAACATATTTTGTGAAGAGAGTAGGGTCGACTTTACCAATTTCGAAACCCTTTTTAATAAGAAAATCCTTAAGGCATTCATACCATGCTCTAGGTGCTTGCTTAAGCCCGTAGAGCGCCTTATGGAGTTTGTATACATGAGTGGGGTTCTTGTGGTCCTCCATTCCCGGCGGTTGCTCAACGTAGACTAATTCGGCGATTGGACCATTTAAGAAAGCACTCTTGACGTCCATTTGATAAAGCTTGAAATCATGGTGAGTAGCAAATGCAACCAATATACGAATTGATTCTAATTTAGCAACAGGAGCATAAGTCTCACCAAAATCCAAACCTTCAATTTGAGTGAATCCTTGAGCTACCAACCGAGCTTTATTTCTTGTGACAACTCCGTTCTCGTCTTGTTTGTTGCGGAAGACCCATTTGGTTCTAATCACGTTTTGATTAGGCCTTTCCACTAGTGACCATACTTTGTTTCTAACGAAGTTGTTAAGCTCTTCATGCATAGCCATTATCCAATCCGGATCTCTTAGTGCATCTTCAACCTTCAAAGGTTCCAAAGTAGACACGAAAGAGTAAAATTCGCAAAAATTAGATACTCTAGAGCGTGTAGTTACCCCTAATGGAAATCACCGAGGATGTTATCGACGGGGTGATCTCTTTGGATACTTTGATGCACCCTTGGATGTGGCATTTGAGAGACATGTTGGATTGGTTCTAGGGCTTCATCTTGAACATCCTCCACGAGTTTGCTTGCACTCCCTTGAGAAAAGTCTTGACTTTGGCTTGAAGTAGGAGGCTCGACTTGTGTAGATGAATTGTCTTGTTGTACCTTTTCTTGCGGCCTCACTTCTCCTAATGCCATCTTCTTGATTGCTATGCTCGGTTCTTCCTCATTTCCTAGCACATTTAAATCAACTTGCTCTACTTGAGAGCCGTTAGATTCATCAAATGTCACGTCTCTCGCTATTTCAACACAACCCGAGGTTTTGTTGAAAACACGATAAGCGTAGGCATTTGATCCATATCCTAGCAAGAACCCTTCATCGACCTTTGGAGCGAATTTGGAGTTCTTAGGCTTCTTGTTTAGGATAAAACATTTACTACCGAAAACTCTAAAATACGAAATATTTGGTTTGTTACCGGTGAGGAGTTCGTATGCCGTTTTCTTCAATATCTTGTGGAGATATAATCGATTGATGGCATGGCACGCGGTGTTGACGGCTTCCGCCCAAAAATGATCGGAGATCTTGTACTCGTCAAGCATTGTCCTTGCCATCTCAATCAAAGTCCGATTCTTCCTTTCTACCACTCCATTTTGTTGAGGGGAGTATGGAGCGGAGAACTCGTGCTTGATTCCTTCTTCATCAAGGAATTCTTCGACTTGAGTATTCTTGAATTCACTTCCATTATCGCTTCGAATCTTCTTGATCCTCAACTCGAATTCATTTTGGGCTCTTCTTGCAAACTTCTTGATTATCCCTTGTGTCTCACTTTTCTCTTGCAAAAAGAACACCCACGTGAAGCGAGAAAAATCATCAACAATAACTAAACCATACTTGTTACCTCCGATGCTTATATAAGCAACGGGTCCGAAGAGGTCCATGTGTAGAAGCTCCAATGGTTTTGTCGTCGTCATGATGTTCTTCGCGGGATGACGCGCTCCAACTTGCTTTCCGGCTTGACAAGCGCTACAAATCCTATTCTTCTCAAACTCAACATTCGTTAGTCCAATGATGTGATCACCTTTTAGAAGCTTATCGAGATTTCTCATGCCAACATGAGCTAGCCGGGCGATGCCACAACCAACCCATGCTAGACTTTGCCATTAAGCATGTTTGAAGTTTAGCGCTATTTGAGTTGAAATCAACCAAATAGAGCTTACCCTTCAAATATCCTTTAAAGGCAATTGAGGAATCATCTCTTTTAAAGATGGTCACATCCACATTAGTAAATAGACAATTATAGCCCATTTCACAAAGTTGTGATACGGACAAC
The DNA here is from genome assembly GCA_036346355.1 of Rhipidocladum racemiflorum. Taxonomy (NCBI): domain Eukaryota; kingdom Viridiplantae; phylum Streptophyta; class Magnoliopsida; order Poales; family Poaceae; genus Rhipidocladum; species Rhipidocladum racemiflorum. The sequence goes on along the minus strand of CM070588.1, from coordinate 55,024,410 downwards.
AAGTTGTAATTTAAAGATTTAACTAGGAGAACATTGGAAATTGAATGATCATTAGAAATAGCAATTTTACCTAATCCCATTACCTCACCTTTACCATTATCACCAAACACAATATTTTCATATTGTGACCCTTTCTCATCAAAAGATGAAAACATTTTCTTTTCTCCGGTCATGTGGTTTGTGCAACCACTATCAAGCACCCAACTTGATCCCCCGGAGGTATAATCCTACGAAAACACATCAAGTCTTGTTCTTAGGTACCCAAATCTTTTTGGGTCCTTGCATGTTAGTAATCAAAACTTTTGGTACCCACACTTTCTTTTTGCTCATATCATTAGAGTTGTGGGCACCGACAAAATGAGCAACCACTTTACCACGGTGGTTTCTCTTCAATACATAAGAAGCAAAGTGAATGGAATGAGATGTATGACATTGAGGATGCTTCTTTGAATCTTGCCCGGTTTTGATGACTTGTGTGGTGGTCAATGGTTGTTTGTCATTTCCTTTGACAAACTTGATGCATTCCTTGCCTTTTACCACCACACGGTCATTTCCTTTACACTCGTACTTATCATATCCTAGCCCTTCTTTGTTTTTGTTGCCTCGACCATTTATGGTCTTGTATAGGGCATCCTTGGATTGATAAGTTTTCATGCAACCGTATCTAACCAAGGCACTTAATCTCTCGTTTTAAGCTTTTTAATACTTGCACAAATTGAGAGTTAGAAGTACAAGCATTAATATCAACATTATAGCATCGAGAGCAACCATTGCTAGTGGAAGGAATAGAAGCCATTGAAGAATTAACAATTGGAGAATTAAGATCATTAAGAGATTCAATTTGCACTTCAAGAGCTTGAAGATTGTTTTCTAGACTTATGACATTCTCTTGAAGTGACTCATTTGAACCCTTAAGTAATGTTATTGAATTATTAGCCAAATTAAGCTTTTTGGTTAACAATTCAATTGTCTCCTTTTCTTTTGTAAGGACCTTCTCGAGAGCAAGATTTTTCTTCTTTTCACAAATTAGCAACTCTTCTTGCTTCTCGAGAGTTTCCTCTTGGCTATCTATTCTTTTCAATAGTTTATGGATCTTATCAATAGCCGTTTTGCTTAAATCACAAAATAGAGCATCATCATCATCATTGTCATCACTATCCAATTCACTATCACTACTCGGAGGTTTTGACTTAGTCATTACCTTCCGCCTTTGCCATGAGACAAACGGGTGCGTCGTCGTTGTCGGTGTCGCTCATGTTGCCGAAGAGTGATTTTGTTGGAGGGGCGGCTTCAATGGCAACGGTGGCAACTCCTTCATCATCGGTGTCGGAGTCGGAGTCGTTTGAATCCCATTCTTCACCAATATGAGCTCGCTGAGTACTTCTTCTTGTAAGTTTTGTTCTTCTTGTGCGGCTCATTCTTCTTGGGCTCATTGGGATTGTTTTTCTTCTTGGACAATCGGCGATGAAGTGTCCAACTTCACCGCACTCATAGCAAGCCCTCTTTGTGTTTGTTCTTCTTCTTGATTTGTCGTTGTAGTTCTTCTTGTACTTGCTTGACCCATCATACTTGAGAAACTTTTTGAATTTCCTTACAAATAGAGCCAAGTCTTCTTCATCTTCGCTTTCATCTTCCTCATCATCACTTGATGTTGATTCTTCCTTTTTGCTTGCTTTCAAGGCTATTTGTTTTGGTCTTGAGCTCGAGCTTTGCTTGGCAAGGTTCTTCACTTCTTTTGCTTCTTCCTCCATGAGCTCATGTGAAAGAATTCTTCCGAGCACGTCATTTGGAGTGAGCCTTTTGAAATCTTTTCGCTCTCGTATAAGGGTTACGAGAGTAGAGTTCCTTGGGGCAAAGGCTCTCAACATCCTTTTTACCACGACGTGGTCCGTCATATCCTTGCTTCCAAGCCCTCTTATCTTGTTTACGAGGATCATCAAGCGGTCATACATTTGTTGCGGAGTCTCATCATCATTCATCACAAATCTCCCCAACTTGCCTTCTAGCAATTCGATCTTTGACTCCCTTACACTTGATGTCCCCTCATGTGCTACTTGGAGTGTGTCCCATATCTCTTTGGCTTCTTCCAATCCGTCCACTTTGTTGAATTCCTCGGGACTCAACGCTCCAAGCAACACGCTTGCGGCTTGAGCATTGCGGTGGATGTTTTGCTCTTGTTCGGCGTGAGCTCCATATCGCCTTCCCAAGCATATCTAGACCTGTGCAAACAATCTTCCAAACACTAGGATGGAGTGACATCAAATGCATTTTCATCTTGTGCCTCCAAAGCGGAATAGTACGTGCCATCAAAGAAAGGAGCACGCCTGAGGGCACAAAGGATATACTGAATGCGAGGAGGAAGTATTTAATTTTTCATAATTGAATGGAATTTGAGCTCCCTGAGTAGATGTAGAGGTAGCTTCCTCTTTGCTTTTGCCGGAGTTCCATCTCAGGCTCTCGGACTATTTTGCTCGTCCGTCACGACAACCTTCAACCCGGTGTTGGCCATCACGTTCCTTCAAGCGGTTAAGCCTTCGAGAAGGTTTGGCTCTGATACCAATTGAAAAGGTTAGAAGATTGCCTAGAGGGGGGGGTGAATAGGCTAATTTTAAATTAAAACAATTTGTTGCAGCGGAAAAGGGTCGGATATTCCGAATTAATATCGGAACTTCCGAAAACTTCGGAACTTCCGTAATTACTTCGGACTATCCGAACAGCACTTGACTTAAAGGGTCAAGTAGAATGAGCTAGACGACCACTAGCTCTAGACAACCAAAAGGGCACTAACAAAGATCAATAAAATTAAACAAGCAACTAGAGACAAGATAGAACACAAAAGTTTGATTCCCGGAGTTCGGATCCTTGAGGGGATCGTACGTCTCCGTTGAGGAGGCTCCAGAGAGCCCGGGTCTTTTCCAACCCTTTCCTCCCAAACCTCGGTCACACTTGAGGCTTGGTTCCACTATTGGTTCCTTTCCTTTCGGAGGCGGAGCCGGCCTTCACAAACTTCTCACGGCTTCCCACAATCGTTGGGGGCTCGTGAGCAACGCCTAGCCGTCTAGGAGTCCTTCAACCTCCAAGAGTAATGAATGCACTCGAATCTCGATCTTGGAGAGGTTCTCTACTTTCTCAAGATGAATACCAACTTAACCCTTGACTTTCAATCACACACGACAAACTCTCACTCACTAAATGATCCCTAAGATCAAGGAGGAGAGAAAGCTCAAAGGATGCTCTAGAGAATACTCAAGAAGCTCAAGTGAATAGCCAAAGCAAGTGTGTGACCAGCAAAAGGAGTGGGAGAGGGGTATTTATAGTTTTGGATCAAAACTAGCCGTTACTCCTCAAGACTCAGCCCCACATCGGAATGTCCGAAACGAACTTCGGAACATCCGATGCGTGCAAACTACCAGAAATTGGAAAGCTTCCAACGGTCGAAAACAACAAGCATCGGAATGTCCGATAGCAACTTCGGAACATCCGATGACACCCAGAGAGGGAACCCAACTAAACAAGCTAAGTCCACATCGGAATATCCGATATAAAATATCGGAATATCCGAAATAAACAGAGAGTTCCCAGACAGGAAAACGACCTCATCGGAACTTCCGAAGTGGCGACTTCGGACAGTCCGAACCAAACAGAGAGCACTCTAAAACAGGACAGAACACATCGGAACTTCCGAAGTGGTGACTTCGGACAGTCCGAACCAAACAGAGAGCTCCCAAACTAAAACACAGCAGGTATCGGAACATCCGAAACAGTACATCGGAATGTCCGACCCTAACAGAACACAACGGACTAAAGCACAACTACACTTCTGAACTTCTGAAACATCGGAATGTCCGATACAACATCGGAACATCCGACTAGAAATTTAACACAAGCTCATTCCGAAGCTAGAGAAAACACTTCTAACTCTTGAGAGACTCGACTAAATTCATCTTGAGTGAGGAGAACATCTCTAAGTCAATTTCAATGCATCCCTCTTAATAGTACGGCATTCCTACGACTCAAAGGATTAAAATAACAAGCTTTGAAAATCGTTTTCTTACTCAACACCACTAGGGGACACTTCACGTACCAAGATGATCTCTTCTTGAAGCATTCGCCTGTTCATAAACTAGTTGAACACATTAGATTCTGGAATCGTTTGTCATTAATCACCCAAAACACTTTTAGGGGGCCTAGATGCACTTTCACTCATATCATCCACGAAGACTATTTCACAAATTCATCTCTAATCATTTCGAATACAATCCACCGATAATACTTCATCACACCCTATATTTAATCCTTCACATTATCACCCTTAAATCATCTATTTTAATCCACCAAAAATACGCAATAATATTATTCACTAAACCACCAAACATCCTGAACTATTCACAATCTCCCTAAATGATTATCACATAGCATTCTAGTTAAAATCCATCGAAATATAACTTACCACTTGTTCTATTTGATCTATACATATGACTCTCAATAACATTCATTTACTCTCACCGACTATTATCCCTGACATTATACATCTTCCAACATCCTCCCAATCCACCGAAATATATGGACTACCATTCCTAGATCAATGTTATGATTACAAGCCCCATATCAACTCTAATATTCATCTATCTCCAATTTGCATTCCACCCCAATCCATACTCATTATATTGTTAACTACTATCACAATCCAACTCCTCAACATTTAAGTGATCACCACCATAAATCAATTTCATAAAGACAATCCTCACATTATCACTAATATTCATTCGTCTCCAAATTGCATTGCCCCCGATTTACCCTATTCAAACTATCTGCTAAATAATCCTTTTCCCCATCAAAATGTCTTTTATTAAAAATATTTAATATGGTGGATCCTTGTTCTAGGTCGACAAAGGGTCATGGATAGCAAATCTCAAGGAGTTTTACACAACAGGTATAACTAACAACTTAACGTTTAACATCATCATTTTATGTAAATAGCAATGCAATTTGTAAAACAGTATAAAACAGTCATAAAACATGGGTTCAACATGCGTCAAGGAGACTTGCCTCAGTCGCAGAGGAGTTGTTGAATCTTGAGAAGTCCGTCGGCGGGGTCGGCGGTCGCGTCGGGGTCGTCGACTACGCGCAAAACGAGACAACAAATAAATAAAAGAAAATAAATAAAATCCAAAAATTACAAAAATAATACTGGCAGGTAGATCTTGATTTTAGATGAATTTAGAAATTTGAATGGAGTCAAACGGAGTTCGGATGAAGAAGTTATGAGCTTCGGAAGTTTGAATTTTGAATAAATCGGAAAACCAAGAATATTCCCGGAATATTCCGATTTGACCGAGTCAAAGTTTGACCGGGGTTGACTGGACTTTGACCAGGCTTTGAGTGTATGGCAGGTTGGGCCCACCCGTCATACACCAGGAGATAGCTTCTCCAAGAAGCTTCCAAGTCCCAAGGAAGAGAGAGAAAGGGAGAGAGAGAGAGTGGGGGCGGGCTCGGCGGCCGGCTGGCGAGATCGGCCGGCTGGCGGCGAGACCGCCGGCGGCGAGACCGGCCGGCGGCGCAGAGCGGCGAGGCTGGCGGGCAACAGACGGCCAGGGCGCTGGCAAGCGAAGCGGCGGGGAGGCGCGGCGGCGCGGCGGGCTGTGGCGGCGGTGGCGTATGGCCGGCCGGCGACGGCGCTGGGCGGCGACAGCAGCGTCTTGCAGACGCGCTTCCGGGCCGAGCGGCGGGCGGCGGCGTTGCGGCCGGGCGGGCGCTGCCGGCGCGGCCGTGGCCGTGGCGAGCACGCACCCATGCACCACGTACACGCAGTGCATTCCAAAGAAAAGCGAGAACGCACTTTCCTCCAAAAACTTGATTTTAACCCGTTTTGCATGGATTTGATCCAAACAAAATTCTAGAACCTCTAGAGAACATCCTTAAGAACCTATAACAGGAAGGAATTGGATCAAAACTCACCGGAGACGATGAATTTCGCGACGAATCTGAGCTCGGCCGAACCGAAAAACTTGAAATTCGTCTCCAAAACTTGAAGCAACCTAAAATTGATTGTTGGATGAGCTTCTAGACTTCCTCACGGTCACAAGGAACCCAAGAACACGAAGAATGGCTCACCGGAGAGGGAGACACAACGATGAACTCGAAGAACTTGGAAAAAGTGTGCCCCGTTTTCGGTTTTCTTGATCTAGAGAGCAAATAGAGAGTAGACGCAAAAAGAGGATCACACCACCGGGAAGAGCACTTTTATACGGAGAGAATGGGAGTGGAAACGCACGCAATGATGAAGAAACGCATGAGTTATGAGCATTCAAAGCCACTAGGATGGCTTTCGGTTTTTGGCCGACCATACAAATTCCGGCGAGCTCTCCGGCGAGGGGTGGTGGGGAATGCGAAGAGGACGACGCTACGTGATGAGGACATCACTACCATGGATACGGCCATACTTACAAACCCAATGGAAACCAACAATATCATACAAGGGCTAATTACTCGAGCTCGGGCACGACAATTCAATTACCAGGTGAATGCGTTCCTCGGGCTGCATACAAATAATTTAATGAATGGAATGCTATTTAATCCTTGTGATGATTTTATTGTCCTTAGGAACCAAGGAGAAGGACTCCCAAACGTCAAGCATGAAGCCAATTCTTCCGGTGCACAAGTTCAACTCGGATTCGGCCTCCGGGACAGCACCAACTTCAAACGACCATAACTTTTGATCCACAAGGGTGTTTGAGGTCTATAAGTACTGGTTGGAAAGGTTTCGACGTCCTCTTTCCAACGGATCCGACCCCATCCCCAAATTCCGTCCGAGTCAACGGGAATCTGCAAAACAATTGGCGTCACTTTTCCAAATCGAGAAGACTTGGGCTTTGGGCCTTGTAATAGAGTTGTAGTTGGTATCCTCTCGCTTTGGACGTGTTTCCCACGCCCCTACCTCTTATAAATAGCCGGACATCGGCTCCTTAGGGTTTTGGGTTTTATTTGATTAGTTTAGCCAAGTGCAAACTTGATCCTGCGAGTTGTCGGGACGACCACCTTGTCAAGATCGTCAATAAGACTCCACTTTGTTTCGCTTCAGTTTTATCCGCAATTTCAGATTGCTTATCCTATTGTTCTTGCTTGTTCTTCGTTTGCTCGCAGGAAACAGACCCTCGTGGTCAGGTTGACCGTGCCTACGGCAAGATCAATAACCATTGGAGTTGGTTTAGCGATTGCTAAAGCGCGCATCGTCGGTAAATGCGGTGTAGTCGGATCGTCAAAGTCGACTCTAACAAATCGATCGTGTGTTTCTCATCGAAAGATCGGGACAACCATATTGCAATCACGGCGCAATCAATAGGTATCAGAGAAAACAAGGATTATCGGTGAGAATTCTTTACACTAGATTAGTAGATTGATATCTTTCCTATAGTCCGTAGAGAACGCCATCGATTGGATCTCCCATACCAAAACAATTTGAGCCTCGCATTTTCCTTTCGGTAATCGCTGCGTTATTGAATTTTTGGTTGCATCGTCGTGTCGAGTTGCTGAATTCTAGTCTAGTTGGAGTCCAGGTCGAAGCGGTTTGAGTTGTATTCGGTTTCGAAGTTGTGTTCCGCTTTCGGTCCCGAATCGTTGAAAAAAAAAAAAAAAAAAAAAAGAAGAAGAAAAGGTGTTCGGACCGAAGTTTTCTTTTCTCCGATCGTCGCCTCTCGATCGTCGCTTCCCGACGTCGCCCACCGATAGCCGATCGGTCGCTCTCGATCGTCGCCCACTGATAGCCCATCGTCGCTGATCGTCGGCGCCGATCGTCGCCACAGTCGCCACTCGCCGCCCTCTGTTAGCCGACCGTCGCCGCTCGATCGTCGCCCGAGCCGCCTCGTTAGCCGATCGTCGCCGTGATCGATCGCCACCGCTCGATCGACGCTGCATCGCCCTCCTGTTAGCCGATCGTCGCTTCACTGCCGTCAGTGGTCTTCCGATGCATAGTACTTGAAAGAAAACGAATCGGATCGTTCAGTAAAAAAAAAAAAAAAAAAAAAGTCGAGCAGATCCAGAAAATTTTTATGTGCTAAACCTGTTTTCACAAGTTTCCCAGTCTTTTGAGATAGTTCCCTTCTTTCGCGAATTTTTTTCTACGCTTTTTTCATCTCTTTGTGGAACTGCATCGTCGCCGACCACGCTTTTGAGTCACGATCCTTGCTAGCCTCGAGTCAAGAACTAGTGACTAGACGTTGAACAATTCTTCAATTTTGCATTCACCGATTGGATTATTGCTAACCTTTTGCTACTAAATTAAGCCTGTCCAAGCTCCACTTTCTACCCGCAAAGCGTTCGATCCCTTGGCAATCGCTCTACACAAACTTGGAGAACCTTTGACAACGCCAACGGCCGACGACGCCTCGCTTTGCATTGTAAGAACTTGTAAGAACTTGGGTCATAGGCTTGAGCGCTTGAGAGACTTGCCACCTAGTAGTTGATAGGAACATTATACTTGTGGTTTTGTTTCCTTGTCATCAACTAACCATGTCGGTGACGAGTTCACTTCATCACTCTCCACGAACCAAGGGCATCATTGCTCACTTCCAAAAGATGACGAGGAAGCCACCGATGGTCTTAGCGAGGATGTACGGCTCACTAATGAGCGTATGTCAATGCAAGAAGACCGTCTCGAGATCCATCGAGGCCGCACAAGGGATTGCTAACACTACTCTTGCTACTATTTTGGCTAGACTTGATACTTTTGCACCGCTGCATCGGTGCTTCCAATCCACCTCCCGTCGTCCAAGCAACAATTCAGCTCCACAGGAGGCCCCAACAGATTTAGAAGAACGAGCGAAGAGCACGAATATGATGACACCAGCGATGCGGAGGAGGTCAACCCCATCCATTACGATAATGATCGTAACCATCAACGGCTACTCTTCAATCACCAAGGTATGCGACGTGATCCTCCACGACCAAGGAACGAGAACGAGATGATGTTTTCCCTAAGGTAAATTTCAACATGCCATCGTTTGAAGGTAAATATGACCCTCGATGGTTACCTTAGTTGGGAATTACTTGTGGATCAAAAATTTGCGTGCCATGATTTCCCGAGAATAGAAGAGTTAGAGCTGCCACAAGTGAGTTCACCGATTTTGCTTGTTTGGTGGAGAGAACATTGCCGTGCTCATCCAATTAATATACCCACCACTTGGGAAGCCTTGAAATTGCTAATGAGGCATAGATTTGTTCCTTCATACTATGCTAGAGATTTATTGAATAAATTGCAGCGCCCTCTGACAAGGGTAAGAATTCGGTGGAAGAATATTACCAAGAATTGCAAATTGGCATGTTGCGTTGTGGATTAATTGAGAATGAGGAAGCTTCTATGGCTCGTTTCTTAGGTGGTTTAACTCGAGAAATCCAGGATATTCTAGACTATAAGGATTATAATTCGATGACTCGGTTGTTCCATCTTGCTTGCAAAGCTGAGCGTGAAGTGCGTGGTCGTCAATCGTGGGCCAAGACTAACTTTTCTGCAGGTCGAACTACTTCGTGGACACCGCGCACCCCTGCTGCCCTCGCTGGTCGTACTACCACGCCGACCTCTTCCATCAACAACGGCGTCCACCACCGCAAATTCGGCACCACGACCAACGCCGACGAAAAGTGCCACACAAGCTACTACAAATAGTTCGCCGTCGTCGGTCGCATCAACGGACGCACCAAAGATGTTCGATGCCATCGCTGCAAGGGTTTCGGTCACATGATGAAGGAGTGTCCGAACAAGCGTGTGCTAATAATCCGTGAGGACGGCGAGTATGACTCGGCAAGTGATCTTGATGAAGAAACATATGCTTTGCTCATTGAACATGAAAACGGCGATCCAAATGCCGAGCACGACGAGGTGCACGTGAGCGCCGGTGATCTTGACCCATATTTGAGTATTATTGCACAACGTGTGCTTAGTGCTTTCAGATTGCTCGCGCCGATCCAAATCAACGCCACAACTTGTTTTACACAAAAGGCGTCATCAAGGAGCGATCCATTCGAATAATCATTGATGGTGGGAGTTGCAATAATCTAGCCAGACATGGACATGGTGGAGAAGCTAGCACTCTCCACTAGACCACACTCTCAGCCCTACCACATTCAATGGTTCAACAACCGCGGCACACTCAAGGTAACTCGCATGGTAAGAGTACATTTCGCTTTAGGTTCCTATCATGATTATGTTGATTGCGATGTCGTACCTATGCAAGCATGTTCTATGTTATTAGGTAGACCGTGGCAATATGATAAGGATTGTTTACATCATGGTAGAACAAATCAATACTCTTTTGTGCATAAAGAAAAGAAAATTGTGCTACACCCAATGTCGCTTTGATGCCATTGTAAAGGATGAAATCGCTAGATCTAGCAAAGAGAAAAATCGAGAGAATTCTAAGAGTGAAAATCAGATTGTCACCAAAGGACTTGAACAACATAAACAGAAAGAATCTAACCTTGATTGTGCTAAGCCGAATGAGATTAAATTGAAAGGTGCTTGTTTTCTTGCAACAAAATCTGATTTGAATGAGTTGGATGTTTGTAGGTCTACATGCTATGCTTTGGTCTGCAAAGAAACTTTGTTTTCTCTAGAGGAGATGTCCCTCTCTTTGCCTCCTGTTGTCACTAACCTTTGCGGAATACACCGACATCTTTCCAAAGGACATCCCTCAGGGCTGCCGCCAATTAGAGGGATTGAGCATCAAATTGATCTCATTCCAGGGCATCTTTGCCCAACCGAGCACCTTACAGAACCAACCACGAAGAAACACAAGAGATACAACGCCAAGTTCACGAATTGCTTGATAAAGGGTAATGCGTCGTGAATCTCTTAGTCCTTGTCTTTGTACCAGTCATTTTAGTACCTAAGAAAGATGGAACATGGCGCATGTGTGTGGATTGTAGAGCAATTAATAATATCACCATTAGATATCGCCATCCTATTCCTCGGTTAGACGATATGCTTGATGAACTAAGTGGCTCTACTATGTTCTCTAAAGTGGATTTGGCGTAGTGGGTATCACCAGATTCGCATGAAGTTAGGAGATGAATGGAAAACAGCATTTAAAACTAAGTTCGGGTTATATGAGTGGTTAGTAATGCCTTCGGGTTGACTAATGCTCCTAGCACATTCATGAGACTGATGAACGAGGTTTTACGTGTTTTCATTGGAAAATTTGTGGTAGTTTACTTCGATGATATCTTGATTTATAGCAAATCTTTAGAGGATCATCTTGAACATCTACGTGCTGCTTTTTAATGCTTTACGCGATGCACGCTTATTTGGTAACCTTGAGAAGTGCACCTTTTGCACGGATCGAGTATCTTTTCTTGGCTATGTTGTTACTCCACGAGGAATTGAAGTTGACCAAGCCAAGGTTGAAGCAATACAGAGTTGGCCGACTCTAACACGGTCACACAAAGGTGCGAAGTTTTCTAGGACTTGCTGGATTCTATCATCGTTTTGTGAAGGACTTCAGCACCATCGCTGCACCCATGAATGAGCTCACCAAGAAGGGTGTACCTTTTGCTTGGGGCAAGCCGCAGGAAGACGCCTTCAACATTCAAAGCTAAGTTAACCCATGCACCCTTACTCCGGCTTCGGACTTTTCTAAGACTTTTGAACTAGAATGTGATGCTAGTGGAATTGGTTTGGGTGGTGTTCTGTTACAAGAAGGAAAACACATTTGCTTATTTTAGTGAAAAATTGAGTGGGCCAAGTTTGAATTATTCTACTTATGATAAGGAGTTATATGCGCTAGTTCGAACTTTAGAAACATGGCAACATTATTTATGGCCCAAGGAATTTGTTATACATTCGGATCATGAATCGTTAAAACATATTAGAAGTCAAGCTAAACTGAACCGTAGACATGCAAAGTGGGTTGAATTCATTGAGTCATTTCCTTATGTCATCAAACACAAACAGGAAAGGATAATGTCATTCTTTGATGCCTTGTCTAGGAGATATACCATGCTCTCACAACTTGACTTCAAAATTTTTGGTTTGGAAACGATTAAAGAGCAATATGTGCATGATGATGATTTCAAAAATGTGTTGCTCAATTGTAAAGAGGGAAAAACTTGGAACAAATTTGTCCTCAATAATGGGTTTGTGTTTAGAGCAAACAAACTATGTATTCCAGCTAGTTACGTTTCGTTTGTTATTGCTACAGAAGCGCATGGAGGAGGATTGATGGGACACTTTGGTGTGAAAAGGACGGAGGACATACTCGCTAGCCATTTCTTTTGGCCCCGAGAATGAGACGAGGCGTGGAGCGTTTCATCGCTCATTTGTTCTACATGTCAACAAGCTAAGTCACGACTTCATCCCCATGGTTTATACATGCCTCTGCTGTTCCTAACGTGCCTTGGGAGGATATTTCTATGGACTTTGTTTTAGGACTCCCTAGAACAAAGAAGGGGAGGATAGTATCTTTGTCGTTGTGGATAGATTTTCTAAAATGGCACACTTCATACCTTGTCACAAAAGCGATGACGCTACCAACATTCTTGACTTATTCTTTCGTGAAATTGTTCGCTTACATGGTGTGCCTAACACAATAGTTTCAGATCGTGACACTAAATTCTTAAGCCACTTTTGGAGAACTTTGTGGGCTAAATTGGGGACTAAACTTTTATTTTCTACTACTTGTCATCCCCAAACTGATGGACAAACCGAGGTCGTTAATCGAACTTTATCTACTATGCTTAGGGCTATTTTGAAAAAGAACATTAAATTGTGGGAAGAATGTTTGCCTCATATTGAGTTTGCTTATAATCGGTCTATGCATTCTACTACTAAGATGTGCCCTTTTGAGATTGTATATGGATTTGTACCTCATGCTCCAATTGATTTGTTACCTCTACCATCTTCGGAGAAATTGAATCTTGATGCTAAACAACGTCTTGATTTGATTATGAAACTGCATGAGACAACTAAAGAAAACATAGAACGCATGAATGCTAAATATAAACTTGCTGGTAGTAAGGGAAGGAAACATGTAACTTTTGAACCAGGCGATTTAGTTTGGTTGCATTTATAAAAGATCGATTCCCGAATTAAGAAAATCTAAGTTGATGTCATGAGCTGATGGTCCTTTCAAAGTATTGGCAAAGATTAATGATAATGCATACAAGCTTGAATTGCCTGCAGATTTTGGGGTTAGTCCCACATTCAACATTACCGATTTGAAACCATACTTGGGAGAGGATGATGAACTTGAGTCGAGGGCGACTCAAATGCAAGAAGGGAGGATGATGAGGACATCACTACCATGGATACGGCCATACTTACAAACCCAATGGAAACCAACAATATCATACAAGGGCCAATTACTCGAGCTCGGGCACGACAATTCAATTACCAGGTGAATGCGTTCCTCGGGCTGCATACAAATAATTTAATGAATGGAATGCTATTTAATCCTTGTGATGATTTTATTGTCCTTAGGAACCAAGGAGAAGGACTCCCCAAGCGTCAAGCATGAAGCCAATTCTTCCGGTGCACAAGTTCAACTCGGATTCGGCCTCCGGGACAGCACCAACTTCAAACGACCATAACTTTTGATCCACAAGGGTGTTTGAGGTCTATGAGTACTGGTTGGAAAGGTTTCGACGTCCTCTTTCCAACGGATCCGACCCCATCCCCAAATTCCGTCCGAGTCAACGGGAATCTGCAAAACAATTGGCGTCACTTTTCCAAATCGAGAAGACTTGGGCTTTGGGCCTTGTAATAGAGTTGTAGTTGGTATCCTACTGCTTTGGACGTGTTTCCCACGCCCCTACCTCTTATAAATAGCCAGACATCGGCTCCTTAGGGTTTTGGGTTTTATTTGATTAGTTTAGCCAAGTGCAAACTTGATCCTGCGAGTTGTCTTTGGATGACCACCTTGTCAAGATCGTCAATAAGACTCCACTTTGTTTCGCTTCGATTTTATCCGCAATTTCAGATTGCTTTTACCATTGTTCTTGCTTGTTCTTCGGTTGTTTGCAGGAATTGAACCTCGTGTTCAGGTTGATCGTGCCCACGGCAAGATCAATAACACTCCGGAGTTGGTTTAGCGATTGCTAAGGCGCATCGTCGAGTAAATGCGGTGTAGTCGGATCGTCAAAGTCGACTCTAACAAATCGATCGTGTGTTTCTCATCGAAAGATCGGGACACCCATATTGCCATCACGGCGCCATCACTACGGATCCAACGCAACCGACCGTTCGTCGTTTGGAGTTGCGTGGAGGGAGTTATGAGCGATTAAAGAGAGCACCTCCATTTTCGTTGGCTTGGAGCTCCAAAGTTCATGCCATGGCTAGAGGTTGAGGGTGATGAATAGTGCATGACACGTGGCACCTCCTCATTGGTTCCCTTTTACGCGAAAAGTCCGCCTTAGAGAAAAATTAGGAAAAATGGCCTAAAAATTCCGGAAAAATTCCTAGAGCCATTTTAGAATATTTGGAACTCAATGGAACTGGTTTGGTTGAATTTGGATGAAATTTGTGGAATTAAATATTCCGGAGCGAATAGCGGGCATTAAACAAAAGCCGCGCGAGATAAAATAGGAACGGAGGTCCAAAAAAAATCCGGGGAATGATTCCTAAAATCATTTTGGAATATTTGGGACACACTTGAAGTGGTTTGGGGATTTTTGGAGCATTTTTGGACTCGGGTGAAATTCCGGGTACCGACGGGAACGGGAAAAGTCGATTTTTCGACCGGAGGGGAATTAAATCCCGATTTTGGAGGGGAACGGATGCCAGGTTAATATAAACACCAAGGAAACTCCAATTTTTGAATTTACTTTATTTAAATTAGGTTTTTCACTAGAAGGCGAAAACTAGGGTGTTACAGAGAGTCCTACTATATCTCTATATTCCCCCTTAAGCGAATACCACATAATGCATATGTCTTATCAAAATCTCCCCCCAAAAACTTAGTGGGAAAAAAGGAATGAAGAAAAGAATGCATTGCACTCACATATTATGTTACACTTGTTGCTTTATTAAAAACCTTCATGTGAGAAAACTTTAGGAAAACTAACCAAGAGAAAAAGAGTGCAACTTATAATCTTCTAGATTTAAAGTAGTATATTCAGGATCATGCTAAGTGTCATAGTTTAGGGATTTACTCCCCCTAAACTCTGCATATTTTTAAGTCATCTCATTCCAGTGTCACAAGCACATATTTGAAAACTAGATGTTTGCAAAGACATAGTGAGTACATCTGCTAGATTTTCGCATGGCTTAGTTTGCAAAATCTTTACCTCACCATTCTTCTAGAGTTTGTGAGGATAGAATAGTTTAGGACAATATGCTTTGTGATATTGCTTTTAACATAACTCATTTGCATTTGTGCAACACAAGAAGCATTATCTTCACAGATAATTATGGTGGTATCGACGGTGTTAATGCCACATGACTTCTGGATATGGCTAATCACACATCTTGACCAAACACATTCACGTGATGTTTCATATAATACTATAATCTTTGAGTGGTTGGTAGAAGCGGCTACCAAGGTCTACTTAAAAGATTGCCAAGAAACAGTTGTACCACAGCAAAGAAATACAAACCTAGGTTGAGATTTGGCATTGTAGGAAATGGACAAAAAGCTAGCATCTGTATATCCCACCATTGTCAAGTCTTGATCCTTCCGGTAAAATGAGCCAAGATATTGAGTAAATTGGAGGCATCTAAGTAAAGTCTTGACACTAGCCCAATGTTTTATGGTTGGAGCTTCATTGTATCTAGATAGCAAATTTACCATGAATGTAATATTAAGCCTTAAGTGCTCCAATGGCACTTAAGTATGTGACTTTAGGTCTAAGACTTTCTCATTTTTTCATCCGTAGTCTGAAAGGGTCTTTATTCACTTCAAGGGATCTTACTACCATAGGGATCTTAAAAGGATGAGATTTATCTATACTAAAATATTCCAATACCTTCTCGGTATAGGTAGATTGGTGTATAAAAATTTCTTCTGGGAAATGCTCAAGCTGTAGGTCTAAGCAATATTTGGTTTTACCCAGATCTTTCATCTCAAACTCCATCATAAGGTAAGAACTTACTTCCTTTATTTCCTTTTGTGGTTTTGAAGATATTCAGATCACTAACAAAGACTGAGAAGATACAGAATATATACTGGGATTTCTTTGTGAACACACAGGGATAATCATCATTATTGGAGTATCCCTTCGTCAGAATAACTCACTAAGTCGGTTGTACCACATTCTCACCTATTATTTTAATTCTTATTGCAATCTCTATAGTATGACATCATACATGTTGCGATTTCCTTAATTAGGATCCAAAATTTTGGCTCCTTCAGGGACTCATATAAATATCCATATACAATAACCTATATAAATATGCAGTCACTATATCCATCAATTGTATTGATAAGTTTAAGCTAGCTACTATTGATAGCAAGTATTGAAGCGTTATTCCACTCATTACTGGAGAGAAAGTTTCATCGAAATCGATGTCGGGTCTTAGTGTGAACCCTTGTGCTATAAGCCTTGCTTTATATCTCATCACATGGTTATTTTCATTTCTCTTTCGAAAGAAAATTGATTTTGATCCTACAGGGAACTCTTTAGGATGTGCTCGGTCAACAGGACCAAATACATTTTTTTTATTGGGTGAGTGCGATTTTGCCTCAATTGTTTCTTTCTATTTGACCATACATGAGCGCTTTTGACACTCGACCATGGACTTTGGTTCTGCATCTAGCTAAATTGTTTTTAGCAATTATTGAGGCGAAATATATGTCGATAGTTGTAGTCTTTTTGTTATACAACTCTCCTGAATCCACATAATTAGTGAAAATCTCATCATTAATTTCTTTCAGCTCGTGATTTTCCACAACGATGGAGTTTGAACATTCTGACTTCCCAGTGTCAAATTATGCATGTAAATATTTGCTAGGGTTATCATCTTCAGGACAGGTCACTTCAGGGATTTTCTTAGTATTAAGTTGAACTTCTTATATTGTCTTAGATAGTGTTCTCACTTGTTCAGTTCTCGGTTTTTACCGGCGTCTTCGTGGAATTAAGTCCTGTCCACCTGGAAGCCTCTCCATCTTCTTATCATGAGGGGTAAGAGTGGATTCAATATCTTTTTGCAGGTATATAAGATCTTGTTACTCCCTTATGATTAGTGAAGGCACCGGACAGATTATTAGCTATTTGTTGCAGACTTATTATCCTTCCAACTTCAAGTTTGGATTCTCTAGTGTGTGGGTCTATGGACTGAGTGCTAGTGATATTCCAATCTATTTCCCAAAATTCTCTAGTGTGGTACTTTTCACACCTAGTACCTCTAGTGTGGTACTTTTCACCTCTAGTACTGGGGAAACTGTCCTCATCAGAAATGCAATTAGCGTACCGAGATGTATATAGATATCCTATCATAGGCTCTAGGTATTTAATAATTGATGGAGATTCATAACTTACATATATCCCCATCTTCCGATGAGGGTCCATGGTGGTACGCTATGGTGGTGAGATTAGCACGTATAAAATGTAGCCATATAGCCATATTTTTGTTGATAGAAAATACTTGATTATTTTTCACACACTATTTGCAAAGGAAATATTTCATGATATGTAGTTGATCTGAGTTGAATTAATACACAATGTGCAGCATTACATGGCCCAACAGCCAGTGAGCAACCTATAATTCTGCAAGAGTAGCCGAGCAATAAGTTTTATTATTTCAATTAATTACTTTGCAAGGTTATTTTGTATATGTGGACATGATGTACTGAATGCTCCACATTAATACCTAGAGCCATGTAGTAATCATTAAGTGCCTTTGAGGTAAACTCGTTAGTATTATCCATTCAAATAGACTTGATCATTTCTTTTGGGAAGGAGGCTCTTAATTTAATAATTTGGGCAATTAATTTAGCAAAAGTTTTATTCTGAGTAGATAAGAGACAGACATGAGACCATCTAGTAGAAGCATCTATCAGTACCTTAAAGTATGTCAAGGGGCCCGATAGGGGCTAGATAGATCCATAAATATCACCTTGAATTCTGTTTAGGAAATTCAGTGATTCTTCCCTAACTCTTAGATAAGGTTTAATTATAAGTTTCCCTTTAATACAAGCAAGGCATATGAATTCTCCAGGACTAGGGAAGTCGGTAGTTTTTATGCTATAGCCAGCAAAATTATTGATGATTATTCTCATCATGTTCAAACCAGGATGACACAACCATTCACGTCAAATCTTAAATATTTATGAATTTTTAAGTGTAGTTCTCATCGCAATATAAACTTTAGATTTTATATATATATATATATATATATATATATATATATATATAGTATAACCCGAAGGTGAAGGAAGATTTTATATATGTATAGTATAAACTTAGTTATGAGTAGGTATTATGTACCATCCTTATTTTATGTCTCCATATGAAAGCATCAAATGAATGTATTTAAAACTTAATAGAGTACTACTGGACTCTGGGTATAATAAACATTTTCTATTATTATACGAGTCCCCATGGGGAGAACTATAATGGCTCTTCTAATGCCAACTACAAGGGCATCACTTCCAACGATCGTCATAATATTTCAAATTTTCTTAGTGAAAGTCTGAAAATATTTAGTCTCACTAAGAATTGTATTTGTGGTACAACTGTCTATTAAACAGATTTCCTCATCCGCTAGTGGATTATACAATATTCTATATTAAAGAAATGAATTCAATTGTCGAGACCTCCACTTGGGTGGGAAATACCCAAGGGTCTAATGTTTATATTGTACTAGTTCCATGATTAGTGGTTAGTACACATATCCACAACATTGTCATCATCACCATACACATTGGCCGAATAAAATATAGCGGAAAAAGTAGTGAAATAAATATCAAAGTCCAGTGGTATGTCTCAATCCAAAATATCCACGAGCAACTGACAATGATTAAGCCCTAGAAAAGGTTATCTTCATATTCCTAGAAACTTGTGGTAAAATAAAATATGAATCATCGGGGACCGCGGGTTCACCATCCTCTGAATATCAATAAGCAAGGGTGAGTACATTTGTACTTAACAAGACTTGTGGTGTATCACAATTATAAATATATGCATGGCTATGTCGAAGGAATGGCTATATTACCATGTTCTCAAATCTTGTATAACGCAGAATTGATTTTAACAATATCAAATAGTATATTGCAAACAGACTTTGTAATGAGCAATTGAAAAGTATATAAATAACAAGCATATAACATAAATATGAGCAACACACAATCCTTCATGATTGTGATTAATGATCCATTCCCTGCCATACCTGGCACAATATTTGTATCATAGATACCCAACACTTTTCAATTCAAATCTTTTTATTAAAATCCAAAAACTAACTAGTGTTAGTACACCAAGTATCTCATGAACGCGAGCACAGTTTTTCGAAAAGATTTACACTCTAAATAGGCGTACAACTTTACCCACAAGTCATGACCAACTTTTTTTGCCAAGCTATTATCACACTACTTTTGGCGCGCGGTAGAAATATCATGATAAAATCGTTATATCATCTAGACCTAACATTGCATCAGCCCGGTGATGTTTGACCCTCTATATGGCGACAGAAAACAAATGCACACATAGTGTCAATGATAGTTTATGCCCTTTCATAATCATTTACCCACATAGCAAGGCACACACTGTTATATCGGCAAGTGTTATTCCCAACACCTCGGTGAGGACACACCTTCGAGCAAACCTACCCAGAATGTCCATAATACTCCAGTCTTCCACTATGCAAAGCTAGCCCAGATAACTTAGTAGGTTAGAACCACCCCACAAATAGTGCTTGTGGTTGCATAGAATATCTTAGATTATATAACACTATGTTCGGTCTTTAATTGACCCGGGTGGAAGTTCCCCTACACTATGCGAAAGTCCATATACTCCATAGATTATATAAATAACTTGCCTGCATCAAACCTAGTTTTCATTTTTGATTGGGTACCAAAATAACAGAGGTAACTCCTCAACACATCAAAATTCCATTCCCGAACAAACGTTCCAACCGACCATTTGTCCCTCCAAATTCTAAAGTATGGCTAAACGTAAGAACACATAATCAAATATACCCAAAGTTGACATTAGTTATTGTCTAATCTTTACCTTAAGGTTTTCAATGCTAAATTTTGCGTATTTATGAAGGAAGTCCCATGCAACAAGTAGGAATATCAACCGACATCCACAATATAAGCATTTTACTGAAAGTACTTGCACTCGTACATAAATTTGCAAAACAACATCAATGAAATGAAATAATAGGATCAATATGGTCAAAGTAGGTGCTTGCCTTGTTCGTTGAATTCTTAGTTGGTTCAGGATAGACGAGGATGGTTTCTGAAATATTGGTGTCTACACGCAGTGCACTGTAAAACAAAAGGTAAGAACCATACGAATTCAAACAGAGACCAAATACAAATATTTTTGTAGTTTCAGAAACTAATTTTACTCAATTTAAAGTTTGTATACAAAAGTTATAATCATTTGAATTTAAATCAGTTGTAAATCCTTTAAATGAAAAGAAGGGGTGACGTCGAAGGTGTATTCTTGGAGATTACGTCTCTCAACAGAGAAGATGTATTCTCTACTGAATTGAAAAATGCATTTCTCATTTTAGGGTATTTAAGTTTAATTTTACAGAGGCTCACAGGTGGGATCCACTTGTTAGTGTTTTTTTTTAATTACTAATAGGTGGGGTCTACATGTGAGTGACTCATAACTAAATAGTTTTTATCTAGGCCCACATGTCAGTGATACAGTTTTTAAAATCTATTTTTAAAAAGGAAAACTGATTTGTAGGGCCAACTTGTCAGTGACTAGGTGAGAGAGGGAGAGAGACATGGGCGACTGACAGGTGGGGCCCACTTATTTGCGACTCAGGGCAGAGCTTCGTCTCGCGAGGCTTCCGGTGGCGAACGGTCGCGATTCTTGCGGCGGTGAGGCTTGGGATAGCAAGAGGAGGTGGTGGGAAGACTTGGGGAGTGCTCAGTCGTGGATGGAGGTGGCCGAAGAGGGATTGATAGCAGTGCTCTGCAGCGAAGGTCATGGCAAATAGTGGGGTAAGTGGTATGGTGGTGCTGGGGCAAAATTAGTTGGGGGAAAAACACCAATGGGGTGAGAGGATTCCATTTTGAGGCTTGGCGGTGGGAAGAGCTCATCGAGGAGGCTTGGCGATGGTGACCGTGGTGGTGGAAGAAGATGACTGTGGTGGTAGTGTTCTCGAGGAGTAGAGCTACAGAGGAGGAGGGGAATGTGATTAGAGCTTGCCAAAGTAGTCCTAGCTCATATGAATTTGGATAAAGCTCACCAGGGAAGGCGATTGAGCTTTGCTTGCTCTTGTTGTCCTTGCGGAATTGAAGCTTCATGAAAGCACAATGGCGTCAGTCACTTTGAAGCAGAGCATCAAGGAGATGCGTAAGATGGAAGATGACATGTGGGGTCCATTTATAGTCACATGGAGAGGCCTTTGGCTCGGTCCCATGAGCAGGGTACCACAACCAAGGAAGAAAGGACAATGGTGCGGCACCATTGTCACCTTTTCAACGGTTTCGCCACGCATGCAAAGGGTTCTTGGTGGCGGTGATGGTAGGGCTAAGTGATGGATTGGCGATATTCCTACTCAGGCAGCGGAGAGACGCTGGCATAGGGCCTAGTGGACTGGACGGAGTGGCTCTGACTATTGTCGCAGTTTGCGTGGCGTGAGGCGGTGGGGATGGAGCTGACGATGAGGGTGGTGAAGAGTGGCGATGTGGTAGCTGGGATCTAAGGGCATTGTGCTCGGGTGGGCAAACTAGCATGGCTATAGCAGTGTGGTGCTCGAACGGCTGGAGCTGGCTAGGGGAGAGGCTGATGTGAGGGCCCAGCATATCAGAGAGATATTTGAGAGAGAGAGAAAGAGAGACTCATGGCTAATTGCTGGGAGTGAAAACAGGTAATGAATGTTTCCGTCAGCTCGACTCATGGCCAGGTCAACCCGCCCCTAGGGCTCACATGAGGGAGGGAGCACTTCCCGTTTCCGGGTGCCAATTAAAGAACCAAGCCTCATGTGTGTTTTCCTAGACACCAATTGTCTTGCATCTGTTCCTTCATTACCAAAATCAAATCCCAACAACTCATGCCCTCAAATTTTTCTAGCAAATTTTGCAATTCTACGTTAATATTTGAGCAATTTTTAGAATTACTTGAGTAACAGAAAAATTAATTTTTCACATATTAACACATGGCAAAAGCTAGAAAATAAACCCAGGGTATGGAGCTTCCAATACATCCAATGACACAATAACAGTAACATATCAAGAACGATCTCTAACAATGCATTAGATCAATACATCCAATGAGACAATCTCCAGGATTTTGATCATGCGTGATTACTTACGTTCGTGATGCCGGATGTGTTGACTATCGCGTAGGATAGAGTCGCGTAGGGCTTTTTCGGCGATCCGAGTGGATGCCGGCTTGATGGCGAGTTGATTGCAAATCGGATTGGGCGATCAATCGCCGGTAGTAGTCGTTCGTCGTAGTCGACGATTCTCCGCTTCTTGTGGTAGAGACTCGTGCTGATAACGTGTTGTGAAACTAGATTGTTCACCCACGCAATCAACGACACACCAATGCAAGCACACGAATAGAAGAATGAGAAGCACACCATACAAGGGAGAAACTTCTCTCTTTATTAGATTGATTCTGTACAAGGCAATGCCCTATATATATAGTGGAGGTCCCCTGGAGGTTAATTCGGATTCGCCCACCAATGGATAAAGTCCTTCTCTCCGGGGATACGGATTCTATCCATATTATAACAATAAGGAAGCAAAACTCTCTTTTTGTTATATTAATTTTCTTGTACAATGAGGTGTTATATTTATAATAAATATCTATTAAAGATATATTTAAATTTATCCGTAATGAAATAGAGTTCAAACATATTTAAGTAATTAGAACCAAGAGTCCGACTATATTTCAACATATTCATTACATAATGATTTGCTTATCCGATTATCTCCATGTAACATCAGTATAAAGTGACACGGGCCCTCCTGTTCGCCTACCAATTTAGCTTCTCCTATAGAAAGTTTGAAACAACGCGAAGATACCCGGCTAGATCGGACGGCGCGCGACATCTTGGCGGTGCGTACAGAACTCAAAAATCACCGTCCGATCTAACAGGTAAGTGGCCCGTGTCCAACTTTTGGCTTAGTAGATGCCAACCTATCCGGTTCTGTCCTTAGAAGTTAGAAGGATAACGACCACGTGGACGGCAAAGATTTCGACACGTAGCCCTCGTACCCACATCTGCACCGGTGTGTATGACTGGACAGTGACCTTAGAGCATGTACAATGGTACACGTTAGTTGTTAATCAAATGCTACATAGGATTTTGGGTGATGTGAAAGAGAGAAGGATGATAGAGAAAAGTATTGTATGTTACTTAACAGACGATCTTATAGATGGTTTTAGACTATTTGTATCATTGTATAGGCAATCTATTAGTTGTATAAAAGATTATTATAGACGACTATATAGGTAATTTATTGTATGAGTTGTCTTTAAATCTGTCTATAAATGATATAGAAGAGCCTGTTTGGAAAAGACATGTGGCATCAAGTGACAACGTGGTGGTCGATTTTTGGCCAGCTTAAATCCGACTAGACAAGCCATGTGGGTCAATGCAGATCAAAATCACTAATTTTCTAACTAAGAGATCAAAACGAAACGATGTTGAAACATGAGGTGGTTCTTTATAAATGTTATTGCATTTGAGAGATCGAAACTAAACGAGGGTAAAAATTGAGATACCAAAAATATACTTTTTTTTCTTATGTACCAAGAAATTACTAACAACATAAATTCCAGCACGAAAACAAATAATATCTTGCTATAATCTATAAAGATTTCTATTATTTGGGTATACCCTTTATACCAAACGGTCCTTTCAGATGCCCCCCTCTGCTTGAAATTTGATCATGAGCTTTGCAATTAACCTAACAAACAAGCTAGGCAGCTTTTGCCGTTAACCTAACAAAGAGGATAGGCATCCGGATTGAACCTAAGTGCGCATGCACTGGATGACGACCACTACCAATGATGCCAGATACACAAATAATTTAATTGCGTAATCAACCAAGGCCCAGTTTAGAACGCATGGTTCTTGCTTTAGAGGATGAGAATGTGAAATTCCTAGTTGAGCGTGAATCAAGAAGAAAAAGGTTTAATCCAAGAGAGGTGTTTCTACGTATCTTTTTAAAAGCTACTCTCTTCGTTTCATAATGGTTGTAGTTCTAGCTAAATTCACACAAAATAAGAAGACTTGAAAAATAACCTATGTACCCTTATTTAATTCACCCCTTTGCAATTAATGAAGAGTAGCTGAACAGATTAGCTAAATAGATAGATGCATTGATGAAGTGTACAAATGTTACATTGCTTCTAAAATTGCATTGGAATGTGAGAACTACAACCATTGTAAAACGGAGTGAGTACATAAATATTAAAGTATAAATAAATGATAGATAGTACTTACTTACTTCTTTTCTTCTTTTAATATTTATATAACTAGTACTAAGAGGAGATGCATAGGAGCACTTCTCTTCAAAGACTATTCACAAATGCATGCTTATCCAAGGACAGTAGGACACATCACACGTGGTGACATGGGAACTGGACTGAAGTAGTATAAGCGTAGGATTGGATTCTAGCAGAATTGGGGTGCTTCAGTGCTTGATTTTCCCACTTGTCCCTCGAAAAATACTCTTTCGAATTGTTTATTTTTAGCCCCTCACGAGCCTCGTGGAGCTGCGGTGCGCAAAAAACAAACCCGAGACAGGAAAACAAAGAACACACATCCCCAGAGAAATAACACCGTCCACCCCACCCCACAACCCAAGCTCGCGATCCCCGCTGCTCCCGGGCACGACGACCTGCTGCGATTCGACTCGTGCAGCTTCGTCGCAAGCCTTCCCTACCCCCTACGATTCACTACCAGTTGCCGTCGTGCGGTTCTTCGGCTTCGCCGATCCGTGGATCTCCTCCCCCACCTCCACTAGGCGTGTAAGCCTAATCGAATTGGGAGGAGGAGCGGGAGGCGGGCGACGAGGAGATGGGGCTTGGCCGGGGGACGCCCTGGCTGGCGCTGTTTGTCGGGCTCGTCGCCGCCGGGGCAGTGGCCGCCTCAGAGGGCGACGCCGATCCGATCTACAGGTAGGTTTGTTTCGTGGGTTCTTTGTTTAGTGTCGTCTTCTTGCTCCCAAGATTCGGTGGTCTGGTGGTAAGGGCGTAAAGCCGTGGGGCTCTGTTTCGCTTTGGTTTTAGGGGTCGATTGCCTTCTGCGATGGAATTAGCGCACGTATGGCGATAGATGTTTGCAGTCATTTGCGCGAACACTAGGTGTTCATTGGCTGTAGGGATCGGGATTTGGTTTCGCGACCAAGCACGATGCGCCTGAATCATGTCTCTGTGCACACCGTCTATACAGTATTCTGGTCATAGATTTGGTTAAGTTCTTCTCATGTTGCACCCATGCACCATCTTAGGTCAAGATTGCAAGATTTGCAGTATTGCACCAAGAAAACTATGCGTTTTAGAAGAAGCAGCCAATGTGTGTGCTGTTCTTTTGGTGATCTGGCCGTGATCATGTATGGAGGAACACAGCTTTGTTTGGTATGGAGGACAAAAGTTGTGAGTTGTGACCTCCTGATGAATACTTGTCATTTTTATGTAGCTGAGTATGTAAACCTGTCCTTAAGACCTGTTCGTTTTCTCTTAACAAATTGGGATGTTGTTGCTTTGATGAGCAATCAACAAGCTAGGGGCTGTTTGGTTGATAGCCAAAATGAGCCAAGCCAAAATTTTGGCGAAGACAAATATTGACAAAAGAACATTGTTTGGATCGTGGTCAAACCAATATTTAGTGTTACCAGAATTTTGGTGAGCGAGTTCCTCGCCCTCGAATTGCGTGCGTGTGACATTGAATTTCATTGATGTTATCAAATTTTCGTGGTGCGCTTCCAAATTTTGGTACCAAACCAAACATAAGCCAATTTTCGTTGGCGTCACCAATATTTGGTTTGGTTTGCAAGGGTAGCAAACCAAACAAGCCCCTGATTTTGTGGATTTGCCCTACTTTTACCAGAGCTTGTGTTGAAGAATGTGAAAAGACGGGTTCCCTCAAAGAGACCTCTGTTAAGCACTGTCAAGTTCCAACTGATAACCAGCCTGTTGACAAATCATGGTACGCACATGAACCATTGTACTTGCAATGGAAAGACTGGAACTGCAAGAGTGAATGCAGATATCACTGCATGATGGAGAGGGAAAGTGAAAAGGAGCAGCTTGGATTAGGACCAGTTAAGTATCACGACAAATGGCCTTTGAAGCGTGCATCTGTGTTTCAGGTAATTAACCATTGCTTGAATCATGTACTGGTTAACTGAATTACTTTTCACTTGAATTGACTTAGCATACATGTTTCAGTTTCACTCTCTTGTGGACTTGTGGCCTTGATCTATTATTATTACTATTATTACTATTATTATTATTATTATTACTAGTATTACTACTACCACCACATACCCAGTTAATTTATCTTCTTTCCAGGAGCCTATATCTGCTGCTCTCTCTGCACTGGCTCTTCTTGTGCAATTTAATGGGTGGCTATCCTTTTTCCTCCTGCTTTCTTACAAGCTGCCTCTTAGGCCTGAAACTCACAAGACATACTATGAATACACTGGCTTGTGGCACATTTATGGTCTCTTGTCCATGAATGCATGGTTTTGGCGTGCCATATATCATAGCTGGTAAGTACAACCCACTGACCAAGAGTATGATTCCAGTGTATGCGCTTGATTATAATTGGTTGACCTTGATTCTTCAACTGGTACAGTGATACATTTTGGACAGAAAAGTTATATTATTCATCAGTTGCTGCTTTCATTGGGTACTCCCTTATTCTCGCGATATTGCGAACTTTAAATCTGAGGGATGAAGCTTCTAGAGTGATGGTTGCAGCTCCAATTCTGGCCTTCACAACAACTCATATTTTGTATCTTAATTTCTATGAACTTGACAAAGGTAAATTTTATCTCAAACTTGACGAAACCTGTTTTACTTACAGTTTTTGCATGTTAAATTTATCCTTCCTGCGGATAATTGCAATACTGGAATGCTGGACAAGTGGACAGTGTGTAGCTTTTGTAGTCACTACTTGTGTTACTTGTACCTTGCTTGCTCCAGAGCTGGTATCATAGTGCTGTATTTGAACCTGTTACTGTGTAACTGTAGAAGCTTAATTTTTCCATTGTTACAATTTGTTGTGTAATGTCAATCTTTAAGGAGTCAACAACTAGGTGTTAAAATGTAGGCCATATGACAGCATTTCATTATGTTTTTGTTAAATGGCTATACTGTTGCACATTTTTTTTAGCAAATTTACATATATTATCTTGATGGTTTGAATTCTTTGTAGATCTGAACACAAATGTTTGTACTGCTGCTAGCATTGCTCAGTTCCTCCTATGGGTAATATGGGTTGTCATGACAAAACATCCTTCATGTTTGAAGATCATGTTTGTCACTATGGGAAGTGTACTTTCAATGATCTTGGAAGCCTATGACATCCCTCCACGCTGGGGATACGTAGATGGTCATGCAATCTGCCTAACTGTGTCTATCCCCCTCACATATCTCTGGTGGAGATTTGCCAAGGAAGACGCCGAGATGCGCACTTCAGCAATCATCAAGAAGACAAGGTAGTGTTTTCTGCACAAGTGAAAAGCAAAAGGGTTTCCATCAATGTGCAATCTTATGCCTCGGATCCAGTCTCAGATTGTAAAGTTAATTTTCCTCGTGTTCTTCCTAGGCAACTTGTGAATTACGGTTTATTGTTTCGTCCCTTTTTTGCCTCAGCTCGAAAGGTTTAGGGTTCATGCTTAGGGTTTGACTAGCCCGGCATATTCATTTACTTGTAATCCGACAGTCTAACACGGTATGCTTGTAGCTGTGGTAACATAGGAGCGTAGTTTTGAAGCCCTCTGGATGTATCATTGTGACACGATAAATTTGGTTCATTGCAAGCATGTGATGCTTATGGATTCATGCGCCTTGTTGGTCCCTACTTTGCCTTTTCCTCTTCTGTGGAGTTGTGCGCTATGTTTTTACGGACTGAAGAATATCCCAATTCTGTTGTTCATTGGATGTTTTTTTCCCCGTGACATGGTATACGACTGGAGATGTCGTTACAGATCGGAGTTGGTGGTGACCCAGGGAATTTCATTATCCTGGATGAATGCACCCTATATCTCAATATCTGTCAACACCATACTGGGCCGTCCTTGTCTCCGTTTTCAGGGGACGGGCCAAGTTTTCATGGATAAACGTCGCAGATTTGATGGCCTTGTAGATTCACAAATTACTCTTAAAAAAAGGTGTAGATTCACATGTTAACAAAGTACTCTCTCTTTTTTCTCCCCCCATTTCCAGTCGACCAAAATATACACACTGCCCCCTTAACTATCTCCAGCAATTTCCCTTCATTCTATTCCCTTCTCTATTCCCTTTCCCACTTTCATTCCCTTTATTTCTTATCATCTCCAACAACATCCCCTCGAAGGGATTTCTCTCTGGGATTGGAGAGAGAATCCCTTTCTATAGGGATTCACTGTACAAATCTCTTCTGAAGGGAATCGTGAAGGAAATCCGTTGAAGTATTTGGGATCTGTTCGCGAAGGGATTTGGAGAGGACGGGAAGCCACTGGAGATGGTCTTAGCACCCAATTCACTACACCCCTAAACCATAAACCTAACCGAACATATTCCCTCGCATGTCAACACTCGAGTTAACATACAAACCAGTGGTTGTGGTTAGCTCCCTTTACCAAACCTACACGACCAGATCCCCCACCAGCTCATCCACGAGCTCGTCAATCACCAAGCCCGCCGCCACCACGGCGACCTCGCGCTCCTCCTCGTTGACGCGCATCCACCGCCGGCTTCGATCCATCTCCGCCACGAGGTCCGCCCGGCGGCAAAGGACGTCGTCCAGGCCCCACCGACTCCCAGTGCCTTCCAGCCAGCCCTTAGCCAACCTCACCGTCTCACCGTTCCTCGTCAGGTTAAGCTTCTGTATTCGACCGATCGAGGCACGGAGCTCGATACATTCGTAACGGCGTTTCGTCTCGACGAAGAAGTCGAGGAGGAGCCGCCCGGAGACGTCATCCACGCCGACCGAAACGGTGTCCGTCAGTAGCTCTAGAAGGCTGTGCTCGTCGGCCTCTTCGTGAACATTGACACTTGGGTGACCATTCGGACGTGGCGGTGCTGTTGCGTCGGTGCAGCACTGGAGCTGCTGCTGTAATGGGACGCTGCCGACGCCGTCGGAGTCCGAGGCGGCGAAGCGCGCCTCGAGATCCACGGGGGCCAGCTCCTCCCCGATGCTCCCGAACCGTCGGATCTTGTCCTGCAGCTGCATCTTTCTCCCTGCTCCATGACAAAGGAAAATGAGTTAGTAAAGCATTAGCATTAACCAATTCTAGCGTCAATAATTGCGGGAGTCAAATTACGGTGGATTAATCTAGACGCGTCAGTTCTTTGCCCTTTTCCGACCGTCACTGGTCGTGTGGGTCCAGTAGGATCTTTAAACGATCCGGACTTTTTGCCTTTTTCTCTGGAGCCCAAATGAGCAGTAGAACAATTGGCACGGCTTTTATAATGTCCGTATCATGTCCGAGCAAAAAGACAGAAACAGATGAGATTCCGGTTTGGCATTAGCGCTACCCGACGAACACCACCGTTCCCGTTACTGCTCCCTACTCGGATTTGATAGTGTTTTTGCGGACTATTAGTAGTAAGACACAAGTGGCAAGGTACTAACGGAACCGACATGCAACTCCTATATTTATCTGTGTTATGCTATGCATTGAGCTTAGTAGTACCTGACGCCATTTCAGGAGCTATGGTAAGGTTCTCTGCCATGTCCAGTGCAGTTTCCTCAAACCGACAAGATACAATACACATATGCGACCTCAACTTCTACCGGGGCTCAAGAGACTCAGAACTCGATTGGGTGAAGTCCACGACCACGTAACTATATGATCACCATACGTTTGAACTTTAATTGCACTTTCTTGTTTCTTTCCATGATTATTTGCTAGGATTGTCCATGAATGCACGTACACATACTACTACTACTTGATAGTAATTCTCTCTTGTTTAGAATGACTCGGAAAAAGAGCACTTACTCTGGAGCTGTGCGAGGCTCTCACTGAAAGAAGCAGAGCACGCAATACCGCCGTCCCTTTCTTCCTCCCCTACGGCGTCCTCGTCGTCGAACGGGAAGTCCATGACGGCCACCGGGCTGAGCTGTTCCTTGTCGTCCGTCTCCGAGCTGGATCCGGCATCCTTGGATTCCCTCTTCATCGCCTGCATTTCACATCAGTAATGTGCTTTAGCTCGCTATTAACTACGGTTAAGCTAGCTGCGAATAGGTTATTGCACGACGGCGACCGCGTGTTCTCGCAACAGCCCAACGAGGGGAAGAGTACGGAGCAGCGAGCGGAAAGGACGAGCGCGTGGCCTCGGCGTCCGGCTTTCCCGGTCGCTTTGTGCCGGCGGCGTTCTAAACTCTTCCCAAAAGACAAAACGCAGATCAAACAAAGCAAAAACACGGTGTCGAGCTCGAGCTGAACGTGCGGCGGCTTGGTGAGCGCCTTTGTTGCTTAAACTGACGAGTTAATTCGGCCGTTGAACCATGTAGCCATGGCACATGCGGAGGTTGCAGACAAAGCGCTCAGCAGCAGCAGCAGCGGTTGGTACGCGTACACACGCGGGTTAGACAATGCAACGTGGCAATGGCACGCAGTAACTGGCGGATAGAGCAACCGGGCGGGACGAACAGTGGAAGCCATCACAGGCCAGATCGACAGGGCCTTCACTCTGATTTGAAGCTAAGCCTATCCTGCTGCCGTGCTCGGAGCTAGAGCTAGTTATCTTAACGAGTTTGATCGAGTCGAGTCGAACCGAGTTCTCGCTGTCTATCCCTACCAGCACAGTGCTTGATAACGAGTTGACTCGTTTAACTAGTTATTTAAACGAGTTTAAATAGATTGGAACCGAATTAATACCGAGTTTACGAATACTCGAGTTTCGACTTTTTTTTTTATACCCATATGTACGGAGTACTGACTATTTCTCTCTGGGCTCACTCCCCGACAAGCTGCACTAACGATGCATCGGAGCTACTGCATTTATGCCTTGCATCTACTGCCTTTTGGTCCACAACCCACGTGGACGTGCACAGGACGTTGGGCACGCAGACGCAGTGATGGAACAGGATGATTTCGGTGGCCGGACAGAGAGCTCTAGGCAGAGACCTGTAGTTGGGGTAGTGTAGTGGTACACTGGTACAACTACAAGCACTGCTTCATTTTTCACCAAGCTGCCAATACTTGACGACCAAACTAATGAACGAGCTGCTATGTTGAGAAAGGGTCCCTGGCACTACACCAATTTAGCTACCGTGAAATGGAGTGAAGGTAATCACAATCCCAAGCCCAGGTCTCATTGCACCGACCACTTGAAAAAAATGCAAAGCATACTGCGTTTTGGTAAACTGTTGAGGCCGTAAATTTAGCCAGCCAGGGGTACAATCTAGACCGGTCATTTCCATCACTCAATCATCACAATTGGAGAAGCACAAGACAGTAGCAGCGACATGCATGGTACACGAATTACTCTAGTCTGTACAAACAAACAGGACCATGTTGCCTATGCTTATCAATGCAGTATCCCCCCTTGGATACTCGTACATGCACGAGCCAAAAGCTAGCTAGCCATGTACGTACGTATGCACGCCTCATTCGAGCGAGCAGTAGCGGAAATGTACCGCCAATGCAATGTGCTTTGGTCGCGATATGAATAGGCGGGGTTTGTTTCTTCCGGTTTTCACGGCACTTGGATCCAGAGCTTACGCGAATAATGCAGCTAAACCAAATAAGGCTAGGGAGGCAGGCGAGGCGAGACGCCCCAACGGAATTAACGCCCAATTATTGAAGCATCATTGTTGGACCAAATTAAGCGAGAGAGAACGCGGATTACCTCGTGC
Source organism: Rhipidocladum racemiflorum (assembly GCA_036346355.1). Taxonomy (NCBI): domain Eukaryota; kingdom Viridiplantae; phylum Streptophyta; class Magnoliopsida; order Poales; family Poaceae; genus Rhipidocladum; species Rhipidocladum racemiflorum. The sequence goes on along the minus strand of CM070588.1, from coordinate 54,992,270 downwards.
TCATCTCCCGCCGCGGCGGCGGCGGCGGACACACCGGCGTGCAGGCTCTCCGAGCTCGGCGACGAGAAGTCGGACTCGGGCTGGGACTTCCTGTCGCTCGAATGGCTCGACTCCGACGTCTCCGAGTCGGAGCTGCAGCCGCTGTTGCAGCTGCTCACGGCGGCCACCGGCGAGCCCGCCGCGGCCGTGGCCTCGTCGTCCTCGCGGCGCCTCCAGAAGCCTCCCCTGAGCCGGCGCGAGAGGCGGGACAGCTTCGGGCGCAGGAGGGGCGATCGGCCGAAGCGGAGCGCCTCGGCCTCGATGAGTCGGCGCATTGGCGACGGCGCGGTGGCCTCCGCGCCGGCGACGCGCAGGCGGCGCGGGTAGCAGCGGAACCCCGCCGCGCTGCACGAGTCGCAGTCCAGCTCCAGGAGATCCTTCAGCCGCAGCGGCTTGTCCACACCCGCCATTGCCACCTGTGACGTACGCCACCCACTCACGGCACCGCGTCGTCTCGGATCTCGGGAGAGTGAAGTGAGAAGCGAGCTGGCTGGCGAGTGTGTTTTCAACTGCTCAGCTAGCGCTCCCGTGCGTGTGGTTTAAGTGAGGAACGAGAGGCCAGGAGCAGCAGGCGCGCGCGGCAGCTTCGCGAGCTTGCGTGGGTACAAAAAAAAATGCGGCAGCTGATGCTTGTTTTTTATGCGCGCAAGAGCAGGTGCTGCTTGTTTTGGCCGGGAGAGAGAGAGAGAGAGAGCGGAGAACGGCGGGGTGGAAGGCAGGGAGAGCGGCGGTGGTTGCAACACTGGAACCGGAAGAATAAATACGCGGCATCTCTGGACACAAGCAAATTAACACCGCACGATGTACGCCCCCCGGTGAGGGTTAATAAGAAACCTTGCCCCAAGGTTACTGTGCGCTGCAATCTGCAATCTGCAATCACCCACCCCGGACGGCTACCGAGGCTAGGAATTATTTCTTGGTCGATGCAGCCTAGCTAGCTACACTACACGGAGGCGTGCCTGAGAACCTGAACAAACTCTGGACTAGCCCGGCGGTCCTATGATTGGGGGTGGCTGGAGACGCCCTGCGCTCGACGACACCGGACGCGGTGCGTTGGATTTGTACAGTAATGCGTACGTGTATTTGCAATAAACAGCTCGCTGTCTTAGGTACACAAGTGCAGGCGTGGTCGATATTATGCAATGCTGTTAAGATACCAAGACCACGTTTGCGTCAAACCTGTGAATTCTGCATTGGTTCGAACCTGGTTGGATCCTGAGGTTCAGCCACGAATATAGAATTGAGAACTAGTGGGAAACGATCACTCTACTAATACAGTGATAGCTTTAACTTATTTTACGTTGGAGTACTATGGCCCTGTTCGGAGTGGCTGTAGCTTTTTTGAGAAGCGGCTTTCGGCTGGACTAAAGGTGTTTGGTGTTTGGCGTTTGGCAACCTAGTTTTAATCGGCTGCCTGGTTGTTTTGAATTAAGAAATGTCTGAAATGCCCATGAATCAAATGGCGTTTTTTTTTTTTTTGATGTTGTTTAAAGGATGTATAGGAGTGGATTTTTTTTTTCACGTGACATACAAATATAAATCTAAACACTGCACATAGTACATTATTAATTTCCACGCATAATTTAACAGCATCAGTACAGAATTCCCATCTTGGTGATGCATCTGAAATGGTTTGGGATAGCGCAATTCGTCTGTCCCGACCAATGGATAGTTTGGTATGAATACGACTAATCTCACTGGTGCACAGAACCGTGCTTTATTTCTGAAGATACAGAGCTACATTTGTGATTGCAACTTTTAACATGTTCTTATGTCTTCTGTCTGTGTACATTGCAATCTCAAAGTAACCAAGAAATCTTATCTAGAACGACATTGTTCAGCACTGCAACTCGTGATGTTTAACCATCAATATCTTCTCTCCCAACTCACTACGTACTCAAGATGTTATGGCAATTACTAACTTGTATGTATAACTGATTACAAAAACTTGCCATTACAATTGATTGAAACAAAATGGTCAATCAAAAAACTACAGAGCTTTACAAGAAGACGAGTGACTGACTAATGAGCAAAAAATATCACTCGAGCAGTCAAAACACATTGGGGCCGGATCCACGGTGCAGCCCCGCGGCCGCGAGCTCGGCGACGGTGTCCTTGATTAGCCCCAGGATGCAGGACGCGCTGGCCAGCTTAGGAAGTAAGTATAATATTGTCTGAATCCTGACATCCCATAATCGATGGACTGTGGATCACAACAACCTTCCTATAAAGTAGAATAACGTAAAAGGACGTCCTGAATATTGACACCATGATCGAGCTTCTTCAAGTCTTCTTTACAGCCTTTTCAGAATAAAAATACCCCCATCTTATTAGCACAAGAAACCATACCTTTCATTATGCAGGTCCTGCGAAGACGAGTACAAATACTAGCCAATGATAAAGTTGCAGCTCCCTTGACTGGTCCTCAAGCAAGATCTGCATCTTCACTGTTTCATGGAAGTATTTGATATTTGTCTCCATTCTATCTGTAGGGTGCACGCATAATTAAAGAGTAATTCATCTTTCGTTAAGTGATAAAAACTACCCCATTAGAACATATGCTCGAAAACAGGTTCTTTTGGGGCAATTCATCGAACACTTTGGCCACAAAGTGAGGGCATCGGCGTGATGGACGGGACGGCGGTGTGGTGTGCACGGGCTTGTCAAGAATGGACGGAGGGAGGCCAGATTTGGCCAAATCTGCATGAGGTGGCTGGAGGACGAGAAGGCTCCCGATTAGTACAGGGAGGCGGCCGGAGGAGACGCCGGATTTGCACGGGGAGGTGACTGGAGGAGGCGGAGGGCGTCGAGTGGATCGAACCGCTGCAGTGCCGCCGCCAGGGCCATTGCTCCCTCACATGGCGTCAGCCGTCAGGCAGCAGCCTCGCTGTAACACCTGAAATTTTGAATTTTGATTGATTGATTTATTTATTTATCTACGATGTTTGAGAATTGTTTTTAAAATATTAGGGTTTTTAAAAGTGTTTTCTTACTTTTGGATGTAAATAAATAATTTATTTGAGGAAAATAAAACTCAAACTGTGTTGAAAATATATTTTTTTTTTAGTTCCAAATGCCTCGCATAAATTTTGAAAAATTTTCTAGAATTTTTAAGATTTATTTACTATTTTTTTTGAGCTTATTAGATTTTCTAGAATAAAATTAATTAAAAAAACTTGAAAAATGTCTTAAAAAATTAAGTATTCCTTGATAAAAATAGTACCATCAAATGGGAGGAGAGGGGGCAAAGTGATTTCATCTATTGGATCTAGATCTAAAAGCTCACAATTTAAGTACTATTTTGTAAGAAAACAATATCCATCTCTTAAACTCTTGATACATTTTGCTACTAGTTTAATGTAAATTTTAGCATCTCCCTGAAAAATAAAAAATAAAAATCTCGTTATCAGTATAGTCACTATAACCTTCACCCATGTTAATTTTTCATGTTGCGATGATTAGGTTACCGAAACCAGCCAACAACATGCATAGTGCATTGACCGGGCGAAGTTTCGGCGCGGTTTCCACGGTTGGTCTGGATTCGTCGCGAATAGATTCGATTCAGCCCCGATTTCACTCGTGTAGCCTCTGTACGAGTCAAGCACCGTTGACCGGCACACGTGGAGGGAGCGTACACTGTCTCGAATCTTCTAGTATTAAGATTCGTGCTCCACTCCACCCTCTGACTGCTCGATACTACGGGCCGGGACGTACGTACGTTGCCTACCGCCTCTCCTACTCCGTGATCTCTTCCGATTATTACCAGTCCCAGTCTCTCCTCAACGGTGTGAATTTTCGTGGGACGGAACTCTACACGCATATATACCAGCCATTTCAATCTCGAATGCGTGTGCCCGCAGGTGACGAACAAACCTCAGACAGAATCGGCGCGCGGCACCATGCATGCAAGCGACCGGATCGATCAACGTAGCTTAATTTGCACCAGCAACAGCGCCGTAACAGGACCATGAGATGCGTGCTCAGCTCCCATTTCGCCGCTGCTCCTTGCCCCCTCCTCCATGGCAGACGGCTCGGCGGTGTGGCCGTGCAAGCAAGACCTGGCAGGCAAGGCAAGGCAAGGCAAGGCAAGGCCCCATGCAACCAAGATGAAAGACCTCTGCGTCAGGGCCGGGACTGCAGCCTCGATTGGCCAAGCTGACCGTCCGTACATGCGCGCAGGATCCGACGAAAACAATACGTGTGCGAGCGAGACAACAGGAGTAGCTAGCTGTAACAGGTCACACGTGCTCAATTTGCGTCTGGACTGGATACGAGACGAGGCTGTGCGTAGGGTGGTGTACTATATGATGTAGCCGGCAGGGCATGCGCTGGCCAACGATTTCGCGGCGGTTTCAGGTTGTTTTGGCCGCCCGCTCGCCCCGGCACAGGACAGGACAGGACGGCGACGTACGCCCTGGGATTGATGACACGTAGGTACAGCTAGCTGTCAGTCGCCGCGTTGGTAATAGAATCAAGAGGTTGCGTGTGACTTCGTGGAAGCTGTTTGGCCGCCGGCCGGACGTTTCTCGCTAGATTTTTTTTTGCGGTGATTTGGTGTTGAGATGCCTCTTGTCTAGGGGTGGAATCGAGCCGAGCCTGGCTCGGCTCGGCTCGGCTCGGCGGAGCTCGGTTCTGGCCGAGCCGGCTCGGCTCGTTGACTTGACCGAATGAAATCGAGCTCGGCTCGGGCTCGGCCGAGCTCGGTCGGCTTTCGGCTCGTGGAGCCACCGACGCGTGGGTCTGGCTATTTGTTGATCTGTTGATCTGTAGCATCCATTTCTATTTGGCTATTTAATGATCTGTAGCATGTAGTCATGACTATACATCTTTTGTTATTGGTTTTCTTTTAGTAATATCATTTGACATGTAGTCTTTTAGTAATAGTAATACTAACGTGACATGCATTATTCATATGAGCCGTCGAGCCTAACGAGCGCTAACGAGCGCTCGCGGTGGCTCGAGCTCGGCTCGTTAGCCAGCAGCGTTAGGCTCGGGCTCGGCTCGTTGTTGCGTCGAGCCGAGCCGAGCCGGACCGAGCCGAGCCGAGCCCGAGCCGAGCCTCGAGCCTCGAGCTAAAATTCCACCCCTACTCTTGTCTGGGTCAAGTTGGTCGGTCCACGCAGTTCTTAAAGCCTTGGATTTTACCCAAGGGTTTGAGCTTGATTGCACTCTGTTGCGGGTCCTGGTACGTGCCAACTTCTCCTGTACAGTGTGTGATTCTAGGTGTGTATCGTTTACGTACCTTCGATGTAGTAGTGCTTTGTCGACGTTTGGTATCGGCAATGAATGTGGGGGTGTGTGTTTTCGGGGCTAGGCGCTAGATCAGAAGCTTGATGATAATATAAGACAAGGATTTATACAGGTTCAGGCCGTCAAGGAGAGGTAATACCTTATGTCATGTGTTCGGTGGTATGTATTGATGGGTGTAGATCACGAGATTGGATGAGATATCCCGTGATTGGATGCCCCGTCTAAGGCTCCCGCCCCCTTTTATATAATCGCGGGGGGGGGGGGGTTAGGTTACATAAAGGAGTCCTAATACGATACAAGGAGGCAATCCTAGTCGGTGACAAGGTTGGTTCCCATATCCGGTCATGCCGAGTACTACGGGATCACAATCATGCTTTCTTTATCAATATGGAACTCTATCTTTTCTCTTTCTTGTAAATACCCGATGACTGTATATTCCACAGTCGTATAAAAAGGGAAGTTATATCGATAAGAGCTTTATTTGTCCCTGCCAAGGGTGTCAACACCGACCCATTCCACTTAATTAAATGATGAATCGCCTTACGCATAACGCGGTAAAACGAATGAACTAAATGACAAATGCACACTTGCGTCCCTGGCTCGACGTGTATATATGTATGAAACTATTTTTCTTACTCTTTTTAGGCGAAGATATTCCTCTAAAACTGTAAATATAACACGCATCAGAACACGCCCTTACTGAGAAACCTAGCTGCCCATCGATCAGCATACATTGCATGGATTGTTTTTATTTTGGGATTTGCCGATTAGTATAATTATTATTTTTGCATAATTTGTCGATATAAGGAAAAGGGTATCCCATATACCATGCACTATACTAGTACTCTGCTATACTAGCTCGAACAGTATAGTAGTAGATTCTTTCTTGAAAAAGGTGGTACCGTAACTGTATGTCAGTATTGGCTGTATTGCTGTTGTATCTCCAACTCTACATCGTCCATTTCACATCCATGCTACGTACAGGCCAGGCAATATCACAAAGCGTACATACGTTGCCCGGCGAACACAATCCTCCGTCCACATCACGATCGAGTGAGCGATCGATCGATCCAACTCCATTATCTCCAGCTCGTGATCAGGAGTGATCCCACAGGCTCACGCCGTCCTCATCCCCACCGTCCGCCGCCGCCTCCGGCCCCAGCACCGGCGGGCTGATCATCAGCCCCTCCGCCATGCTCACCATCAGACGCGGCATCTCGAACACGTCGTCCTCGTCCACGACGCCCATTACGTCGTCGTCACGCCTGTCCGCCGCCGCGCTGCCATGCAGCCCATGATGATCTCTCCTATGTGTGCTGACCATCGCGGACGCGGCGGCGGCGGCGGCGGCCGCGGCCCTGACGCCGTCCGCGGACACGGACGCCGGGGCCGGGCGCGACCGCGCGGCGTCCGGGAAGTTGAGCGCCGTGCCGGCGCCACGCAGCGCCAATGCGGCCGCGTCGTACGCCGCGGCGGCCATCTCGGGCGTCGGGTAGGTGCCGAGCCAGATCCTGCTGGACTTGCGCAGCTCCCGGATCTCCGACACCCACTTGCCCGCCCGGAGCCGCACGCCGCGGTACGCCGGGTGCCGCGTCTCCGCCCGCGCGCGCCGGCCGCACGTGCTCCTCCGCTCCCGCCTTTGCTCCATATACCAACCTAACGATCAATTCACGCGCGCGCACCCCCTATCAACGCATGCGCTACACCGCATTGATCAAATTAACCGTCAACATGTGCACTAGCCAGCTGCTATAGCTACAAGAAATGTGCATGCCCAAGCCAACAACAACAACAACACTGCTTAATTGCAGCCTAGTAGCTAGCTAGCACTACAAGCGACCAAATCGATCGGCAGTATTAGCGACGTTAATCAGTGAACATATATAGCGAAGCAGCCCAGCTAGTAGACTAGAGAGCACGTACATCCAAATTTAGGATCAGGCCGAGGGTTTAAAGGCTCCGGAGCAGCCGGAGTTGGTGAAAACATTCGGGACGGGATCGTCGACGCGTTTGTTGCCCGCTCGATCGATGCTCGGTTAGGGATTAGCTGTGAAGCATAGGGCGCGAAAAAGAGGCCCTTTCCAAGCTTTACGACGGACCGGCCAATCCAGACGCGCCACCCACGCCGGGTGCAACCCCGGGCGTTAGAAAGCCGCCTTTTCCATTAGTGCGCGGCGAGGTTAGTACGAGCTTTACCGGGTTGTTAAGAATATTAATCCAAGTGGCGGCACGCTGGTGCGGCCATCGCGGTTGACAAGCTAGATGGGTCACCAGCGTGTGGGTCGACGATTAATCGGCAATCACACCTGTGTTGACTCGTTCTCGGACATTATAATAAGGGTTTTATGGAAAGCTGAAAGGGAGAGATGGAATGATGGAGAGATGATGCAAGGTCCTTCTTAATTATGTTTTCTTGCCACCTAACGTATCCAGTGCTAGATTACGCGGAGCCAGGATGCACGGTCAGATATTTTTTTCGTAGGAACGATCGATGGAAGAATCTGTACGTAGCTCCATATTCAGAGGTAAGAAGGTTCATGCCGCTGTTCGAAGGCGGTAGCCTAATGGTCATGACTAATAAATCTATATGAGTGCCGAGAGTTGTGGCAGAGAACGCCGATGTATTCTGATCAAACTGTGACGATCTTTGTGTTGGATGCCCATAGAAAATTAAACATGGTTTTCCAGGGGTAGTGGTGCTGATTTTTTGCTATAGCAGCATGCGTAATTCGCACATCTAGCTGTTATTATCAGTGCCTATGTTTTTTCGCTCCGCGAATTGCCATGCAACACGCACGGTTCCACACCACATTTCCAAGCGGATATACATATATATATCCTTCGGCGCTAGTACTGCACTAGCAAATTTGACCCCACAAGCATTATTATTATGGGCATGGACCTGAAGGATTCGGCGACCCCCACAGGACGACATGGCGATGCTATCCCCAACTCGATGATGCTGCAGTCCCGTCTTAATTAGCTTGGAGTAAAGCTCAATCCAAGCATATTTGCTTGCTTTCGGAGTTTAGGGGAAAGGGAGCTATTGATGCTATCCTCCAGATAGTATTGTCAACATCAAAAGGCAAAGCCTTGCTCAGCAGCTTCATCCATTTTCTGCAAGCTTCCTTCCCAAAGCATGATAAATAAGGTGTAAGCATGGTAAGATACAAGCATGATAAATGAGGTGCAAGGCTCCCCCTGCTTTCATCTCCCTGGAGCAGAAACAAAGGGATTTTTTTTTTTTTTTTTTGCATCCCTTGTGTCACTGATACGTGGGGGCGACAAGGGATGACATATCCAGGATCCTGAAATTTTGCACTGGAAAATAAGGAACTACCCCAGAAATAATCAAATGCCTGTTTATAATAGAACGTGAGGCTTTCACAGGAATTTGGTAAGAAAATGGTACAGGAGTTTGACGGATCAAACTGGGCCTACAAGAGTAGCCAGATCACAATGGACCTTCAGTAAAGTTTTAAAAATGGGCTTTTCAGAGATGGATTTGATTTTCACCAACAGCCCCAAGTGATGGCCCGCGTAGCATGCTTGTTGGACTGAACTCTTTGGGCTTCGCTGCCTGTACTTCGCCGACTATTTACAGCAAGTCGGCCCAGATAAGGCCCTTTCTACTGCTTTGTAAATTGTGCTAAAACTGGAGTGAAACCTTTCTTCTTTCCGAGACCAAACGAGAGCGAAATCCGAACGGCAGTGCGTGGAATCATTCCCGGCTCGTCGGGAGGAAAGAAACACGGCAGTATGGAGCTCGCGACCAACTTGCAATATTTTATAGGTTCATCTTCGCTATCATAATTCATGAAAAACAGACCCATCCTAATGAAGGGATGCGACCACACCAAAGGACAAGCTAAAAAAAAGGAAAAAGAGCATGGCATGATGTGATGGCTTGCCACCGAGCATAGATCATCTTTTCAATAGGTTAAATTTATTAAATGAATTGGTTTTGATTTCATTGGTTTAAGATTTTTAATACCTTAGAACTATTTGTATTGTATTTTTCGTAACTTTTAAATATATGTGCTGGATTTATAATGTTACAAAATTATTGTACAAAATTATAGAGTTGTACGTGTAAAATATACACATCTATATGTATAAAAAATTCTAGTTCCTGGCATCATTCTCCCAACATGACAAAACATATCTTGTCCATCCAGCAGAATAGACGAATAATACTAATCCAGAAAAGGCAATCCTTCTGGAAGGCCGCCAAGAGATAAACAATGGTGGGAATGTGGGATGAAAGAAAGAGTTGTTCCTGCGTGCTGTGAAGTCCCAAGTCTGGGCAGTTTGACAGGGGCAGGCAGGTGCCAAATATTTTTCCTTTTCTCTACGGCAAGCAATGATCAGGACACAGCTGGACAGGTAGGCTGGCTGGCTCCAAGTAAGCAGGAGAGGAGAGGACCAGAAATGAGTTGTGCCGATCAGTGTCGTCCAACTAGATTAGACATGGCAGTGTTGTATATCGAATCAAACAGGCTCGGTATCTCGACGATCATGGGCAACCCTGACCACGGGGTTGCATTCTTACTGATCAGATGTTTTCTTTACGGGGCTTAGAGCATCTCCAACAGTTTACTTATTACGCTCTTTATCCGATAAAATGAGGAATCCGTACACATGATCGTTATTCTTCCGTCTCTAATAGATTGTCGATCTTCCTCCCCAATTTTACGGATCGGAGAGAGTCCCAAAATCTCAGGGTTCTCTCTCCGTTCCCCATCGCCTTCCCGTCTGCTCGGCGCTCAACGATCGCCCCCTCCCGCGCCTGCGAGGATGCGGCAGCTCCGCGGCACCATCCTCGTCATCGACCCGGTCAGCGGCACCGTCCTCGTCGTTGACCCTGTTCCGCGCCGTCCAGGAGTCCAACCGGCAGCCGCCGCTCTGTCCCACTCGCGAAGAGGCTCAGGCCGCTTTGTTGATCCGTCAAGAGCTCGCGAGAAGACGAGTAGCCGCTTCGTCGGTCGGTTCCGCGTCTTCCGGGAGTCCAGCCGTCGCTCCATCCCACTCGCGAAGGGTTGCTTCTCGATGTGATGTGGTTTTATTACCCAGCACAAGGAGACACCCATCATCTTCTAGTCTTCTTCCACCTCCTCGAGGCGCCGACCAGCAACAGCAACAGCCCCGTCACCGCTTGCGCATCTTCGATCCGGTGAGTTGTAGTCTGCAAGGCTCGCTATTTTGCCTCTTTCTCCCCCAAATTTTCCTCTGGTTGTTTTCTTTTTGAAACGTTTCTAGATTTCTAAAAACGCACAGAATGGAAAACTTTTCTTGAAACCTGTCTTGCAAACGGGCATAGAATGAGCAAATGAGTGGCTGTGTCCAATTCGGATCCACATAACAAACAGGAAATACTATGTGGCCATCCTTGCCAATTTGTCGGCTGTTAAAACTATGTCCTGAAGGAGCCATTTTGTCGGCTGTTAAAACTATGTCCTGAAGAAGGAGCCATTTGTTCTCTGTGTTTGCTGACCAAATGAGTGTGTAATTGTGATCCGGCACCATACCATGGAACTGCGCATTGTACACTGTTTTGGCTGAGTACTCTCCGTTTGCAGTCCACTTCCAAACAATATTGTTCAGTACCTACAGCCATAAGGTAATACGTTGGATGGCTTGCCATAAGCAGATTTATTCGTCTAACTGAGCATGTGTTGTGATTCGTCGTAATGGTTGGAGCCAACTCCTCTAGAGAGCTCTTGCTGCATTGTACCGTGTCGCCTTGAAACTAGGCGGAAGCACACCGGTGCCAACTCCCTCGGAGTCGGAGAGGAACCCTGGAGCCATCTAGAAGTCTAGAATTTTGTTCTAGTCCCACTTCCCAGTACAATGTTAGTACTTGCACTAAAGAGGCTGCGATCAGTCTCATACTCATTGGCGTTGCCGTCCCGACAGAATTGTGTGAATCACCCGCGAATCCTGCTTGTCTGGTTTGGCAAAAATGGCGTCGTCGTCAACATACAAGGAGACTTGGAGCTTTGCCGATTTGCAGGGGATCGGGCTGATGAGGCGTTGTGTGGCTGCCTTTAATTAGCAGCAACGTCGCTGTAGAGGGTTAATAGCTAAGATGAATCTGTACAATCTGTATGAGCCTTCAAAAAAAAAATCATACAATCTATATGATCGATACATGAATCATAATATTATGAGTATTGGCGTTGGCGACTCGGTGGGCAGCCTCTCTCGATCAGAGTAATATATCCCAGCTTATCTCGGCAATTGCGCGATCATGTTAAACGGTAGTTAATTATATCGACGAGCCTTACAGTACTTCTCACACAAAATAGTCTCGATCAGTTGAATTACAATCGGCGCACATTTTCTCTTTGCAGAAAGCCGTGGAAATTCACTTGAAAAAAAACAAAGAGATACTAAACGATTCGGTCTAAGTACCAGTATATTTCGCTGTCCCCAGCATAGTGCTTCTCCCTCCTATCACAAGGAGTCGTGTATGATCAGCAGATATTAACTGGCAGTTCTTATCTGATGGAACAGGCGCGATTCTTCGAGCTTTGGAACTTACAATATATATAATATATATAAAGTTATGATTAAGTGATAACTTTATTACCGTAAAAAAAATGCTACAGGGATGTGATTGTAGTTAAATTGAAATTCTATTTGTATTCGTATCTGTCTTGTATTTTTCTTTCGGGACATGTAGGCCACTGTATTTATAGCCATCTAAGGGTATCAATTAACTTTACTGTATATATCTCTTATCTTCATTCATGCGTGAGTCTTCGTTAAGTCTTGATAAATCTCATAGGAAATTAACTATCTTCCGACTAATTACATAGTCCTTATAGAATCATATAACTAGTGTTAGTCGTCGTCAGCTTCCGACAAATTTGAAAAAGATTAGACTTTCTTCGTATCATAGCCGTGGCCATAGCCGTACGTTATGTCATGTGAATTGCAGTAAATTATTGATCTCATCAATAATCGTCGTCACCAATGAACTTTTGTGGCCTAGTAGCCCGCTACTAATAATAGCCAAAAGCCGACGGAAAACAGTGGCTATTCACGTCGACAGCAACGCCGCTGAAATCAATGGAGGAAAGCGAAGAAAAGAGCTCACAGCTAACCGTCCAACAGTGATGGCACGGGACTTCTTGGCCGGCTCCGACGGCGGAGCCCGTGCAGCAATTCCGGGTCACCCAAAATCACGCGGCAGCATCGATCGCGGCCGGCCCTACGGTTTACGAATGATTGAACATCGCTTAACTGCCGATTTGAATGACGACCATGACTGGAGCAGTGATAACCATTAAAAAAAATAGTTTGACTAACTAAAATATGTTATATCGACTCAAAGGATAAAGATGATGTATATATATTCAAGATCTTGATGTAAAAAAAATTTGCTTGATTAGCAAATGGTTCTTTAAGTTTCTAAATGAAGATTGTATATGGCAAAATCTCCTCAGTAATTAGAAGGGAAGCCAATGGACTTATTTTTGGACTGGCCTAATCAAGGTTAAATATCACTTCATTAGATTTAGATTTAGGTCCTTCCAACTTCGTGAAGGATCTCAAATACCGTATGATTTTAGCAAGATATCTGGCCTAGGAATAACCCCTCGGTGCACAATACCCTTGACTCTTTAACATTGTCCGAAAAAAACATATCGAGAGGTGCTTCTATGCTCTTCCTTTTTAAAGTTGTACAAATATGAAAACATGAATGAAGGGTAGATGAGGATTACTTACCCCTTCGTTTGTTTCAAGATTTGTGCAACTTGTATTAGGAGGGAAATCATAGAAGCACCTCTCAAACATACCACGGTGGCTGAAGTAGTGAGCTTTGTCCCACTCAATGTGTCTTTATGTAGAGATATTAGGTACCTAATTTACTGGTTTTGCACGAGCTTGTTACAAGGATTGCTGGTATGTAATTATCACCAGAACGAGATACTTTTCAATGGAATCTTCATCAAAATGGATAGTTTTATGTTCAGTCGATGTATGCAGTCTTAGTGTATCAAAATGTCCCAATTACAAACTGATAACAGTAGAAGTTTAAGGTACCATTAAAAATAAAAAAAATTCTATGGTACCTACGTCAGGGGTGATATTGAAAGAAATAATCTCAGTCTAGTACAGATTTTCTCGTCCCGTTCTGCTTATCTGGCTTTCTTTGTAAGGGTGACTGTCTTTCCTTGTTAGAAGCAGTTGTGGAGAACTTGGGCGCCATTGAAATATAAATTCTTTGCTTAGCTAGCTCTTAACAATCGTTGTTGGACCGCAGAGAGATTACAGCGCAGCAGTCTCCCTTATCATCCCCGTTGTGTCCTCTGTCATCATCTAAGAAGAAACGATAGACCATCTTCTTGGCCAAATGGCGTTCTCTCGGCAAGTCTGGTTTCAGACTTCTTTGGATTAGGAAGGGCTCACTCCAAATGGCGTTCAGAACTTACGGTATTGGTGGTTGGCATCAAAGGATTTGCTTTGTAATGATCTAGTGAATGGGTGGTGCAATTCAATCACTACTCTCACCATGCGGCACATTTGGTTGGAACGGAATGCTAGAATTTTCAACGATTCCTATAAGCAGCCGTCTCATATATGTTGCTGAAATCAAAGAGGTTTGCTAGAATTTTCTTCTGTAGTTGTATTTTGTTTTGATTGTTGTGGATTGGCTGTTTGGGCAGTAGCTCATCATTGGTTCGTTTAGCCCGTTGTATCTTTCTTCTTCTCTTTAATACAAAGCCACGTAGAACTCCGGCGTGTTTTCGAAAAAAACTCGTAAGACTAGCTAGTTTGCTCAGAAACCTGAACTGTTAGGGAAGATGCGAATTGAAATATCTCGGTCAATCAAGCAGTGCAAATGAGGCATTAAATAACTTAAACAGCGTAATCAAATGAAATTAATTATTAAAAAAGTACTATTACAATTAATCGTTACTCCCTCCGTTTCATAATGGTTGTAGTTCTAGCTAAATGCACACAAAATAAGAAGACGTAGAAAATGACTTGTCTACCCTCATTTAATTCATCCCCTTTGTGATTAATGAAGGGTGGCTGAACAGATTAGCTAAACAGATAGCTGCATTGATGAAGGATACAAAGGTCATGTTGCCTCTAAAATTGTATTGGAATGTGAGAACTACAACCATTTTGATAAAAATTTTGAATGCTAGAACTACAAACATTGTGAAACGAGGGGAGTACAAACTGGAAGATGTGAAATAATAATAATGTTAAGAATTTAATTACATCAGTGATTATAAATTACATAAATAAATAATTACAAACCAAAGAGAATAGAAACAATGCATTGAATTGATTAAATTAAATAAGAATTAGATTGCCGTCAGCCTGTAAAATAGTTACCGCTCAATGGGGTACCCAATATTGTTCGGGGCCAATTCAGTGCCTCTTGCGATTTAAAGTGCATCATTCAACAATTAACAAACATGTTTAATCCGTAGACAGCCAAGCGCAAGTCAAAAACATCATCCAGGAGCTCAAGCAAAGAAAGCCCAGATCAGGAGACCAAGGAACAAGCCACTAGGAGGAGTGAGCTAGGAAGCAGGTGGAGAAGCAAAGAGGAGGTCAATGCAACCACATCAATGGCACTGAACACAGCCAGCACCACCTCCCCACCTTCCCCAATATTCCATTCCATTCTCTACACTCAAATTCTCCTTACCAGTAGAGTGACATAAAGTAGAAATAGAAATAACAAAATGAACCAGAGCTGAAACTGAAAGGTCTCAGTAGCAATCATAAGGGGTTGAGTCGTACGTCCCCTTAACTCACACGTACTCCCCCGGCGCACGACAAGCTGAGGTCATCGCCACGACGCCATCCAACCGTGCTTGCAATCAATTAAACATCACAGACCAAAAAGGAAAATTATTTTAAGTACAATACATGGTATCAACTCATCATTTACCATGTTGATCAAACCACAATGAAGCCACTATGAATCATGCCTTCAACTAAATAACCATGCACATCATAGAACAATCAACCATCTCATGGCATGGACAAGTAATCAATCAAAAGAGTAAACCGCTAGTCATTAGTAGCAGCAAGAAGGAAGAGTGGAGCTAGGGTTTACCAAGCCTAGTGAGGGGGGGGTGTCGGCCAGAGGAAGAGGTAACCAAAAAAGGGGGGAGGGGAGAGCAGGTAGGCGCGAGGTAGGGTGACGGTGGACCAAGTGGCTGAAGGCACGGGCCAAGCCGGCGTAGGCTGGTCGACGCCCTGGCAGTGTGGCCAAGTGCGGGCTCGCGTGCGCAAGGGAGGAGGAAGCCAGGAGGGAGCCGACAGGGGGGCCAAGTCAAGCCGATGGTGGGGGCAGGCGACCGGCATAGGGAGGCCCACGCGGTCGAATCGGTCGGATCTGGGAGAGGCGCCATGGTGGGGGGAGAGAGAGAGAGAGAGAGATAGAGAGAGATGAGTGAAGGGAAAAGGGGACACCGGCCGAAGGGATAAGGCCAGAGGAAAGAAGAAAAGAAAATGAGAGGAAAAGAGAAGAAAGAGAGAAAAATAGGGAAAATAAGGAAATATGAAAAGAATAAAATTCAGTCATCACGCATGTCCATCCGGAGACAACAACAATAATAATAACAATAATACTAATAATCGTATGATAATAATAAAAGCTTAATCCCAGCGCTAGCAATTGCGAAAAAATGATGATTACAAGTAAACAAATTAAAAGAAATAAAATAAAAAAAGAAAAGAGAAAAAACAAGAAAAATATATTTTTAGTTAAATTAGTAAATTTTTTGAATCAATTCGTTCATGTGAACAACCCACCTTTAAGCCGAATCAGTTAAAAAATATATTCAATCGATAAATTCAGTCGATTGACCAATTAAATGAAGCTCGACGAAAAAAATATTAAAACGCTCTAAAAATCATAAGGTAAAATTTATAAATCTTAAAACAATAAAAAAATAGATAGACACCTTAAATATGGAAAAATTTATTGCCGCTAAAATATGGCATTTATGCAATTTCAGAAATTAATTGGATCGCGGATCTGTAATCAGGTGAAGACGCGTATTTTGATCAAAATCCAAGCAAGCATTCCTTGACCAAATTTAAATTAAATTCAAGCAAACTTATTTAGAGTATATGTGATATCACTATGCATGGAAAAATGTTGTTTAAGAAAAATCTAAATCGGGTTGTTGGAAAGAAATGAACAATAATAAATGGTTGATGAAGTATGTGAAATTAAAATTATTGAATTGTTCACCGACAGATTAAGTCGGTGTGGTATATATGAGGTGGGTAGAGGGTGCCATGTTTGAGTATTGTCGAAGGGGCCCTCTACATAGGGTATGATATAAGGATAAAACAAACTACACTCAGACAATGAGCTGTATTAAATAGTATCAACCATGTATGAAAACGACCACAAAAGGTTGTCCTATTAAAGTGTTTGATCTCTACAATGGGTAAGAGTAGTTAACTAAGAGTGGTGTGAAGTTGGGTACGCCGGAGTCCCAGTGAGGGACACAATTGATAACTAAGGTTGGTTGTCTTATTTGGCGCTATATTTTAAAGCTATTGACGATTGGGGAGCAGGCCCCCGCCGAGCTTACTTAGTTGATTTGGGGATCAACTCCGTCCCCTTCTTGCGTGAAGGGTGGTTTCCGAAGGATGCCCGGTCTCGCCAAATCGAGCACACTCAAAGAATGACACATGGATTTATCCTGGTTCGGGCCTTTCACCAAGGAGATAATAATCTTACTCCAGCATTAGTGTATATTGTGTGCATATCTATCTAAACGTGTCTCTCTTTCAGTGCGTCCTCCCTTCCCTCTAATGTTCGGGAGGTATTTATAATTTACAAGAGTATCGATTCGGTTACGGCCCACTCCGTGCACGTCTGACCGTGTCTAACGTGGTCACAATCGAACCCTACTTCTCCGCTACACCCGCGTCCTTGGCGCAACGATCCCCCGAAGTGGCGTGATTATCGCCTTGACCGTTAGTCTTAACCCCCGACCACTCATCCAGAGCTCGGGGTTGGGCCGAACTGATTTGACACCAGCCCGAGTAGGTGAGCCCGAGCAACATGCTCGGGCACTGGCCGAGCAACGGGCTTGCACCAGTCGAGCAAGTTGAGCAACGGTGCTCGACCACACCTTCGGGGACGACCTGCGAGGTGCACGGGGCCGGGACGAGACCGGTCGTCGTGGCATTATGGTAATTAAGGGAATCACCCAATCCCCGACAAAAACCATTAGATGAGTATCTTTGGTTTTCGTTACGGAGATCAACTAGCTACCCCAATGTCTTAGTACCACTGATTCATGTTGTAGCACAATAGGTAGGTGGTCAGGGGATATGAGTACATCTGATTTTTTGACGAGGTATAACTGGCTAACCCAGGTTTCAGTGCCATCGAATCAGTATAGAGTATAACTGGAAGGGGTTAGGGTTGGAGATCTAATACTGAAATAGCGATAAACATTCTGGTTTCTCAACTGCGGTTGAGATCACTATGGGTAAATTGGTACAAACCTGCACATGGTTAAATCATGAATTCATGCATGTCTCATGGATTGGAAGCTACGGAAGCTAAGTCTACCTTATATAGAGTGCTAGTAGAATATTTATTAATTAAAAAATTGAAATATAGATCTTCCTAATAAAAATCTACTTTTAGAAAAAGGTTTTGAAGAGAGTGGAAAGTGTTGGAAAGTGAATTGAGGACATTTGGGGTTGATTTTGAGAGGAAAATCATATATATTGCATTTTGCTATTAACGCTTGGTGAGTAGATATTTGTACTCACCCTTATATAAATCCCTCTTTGCTTATATTTTGAGCACTATGGACATCGAGGATGAGGGACTGGAGAGCCAACTGTAGGGCTAGGAGGATGAGAAGGCAGAGTACTACCTTGAGGGGTGGGTGGAGTAGCAGTGCGTATGGAGGAGTCCACAGATCACTAGGGTATTGTATGGTGTAGATCTTATAATTAAACTTTTGTTGTAAATACTATGGTAGACCTGTAAACTTTAAACTGGTATCCTGTGTGGCAGGAAATGTAATAAAGTTCTTGCTAGTCTCTAATTGTTGCTCTATTGTAACACTCTGAATTGGAGTATTAATTAATAAAGAATTGGGTCCGCTCGATGTTTTATTAGCTAGTATGTCCATATTCGTATAGTTATTTTAAAGTAAGGATAGGGTAATGATAATTATACGGGTCGCCACAGGAATACTCTGAACACTTGAAGGATAACTCGCAAAATACATTTACCATTTTTACCTAGATGATTTGCAACCTTTCTAGAAGCAAACCATCCCACGATTACAGTAAAACTATTGGTGAGTTGGTAGAACTATAACAAGAGTTCGAGTCCATACTCTCATGGAGCACGGTAAATAAGCATGTTTCCTCTTAATATAAGTGGTATAAATCTTGAAATAATTAAGAAGTAAGTAAATACTACTCCCTCCGTTCCGTTATGTAAGGCGCATAGTATTTTTTGCAAAGACCAAGGCACTGCGCTACACTGGAGGATTAGCAGCATTAAGATTCCTAATGAATTGCTGCTAGTAAATGGACCTGCAGCTCCTCGTTCTCAAGCGCGTGCATGCATGAGGCATCGGTTAATCTTCCGCACACGCATGCAGAATTCGTTTAGCACTTTGGCCCAGTGCGAGCACGCGCATGCAGAAGACGTCTGGCACTTCGGCCTGGTGCGAGCAGCAATTAGTGCATGCGCCCTATAATTTGGACCGGCGCGAAAAAAACTCTGCGCCTTAGATAACGGAACGGAGGGAGTATCTACCTTTCATTTATAATTTAAAATTTATGTAATTTTCAAAAAGAGATGGATAGAATCACTCCTCAGGTTTCTAGATCCAATTGACATAGCACATGACTATCCCCAAATATCTAAGTGATGACTTATATAGCCTCTCTTACCTTTTTTTTTCTTTTCTAAATCTAGCCCCATCCCAATATGATTTGCAAATCTAGCTTTCTTCATTGTGCTTTCACGCTTCCCATCCACGGGAACCGACCAGAGGTCCGCGAGCGCGGGAGGCGGTCTCCCGCGGTAGGGGAGCTCGATGGAGAGGATGGAATTTGTAATTTCTCCCGTAAGAAGACTAGATTTAAAAATAAAAAGTAAGAAAGACCAGTAAGTCACTTCCCAAATTTCCACGGAAACAAACCGGCGGGCGGCAAGGCAGAAAGAAACCAAGGCAATAACGAGCGATTATAGGCAGCCACTGTTCTTTCGCCGGCGTGTTTATAAAAGTCAACAACCTCCCCCACCACACTTGTTAGCTAACTCCACCCCCGACCTCACCACCCAAATCCACACCTCTACCCCTCGGCGAGCAGTTCTATGGCCTGCACCTTTTCTCTCCACCTCCCCAAGCACGTCCTCATCCCCAAGCCCCACCGGAACAGGCCCTCCTCCTTGCGGTCGCTGTCCTTCGTCCCGGCGGCCAAGATCAACGGCGCCCCGCACGTCAACGGGCACGCCAAGAAAGCCCCCAACGGGAAGGCACAGATCAACGGCGGCGGAGATGGGGCCAAGAAGGCCGTCAACGGCCACGGCAAGAAGGGCGGCGTCAATGGGAAGGCGCACGTCAACGGCCATGACCGGATCCACCTGTCGGTGAGCACGGGCGGCGGGGGGCAGGATGGGTTCGGGCTCCGCGTGGCGTTCCAGGGCGCGCCGGGGGCGTACAGCGAGTTCGCGGCCAAGACGGCGCTGCCCGGGTGCGACACCGTGCCGTGCCGGGCGTTCGCGGACGCGCTGGCGGCCGTGGACGGCGGCGCGGTCGACCGCGCGATACTCCCCGTGGAGTCCACCATGGAGGGAACCGCGCTGCGGAACTACGACCTCCTGCTGCGGCACGACCTGGTCGTGGTGCAAGAGATCAACCTGTTCGTGCACTACTGCCTCCTCGCCATGCCCGGGGTGCGCGCCACCGAGGTGCGCCGGGTGATTAGCCACCCCATGGCGCTCGCGCACTGCGGCCGCGCGCTCGCGCGCCTCGGCGTCGACCGCGAGCCCGTCGAGGACACGGCCGGCGCCGTGGAGATGCTGCGGTCGAACCGGATGCTCGACACCGCCGCCATTGCCAGCCCCCGCGCCGCCGACCTCTACGGCCTCGACGTTCTCGCGCACGGCCTCCAGGACGAGTCCTGGAACGTCACCCGCTTCCTGCTGCTCTGCAAACCGCCCTCGCCGGTGATGCTCCCCATGGACGCCGACGCCAAGACCAGCATGGTGGTGGCCCACCGGGGCGGGTCCATGATGGTGGTGCTCAAGGTGCTCTCCGCCTTCTCCTCCAGGAATATCAACCTGACCAAGCTGGAGGTCATCAACAACGACAGCGGCGGCGCAGGCAGCCCTCGCGCCCCGGTGATGATCCTTGACACGAGCGCCCGCGGCGCGCCCACGCTGCGCGCCTTCCCGCACGTCCTCTACGTCGACTGTGAGGGCGCCGCCCACGACCCCCGCGTCCGCGAGGCCATCGAGGAGATCGAGAGATTCGCCGTGTTTGTGCGCGTTCTTGGCTGCTACGCTGCCGACACCAACGTCTACGACCTGCAATGAGGAGACGATACAAGTGAAGCGATTGAAGTTAGCTAGTTTGGCACAGTTGGACTACTAATTGGAGCTATTCATCCATTCCAGAACACAGCCAGCTTTAGCGAGAGAGTTCAGAGTTATACTTGCTTGCTGCTCAGCTACCGCTACGTATTTTTTCTGTACAGATGCAATAAGAATCTTTGTTGCTGGTTTAGCTGTGTGCAAAGGTAAAAGCTTGTGATAATTCCTACCGATTAAAGGGCGTGTAATATGGCATGATATTGACAGGATTGCTGTAATTTTGCTGTGCTAGATCTTGCTAGTGGAGTATTTCCCATAAAAAATCCCCCTTTTCCTTTTGGTCTAGAATTAGAGGTTGTGTTCTCGTCTTACAACATATCTAATGTTCTGTTGGTTCAGAGTTTAGACCTTGGGATGCTTCTGATCTTGGCACATTGAAGATTGTGGCTGTTAAAAACTGTATACAGCACTGAAATTTGTACATGTACAACAACAATGTATTAAATCCCTAATGTAAATTTTGTAATGTTGTGCTGATCTACTGCCGTGTATACATGCTTAATTAGCTGTGAAGTTTGTATGCTCTAGTTGAGATTTCAGACTGGTAAACCATGTGTGACTTTTCTTTTTGGTGAGGCAAAACTCAGAAGAACCATGTGGATTTTAATAATCGATAAGTTGCAGAACTCTCTCCATTCCGCATAAGAACTCTCTCCGTACTTGGCCACTTATAACTCACACGAGCTACACGAGTCTCTGCTTACTGAGGAGTAAAGACAGTAAATTCTCGCCAATCTTTTAGTAAACAACCTGGACTGGGAATGCTTCTTAATTTGCAACCGACGGGAGACTACACATCTCTTTTTCGTTTTCCTTTTGAGGCATTTGGCCTCATTCAAGACCCGACAAGGGGATCTGAATCCATCTGGAGCTTTGTGCAGAGATCAGGGAATCTTTTTATGAGCAGCTTCAGAGAATCTGTATACTATTAGGCCATGTCCAACGTAGGGTTAAAAATATAATTTTGTTAGGTTTTATAAATTTATTACAATAGAAATTAGCAGTCAAAGTTGTATTTCAAAGACCGTGCCTATTTACAAAAGAAGGGAGTAACTGTCTAAGCATAGTTCTTTTTAAAATATTTGTATTAGAGCTGTTAAATTACTGTTCTACTCCTACGTGTGGTTAGCGCATGATACCCGGCAGAAAAAATCTGATCACACGCCTATCGCTGATAAGCGAGGGCCCTGATACCCTGGAGTCGTAAGAACCGGGAGGAATCGTAAACCTCAAATAGACCTGTGATTGAAAGAAACCTACATATATACGCAAAAGTGAGATGAAAAGCAGACCAGGAAAAAACGTTCTGCATATTGGCCGAAAGAAACGAGTGAGTGGCAGCAAATTCAGGCCGAGATTCCCGTACCAAACGTGAGAATCTTTCACATGAATGGCATAGGTACAGTGCGAGGATTTGGCCACATTTGGTACAGCAACCGGACACGTCGCGCGTCGCAACGCACAGATTCTGCCAAAACCTGCGCATGAGGTCAAGGCACCTGTGTTCCACACAGCTCACCGTTTTGCTGAAAGCTTATCAGAATAATATAGTGCAGCAAGGCGTCTGAAAAATTGACCCTTGCAGAGCAAATCGCTACCATGGAATAGTCGTACCGATGGCTCAAATCAAAGCCATTGCCTTGTCGTGCGTGTACGACGCATCTCCACATGGTTTGGAGCTTTGTTGGAGTTATGAGAGAACAGGGCAGCTTACCAACCGGGGTGGCGTGCATTCATATTTGCCATAAATTTGATATTCATTTGATGCTTTATCACGCTATGTCTCACTGATATTTAGACTCAGAGATCACATATCAATAAGATATAGCGTAACAAATCGTCAAATGCACATCAACTTTATACCAAATAATCAAATCTCCCATCATTCAGTGGGTCGCTGTGGTCTCCCTTCTTATCTGTTTTTTTTACCTGCCTCATCTCGCACGCCAACAAACTAATCAGAGCTTGCTCACTGGCCAATTTGACAGCATCTGCATTGTATAACCATATCTCGGACAATCATGCAGAGACATGGGTAGCGAAGCGACCCCACAAATGACCTATTACGAGCGCTGCTCTCCCGTGTATCATGTGTGGGGCAGGTCCCGAATTGTCACTGACAGCTTCTACTTTCTTTGATACAAGATTAAGATCCGTACCTTTCAAGAATATATGGTGCAACATCAGTCATTTATCTTTTTCTGTCCAGCTGTACTGCAGAAATGGAGATACTCCATGGGTCATAATTCAGAGAGGGAAAGGGAAGTTTCAGTAGAAAATGATATTTCACCGGATCTCCATGGTCAATAATTCAGAGAGCCCGAAGTACAGGTGCAAAACATGAACTTGGAAGACCAGAATAAGAGAGAGTGATTAGGATCACCCAATGAACATCCCCTACATCTTTATGGGGAAAAGAAGAAAGGATCATCTTCCACATGCAGTAGGCATGCATCCAGGTGACTGTAACTGTACTGAAGTGAACCGACGATGGGTTGGTTTGTATGGCAATTGGCAAGCCATGAAAATGCGCGAAGAAAGTCGCTAAGTTTGATAAGTAGTGTGTGATTTCGATATCAACCGCAGAAGCAAACCACGAGTATTACAACGATGCCCACAACAAGGACAAAAGAACCATCCTTTCAAGGGCATGCAGCTTGAAGTTTCAGTGTCGTGAGGTCGTCAATTCGTTATCTCCTATGACTCAGCATTTTCCAGAAGGAAGCCTGCTGCAGGAGTGTAGATACGAATGCAGTATGATGAACAGACACCGACACTACGAGATAGAGCAAATGGGATTAGAGACCCAATAGTTCTAGCTATAAATGATAGATACTAACACGCTCTCGCGGCTCACGCGCGCACAAGCTGCAGCTGCACACCGCGGCTGCGAGTGTCTCGCCACCGTCATGGTCTTGCAAGGCGGCGAAGGTGGCGGTGGTGGAGCACAATACTTGCACCATGGCAACCGGCGATCGGTATGGTGGGAAGGGGAGCAATAGCATTACCGGTACGAAGCGCAAGTGCGTGGAGTTTGAAAAGATCGAGGAGCGGATCGATGGTGTATTGGTCGACCAAGGTGAAGCACGACCTGCCGCTCATATTCCAGGGCGCGGCCTCGCCGGAGACGTGCACCAGCGACCACATCACGGCGTTCTTCCGCGACGCCTCCCTGGAGACCATCAACCGGGCCATGTTCCAGGACGTCTACTTGGTACGCACTGAATTGTACTTTAATTTGACCACATTTTCATCTACATTGTTCTCTTTGTTCATCATCTCTACTACGTACTATTCGCCGGATCGATCGGCATGCAGGCGGTTCTGTATGCGAGCACCGTGAGGCGTTGCACCTAGCAATCTTAGAGCCAATCTTGTGCTACGACGAAGGAGCATGGAGCATGAGCATTCGCAAGATGATGCTTCAAGATGTGCTTCAGGGCTGAGCGAAGCGGACCTAGGTTGTTGCCCTGTTTCGGAGGAGTGCGGGTGCGGGGAAGTGCCGTGTCGACGTGCCGCTAACCTCGCCTGGGCAGAAAGCTGGCGTTCGACGGCCATTTCTTAGACTTTGAGTTCTGATTTGGATTGAGAGGCATGCATCCCCCATTTTTTTTCAGAAATACTAGGAAACGGTATACCGTTTCTAGTTTTTTCAACGGTATACCCTATTCCTGTGTTACCTTCCACAGCTTCCGGCAAAACGAATGGGCCTTCAGCCCAGTTGACCATTATGTTCCTTCTATTCTTATGGTCTTTACGTCTTTGCCTAAGCATGTATAACCATTATATTCCTTCTATTCTTTCTATAGGATCTTACATCACCGACACCATTGAATGGTCATCAAGAGCAAATAACTCGGTCTCTGCTTCCCGCAGACGAAAACACATCAATCGATAAACACCAGTTAATGAAACTTATCGGTGAAATATCATGAAACTTATCCGCGAAACCTAATGAAACTTATCCGTGAAATATCATGAAACTTATCCGCGAAACCTAATGAAACTTATCCGTGAAATATCATAAAACTTATCGGTGAAATATCATGAAACTTATCCCTGAAACCTAATGAAACTTATCGGTGAAATATCATGAAACTTATCCATGAAACCTAATGAAACTTATCGGTGAAATATCATGAAACTTATCCATGAAACCTAATGAAACTTATCCGTGAAATATCATGAAACTTATCCGTGAAACCTAATGAAACTTATCGGTGAAATATCATGAAACTTATCCGTGAAACATCATGAAACTTATCCGTAAAATCTAATGAAACTTATATGCGAAATATCATGAAACTTATCTGTGAAACCTAATGAAACTTATCAGTGAAACATAATGAAACTTATCCGTGAAATATCATGAAACTTATCTGTCGACGAATGGGGAGCAGGCCCCCGCCGAGCTTACTTGTTGGTGGAGGGACCAACTGCGACCCCTTCTTACGTGATGGGATACTCAGAGGAGTGACTCACTGGGCTTCAACAGGCAGGGACACTGTAGTTTACCCTGGTTCGGGCCTCTCAAGAAGGAGATAATAGCCCTACTCCAGCTCGTGTATATCTTTGTGCAGAAAAAGTTATCTCCGCCCCCTTCATGGTGGGGATGCTTTTATAGCTTACAAAGGGGCGTGCTTGTTCAAACCCACTAACTCCACGTCCGACCAGGTCCAACGTGGTAACTAACGGATCCTACACTCCTGTCACGTCCCCGCGAGGATCGCAACGAACTAGCGGAGGTTACGCAGCGGGTGGTTACCGACCTCGGGATCACGTCAGGTCGGCTAACGTCTAACTCCGAACTCGGCCACTTCGGCCTGAGCACGAGCTGTCGGTCCACCAGGTCATGCGACCTCCTAAAAAGGTCCCGGCTAGACCGTCCCTTGGAACAACTCCTCGCGACCAGGACGGGAACGACCTCGTGCTGCTCGTGGCGCCCGGCTAGGTCGTCCAGGGGAACGGCCTTCCGGTAGTTCGGGCAGCAGTGAGCCCGCGCCCCTCGTGGCACCCGAGGTAATTCTGTGGGGTCTACCCGACTCCCCGACAGCTAGCCCCCGAGGTTCGAGTGGAAGAAGTGTAACACCCCAAAATTTTGCTTTTCTTAAATTCATGTGTGATTTGGCACTTTGGTGAATTTTTGGAATTTTCTGGAATTTATTTGGATTTATTTGGAATTTATTTGAATTTATTCCATTTTGAAATAATTAAAGAATTTAATTTTGCAAATAAAATTTTGTTGGAAATATTTTATTTGAGTCCAAAATGATCCAAAGTATTTTCCAGAATTTTTCCGAATTTTTCAGTCGCTTGCTATTTTTAATGAATTAAATGAATTACCGGGAATTATTTTAAATATTAAATCGCTGGAAAATGCGAGTGGGTTTGTACTGTTCATCGGGTCCGAGTCGGACTCGAGTCCGACTCCGAGCCACGTGGTCGAGCCGAACCCGTCGCGAACTCCTAGTTACGCGGCCGTTGGATCAAGATCCAACGGTTGTGGTCTTGCCACGCCGCCTCTAGTCGAGACCGAGTCGAACCCGTTCACGCCGTGCGATCCCAGCCATCCATCCGACACGTGGGCGGTTCCCGACCATCGCCTCCGCTCGACCAACCGGAAAGCTCCGCCGTGGCCAAAGCGGGACACGGCTAGGGTTCCGTTTCTTGCGCGCACGCCGAGGCCGTATTTAAGGCCGGATCGGCCCGAGGTTGCTCCTCCTCCATGCGCCTCGTTTGCTCAAGTCTCCGAGCTTAAGCCGCCGCCCGACTTTCAGCAATCGCTCGCCGTAGTTGGTTAGGGTTGGCGTCTTGGTTTTCCGGCCGCTGGCCACACGGAGTCGCTCCGCCGCATCCAAGGCCGTGATCCGAGGACCGCGCCGAGACGCACCCGTGGAGCCAACTCACCCGTCGGAGAACCTCTCGAACGCCGTTGGGCTCGTCGTCGTCTTCAACTCCGGCGGCGTGCGCCACCGCTGGCCATCACCCTCGCGAAGCTCTGTGCGGCCGTCGATCTTGATCGTGCGGTTGAGGTGAGTTCACATGCTTCCAAACTCAATTAGATTGGGACCGTCCGATCCAGATCAAACGGCCCCACGATCACCACGTGCAGTAGCTATTTTAATATAGCGTTAGATCTGGACCGTCCGATCTAAATCGAACGGCCCACGAGCATCGAGTAGTTTCAACGTGTTAAACCCTGGATCTAATCCGCGCCGTTGATTTTCAAACCCACGGCCGAGATTGCGCCACGTGTTGGGAAGGTGGACCGACGCGGTCGGTCGCTGCAGCGTGTGGCGCGTGTCTCGACACGCCGGCCCCGCATGTCGAGGGCCCACACGCCACCGCGCTTATGTGAGACTCGTGACCGACAGTGGGTCCCACCTGTCGCCTCACCCGAGCCGTGGACCGGTCCACCGTGGACCAAACCGCGTGAGTCGAGCCCATGAGCCACCGACGCCACCAACCAATCGAGGTGACACGTGTCCATGATGACGCAATAATTAATTTCCGAAAAAGAAAATGATTTATTAATTCGAAATATTGATTCAAATTTAGATTCAAACTTCAAACGCTTTATAACTTTTATGCTTCAACTCCGATTTGAGTGATTCAAATTTCTAAATTTGTATAAAATTGAGATCTACCTAAATATGAATTTTATTTAACTTTTGGACTAAAGTTTTTCTCTGTAATATTATTTAATTGATTATTTAAACTTTAATAAATCATAACTTTTATGCGTTTTAACTCCAAATTTGATTGATTCCAGTTTCTAAAAATCCAGAAAATTATGTTCTCTCTGTTTATGGATTTTATTTGGAGTTTTGGGATGTTTTTGCCTATTGTTTATTTGTGTATTTGCTATTTGCACGCTTTACGAGTAGACGTTGAAGTGCCTAAGGATTCAAGGAGAAGTATTGACTCAGGATCCAACTCAAGACCAAGAGCAAGTACTTTTGAAGGCAAGTTGTGCTTTGACCATGTTGATCCTAGTTCAAATCTATTTTGATTTAAACTATTGCATGCTAGATCAATTAGAAAGATACTTTGTTTAAACATGGGGTTAGATAAATACCAATTTCTTTGTATGACACCTTGATTATTTAAGTATGTGCCATGATCCCTTGTCACCCTAGTTGTGGTTTACTAGTTGGACATTATTAAATTGCCAACATGGGTTTAGACCGTTGTAGTATAACGCTTAGACACACTTACGTGCTCATAACATGATTTTGGACAATCAAATGTTAATATTGACTTAATGATATCTCGAACTGCTTTTGGAAAAGTATCATGTGATGTTGATGGCACGTGGTGCATGGTAATCAAGCGGGGTTTGATAAACATGATTTCGATCGGGGCATGTGGCAAGAGTAATCAGTGGGCCAGTTGTGGCATTGGGAATGTTGATTTGGTTTTTCGGGTAGTCTTGCCCTGGTCACTCTAAAGACTTAACCTTGCAAGCCTTTGAACTGGTCATACTTGCAACCACATGGCTGGAATGGGACGGCCCTAGTTGACTAAGTCGCTAAGGACTCACTT
Organism: Rhipidocladum racemiflorum; assembly: GCA_036346355.1. Taxonomy (NCBI): domain Eukaryota; kingdom Viridiplantae; phylum Streptophyta; class Magnoliopsida; order Poales; family Poaceae; genus Rhipidocladum; species Rhipidocladum racemiflorum. The sequence continues at coordinate 54,963,802 of CM070588.1, read as the reverse complement.
GTGGAGCCTCAGTGGTGTCGATTACACCGCTTGTGTGATTATGCGGGGAGCGTATCGTGGTCGTGGCCGATACCCATCTAATCGGTGTGTTGGTCCCATACTTCGCCTTGGCTAAGGGAAGGGATGGTGTAGAGCACGAACCGGAGAGGACCACCTGTGTTGTTTAAAGCTTCCAAAGGCTTTGTTACTGAACTCGCCTTTGTGGTGTTTGACTGTATCTTGTGGGTAAAGTGCATAACCTCTGCAGAGTGTAGAATCTATTTGAATAGCCGAGTCCACGGTACTGGACAATGCTCGGGAATTACAGTCAAGGGTTAGATTTTCTCAAAAATAACTTTGGTTTGAAAGGTGGGCTGGTTTAACAATGAAGGTGATGGAAATGTGGTTTAGGATGGGAGAAATGTTTGTTAAACTTCTTGAAAAGTTATTTATGCTTTACTTATTTCTACTGCTTTCGAATCTACTTATATTACTTTTCAAATGCTGTTTACTGCAAATATACCTTAAGCTATTCCTTTGTACCAAGCCATGCATATAGTATATTAGCTTGCATTACATGCATGACTTGTCGAGTACCAAGTACTCACCCTTGCCTCAACACAATACCGCTTGAAGAGGAGATTACGCCACTTTGGAGGAGGAACTCCAAGAGGACCCGTCTACTTAGGGAAGCGAGCCGATCGGTTGCCTGTGGTATCTTGGATGGCGCCACTGGTTATTTGATTTTCCGCTGCTATTATTTCTCTTTTAATAAGTTTCGCCTTGCAAGGCATACATTTGTAACTTGGCCATAAGGTCAAGTAACCTTTGGTTATTTAAATAAAGTACTTTGATAATATCGATTGGTATGATTGTGATATTTACCGATGTTAAGACTGTGTGCACGAGCGCGTTCCTGGACTAGTGCTGAATACACAGAGGGTCCGGATTTGCAAATTCGGGGTCCCGACAGAGGTGGTATCAGAGCCATACTTGACTGTAGGCTCAACCCTAAGCTAGAATGGTCGTAGTGAGGATAAAACCTATTTTCTAAAAGCTAAAAATTTGTGAAGACAAGAAATGACATCTCGACTTATCCCCTTCTCTCTTTTCTTGTCTCTTGCTGAAATTATCCCTTACCTTGTCACAATTTAAAAATTCCGAGTTCTTACGTAAAGCACTCTTGTGACAGATGGAGGTTTTCTCGATGAGTGAGCATAGGTTCTATAGTGAGACTCCTTCGCCGAGTCGCGTCATAAAAGAAAGAGTCACCCTTTAGGCGTTAGACTCCAGAATTAGTTCGATTTGGATTTGCTTTGGTTCTTTGAGTGTGCAAGATGTGTTGCAAGGCCCTTAGGCATTGTAAGCAGCCATACCAAGTTATTAATAATAAAGATGGACCTTAAAGTTACCCCTTTCGCCCCGCATAAGTTCCATATTACTTGTCTAGTCTTGTTTCCCTCTCATCTCTAAACCTAGAGCAAATCGACAGATGGTGAACACCCGTGGAAACTTTGGAGGCAATGGGAGTGGTTCTCGCCCAGCAGAAAACCCCAATGATGGAGCACCAAAGACCGCCAGCTTGATATGCAGAATTTTGGAGCATTTCTTGCTGCTCAGACTCGCTTGATGCATGCTATGATGCAACAAATGCAGCACGTCCATCGCCAGGCCATCGCTAATCAAGTTAATCAGGCCACGCCGTAATACAAGGTCCGAGAGTTCATGAGGACTCACCCACCCACTTTCTCCGGGAATGCCAATCCATTGGAGGCCGATGATTGGTTAAGATCAATCGAGAGGAAGCTACACATAGCTCAATGCATAGGGAATGAGAAGGTACTTTACGCTTCTCATCGCTTGGAAGGAACAAATTACGAATGGTGGGAGAACTTCGTACACGCAGAGAACCCTCAAGATATCACTTGGGAAGAGTTCATACCGCATTCCGACAAAGATCACGTGCCTCGAAGGAATCATGGACCTTAAGAAGGAGGAGTTCAGAGCATCAAGCAAGGTAATCACCGCTGGTCGACTACTGAACAAGTTCACACGCCTAGCACGCCACGCACCGAGGATGTAGCGACAGATAAATCCGCATACCTCGCTTTTATGAAGGGACTTAACTCAGGATTGCAAGTTGGGTTGATCACCCACACCTTCCAGATTTCCAAGAGTTGGTGAATAAGGCACTTATTCTTGAGGACAAGCGCAAGGAACCGGATGAGAACAGAAGCGCAGGATGCAACAAAGCAAGGATCACGCCAGGAACGCAATACCGAGAGTTGCACCAAATCAATTCTTCGATTCCAACCACGTAATGCAACGAGGACACCATCCCCAGCACCAAGACCTGCCAATCGTAACTATCGACCTCACTTCGCTAGAAACGCTACTCCGTGCAACAAGAAGGAATGTTGAGACGCCGTTACAATCGCAACGAGCCAGTGACACTTTGCCAACAGCTTGTCCAAAGAAGACAGCAGAGCGACCCTGGCCGCTTCAATCTAGGAACCACCCAGCTAGGACGCCAAAGATCAGGAGCCACACCCTGCATCCGTGGTGAGAGGCCGAGTCAACCATGTCACCGCAGATGCACCGCAGAATGCTACGGACGTCAGATCGGGTAAGTTACTTGTTAACTCGATACACTGCAACAGCTTTGTTTGACTCGAGCTTCAGATTCGCTTGTTTCGCAAGGCTTTGCTACTAGAAATGACTTGAGAATTGCAAGACTTAAGTGCATGCTTTTAGTTCAAACCCTGGTTCGAACTCCGAACGGAAGTAGGATGTTCCGGTAAGAATACTAATAGATGGAATAGAGTTCCTAGCAAACCTTATAATTTTGGAGACCCGCACCTTAGACGTCATATTGGGAATGGATTGGTTATCCAAGCACAAGGTCGTATTGATTGTGGACAAAGGACTATCTCGATTGAGAGCCCGTGTGGGAAGAAAGTGGAATTTCAAGCCACTGCAGTTAGAGATGGACAGCTTGATGGTTAACAAGTACCAAGGCAATCAAAGATAGAGGATGTCCCAAAGAGTGAATGAGTACCCAGACGTTTTTCCCGAGGATCTACCCGGTATGCCGCTGCACAGGACATAGAGTTTGTGATAGAGCTGGTACTGCACAAAGACCGATAGCAAAGAGACCCTATCGGATGTCCACCGAGGAGTTGGTAGAAATGAAGAAACAATTGGAAGAGTTAATGGAGAAAGGATTTATCGACCGAAGTTCGTCACCATGGGGAGCACCAGTTTTGTTTGTCAAGAAGAAGGACGGGAGTTTCAGGATGTGCATTGACTCAGTGGCACTCAATGAAGTCACCGTGAAGAATAAGTATCCGCTACCCAGGATTGATGATTTGTTTGATCAGCTAAGAGGAGCCGGAGTTTTCTCCAAGATTGATCTCGAGATCGGGATACCATCGCTTGAAGATCCGATCGTAAGATATTCCAAGATCGCATTCTCGTCAAGATATGGACATTACGAGTTTACGCTATGTCCTTTGGGTCGATTTAATGCGCCAAATTTTATTTCATGAATATGATGAATAAGGTGTTCATGGAACATTTGGACAAGTTTGTCGTCGTGTTCATAGACGATATCCTAATCTACTCCAAGACAGAGGATGAACATGCCGAACACTTAAGGCGAGTTTTGGAAAAGCCGAGGAACAAAGAACTTTTCGCCAAGTTCAGCAAGTGTGATTTTTGGAAGGACAAGGTGGAGTTTCTTGGACATGTAATGACCGCAGTATGAGTCGCCAGAGATCCAAGCAAAGTAGAAGTCGTGTTACATTGGGAGCAAACAAGATCGTGACTCAGATTCGAGTTTCCTTGGAATGGCAGGATACTACCGCCGTTTCATCGAAGGCTTTTCGACAATCGCGAAACCTCTTACGCAATTCTTGAAGAAGGAAAAGAAGTTTGCATGGACGCCGTAATGTGAGAAAGGATTTCAGAGTCGAAAAAGCGATTGACGCCAAGACCGTGCTAGTTCTACCTGATGTTGCTCAAAGCTTCGATATTTATTGTGACGCATCGCGCCAAGGACTTGGATGTGTCTTGATGCAGAATGGAAAGGTCGCCGCTTATGCATCAAGGCTGATTGAGGCCGCATGAGGAAAATTATCCGACACATGACTTAGAGTTAGCCGTAGTAGTGCATGCCTTGAAGATATGGCGTCACTATCTCGATTGGAAACAGATGTGAAGTATATACGGACCATAAGAGCCTTAAGTACATATTCACCCAAATCGGATCTGAATATGAGGCAAAGGAGATGGCTAGAGTTGATCAAGGACTACAATGTCGGAATCCATTACCATCCCGGAAGGCCAACGAGTAGCCGATGCTCGAGTCGGAAAAGCCATACCGTGAGTACGTTGCTAGCCACAAGTCGATGAGTTATGTGAGGATTTTCAGAAAATGAAGATTGAGGTAGTACCTAGCGGATTCTTGGCCGCATTGAAGTAAAGCCTACCCTAGAGGATCGATCCGAGAAGGATGTAAGGATGATGACAAGATCCGCAGGATTAAGTCCATCAAGGAGGAAGGCAAGGCAGAGGACTTCAAGTTGGATGAGCAAGGCACGTTGTGGATGAAGGATCGCATTTGTGTGCCTAACAAAAGGAGTTAAAGCAATCGATTCGAAGAAGCCCATGACTCAAGTACTCGATTCATCCCGAAGCGCCAAGATGTATCAGGATCTCAAGGAGAGATTACGTGGCCGAGTATGAAACGTGAAGTTGCCGAGCATGTTGCATTGTGCGACGTATGCCAGAGAGTTAAGGCAATGCATCGAGACCAGGCAGGATCGCTACAACCCCCGAAAACACCCGCGTGGACGTCCGAGGAAATCGGAAGCGATCTCATTACCGGCTTGCCGAAGACTCAAGGAGGTTATGACTCCATATGGGTTATAGTGGATCGCTTGACTAAAGTAGCCCATTTTATCCCCGTGAAGACCACCTACTCGGAGATAAATTAGCGTAATTGTACATGATCAGGATTGTCTGCTTGCACGGAGTGCCAAAGAGGATTGTATCAGACAGAGGTACCCAATTTACCTCAAGGTTCGGAATAAGTTGCATGAAGCCATGGGAACCCGCTTGAACTTCAAGATACGACTTATCATCCCACGACGGATGGACAGATCAAAGAGTCAACCAGATTCTCGGAGGATATGTTAAGAGCTTGTACATTGGCTTATGCTACCTCTTGGGATAAGAGTTTGCCGTATGCCGAGTTCGATTACAACAATAGTTATCGTGCCGCTTCTGAGATGTCACCTTTGAGGCCTTTGTATGGTCGACCTGTCGGACGCCATTGAATTGGAATGAGACCGCGAGCGCCGTGTCTTTGGGCCTGATATTCTTCAAGAAGTCAAGAGCAGATCACTATGATTAGGGAAAGGTTGAAGATAGCCCAATCTCGACAGAAGAGTTATGCCGACAATCGTCGCCGAGATTTGAGTTTTGAACCGTAAGACTTTGTATACCTCAGAGTTACGCCTCGGGGAGTTAAGAGGTTCCATGCCAAAGGGAAACTTGCACCTGCTATGTTGGACCATTTAAGATTTTGAGTCGCAGAGGCTAAGTTGCTTATCACCGGAGTTGCCACAATCGTTAGCGAGGAGTACACGCATTTATTCCATGTGTCCTGGCTTAAAGAAGTGTCTCCGAGTTCCCGAGAGCATACACCGCTAGAGTCAATTGAGTTGCAAGAGGATTTGACTTATAAGGAGTATCCCGTGAGGATTCGGACACAATGGATCGAGAAACTAGAAACAAGTCAACCGTTTCTCAGAGAGTTCAAAGTGGAGCAACCATGAAGAAAGCGAAGCGACTTGGGAGCCGCGAAGAGGATTTGAAGAAAGAATTTCCAAACCTATTCCTTTAGTGAGCCTCAATCTCTGTGGACGAGATTCTATTAAGGGGGAGGTTTGTAACACCCCAAAATTTTGCTTTTCTTAAATTCATGTGTGATTTGGCACTTTGGTGAATTTTTGGAATTTTCTCGAATTTATTTGGATTTATTTGGAATTTATTTGAATTTATTCCATTTTGAAATAATTAAAGAATTTAATTTTGCAAATAAAATTTTGTTGGAAATATTTTATTTGAGTCCAAAATGATCCAAAGTATTTTCCAGAATTTTTCCGAATTTTTCTCGAGTCGCTTGCTATTTTTAATGAATTAAATGAATTATCGGGAATTATTTTAAATATTAAATCGCTGGAAAATGCGAGTGGGTTTGTACTGTTCATCGGGTCCGAGTCGGACTCGAGTCCGACCGAGCCACGTGGTCGGCCGAACCCGCTCGCCTCAACCCTAGTTACGCGACCGTTGGATCAAGATCCAACGGCTTGTGATTGGCGCCACGCCGCCTCTAGTCGAGACCGAAGTCGAACCTGCTCACGCTGCGGCGATCCCAGCCATCCATCTCGACACGTGGACGGTTCCTACCATCGCCTCCGCCCGACTCGAACCGAAAGCTCGCCGTGACCGAAGCGGGACACGGCTAGGGTTCCGCTTTTGGCGCGCACGCCGAGGCCGTATTTAAGGCCGGACGGCCTCGAGGTTGCCCTCCTCCATGCGCCTCGCTTGCTCAAGTCTCCGAGCTTAAGCCGCCACTTTCGAATCGCCGCCGTAGTTGGTTAGGTTGCGCTCTTGGTTTTCCGGCCGCTGGCCGCCACCGGAGTCGCTCCGCCGCATCCAAGGCCAGATCCGAGGACCCCGGCCGAGACGCACTGCGGAGCCAACTCACCCGTCGGAGAACCTCTGAACGCCCGTTGGGCTCGCCGTCGTCTTCAACTCCGGCAGCTGCGGCGCCACCGCTGGCCATCACCGCGAAGCTCAGGCGCCGTCCGATCTTGATCGTGCGGTTGAGGTGAGTTCACATGCTTCCAAACCCAATTAGATTTGGACCGTCCGATCCAGATCAAACGCCCACGATCACCACGCAGAGCTATTTTAATATAGCGTTAGATCTGGACCGTCCGATCTAGATCGAACGCCCACGAGCATCGAGTAGTTTCAACGTGTTAAACTCCTGGATCTAATCCGCGCCGCTGATTTTCAAACCAACTACGAGATTGCGCCACGTGTTGGGAAGGTGGACCGACGCGGTCGGTGTGACGCTGCGTGTGAGCGCTGTCCCTAACACGCTGGGCCCCGCATGTCGAGGGCCCACACGCCACCGCGCTTGCGTGAGACCCCGCGACCGATGTGGGTCCCACCCGTCGCCTCACCCGAGCCGGGACCGGTCCACTGCGTGGACCAAACCGCGCCGTGAGTGAGCCCATGAGTTTACTGACGCCACCAACCAATCAGAGGCTGACACGTGTCCATGATGACGCAATAATTAATTTCCAAAAGAAAATGATTTATTAATTCGAAATATTGATTCAAATTTAGATTCAAACTTCAAACGCTTATAACTTTTATGCTTCAACTCCGATTTGAGTGATTCAAATTTCTAAATTTGTATAAAATTGAGATCTACCTAAATATGAATTTTATTTAACTTTTGGACTAAAGTTTTTCTCTGTAATATTATTTAATTGATTATTTAAACTTTAATAAATCATAACTTTTATGCGTTTTAACTCCAAATTTGATTTATTCCAGTTTCTAAAAATCCAGAAAATTATGTTCTCTCTGTTTATGGATTTTATTTGGAGTTTTGGGATGTTTTTGCCTATTGTTTATTTGTGTATTTGCTATTTGCACGCCACGAGTAGACGTTGAAGTGCCTGGAAGGATTCAAGGAGAAGTATTGACTCAGGATCCAACTCAAGACCAAGAGCAAGTACTTTTTGAAGGCAAGTTGTGCTTTGACCATGTTGATCCTAGTTCAAATCTATTTTGATTTAAACTATTGCATGCTAGATCAATTAGAAAGATACTTTGTTTAAACATGGGGTTAGATAAATACCAATTTGTCGTATGACACCTTGATTATTTAAGTATGTGCCATGATCCCTTGTCACCTTAGTTGTGGTTTACTAGTTGGACATTATTAAATTGCCAACATGGGTTTAGACCGTTGTAGTATAACGCTTAGACTCAAGCTACGTGCTCATAACATGATTTTGGACAATCAAATGTTAATATTGACTTAATGATATATCGAACCTGCTTTTGGAAAAGTATCATGTGATGTTGATGGCACGTGGTGCATGGTAATCAACCGGGTTTGATAAACATATTTCGATCGGGGCATGTGGCAAGAGTAATCAGTGGGCCACTTGTGGCATTGGGAATGTTGATTTGGTTTTTCGGGTAGTCTTGCCCTGGTCACTCTAAGGACTTAACCTTGCAAGCCTTTGAACTGGGTCATACTTGCAACCACATGGTCGGAATGGGACGGCCCTAGTTGACTAAGTCGCTAAGGACTCACTTGTGGAGCCTCAGGGTGTCGATTACACCGCTTGTGTGATTGTGACGGGGAGCGTATCGTGGTCGTGGGCCGATACCCATCTAACGGTGTGTTGGTCCCATACTTCGCCTTGGCTAAGGGAAGGGATGGTGTAGAGCACGAACCGGAGAGGACCACCTGTGTTGTTTAAAGCCCGAAAGGCTTTGTTACTGAACTCGCCTTTGTGGTGTTTGATTTGTATCTTGTGGGTAAAGTGCATAACCTCTGCAGAGTGTAGAATCTATTTGAATAGCCGAGTCCACTGTGATCGACAATGCTCAAAATTCTGATCCAAGAGGTTAGATTTTCTCAAAAATAACTTTGGTTTGAAAGGTGGAATTTGGTTTAACAATGAAGGTGATGGAAATGTGGTTTAGGATGGGAGAAATGTTTGTTAAACTTCTTGAAAAGTTATTTATGCTTTACTTATTTCTACTGCTTTCGAATCTACTTATATTACTTTTCAAATGTCAAGCATCGCAAATATACCTTAAGCTATTCCTTTGTACCAAGCCATGCATATAGTATATTAGCTTGCATTCTCAGGCATGACTTGTCGAGTACCAAGTACTCACCCTTGCCTCAACACAATACCATTGAAGAGGAGATTACGCCACTTTGGAGGAGGAACTCCAAGAGGACCCGTCTACTTAGGGAAGCGAGCCCGATCAGTTGCTCGTGGTATACTGGATGGCGCCACGAAGTTATTTGATTTTCCGCTGCTATTATTTCTCTTTTAATAAGTTTCGCCTTGCAAGGCATACATTTGTAACTTGGCCATAAGGTCAAGTAACCTTTGGTTATTTAAATAAAGTACTTTGATAATATCGATTGGTATGATTGTGATATTTACCGATGTTAAGACTGTGTGCACTAGCGCGTTCCTGGACTAGTGCTGAATACACAGAGGGTCCGGATTTGCAAATTCGGGGTCCCGACAAGAAGGCTTTAGGAAAAGACCTTCCTCTCGGGCCTACCGTCTCCCGAGCCAGCCAGGTTGGTCGCGACGAACAGCTGCCCCGACCTCCGAGCTATTAATCCGCCCCGAGAGACGAGCTCGGTCCCGCCGCGCCTTGGGCGTGCGAACTAGTTCCCATCCTACCGACGGTTCTTTCCCTTGGAAGCTTCATTCGGTTAGTACGAACCGCTTCCTCGGGAACTGCCGCCTAAGCAAGACAGCCTTTGGTTTGCGTGTCCACGCTGCCGCTTCCCGTGTGGTGGACGCCTCAATCGCCTCGCGCTTTTAGGGCTTCCTCGACCATAACGGCGGGAACCTCTTCGCTCTCTCGCTTGGTTTTTAAACCCCGTAAGAGAAGCCCTAGATCCACTTGTCCTTTCAATCAATTAGTGCGCCTTACTTCTTCATTTTCGGCGCTTCATCCTCCTTTCTCGATCATCTCCTCCATCCTCATGGCAAAGTTCGGCGCCAAAGAAGCTTGATAGGCGCAAGTCGGAGATTCTCGAGCTGCGAAGTACCTTGACGCCGGCTCATGGAGAGCGGTGCCGAGGAGAGCCCCGAGCCGGAGGAAGGAGAGATCGTCTCCACCAAGCTCTACGCCATAAACGGGCCAGACGCCCGAAAGCGAAGTTCGTTGAAGCCGTACTCGCTTTCGCGAAAAGTGCGAGATCGCCCACCTCCACCCAAATTCCATCCACATCATGGCCATCTTCGCCCATCTCGTGAGGGGTTTGTGGGCGTCGAGCCTACTCCCAGCCTCTTTCTTCACTTCTACACCCTTTTCGCGCACCGGCACTCGCAGTCGGGCCGCTTTACTTCCGCCTCCGACCTACTCCGCCTGCATTTGAGTACCCGAAGCTTCACGCTCAAGGACTCCGTGGTCGGGTGGGCCGACTCTTGGTTCTATCTGAGGAAGGCCGAGGGCGGCTCGCTCTCCTATTCCGGAGCCAGGGGTCGTGCCGTCGAGACCCCCGGCCGACGGTGCAACCGGAGGAGGAGAAGGTGTTGCTGCTGATCAACGAGCTCACTTGCTCGTATCGACCGGACGGGATGTCGCCGGACTACATCGAGCCGGGTGTCGCCCCTCGGGAGGAGGGTGCATCCCTTCTTCAAGGTTGAGGGGTGGTAGGACATCACACGGAGTCACGCCAGTATACCATCGACCTCGGCCTTCTCTCCTATGTAGAGGACATTCGTTCTTACCACTTCCTCTTGCTCGACGCAGCTCCACCGGAGGATGGGTGGACGCGAGGGTGTCCAAATGTTCGGCACCCCAAGGGCAAGGAAATCCTAGAGGGTCGCCAGATCCCGAATAACGCCCTCAACCGGACCGAGGCGGTAAGCTGATTTGGCCCTCCTTTCTTGATGTCCTACTTGGTCCGAGTCTCTCCAGTGGTGCCCCGACCTCATAAAACTCTCTCTCGGCAGGAGAAGGTCGCCTCGAGGTCGCTGTGGATCAACCGGGCATCGCACTGGGGACGAGGTCGTAAGACCAAAAATTGGCGGCCGCAAGCGCCGCGACCGATCTCCTTCGCCACGCTGCCTCTCGCTCGGCGCAAGCAGCGCCCTGGCCCTGGATTCGACCGCTCACCCCGCCAAAGATTTGGAGTATGCCGATCGGCAGGAGGTGAGCGAACTAAAACTTTGGATGGATGAACATACCAGAAAAACCCCGAGCCGATGGCTCGTTTACGTCGGCTGCCGCTACGGGCGAAGAAGGAGGTCGCGTGGTCCAAATAAGGAAGGAGGCAATCGAGAGCCGATCGCGGTCTCAGGCAGAGCTCGCGCGGTGAGCTCGAGCTCGGCCCTCTGGATGACGAGGAGGAGAAGGACGAGCTGGACCCGCCCCTGGTCCCGAGGTCCCGCAGCCGCCCGCTGCGCCCCAACCACGCCCAACGCCGACTCATCACCGAGGCCGACTTGGGAGAGGTCGACCTTCCGCCGCCAGTGGCCGACAAGGCACGTGAGGACATGGCTGCCCTCCTCGATCGCGCCGAGGCCACCGAAAGATGCCGAACGAGGTCACCTCTCTTAGCCCCATCTCGCTTGTCTCACTCCCTCCCAAGACCACACTAACCCCACATCGCCAGAGGGGTGTGGCAGCTGGTGTGGAGTTATGGGATTTTGGAGCAATGGCTGACGATGTTCTTGACCTCGTGCTAGAGAGGGAGCTTGCCCGGGCTGCCGAGGCCGTCGTGGGCGATGAGGCCGAGGTGGGAATCGAGGTCATGGAGGCCCGCCCCACGAGCCGACGACGGATTTTGACGGCGCTGGCGAGGAGCCACTGCCGCAGAGATCCGGCCCTCGGAGGTCGTGTCTCCTGAAGAGGAGACAAGGAGGAAGATTGCGGCTGCCGATGCCCGAGCCGCGAGAGAGGGCATCTCCCATATCATAATTGACGAGGACGACGATATGGGGGAGCCCGGTGGTGATGACGACGCGGGGGAGCCCGGTGGGGGCGAGCATGTCGCTGAAGTTTCCGCGAGGACTCGCCGGCCAGCGACATTATTGCCGAGACGCTTCAGGAGATCGCGAGGCTTCTCCTCGAAGCACGACGCCTGCCGGACATCAACGCCAGCCCGGTGTCGTGGACCTCAACCCGAACGGGGCCCGCCTGACGAGGAAGAGCCGCTAGCGCCGAGGCCGCTTCTGCCGACGCCGTCCTTCCGGCTGTTGCCGACCCGTGCCCGAGTCGACGACCTCGCGCCTGTGGATGCCGTGCCTACCGGGAGGAAGTTCCTCCTGGCCGCAGATGCCGCACCGGCGAGTACCCCGCGACCCGGGATGCCGAAGGAGAAGCCCCGAGCGCAACTCCCGCCCGGGAGGAAGAAGAGCGGAGGAGCCCCGAGCCGTAACTCCCGCTCGGGAGGAAGAAGAGCGGAGGTGCCTCGAGCGCAACTCCCGCTCGAGAGGAAGAAGAGCGGAGGTGATCCTCGCTCTTGAGGCCGTCTCTGCTCAAGAGATGGAAGTCGATGCTCAGGGCCAAGACCCTCCGCCTCCTGTGGGACGAGGAGCTCGGACTCAAGACCCCGTGCCCGACGAAGGAGAAGGGATTGGGGCGAAGGATCCCCGCCCGCCAGGGAGAACAAATCGGGCGGAGGACCCCGCCAAGTCGCTCAGGAGGCCGGAGGCTCGGCTCTTTTGGGTAAGTTTTTCTCGCGCTCGTGCTTTTGTCCTAAAAAACCGATCGTAACCCGAGATACCCTGTCGCGCAGGTGCTGGAGACCACTATGAAGGACTTCCACGCCGCGATCGTGCCACCAGAAGTCGTCGCGAAGCACCAGGCCGAGCAAGACGCTAGGATCGCCGACCTCGAGCGCTGGTCGCCGAGCTAAAGTCTTCTCGAGGCCGAGATCCGGCAGAAGATGGAGGAGTCCGCGCGACTTTCTTAAGGAGCGCCGAACAGAGTGAGCAGCGAGGTCGGGCTCGAGGCGACGGTGGCGCCCTCGCGTGATTCCGCACGACGGTTACCGAACTGACGATCGACCAAAGAACGGGAGGAGTCCAAACGGGCTTCGCTCAAGCGGCAAGCGAGGGTCGTGGAAGCTCGTCGGCGGGTGCTTGACCTCGAGTCCGAGCTTGAGTCCGTGCGGGACAAGCTCGCCGCTTCGCAGACGCAGAAGCGTGCGGCCTCCCCGTAACTCGTTCCTCGCAAAAAACTTTAGCGAAAAAAGTCGCCAAGTTGGGCACAATATGATCGTGTTTAATAGATGTCTTTTATTTTTACGTGTTTTGTCTCCTGAACGACAACGATATGCCCTATCCCGTTGCTCCTATTCGACGGAGCTCGACAAATACGCGATCTAGCGATAGTCACGCCGATCTAGCTTAACGATCCTACTAGGGAGTGACTACCTCGTGCGAAAGATCCTCTAGGTCGTAGCCACGCGGTATCCCTATAGCCCCCGCCGCCAACGGAGGTCGTGGGGGTAGGCTGCAAACACGACCTTGTTGATGGAATAGAGCCATGCGGGGACCGTGTGACATTATACGGTGCGTCTACGCCGCTCACCGGCCGACCTGAGCTGGGAACCATCCGAGGGGTGCTCATGCGACCCTTTGTCTGCGGCGGAGGCCTGCCATGAAAAGATGGTCGTCTTACGGAGAAGGAAACCCTCGGGGTCGAGCTCTGGTGGTCCGATGTCAGGCGGTAGGATGCTTGTCCGTTTGCGCCATGAGGTTCGAGCCCGCTCTTTGATACCGGATCGAGTTTGATCATGGCACTTCGCGGGAGGTTTAAAGAGAGAAAGAGAAAGCGAGAGAGAACGAGGGAGACCGAGAGGCCAAGTGTCGAATTTTTATTTAAAGGAGTAAGGTTGGTTTGGTTAGATATGGAACTTACGCAGTTGGTCGATGTTCCAAGTACTAGCTAGTTCTCGACCATCTTCCATTGCGAGGCGACAGCCCGGGCGTCTTTGTTGAGACGACCGTAAGGACCTTTCCATCTTGGCGTTAGCTTGTTGGCTTTTTGACAGTCTTGGACCCGCCGCAGAACGAGATCGCCGACGCAAGGTCCTTTGTCGTCTGGATTTAGCGGCGTGCTCGCGAGAGCTTGCAGTGTAAACCGCGGATCGCAAATGAACCCGTTTCACGAAGTTGCTTCCGCGAGGTCGAGGTCGAGAAGGCGCCGCCTTCTGCGCCGATGCTATCGGCTAGGTTCACCCTTGGGGATCCTAGGACAACCTCGCCGGTAGGACGGCTTCGCGCCATATACGAGCCGAAAGGGGGTCTCACCGTAGCTCGGCTCGTCGTGGTGCGGACCGACCAGGATCGGAGGTAGCTCGTCCACCCAGGCCCGACCATGCCGATCGAGGCTCTTGAAGACTCTCTTCTTGATTCCTTGGATGATCTGCCTGTTCGCAAGGCTCGGCCGCCCCATTGCTCTGCGGGTGGGCCACGGATGCGAAGCATATCTTGGTCCCGACCTCCTCGCAATAAGCCTCAAACACCTCGCTTGTGAACCGAGTGCCGTTGTCCGTGATGAGGCGACTTAACGCCAAAGCGGTTACTACATTATTGCGGAAGAACCTTTAGCCGCTGTGCCGAGATGGTTGATATAGGCTCGGCCTCGATCCATTTAGTGAAGGTGTCGATTGCGACAACAATGTATTTACAACCCCTCCTTCCCTGGAAATGGACCGAGTATGTCGATGCCCCAAACCGAGAACGGCCAGGTTAGCGGCATGGTTCCGCAGTGCGTATGCCGGTGATGGACTTTCCGGCATGGAACCGGCAAGGTCGGCAAGCGGTCACTATTGAGCGCTGGCGTCGGCCAGTGGCCGCTCGGCCAATAGTAACTCCAACCTAAGGCTTTGCTCACCAAGGTCCTAAAGGACGAGTGAGCTCCACACATCCCGTCATGGATATCTTTGAGGAGATATTTGCCTTCCTCTTGGGTGATGCACATGGAGAGGACGCCAAGCGCGCTTTGCGGTATAAGAGGCCTCGACCATTTTATAGGTCGAGGAGCGCCTCACTAGCCGGATTTCGACTTCCTCCTCGGGCAAAGTGTCCTGCACGAGGTATTGGATGAATGGCGCCATCCAACTCGCACCTCGCTCGAGGAAGGAGAGCGGTACCACCCGCCTCGGTTGCCTCCTCTCCGGGGTATGGAGGGCTTATAAAGGTGCTCGACGAGCACCACGGGGCGGAAGTCGGGCGGAACCGACCTTCGATAGATGGTCGGCCAGGGCATTGTCCTTCCTGGGATGTATAGTACTTCAAGTTTCAAGTACTTTTCCATCTTCCTTACTTCAACCAGGTAAAGCGCCATTGAGTCATCGAACGCGATACTCCTTGTTAACCTGGTTGACAACCACCGCGAGTCGCCTCTTCGCAGCTTAGTCGTTGGACTCCGAAGCGCCCCGCACGCCCAAGTCCGGCTAGCGAACCCTCATATTACGCCGCGTTGTTCGTTGCGCCGAAATGTAGTTGGAGGGCGATCGGATCCGCTCCCCTGGGGATTCGAGACCACTCCAGCCCCGAGCAATTGTAAGCTCGGGATCCGTCGAAGTGCATGACCCGACCCGCGGTGCTCTGGCCTGGTCGGGTTCGGACTCAGATGGGGTAGGATTTGTCCATTCGGCTAGGAAGTCCGCTAGAACCTGGGACTTAATCGCCGTCCTGGCCGAGAATTCGATCTCGAATTCGGCGAGCTCCATGGCCCACTTCGCGATCCGTCTGGCTATGGCCTGATTCCTAGAATCTCTCTAAGCGGGAAGTTGGTCGGGACTCGAATTTTGTAGGCCTGGAAGTAGTGTCTTAATTTCTTCGAGGCCACGAGGAGCGCATAAAGGAGCTTCTGGACCTCGGGGTAACGCTCCTTTGGTCCGTGTAAGACTTCGCTGATGTAGTAGATCGGGCGCTGCACCCTGTCCCGTTCTACCGTTATGACGGCGCTTACCGCTGGGTGTGGCGGCCAGTAGAGCAAGAGAACCTCTCCCATTCGGGCGTGGTCAAGACCGGGGGTCTTGACAAATATAGCTTTAATTCTTTGAAAGAGCGGTCTGCTTCCTCTGTCCAAGCGAAACCGTCGTGCTTCCGGAGCGCCTTGAAGAAAGGCAGGGCGCGTTCCTGTGAAATCATGTGCTGAAAAATTGGCTAAGATTTGAACTTGGAAAATGTGTTTTGTGCATGAGTTCGATAATTTGACAAGAAACAGTGAAGTTCTCTTTTGTGCCGGACCAAACTTTCAAGAAACAGTAAGCTTCCTTATGCAGCGGACCGCTTTTCTTTGGTCCGCCGTGAACGTGTTTTCAAACGCTTTTGAGCTGGATCGAAACTTCCAAAACCAAGAAGTTTCGCATGTACGATGCACTCTCCTCCACAAGCAAGGTGGATTTTTGACGGCTGTTTTTCACGCTTGCGCCGGACCGGATTTTTGGTCCGGCGTGAATGGTTTTTTGCTCGATTAGGGTTTTGAGCAATTTTGGAATTGAATTCTGGTTTGAATTTGAGATTATGAAATTTGTGAGAATTTCATGATGCTTGTTTTCAAGTGGACTTTATGCAATGCTCGTGTGAGTATTTGCATGGACTAATGTTGAGTCAAGTCGCGGACTTGTGCTCGGAATCGCTTTTGTGGTTTGTTCATGTGCGTATTGCTCGAAGGTGAACGTGGTCGATGACGGACCGGAACTAGGTTCGTGGAGGAACCGAGGTTCGGACTAGGTTCAGGGAGGAACTGAGGTCTTGGTGGTCAAGGATGTCATGCGGGACGTTCGGGCTAAGAGAATGGTGCACATGAAGAATGGTCAGTCACGTGAGAATGGCAGGAGGTCATTCGCGTGCAAAGTGTTAGTCACGTGAGTATGGCAGGTGGCCATACGCGTGCAAAGTGTTAGTCACGTGAGTATGGTAGGGTTGCCATACGCTGCAGTAAGAGTTGTACTCGGCCTGGTTGGGCCAAGTAGAGTTGAGTTGGATACGGATTCCTTCTAGGGAATAGGAATCGTATTCAGAACTCCTTGTGAGTTGGTGCTTTAAATAGGTGGGGGGTCTCCTGTTGAAAGGCATCAAGTAGAGCTGAGCGCATCAAGCTTTGAGCTTGGTTTTAGGGTTTGTACTCTTTTGATGAGAGTATTTTAGACAAGAAATAAAGATCAATTCTTCCAAGATTTTTATGCTACAAAGAACCACGTCGCTACAAGATTTTCTGTTTTGGTTCTTGTTTGCATGCTTGTTCTAGTTCTAGATTGGTTTTTGTTCTTCAAGTTTTATCTTGATTTGATCCATCAAAAACCTCTCTAGGATATTGATCTAGTGTTTCTCAAAGTCTAGTTGATCAATCTTTTGTCGTTCTTGTTTAATCTTGAAGTTTTGATTAGATTGATTCTCGTCAAGTTCTGGATCAGCAAGCTTGCGAAGCTCATAACTTTTGATCCGTAAGTCCGATCGAGCTGATTCTTTTGGGTTCGATTCATATTGGAATCTAGTTTCTTGTGTCCAAATTTCAGATCGTTTCGACGGTTGGATCTCCAGGAATTCTCGTTTTACCAAACCTCTGTCATTCTGTTTTTGTTGAAAACGAGGCAATTATTTGGTTCTGTTTTGGGGTGAACTTTTAATAGGTCAAGAATTTGGTTTTAGCTTCCGCACAATCATTCACCCCCCCCTCTGATTGCTATATTCGTATACTTCGATCCTACAAGTGGTATCAGAGCAAGGTTTTTCTAATCTATCTTAATCGGTGATTAGATCAATGGATCATTATTCGACAAAACCTTGTGTGTTCAATGGTGTTGATTTTCAGTTTTGGAAGGCCAAGATGGAGGCGTTCATCCAAGCTCAGGGATTCGCAATTTGGGAGAAGGTCTACAAGCCATATGAAGTCCCTGCAAACGACAACGTCAACGACACCAATCGCACACACGTTGAAGCAAATAGCAAAGCGCGCAACTTGATCATCCAAGGCTTGGGATGCAGCGACTTTGATCGTGTGGTTCATCTTCGATCCAAGCATATGAGGTATGGAAATCTCTTTGTGATTACCATGAGGGTTCTAACACCGCCAAAGAGGTTCGCCAAGATATTTACAAAAAAGAATACATGCGTTTTGAGATGAAACCTAGTGAATCTGTAGATGACTTCTTTGCACGTTTTAATAAGATTCTTAGCAATTTGCGTGCTGTTGGAGTTAGCTTTGATGATGCTGCTAATGCTAGACAATTGCTTGGTGCTTTAGACATGTCTATTTGGGAGATGAAAGTTACATCCATTAGAGAATCCACTGTCATGAGTACACTTACTTTAGATGTTCTTTATTCTAAGTTGAAAACTCATGAATTAGATGTTTTTGCTAGAAAGAATGATCATAAATCAATTGCTTTGACATCTCAATCTAGCATATCTCATAATGGTGCTGCTTCAAGTTTTGCTCTATCCTTCTTGTCTTCACTAACCGATGAACAGATTGAGCAATTCCCAGAAGAAGACTTATCACTACTCTCTTCTCGCTTTAACAAAGCCTTGCAAAATGTGATAAAGAGAAAGAGAGGTGGTGGTGATCCTCCAAGATGCTATGAGTGTGGTGATCTCGATCATATTCATCCAAACTGTCCAAAACTTGCAAGTAAAGCATCAAGGGAGGAGAAGGACAACGACAGAAGAAAAGAGAAGAAGAAGTTCTCCAAGTGATAGAAAGAAGAAGAACTTCATCAACCGCAAAGTTGTCCATCGAAGTTCTTTCCGCTCTTGAACAAGTCAATTTGAAGCGATGTGAATTCGGAGAGCGGCGAGGATGATGCAACTCCAAGCAAGCATGAGTTGGCGGGGTTGTGTCTCATGGCCAAAAGCGGCCGACTTCACCGAGGCGATCATGACAAATGACTTCAATGAGGTAGATCCTTCTTACGATGAATTAGCTATTGCTTGTTGCTCGCCTTGGTAAATTGCTTGATAAACGTGATAAGAAAATTAAGAAACATGATTTTGTTGTGGAGTCATTGAATGCTGAAATTGCTAGACTTAAAACCTTGATTCACGATGATGATGCTTGCAAATCATGTGACTTAATTTACAATGAGCTTACTTTGCTTAGGAAAGAACATGCTCTTCTGTTGCATCTAAATGAGAAAAATGATAAACATGTTAAAAATGCTAGCTGCTCCAATCGATGATTTGCATGGTTTAACTTCTTGTTTTAAATGCTCAACTCTTGAATTAAAATTGAAAGATGCAAATGCTAGGATTTCTCAATTGACTGATAATCTGCTTATTACATGAGGTTCTTTCATGCTCTACTTGTCGTAAAATGTAAAGAGAAGGTTGATAATCTTTGCAATAATTGTTTAACTCTTGCCAAGAAAGTTGATTACTTGCAAAGTTCTTTGGAACGATTCACTAATGGCAAGAAAAGATTAAACATGATTTTGGATCAATCTAAGGTTAGCTCAAACAAGAAAGGTTTAGGTTTTGATCTTCATGCTTCATATGAAACTAAACCTCGCTCGTTGTTTATGCTCCTTGCAATAACAAACTTGAGATTTCAAATGAACCTAAGAAAATTGTCTTCAAATCTGCTTTGGCCTTTTATCTTCTACTATGATGAATGCAAATGTTGCTTCTCTTGTTAAAGCAAAACATCATGTTAAGTACACTTGCACTCATTGTGGTAGAGATGGACATTTAGTAGACTTTTGCTTTAGACTAGCTAAACAACAAAAGAGAGAAAGGTTTAATGCTAGGTCTAATTTCGTAAAGGCACACTCCACTTCTCATTATGTGCCTAGGGTGAAACAAACACCTTTTGATGCTAAAAACACGGAAAAGGCAAATCTGATTTTGTGCATAAGAATACTCGTGTTGTGCCTCATCACAAAGCGTCGGGTGTCTCAAGATCTTGGATTCCTAAACATCTTATTTCTAACCCGATCGAGACCTCGACACTTTCTGCTTCTATGTAGGCTTCTCACGCGAGGAGGGAGAACATGTGGCTAGTGAATTTCGGATGCTCACTTCATATGTTTAGTGATAAGATTTGGTTCTCCTTTACTCATGCATCTCGTGCTAAAAGTGTTATTGTCGGGGATTGGCTATCTGGCAAAAGACCACGGTACCCCCGTGAAAAGCTAAACCCGCCGACCAAGCGGCACTAAGGGAAGATGCTCGGGAGAACGAAACGAGCATCCCTCCTTCTCCTCCGAGCATACGCGTTTGCGCCTCCGTTCGCAGAAGCACCAAACACACCCCCCACGAGCAAGCATGCTCGTGGAGGCCACGACCTGCTCGGGTGTCTTGGTCGGAGGGCTCAAATGAAGGCCATGCGAGGAAGGAAGGAGGCAACCAATCAGCCAGGAGATCAAGGGAAATCATACCAAATTCAAATAACGCTGGAGTCAAGGGCAGCATCACGGATATGGATGCATAGCGTGATCCCCGAGGCGCTTACTTTTTTCGCATCTCTAGTCATAGTATTTAAACCCCCACGAAGATCTCAATGAGGAGGGCACACGAAAGATAGAACACAATACACCGGAGTAGGGTCATTATCTCGGCGGTGAGAGGCCCGAACCAGGATAAAAAACACCGCGTCCCCCTTTTTCCGGCCTTCTCCCGACCTCGCGTCGCTCGAACGCCCTCTTCGATCCGTGCGGCGGGGCTCTGTTGATCCCCATTCAACAAGTAAGCTCGACGGGGAGCCTGTTCTCCAATCGCCGATACCGGCGCCGTCGTGGCGGCCTGCTTTGATTCCGTCGCGGATCAAGATCCTCGAGGATGCCAAACTCCGGAGACACTCGGGACCTTTGTGTCTTTGACCACGTTGAGGATGACGGCGTGTACTACGCCGCCGATTAACGTGCCAGGGTGACCGATCCTATCGATCACACCTTGAGTCCGGGAGCCTTTCTCGGACACGGGAATGCGAGGGCAGATCCTCCATTCCCAGACATTACCCTCGGAGACCCCGAGGATGGCTGCAACGAGCTCTACGATGGCCTGGACATACCAGACGACCTAGAGCTCGGCCAAGAGACCAGCGTCCCAAGGGGATACAATGATGTCCCCATCGCTTTTCGTCTCGCTCTCGTCGAGTCAACATGGTGGGAGCCACGCGGAGCCCGAGAGGGATCTCGACGCGCGCCAGGCACGACCACTATGAGGCGGCCAGACGCCACTTGGAGGCGTCTTTGGGAAAGACGCTATGCAGCATTCGCCGCCAGCAAAGGGGAGGTGCGCCTCCACGGAAAGGAACTCTCGCGGTACCGAACTCCGATCGCACTCGGAGCGCCCGTCAAAGCTCGCCGCCGCTTGATTCACGAAGCGAGAGCAGCTACAGGCCTTGGCGGCGGTCGTGCGTGACTCGCGTAGCTTCCCGAGCAAGTAGACTTAGAGGCCATGGGCGGGGTCGTGGCGAAGATTTGGAGAGGCTTGCCGCCGAGCTAAAAGTCTCGGATCCTCCCCATGGCCGGATGCCCGGAGTGTGTCCGGGACCATCACAACGCTTCCCGTGCGTTCGCACGCAGAGATGAATCTCGGAGCCATGCTCGGAGATCGCCCAGTCGCCGACCCGATCCGGAAAGGCCGGAGCGATCCGCAGAGCAACCTCGGGCGATACCGCCTGTCGCCAGATTACAGCGCTCGAGAGCACTCCGCAACCATGCGGTCATCGGCACGACCGACGCATGAGGTTTTCTCCTCGGCCCGGCGCCGCGCGGCGTTGGAGTGAAGATCCGCGTGGAGGCCGCCAGGATCGAGGTTTTCGTCGCTAAACCCCGAAGCTTACCTGTGGGCCTTCACGAGCTCCCTCGGGGCGTCGCATGGCCAAACGAGTTCAAGCCGGCCACGCCGAGAGATTTCTCCAACGGGGACCCGTAACCCGGATGAATTCCTCTCGATATACACTACCGCCATCCTCGCCACGGAGGTGATGAGGGGTAATGGCAAATTACCTTCCCAGTCTGGCCCCGACGGAGCTGCTCGTCGTGGCTTTTCAATCAAAAGGAAGGATCCATACGGTCCTGAGGGCAGCTCGGCGCCGCACTCCGAGCGAATTTCCGTGAGGCTGCTACATCCGCTCGGGAAAAGAGCGCGACCTGAGCGCTTTGATCTGACGACGGGGAAACCCCGCGACAATTCGTCCCAGAGGTTCATCCAGTCCGAACTTCGATCCCGAACATATCGGACGAGGTATCGTCAGAGCTTTCAAGTTCGAGTACGAGACGTCGCGCTTCACACAGACCTGGAGATCCACGGATCTAACAAATAACGAGCTCTTCCGAATGGCGATCGATCGCCAACGCAGATGAAGCCGTCCAATGGAAGAAAATGCTGGATGAAGGAAAAGTGCCGCCTCGGCTGGCCTAGAGACCTCACCGGCAAAAGGGTTCGACTGCAGTAGACAAGAAGATCAAGAAGAAGAAGAAAAAGCAACCCTCGCCGGCCATGGTAGCCGCAGTGGAACAACAATGACCGAACGCTTCGGCCCGCAGCGGCGGTGGGCCTAATGCTCGGGAAGAGGACAACCACCAGGCCTCGAGGACGCAGGCGACCAAGCCGGACCGACGAGGCGACCAGCGGACCGGGCGACGGGCGACCTCATCGTCCACTTCACCAGGCGCGACGGGCAGCCACCTACAGGAATTGCCGAACGTGGACCTACCGCCTGGAGAGCGATTTCTGTGGCGGGGAGGTCCCATGCCGACGCCTGCTTCAGGGTGAAAACGACAAAGGAAAACAGCCCGCCGAGGAAAGTGAGGATGAAATGGAATATCAAGAACCAAGGAATCACATAGCGGTCATCTTGGGGGCTCCTCGCCTACAAGTCCCGCCGGGACTTAAAGGAGGCTGCAAGGGAAGTGCACCATGTCACCCAGGGTAAGCCTCCGGCAAAGCAATGAAATGGTCGGAGGTATCCCTCACATTCTCCAGAGACGATTGTCCCTTGGGGATGACCAAACCCAGAGGCTTCCAATGGTCGTGAACCCCACCATCGGCACATCTGTAGTCGGTCGGGTCCTCATAGACTCAGGAGCTCTTTGGACCTTATTGCGGCCAAGGTATTGGACGAGATGCAGATTCCTCGTTCCAAAATCAAGAGTGTGGCCGTGCCCTTCTTGGGATAGTCCGGGCACCTCGATCAAACCTCTGGGGCAGGTCGTCTTGCCCGTAAGTTTCGGCGGCCCAAGTAACTTGAGAACGGAGCTAATCACCTTCGAGGTAGTAGACTTGAGTCGGCCTACAACGCCATCCTCGCAGCCGGCCTTGGCCAAGTTCATGGCCGCCTCGCATCACGCAGCGTATCAGTGCCTAAAGATTCCCGGGCCAAATCGGAGTCATAACCGTCAAAGGGAACCACAAGTCCGCACTCAATTGGCGATTTAAAGAGCGCTGGATATGGTCGGTCGATTGCCGCTCATGCCCACGACCAAGAGCCGAAGCATTCCCGGCCTAAACTTGCCCTCCAACCTGGAGGAGAGACCAAGGCTGTTCGCTCAACGAGTCGAACCGGCCAGGAGTCGTTCATTTGGGATCTTCCTAGATCCCAAATAGGAACTCGAGCTCGTCACTTTCCTCGAGCAAGGTCGGATGTGTTCGCCTGGGAACCATCCGACATGCCCCGGGTCCCAAGGGAGGTGGTCGAGCGCAGTGGCAGTTCAGCGACAAAAAACGATGAGATGTAAACTTAGACGCTTTTCCCGGAAAAACAAGCAATCATCCGAGGAACTTGATAAACTCCTAAAAGCTGGCTTCATCAGAGAGATTGAGCACTCCGGTGGCTAGCCAATCCAGTCTCGGTCGAGGAAGAAAGGAGGCAAGTGGCATGTGCGCCGACCACACGGGTTTGAACGTTAGCGTGCCCAAAAGACAACTATCCGCTGCCTCGCATAGACCAATTGGTGGGCGCTGACGGGCGGGGTCCTGAACCATGAGCTTCCTAGACGCCTATTCAGGCTATCATCAGATCGACCGTCGCTACAAGACGAGGGAAAGACTTCCTTCATCACCCCGTTCGGTACCTTACGCTGCTACGACCATGTCTTTCGGTCTGAGAAATGCGGGAGCAACCTTTCAACGCCTCATGCGAAGACTTTCACGCACTAAATAGGTCGAAATTTGGAGGTATATGTCGACGACATAGTTGTCAAGAGCAAGAGTACTTCAGGTCACGTTCTTTGACTTAGAAGAAACTTTCAGTAACCTCAATAAGCATCGAATAAAGCTAAATCTAAAAATGCGTATTCTCGTGAAGGCCGGCAAGGTGCTCGGCTACATGGTCGGGCCACATGGCGTTGGGGCTAACCCAGAGAAGATCGAAGCCATTGAGAACATGAGGTCGCCCACATGCGTAAAGCGAAGTACAAGCTCGACCGGAGGATGGCCGCTTTAAGCTTCGGCTTCGTCTCCGTGGGAAGCGAGGACTACCTTTCTTTAAAGCCCTCCGCAAACATGATGGCTTCATATGGACGGAGGAAGGCGATCGCTGCGTTCAAAGAGCTAAAGCAGTACCTCTCCAAGCCGCCCGTCCTCGTCACACCCACGGCAGGGAAGAATTGCTATTATACAGCAAGCATCGCAGACGCAGTGAGCTCGGTGTTGGCGGTAGAAAGAGAGATGGTGCCCGACCTATCTATTACGTCGTGAAGTACTTCATGGACCAAAGGAGCGTTACCGAGGTCCGTAAACTCTGTACTCATTCTTCGATGGCCTCCGGAAGTTGCGTCACTACTTTCAAGCACACAAGATCGTGGTGGCCGGCTTTCCCACTCAGGAAATCCTGAAAATCGGGACGCCATGGTCGCATAGCCAAGTGGGCAATGGAACTCGCCGAGTTCGAGCTGGTATTCTCGGCCCGCGACGCGATAAAATCACAAGTCCTGGCTGATTTCGTGCGAGAATGGTCGGCTCGGCACCACCGGCCCGGTAGGACCAATGATTCGAGGGGAAACTCTGGACCTTGTATTTGAGCGGATCCCGAGCATACGGCGCTCGGGGTCAAGGCGTCATCTTAGTCTCCGACGGAGAAGCGATTCTGATCGCCATCCAACTACATTTCGCGACTAACAACGCTGCGGCGAGTCACGAAGGCCTTTGGCCGGACTTCTCGGGCATGCAAATCGCTAGGAGTCCAACGGCTCATGTGGAAGGGCGATTCCACGCTTGGTCGTGAACCAGTCAACAAGGAGTATCGGTGTTCGATACCTCAATGGCGCCAGACCTGGCGAAGTAAGGAAGATGGAGAAATACTTCAAGAATTTCGAAGTAATCTACATCCCAGGAAGGATAATTCCCTGGCCGACCAAATGTCTAAGGTCGGTTCCTCCCAAACCGCCGCTCTCGCTGGGTGCTCGTCGAGCACCTACATAAGCCCTCCATTCCCTCGAAGAGGAGGCACCAGAGACCGGCGGTAGGGTCTCATTCCTCGAGCAAAGCGCCAAATTGGATGACGCCATTCATCCAATACCTTGCGCATGGGACATTGCCCGAGGAAGAAGCCGAAGCGTTCGGCTAACAAGGCGATCTTCTCAAGACAGATCGATCGAAGGCGACCTATAGGGAAGGCGCGATTAGGAATCCTTTCCAAATGCGTCTCCCAGGATAAGGCCAAGACCTTCTTCGTGATATCCACGGCTGAAGGAATGTGCGGAGCTCATTCGTCTTTCGTAACAGCTTGTGAGCAAAGCCTTCCGATTGTTATTATCGCCGACGGCCTTGACGGACGCTACGTCAATCGTAACGACCTGCCGAGCATGCCGTTCCATGCTCGCAAAACCCGCCAACCAAGCATATGCCCTACAAACCATACCGCTGCGTGGCCATTCTCGACCTGGGGCTCGGCGTCCTTGGACCCTTTCCCGAGGTCGTGAGAAAGGTCGCAAGTATTTGCTCGTGGCCATCGACACTTTCACTAAGTGGATAGAGGCCGAGCCCGTCTCGACCATCTCGGCCCAGCGGCCAAGAGGTTCCTCCGCTGACAACGTGGTAACCGGTTCGGGTACCCAACCGTCTTATCACGAGACAATGGGACCCGATTCACTGGTGAACTGTTCCAAAGATTCTTGTGAGGAGGTCGGGACCAAGGTCTGCTTTCGCTTCGTGGCACATCCACAGAGTAACGGAGCAAACGTGAAATGAGCAAATGGGCAAACTAGTCCAGAGGCATAAAAAAGAGAGTCTTTAAGACCCTCAACCGGCACAAGCGGCGGTGGGTGGAGGAGCTTCCGCCGTTCTTTGGTCTATCCGCACCACGACAAGTCGAGCCACAAAGTAGACGCCTTTCCAACTTCGTCTCACGGTGCGGAGGCCATTACACTGCCCGAAATCGTCTTGGGTTCCCCAAGCGGTGCAAGCGATCGATTCCATCGATCAAGAGGTTGGCGCCTCGTCGACTGGACCTCGCCGGCGACACGCGAGCGGGCGTTGCTCGATGCGCAATTTACCTACAAGCTCTTACAGAGGCATGCAGCCAAGGCAGTCGACCTAGGGCTCCTACAAGTCGGGCGACATGGTCTTACGAAGAGTTCAAGACCTGTCGAAGGCCAACAAGCTGACCCCAAGGTGGGAAGGACCCTACACGGTCATGTCTACGGCGCGCCGGGGGCTGTTCGCCTCGCGATGCCCGGATGGTCGGGAGCTCACCAAAGACTGGAACATCGATCAATCACAGTAAATTCTACGTTTAGACGAGTACTCCTATCTCGCGCCCCTTGCGTTCTTTCCAATAAATCATTTTCCCTCTTTCTCGAGTTTCGTCCTCGCTTTGTCGAGCGAGCATCGTAAATCTACCAGGCACTCTGACGAACTTATCCAACAAGTATGTGCGGCGCCATCTCCCTTGGCCCCTGGCCGATGCTCGCTAATCGCCCACTTTCCACAGTAGCTCTTCGTTTGTATGCATGGTCGGGCGCGAGCATCCACTCTAAGCCCGGTTCGGTGACCACTCGGGTATGGTGGCTCTACGTATTGTTGGTTTAAAGCTAAATGCACGCTCTTCTGTGCTCACGGTTCACTCAAACACAACCGATCTATTCGAGTAATTCAAAAAATCGTTACGACCAAAGCGACCCTTAAAAACTCCCATGAACAAACTCGTGCTCGCAACAGTGAGGACACGACCTTTGTCCATGGCAGGGGGGCTACGTATGATAGGAACGTTCCGTCCCTCCTTACCAAGGCTCCTTTGCTCGTGTCTATGATATTTGATCTACGCAGGAACTTGTTTTCTTTGCTCGTATCTACGCTCCATGCAGGAACTTGCTTTCTTTTTCTGCAGAACCGGGATCATACGGGCATATGCTGAAAGCGAGTTCAAGCAAAAAAAAAAAAAAAAAAAAAACAGGCAAGGACCAAACTCCTGCGAATATGCTCATTTAATCCAAAACGTTGTTTTTTTTACAGGGTTTTACACAAGATAAAAATAAAAAGAAAGAGCTAAGTCCTACGACCGGCCTGGAGGCGTGAGCTCGTCCCAAGGGAGTCGACCTCCGCCTCTAGGTCCAGACCTTCCGCTGCCGCGCGACCTTCGGCCGCTTTCCGGAGGCGCTGCGCCTCCTTGAGCTGGGCTTCTCGCGCTCAGGCTCGTGAAGGTCCCGCCGAAGCTTCACCAGCTCTTCGTCAAGCTCGGCGCACTTAAGCTCTGAAGTGCTCTTCGCTGCCTCGCTCTGGAAGAGCTGGTCCTGAGCCCGGCGATGAGGCTCCTCGCCGATTCCAGCCGGCTTCAGTCGGCCTCGCGCACCTCGGAGATTCAGACGCTCAAGATCGGCGATCTTGGCGTCTTGCTCCTTGATGGTGACGACCCAGTACTCTTCTCTTTGAGACCGAGGTGGCATCGATATCCTCCATAGCCTTCGCGGCAAACTTGGCGAGAAGAGAAAGGAGA
This sequence comes from Rhipidocladum racemiflorum, assembly GCA_036346355.1. Taxonomy (NCBI): domain Eukaryota; kingdom Viridiplantae; phylum Streptophyta; class Magnoliopsida; order Poales; family Poaceae; genus Rhipidocladum; species Rhipidocladum racemiflorum. Next base: position 54,936,121 of record CM070588.1, on the reverse strand, counting down.
AGGGAAAGAGCTGAGCAGACTCCCGGAAGATCGTTCGCAGTTATAAAAGAAGAAACATGGAAACTTACCGTAAGAGCCCTACCGACTTTGTCCTGAAGCTGGCAGCCGGTCGCGCCCTAAAGAAGGGATTGACCAAGTCATCCTGCCGGCGCGTCAAGGTCTTGCTCCTCCCGAGCACCGGTGCTCCCAGTGAGAGCAACGGCGTCACCACCTTCGATCAACCGGTCGCCTAAGCCGATCCTCGTCCACAAAGAAGCGGCTCGTGGCCGCCTTCCCCATGGTCGGCCATCACGCCGGGGTCAGACGCCAACCACGAGCGCTGCCACTCCATGCTCCGCGGCTGGAGGCAGTTGGTCGTTAGCAACCACCTCCGCCTCCTGTTCCTCTTCAGCCGGAGGCGACCGATGCTCCACGGCCGGAGGCGATTGATCAAGTACGATCACCTCCGCCCCTTGCACCTCCGTACGGGGCGCTGGTGCCCGGGATCAAGGAGTTAGGCGGGGACGACCTCCTCCTCCTCCTCTCCTTGGCTCATGGCCAAGGGTCATTGTCGGGAGCGACCAAGCTCCCTTCCCGGGACTCGGGCGCTTGAGCCTCGCCCGCGATCTTCTCTTCGCAAGGGCCAAGGCCAAGGCGCCTTGGTCTCGATCCCCTGCGGCCTCGCTCCTCCGCCGGGCCGGGATAGGCTCCACGGCCGCTGAAGGGAGCGCTGGTCCCGCCGAAGGAAGCTTCGGGCTCCACCGAGTCCGGTTAGCACCGGCTCCTCCTCGCCTCGGCCATCACCCGGCCGACGACGCGGTCGAGCTTCGGCGCCCATCATCGCGGAGTTGATAATCTCCTCGGCCATCTGGCGGAAGTCCAAAAGCGACATCCGAGCTATCACGCCCACGCCAAACAGGGTGGGGTTAGCCCAAGAAAGTCGCAAGACAAGAGCGGAATAAGAGAATGAAGAACGTACCTTTCGCCGGCGGCGGCGCCATCCTCCTCGGCCTCCTCGCTGGGGCCACGGGCGACTTGCCGCGGCCTCGTAGGCCTCGCCACGACCACGGGCGCCTTCAAGGCTCTCTGCGCCAGAGCGAAGACCCGCGCACCTTGAGTACGCCGACCGCCAGAGGTAAGCGAACTCCGTATTTGGTTCGATGACTTCAAACGGAGGAAGCCGGAGCCGATGAGCCGATCCGGAACAGCTCGCCGAAAGCAAAGTAGGAAGGCCGAGGAGGATGCCGTGTCTCTCCCGACCAAGGAGCGGCTGGAGAGGCAGATCAAGGCCCTCCAGACCAGCTCACTCGGGTGGTTGATGCCCCGAGGAGGAGGAAGAAGAGGAGGAGGCCGCCTATGCTCGGTTAGAAGGAGCAGGAGGTCGACCTCTCAAACCGCCTCGACATTTGGAAGAGGTCGACATGGACGATGTCGACCGGCGATGGCATCGCGCCAATGACGCCAGCAGAGGAGCGCCGTGGTCGTGGGCCGAGGCCTACGAGGCCGCCGCGGGCAGTGTCGCCGTGGGCCCGGCGAGGAGGCCGAGGAGGATGGCGCCGCCACGCGCGTAAGGTACGTTCTTCATTCTCTTATTCCGCTCTTGTCTTGCGACTTTCTTCGGCTAACCCCACCTGCTTGGCGTGGGCGTGATAGCTCTGATGTCGCTTTTGGACTTCCGCCAGATGGTCGAGGAGATTATCAACTCCGCGATGGGACGCCGAAGCTCGACCGCGTCGTCGGCCGGGTGATGGCCGAGACGGAGGAGCCGGTGCTAGCTTCGGACTCGGTGGAGCCCGAGCTTCCTTCAGCGGGACTCGCGCTCCTTCAGGCCGTGGAGCCTATCCTACCAAGGGAGGAGCAGGAGCCGCAGGGGATCGAGGACCAAGGCGCCTTGGCCTTGGCCCCTTGCGAAGAGAAGATCATGGGCGAGGCTCAAGCGCCGAGTCCTGGGAAGGGAGCTTGGTCGCTCCGACCAATGACCTCTTGGCCATGAGCCAAGGAGAGGAGGAGGAGGAGGTCGCCCCGGCCTAACTCCTTCGGTCCCGGCACCAGCGCCCCGCCACGGAGGTGCAAGGGGCGAGGTGATCGTGCTTGATCAATCGCCTCCGGGGCGAGCATCGGTCGCCTCCTACCAAGAGGAACAGAGGCGGAGGTGGTTGCTAACGACCAACCGCCTCGGCCGCGGAGCATGGAGTGGCAGCGCTCGTGGTTACGATGACAGCCTCAGAGCGGTGGCCGACCATGGGGAAGGCGGCCACGAGCCGCTTGCTGTGGACGAGGATCAGCTTCGGGGCGACCCGGGGTTGATCGAAGGTGGTGACGCCGTTGCTCTCCTGGGAGCACCGGGTGCTCAGGAGGAGCAAGACCTTGACGCGCCGCCCGGATGACTTGGTCAATCCCTTCTTTCGGGCCGGCGCGACCGACCGCCAGCCGCTTCAGGACAAGCCGGGTCACCGGGCTCTTCTCGGTAAGTTTCCATGTTTCTTCTTTTTCGCCGCGAACGATCTTCCGGGAGTCCGCTTCGGCTCTTTCCCTTCTCCTTTCTCTTCTCGCTCAAGTTTGCCGCGAAGGCTATGGAGGATATCGATGCCACCTCGGTCTCAGCAGAAGAGTACATCGGGTCGTATCATCGCGAGCAAGACGCCAAGATCGCCGATCTTGAGCGCCGGGTCTCCGAGGTGCGCGAGGCCGACTGAAGTACCGAATCGGCGAGGAGCCTCATCGCCGGCTCGGACCAGCTTCTTCCAGAGCGAGACGCCGAAGAGCACTTCAGAGCGTATGCGCCGAGCTTGACGAAGAGCTGGTGAAGCTTCGGCAGACCTTCAACGAGCTCTGAGCGCGAGGAAGCCAGCTCAAGGAGGCGCAGCGCCCGGAAAGCGCGCACTAAGGTCGCGCGCTGGCGGAAGGTCCCGACCTAGAGGCGAGGTCGACTCCTTAAGGACGAGCTCGCTGCCCTCCAGTGCTCTGGCCAGGGACTTAGCTCTTTCTTTTATTTTTATCTTGTGTAAAACCTCGTAAAAACAACGCTTTGGATTAAATGAGCATATTCGCAGGAGTTTGGTCCTTGCCTGCTTTTTTTTTTTTTTTTTTTTTTTTTTGCTTGAACTCGCCAAGATATGCCCGTATGATCCCGGTTCTGCAGAAAAAGAAAGCAAGTTCCTGCATGGAGCGTAGATACGAGCAAAGAAAACAAGTTCCTGCGTGTAGATCAAATATCATAGACACGAGCAAAGGAGCCCTGGTAAGGAGGGACGGAACGCCTTATCATACGTAGCCCCTCGCCATGGACAAAGGTCGTGTCCTCACCGCTAAGTAGCACGCAGTTTGTTCATGGGAGTTTTTAAGGGTCGCTTTGGTCGTAACGATTTTTTGAATTACTCGAATAGATCGGTTGTGTTTGGAGTGAACCGTGAGCACAGAGCGCATTTGAGCTTTAAAACCAACAATACGTAGAGCCACCATACCCGAGTGGTCACCGAACCGGCTTAGAGTGGATGCTCGCGCTCGACCATGCATACAGTCAAGAGCTACTGTGGAAAAGTGGACGATTGGGCGAGCATCCGGCATGGGGCCAAAGGGAGATGGCGCGCACATACTTGTTGGATAAGTTCGTCTGTAGGCTGGTAGACGCACGATGCTCGCTCGACAAAGCGAGGACGAAACTTCGAGAAAGAGGGAAAATGATTTATTGGAAAGAACGCAAGGGGCGCGAGATAGAGTACTCGCCTAAACGAGAATTTACGCAGCTTGATCGATGTTCCAGGTGCCGTGAGCTCCCCGACCATCCGGCATCGCGAGGCTTAACAGCCCGGGCGCTGGCCAGAGACATGACCGTGTAGGGTCCTTCCCACCTTGGGGTCGCCTTGTTGGCCTTCGACAGTCTTGAACTCTTCGTAAGACCATGTCGCCGACTTGTAGGGCTCCTAGGTCGGATCGCCTTGGCTGCATGCCTACGAAGAGCTTGTAGGTAAATTGCAGCATCGAGCAACGCCCGCTCGCGTGTCGCTTCGACGAGGTCCAGGTCGACGAGGCGCTCAACCTCTTGATCGATGGAATCGATCGCTTGCACTTTTGGGGAACCCAAAGACGATTTCGGCAGCGGAATGGCCTCCGCACCGAGACGAAGTTGGAAAGGCGCTCGCCCGTGGCTCGACTTGTCGTGGTGCGGATAGACCAAAGAACGGGCGGAAGCTCCTCCACCCACCGCCGCCAGCCGGGCCGTTGAGGGTCTTAAAGACTCTCTTTTTATGCCCTGGACTAGCTGCCCATTTGCTCGCCGCTCAAGCCCGCTACTCGTGGATGTGCCACGTGTTTAAACAGACCTTGGTCCCGACCTCCTCACAAGACTTTGGAACAGCTTCACCGTGAATCGGGTCCCATTGTCTCGTGATAAGACGGTTGGGTACCCGAACCGGGTTACCACGTTGTCGCGGAGGAACCTCTTGGCCGCTCGGGCCGAGATGGTCGAGACGGGCTCGGCCTCTATCCACTTAGTGAAAGTGTCGATGGCCACGAGCAAATACTTGCAGCCTTTTCCGACCTCGGGAAAGGGTCCAAGGACGCCGAGCCCTGTGTCGAGAATGGCCACGTAAAGCGGTATGGTTTGTAGGGCATATGCCGGGTTGACGGGTTTTGCGAGCATGGAACCGCATGCTTTCGGCAGTCGTTACGATTGACCGCTGGTCTGGCCAAGGCCGTCGGCCAAGAGTAACCCAATCGGAAGGCTTTGCTCACAAGCTGCTACGAAAGACGAATGAGCTCGCACATTCCTTCGTGGATATCACGAAGAAGGTAATCGCCTTCCTTCCTGGGAGACGCATTTGGAAAGGATTCCTACGCGCTTTTCCAGATAGGTCGCCGATCACCTGCATCGAGAAGATCGCCTTGTTAGCCGGAACGCTCGGCTTCTTCCTCGGGCAATGTCCCATGCGTAAGGTATTGGATGAATGGCGTCATCCAATTTGCGCTTTGCTCGAGGAATGAGACCCTACCGCCGGTCTACGTGCCTCCTCTTCGCAGGGAATGGAGGGCTTATGTAGGTGCTCGACGAGCACTCACGAGCGGGCGGTTTGGGAGGAACCGACCTTAGACATTTGGTCGGCCAGGGAATTATCCTTCACGGGATGTAGATTACTTCAAATTCTTGAAGTATTTCTCCATCTTCCTTACTTCGCCAGGCTGGCGCCATTGAGGTATCGGAACACCGATACTCCTTGTTGACCTGGTTCACGACCAACCGTGGAATCGCCCTTCACGGTGAGCCGTTGGACTCCTAGCGATTTGCATGTTCAAGTCCGGCCAAAAGGTTTCAGATTCGCCGCGTTGTTAGTCGCAATAAATGTAGTTGGATGGCGATCAGAATCGCTTCTCCGTCCGGGAGACCAAGATGACGCCACCCCCGAAGCCGCCAGATGCTCGGGATCCGTCAAAATACAAGGTCCAGGAGTTTCCTCGAATCATTGGTCCCGCTGGCTGGTGGTGCCTGAGCCGACCATTACGCCACTAAATCAGCCAGACTTGTGATTTTATCGCCCGTGCGGGCTGAGAATACCAGCTCGAACTCGGCGAGTTCCATTGCCCACTTGGCTATGCGACCACCGGGCGCCCCGATTTTTCAGGATTTCCTGAGTGGAAGCCGGTCACACCACGATCTTGTGTGCTTGAAAGTAGTGACGCAACTTCCGGAGGCCATCGAATGAGTACAGTGAGTTTCGACCTCGGTAACGCTCCTTTGGTCCATGAAGTACTTTCGCCGACGTAATAGATAGGTCGCCGGGCACCATCTCTTTCATCGCTAACACCGAGCTCACCGCTGCGGGTTGCTGCCAGTATAATAGCAATTCTTCCCCTGCCGTGGGTGTGACGAGGACGGGCGGCTTGGAGAGGTACTGCTTTAGCTCTTTGAACGCAGCGATCGCCTTCCTCCGTCCATATGAAGCCATCATGTTTGCGGAGGGCTTTAAAGAAAGGTAGTCCTCGCTTCCCACGGGGAGACGAACCGGCTTAAGGCGGCCATCCTCCCGGTCGAGCTTGTACTTCCTTTACGCATGTGGGCGACCTCATGTTCTCAATGGCTTCGATCTTCTCTGGTTAGCCCTAACGCCATGTGGCCCGACCATGTAGCCGAGCACCTTGCCGCCTTCACGCCCGAATACGCATTTTTCTGGATTTAGCTTTATTCGATGCTTATTGAGGTTACAGAAAGTTTCTTCTAAGTCAAAGAACGTGACCTGAAGTACTCTTGCTCTTGACAACTATGTCGCCGACATATACCTCCAAATTTCGACCTATTTGGTCTCAGGAAAGTCTTCGCATGAGGCGTTGAAAGGTTGCTCCCGCATTTCTCGCACCGAAAGACATGGTCGTATAGCGTAAGGTACCGAACGGGTGATGAAGGAAGTCTTTCCCTCGCTTTCGCGCTGACAGTCGATTCGATGATAGCCTGAATAGGCGTCTAGGAAGCTCATGGTTCAGGACTCCGCCGTCGGCCCACCAATTGGTCTATGCGAGGCAACGGATAGTTGTCTTTGGGCACGCTGCTCAAACCTCGTGTGGTCGACGCACATGCGCCACTTGCCTCCTTTCTTCCTCGACCAGACTGGATTGGCTAGCCACCGGAGTGCTCAATCTCTCCGATGAAGCCAGCTTTAGGAGTTTATCAAGTTCCTCCTGATGATTGCTTGTTTTTCCGGGAAAAGCGCCTAAGTTTCTGTCTCACTGGTTTTTTGTCAGCTGAACCGCTAGCCTGTGCTCGACCACCTCCTTTGGGACTCGGGCATGTCGGATGGTTCCCGTGCGAACACATCCGACCTTGCTCTGAGGAAAGTGACGAAGCTCGAGTTCCTATTTGGGATCTAGGAAGATCCCAAATGAACGATTTGGCCGGTTCCGACTCGCTGAGCGGAACAGCCTTTGGTCTCTCCTCCGGTTGGAGGGCAAGTTTAGGCCGAATGCTTTGGCTCTTGGTCGTGGCCGCGAAAGGGCAATCGACCGACCATATCCAGCGCTCTTTCGCCGCAATTGAGTGCGGACTTGTGGTTCCCTTTGACGGTTATGACTCCGCTTGGCCCGGAATCTTTAGGCACCGACACGCTGCGGATGCGAGGCGGCCATGAACTTGGCCAAGGCCGCCTGCCGAGGATGGCGTTGTAGGCCGACTCAAGTTTACCACCTCGAAGGTGATTAGCTCCGCTCTGAAGTTACTTGGGCCGCCGAAACTTACGGGCAAGACGACCTGCCCCAGAGGTTTGATCGAGGTGCCCGGACTATCCCGAAGAAGGGCACGGCCACACTCTTGATTTTGGAACGAGGAATCGTGCATCTCGGCCCAATACCTTGGCTGCAACAAGGTCCAAAGAGCTCCCGGAGTCTATGAGGACCCGACCGACGACAAGATTGGCCGATGGTGGGGTTCACGACCATCGGAAGCCTCTGGGTTTGGTCATCCCCAAGGGACAATCGTCTTCGAGAATGTGAGGGATACCTCCACCATTTCACCGGCCGCACCGGAGGCTTACCTCGGGTAACATGGTGCACTTCCTTGCAGCCTCCTTTAAGTCCCGGCGGACTTGTAGGCGAGGAGCCCCAAGATGACCGCTATGTGATTCCTTGGTTCTTGATATTCCATTTCATCCTCACTTTCCTCGGCGGGCTGTTTTCCTTTGTCGCTTTCACCCTGCTCGAAGCGCCGGCATGGGACCCTGCCAGAAATCGCTTCCAGCGGTAGGTCCACGCTCGCAATTCCGTAGGTCGTGTCTGCGGCGCCTGGTGAAGTGGATGAGAGGTCGCCTGCCGGTCCGCTTTGGTCGCCTCGCCGGTCCGCTTGGTCGCCTCGCCCTCGAGGCCTGGGGGTGGTTGTCCTCTTCCTCGAGCATTAGGCCCACCGCCGCGGGCCGAGCGTTCGGTCGTTGTTGTTCCACCGCGGCTACCATGGCCGGCGAGGGTTGCTTTTTCTTCTTCTTCTTGATCTTCTTGTCTACAGAATTGAACCCTTTTGCCACCGAGGTCTCTAGGCCAGCCGAGGCGGCAGCTTTCCTTCATCCAAAGATTTTCTTCCATTGACGGCTTCATCTGCGTTGGCGATCGATCGCCATTCGAAGAGCTCGTTTCGCCGTTAGATCCGGGTGGATCTCTGTGTCTCCGTGGTGAAGCGCGACGCCTCGCACTCCCGAACTTGAAAGCTCGGACGACACCTCGTCCGATATGTTCGGGATCGAAGTTCCGACTGGATGAACCTCTCGACGAATTGTCGCAGGTTTCGCCCGTCAGACAAGCGCTTCCAGGTCGCGCTTCTTTCCCGGCGGATGTAGCAGCTCTGAAATTGGCCGAGTGCGGCGCCGAAGCTGCTCTCAGGACCGTATGGATCCTTCCTTTTGATTGAAAAGCCACGACGAGCAGCCTGGCCCAGACCGTCGGAAGGTAATTTGCTATTACCCCCTCATCACCTCCGCGGCGAGGATGGCGGTAGTGTATATCGAGAGGAATTCCTCCGGCCTGGGTCCCGTTGAATCTCTCGACGTGGCCGGCTTGAACCTCGCTTTGGCCATGCGACGCCCCGAGGGAGCTCGTGGAAGGCCCGGCAGCCGGCTTCGGGTTTCGCGACGAAAACCTCGGCCACGGCGGCCTCCACGCGGATCTTCCACCCAACGCCCGCGCGCTGGCCGAGTCGGGAGAAAACCTCATGCGCCGGTCGTGCCGATGACCGCATGGTTGCGGAGTGCTCTGAGCGCCGTAATCTGGGCGACAGGCGATATCGCCCGAGGTTGCTCTGCGGATCGCTCCGGCCTTTCCGGATCGGGTCGGCGACTGGGCGATCTCCGAGCATGGCTCCGAGATTCATCTCTCGCGCGAACGCACGGGGAGCGTTGTGATGGTCCCGGACACACCGCATCCCGCCATGGGGAGGATCCGAGACTTTTAGCTCGGCGGCAAGCCTCTCAAATCTTCTGGCCACGACCCGCCCATGGCCTCTAAGTCTACTTGCTCGGGAAATCTGCGCAGTCACGCACGACCGCCGCCAAGGCCTCAGAGCCGTTCCTCGCTTTCGTGAATCAAGCGGCGGCGAGCTTTGACGGGCGCCTCCGAGTGCGATCGGGAGTTCGTACCGCGAGTTCCTTTCCGTGGAGGCGCACTCTCCTTTGCCTGGCGGCGAATGCTCGCAAGCGCTCTTCCCAAAGACGCTTCCAAGTGGCGCCTGGCCGCCTCATAGTGGTCGTGCTCGGCGGCGCCCGAGGATCCTCTCCGGCTCCGTGGCTCCCAGCCATGTTGACTCGACGAGAGCGAGACGGAAGCGATGGGGACATCATTGTATCCCCTTGGGACGCTGGTTCTGGCCGAGCTCTAGGTCGCCTGGTATGTCCAGGCCATCGTAGAGCTCGTTGCAGCCATCCTCGGGTCTCCGAGGGTAATGTCTGGGAATGGAGGATCTCGCCCTCGCATTCCCGTGTCCGAGGAAAGGCTCCTGCACTCGCAGTGATCGAGTAGGATCGGCCACCCCGGGCACGTTGTCGGGCGGCGTAGTACACGCCGTCATCCTCAACGTGGTCAAAGACACAAAGGTCCCGAGTGTCTCCCGAGTTTGGCATCCTCGAGGATCTTGATCCGCGACGGAATCAAACTGTGCCCCTCACGACGGCGCCACCGCCGACGATTGGAGAACGGGCTCCCGCCGAGCTTACTTGTTGAATGGGGATCAACAGAGCCCCGCCGCACGGATCGAAGAGGGCGCTCGAGCGACGCGAGGTCGGGAGAAGGAGGCCGGAAAAAGGGGGACGCGGTGTTTTTTATCCTGGTTCGGGCCTCTCACCGCCGAGATAATGACCCTACTCAGTTGTATTGTGTTCTATCTTTCGTGGTGCCCTCCTATTCTGAGATCTTCAGGGGGTTTAAATACTATGACTAGAGATGCGAAAAGTAATCGCCTCCGGATCACGCTATGCATCCATATCCGTGATGCTGCCCTTGACTCAGCGTTATTTGAATTTCTGGTATGATTTCCCTTGATCTCCTGGCTGATTGGTTGCCTCCTTCCTTCCTCGCGGCTACTGGGCCCTCCGACCAAGACACCCGAGCAGGTCAGGCCTCCACGAGCATGCTTGCTCGTGGGGTGTGTTTGGTGCTTCGCGAACGGAGGCGCAAACGCTGTATGCTCTGAGGAGAAGGAGGATGCTCGCTTCGCTCTCCCGAGCATCTTCCCTTAGTGCCGCTTGGTCGTGGGTTTAGCTTTTCACTGGGTACCGTGGTCTTTTGCCAGATAGCCAATCCTCGACAGCTAGCCCCGAGGTTCAAGTGGGGAACCTCGGGCTTCCCCTTGAGCCTAAGAAGACTTGAGGGGATTGAATTTCCTTTGGTCGTGGCTCACGACCATTTTACGTCGGGAGACGAGCTTCTACCCGGGCCGCTTGCTCTGGCGCTGGGCGCTGCTTGGTTGTTCTGCGGTTCCTTCTCCGAGAAGCCTCCTCAGAACGGCACGGTAGTTTCTCGGGAAGCGGCGCTTTTTCCGGCCAGGTGTTGCTGCGCGATAGGCGGCGATTTTTTATCCCGCCTCTTCACTATCCTTTTAACCCTTTCTACCGGGAGAGGTCGGAGTCCCATTGCGTCTCTTTGCTCGTCTTCGGCGAAAAATCTTCCAAGAGCCCTAGCGCCCAAGAACCCTTTTCGCTCTCCTTCCTTCTTCGGCCATGGCGCGTTTCAAGGTTAGCCAGATGACCCTATTCGTCTTTCAGAACGCTTGTGAGCAAAGCCTTCCGATTGGGTTACTACTGGCCGACGGCCTTGACGGACGCGCGGTCAATCGTAACGACCTGCCGAGCATGCCAGTTCCATGCTCGCAAAACCCGTCAACCGGCATATGCCCTACAAACCATACCGCTTTCGTGGCCATTCTCGACCTGGGGGCTCGACGTCCTTGGACCCTTTCCCCGAGGTCAGAAAGGCTGCAAGTATTTGCTCGTGGCCATCGACACTTTCACTAAGTGGATAGAGGCCGAGCCCGTCTCGACCATCTCGGCCCAGGCGGCCAAGAGGTTCCTCCGCAAAGAACGTGGTAACCCGGTTCGGGGTACCCAACCGCCTTATCACAGACAATGGGACCCGATTCACGGTGAACTGTTCCAAAGTTCTTGTGAGGAGGTCGGGACCAAGGTCTGCTTTCGCTTCGTGGCACATCCACAGAGTAACGGAGCAGCCAGAAGCGAGCAAATGGGCAGCTAGTCCAGGGCATAAAAGAGAGTCTTTAAGACCCTCAACCAAAGACAAGCAAGAAGTGGGTGGAGGAGCTTCCCGCCGTTCTTTGGTCTATCCGCACCACGACAAGTCGAGCCACAAAGTAGACGCCTTTCCAACTCGTTTCACGGTGCGGAGGCCATTCTGCCTCGAAATCGTGGCCGGGTTCCCAAAGGTGCAACTGATCGATTCCATCGATCAAGAGGTTGAGCGCCTCGTCGACCTGGACCTCGCCGGCGACACGCCGAACGGGCGTTGTTCCGGTCCGCAATTTACCTACAAGCTCTTCAGAGGCATGCAGCCAAGGCGATCCGACCTAGGGCTCCTACAAGTCGGGCGACATGGTCTTACGAAGAGTTCAAGACCTGGTCGAAGGCCAACAAGCCGACCCCAAGGTGGGAAGGACCCTACACGGTCATGTCTACATGGCTGGCCCGGGCTGTTCGCCTCGCGATGCCAGATGGTCGGGAGCTCACCAAAGACTGGAACATCGATCAATCACGTAAATTCTACGCTTAGACGAGTACTCCTATCTCGCGCCTTTGGCGTTCTTTCCAATAAATCATTTTCCCTCTTTCTCGAAGTTTCGCCCTCGCTTTGTCGAACGAGCATCGCCGTCTACCAAAGACTACAGATTTAACTTATCCAACAAGTATGTGCGCGCCATCTCCCTTGGCCCCCGGCCGGATGCTCGCCCAATCGTCCACTTTCCACAGTAGCTCTTCGCTGTATGCATGGTCGGGCGCGAGCATCCACTCTAAGCCCGGTTCAGTGACCACTCGGGTATGGTGGCTCTACGTATTGTTGGTTTAAAGCTGCCTGCTCTGTGCTCACGGTTCACTCAAACACAACCGATCTATTCGAGTAATTCAAAAATCGTTACGACCAAAGCGACCCTTAAAAACTCCCATGAACAAACTCGTGCTCGCAATAAAGGAGGACACGACCTTTGTCCATGGCAGGGGGGCTACGTATGATAGGAACGTTCCGTCCCTCCTTACCAGGGCTCCTTTGCTCGTGTCTATGATATTTGATCTACGCAGGAACTTGTTTTCTTTGCTCGTATCTACGCTCCATGCAGGAACTTGCTTTCTTTTCTCGCAGAACCGGATCATACGGGCATAAGGCCGAAAGCGAGTTCAAGCAAAAAAAAAAAAAAAAAAAAAAAAAAAAGGCAAGGACCAAAAACCTGCGAATATGCTAATTTAAACCAAAACGTTTTTTTTTTTAAAGGGTTTTACACAAGATAAAAATAAAAAGAAAGAGCTAAGTACTACGACCGGCCGGGAGGGCAGCGAGCTCGTCCTTAAGGGAGTCGACCTCCGCCTCTAGGTCCAGACCTTAGCCAAGGGCGCGACCTTCGGCGCTTTCCTGAGGCGCCTGCGCCTCCTTGAGCTGGCTTCCTCGCGCTCAGGCTCGGCTGAAGGTCTGCCGAAGCTTCACTAGCTCTTCGTCAAGCTCGGCGCACTTCGCTCTGAAGTGCTCTTCGGCTGCCTCGCTCTGGAAGAGCTGGTCCCGAGCCCGGCGATGAGGCTCCTCGCCGATTCCATTTGCTTCAGTCGGCCTCGCGCACCTCGGAGATTCGACGCTCAAGATCGGCGATCTTGGCGTCTTGCTCGCGGTGGTATTCGACTCAAGACTCTTCACGAGACCGAGGTGGCATCGATATCCTCCATAGCCTTCGCGGCAAACTTCGGGCGAAAGAGAAAGGAGAAGGAAAGAGCCGAGCAGACTCCCCGTAAGATCGCTCGCAGCAGTAAAAGAAGAAACATGGAAACTTACGGAAGAGCCCTACTGACCAGCCTTGTCCCGGCCGGGGCGGTCGGTCGCGCCACTCGAAAGAAGGGATTGACCAAGTCATCCGCCGGCGTCAAGGTCTTGCTCCTCCCGAGCACCCGGTGCTCTGTGGAGAGCAACGGCGTTACCACCTTCGATCAACCCCGGTCGCCTGCCGATCCTCGCCCACGCCAAGCGGCTCGGGCCGCTTTCCCCATGAGCCGGCCATCACACGGGGTCAGACGCCAACCACGAAGCGCCGCCACTCCATGCTCCGCTACCGAGGCGCTTGGTCGTTAGCAACCACCTCCGCCTCCTCCTCTTCACCGGAGGCGACCGATGCTCCGCGGCCGAGGCGATTGATCAAGCACGATCACCTCCGCCCCTTGCACTCCTCCGTGGCGGGGCGCTGGTGCCGGGACCGAAGGAGTTAGGCCGAGGGCGACCTCCTCCTCCTCCTCTCCTTGGCTCATGGCCAAGGGCTGTTGGTCGGGAGCGACCAAGCTCCTTCCCCAGGACTCGGCGCTTGAGCCTCGCTTGCAGCTTCTTCTTCGCAAGGGGCCAAGGCCAAGGCGCCTTGGTCCTCGATCCTCGGCTCCTCGCTCCTCCGCTGGCCGGATAGGCTCCACGGCCGGCTGAAGGGAGCGCTGGTCCCGCCAAGGAAGCTCGGGCTCCACCGAGTCCGAAGTTAGCACCGGCTCCTCCCCGCCTCGGCCATCACTCGGCCGACGACGCGGCCGAGTTTCGCGGCCCATCGCGGAGTTGATAATCTCCTCACCATCTGGGCGGAAGTCCAACGACATCCGAGCTATCACGCCCACGCCAAACAGGTGGGGTTAGCCCAAGAAAGTCGCAAGACAAGAGCGGAATAAGAGAATGAAGAACGCACCTTCGCCGTGGCGAGCGGCGCCATCCTCCTCGGCCTCCTCGCCGGGCCACGGGCGACCTGCTCGCGGCAATGACCTCGTAGGCCTCGGCCACTTACCACGGCGCGCTTCCTTCTGGGCGTCAGCTGGCGCGTGCCATCGCCGGTCGACATCGTCCATGTCGACCTCTTCCATGGCCGAGGCGGTTTGAGAGGTCGACCTCCCGCTTCCTTCTAACCAGAGCATAGGCGGCCTCCTCCTCTTCTTCCTCCTCCTGGGGCATCAACCACCCGAGTGAGCTGGTCTGGAGGGCCTTGATCTGCCTCTCCAGCCGCTCCTTGGTCGGGAGAGACCTGGCATCCTCCTCGGCCTTCCTCGCCTGCTCGGCGAGCTGTTCCAGTCGGCTCATCAGCTCCGGCTTCCTCCGTTTGAAGTCATCGAACCAAATGCGGAGTTCGCTTACCTCCTGGCGGTCGGCGTACTCAAGGTGCGGGGTAGGGGTCCTGGTCGAAGCTCGGCGCCTCGACCGCTTGGCGCGGGGAGGCGAGGCGGATGCTCGGCGACCTCGACCCGCCGCCCTCTTACGGGAACCCCTGGTCGGTGTCTTTGCGGCTTGGCCGCGGCTTTCGACACCGCAAGCTCAAGGGCGACCTTCTCCGCCAACAAATCGGGAGGAATGAGCTCGGAAAACATGCCCTCGAACGGAAGTGGAAAATGTACTTACGCGTCGCCGCGGTCAAAAATATTCTTGGGGACCTGACGATTGGGCGCCTTTCTTCTTCGGGCGCCGAACATCTCGGCGACTTATCGCTAACTCCAAATTGGTCCCTGAGCTGCGTCACAACCGAAGACTAAGACAAAAGGCATATACGGATGCATAACGCAGCTTCACTGTAAAGCAGCGATGCTCGGGAAAGAGGTCCAGGAACATACTGCGTTGTCCTCGCGGGTGAAGTCGTGCCACCCGGTCACCTCGAAGAAGGGATGCTCGCGGCGCCTCGTGGGGGACACCCGGTTGAAGAGTAAAGTCCCGGCGATATCCCGACCCGCTGAGCCCCATCCTGGGCAAGCTCACCGATCGCCCCGAGCACCCGCTCTTCCTCGGGTTGCACGCAAGCGGCGCGCCGTCCTCGATGGGCGGAGCGCCCTCCCCGTAGACCAATCGGGACCCCTCCGCCTTCTTACGGTAGAACAGAGGTCGGCCCAACCCGACACCGAGTCCTTCAGAGCAACGAAGGGTACTGTGATGGTCGGTTGGGCCGAAGGCGAAGATAAACGCAGCCCGGCGGAACCATCTACGGCAAGTGCGGAAGGGGAATAGAAGTGAAAGAAGAGGCTAGCCGTGGGCATTACACCCACGTAAGCCTCGCAAAGGTGGGAGAAGATTGCGAGGAAAGGATGGAGTTGGGGTGGAGATGAGAGATCTCGCACCCGCCAGAAGGCAAGCACGGAGGCGAGGAAGTCGCTCTCGGGCGCATTTAAGCCCGTTGATGGCGTACAACTCGCAGGAGACGATCTCCGTCTCCCGCGGTGCCGGGCGCCAAGATCATCCTCGGCACTCGACCCGAGCTTGGGTCGGCGTACCCCTCGTCCGTGAGCACTGGAGCCTCCTTCGGTCATCGGCTAACCTTGAACGCGCGCCATGGCCGAAGAAGGAAGGAGAGCGAAAAGGGTTCTTGGGCGCTAGGGCTCTTGGAAGATTTTTCGCCGAAGACGAGCAAAGAGACGCAATGGGACTCCGACCTCTCCCTGTAGAAAGGGTTAAAAGGATAGTGAAGAGGCGGGATAAAATCGCCGCCTTATCGCGCAGCAACACTGGCCGGAAAAGCGCCGCTTCAGAAACTACCGCATCTGCTACAGGAGGCTTCTGAGAAGGAACCGCAGAACAACCAACGACGCGCCCAAGCAGAGCAAGCACGCGGCGGTAAAGAAGCTCGCCTCCCGACGTAAAATGGTCGTGAGCCACGACCAAAGGAAATTCAATCCCCTCAAGTCTTCTTAGGCTCAAGGGGAAGCCCGAGGGTTCCCACTTGAACCTCGGGGCTAGCCGTCGAGGATTGGCTATCTGGCAAAAGACCACGGTACCCCGTGAAAAGCTAAACCCGCCGACCAAGCGGCACTAAGGGAAGATGCTCGGGAGAACGAAGCGAGCATCCCTCCTTCTCCTCCGAAAGCATACGCTGGCGTTTGCGCCTCCGTTCATGAAGCACCAAACACACCCCCACGAGCAAGCATGCTCGTGGAGGCCACGACCTGCTCGGGTGTCTTGGTCGGAGGGCTCAATGAGCGCCGCGAGGAAGGAAGGAGGCAACCAATCAGCCGGAGATCAAGGGAAATCATACCCAAATTCAAATAACGCTGGAGTCAAGGGCAGCATCACGGATATGGATGCATAGCGTGATCCCGAGGCCGATTACTTTTTCGCATCTCTAGTCATAGTATTTAAACCCCTCAAGATCTCAGAATAGGAGGGCACACGAAAGATAGAACACAATACACTGGAGTAGGGTCATTATCTCGGCGGTGAGAGGCCCGAACCAGGATAAAAAACACCGCGTCCCCCCTTTTTTCCGGCCTCCTTCTCCCGACCTCGCGTCGCTCGAACGCCCTCTTCGATCCGTGCGACGGGGCTCTGTTGATCCCCCATTCAACAAGTAAGCTCGACGGGAGCCCGTTCTCCAATCGTCGACAGTTATCTTCTGAAGATGCTTCTTCCACTTCTATTTTCGCAAAAGGCACTAGTTCAAATGATGCAGGTACAAGTGCATATGTTCAGGGGGAGAGTGTCTTTGTTCATAAAGATGATGATCTTTGTTGTGATGAGATAATTGGAGGTTTACATGAGAGACTCTTCCCACGTGCTTCACATCAACAAACGGTCAAGTGAATTTTCAGGTATCTCCATGGTACTCAAGATTTTGGCATTTGGCTTTTTGCTTCCTTATGCATTAGTTTAAGAGCTTATTCTGATGTTGACTTTGGAAGATGTTGAATTGATTTGGTTCGTGCCACCTCTTGAGTAATCCTCTTTCTTGAGCATTTGATATTGGATTTCACTTTCTTAGAGATCATGTTGAAAAAGAAAATATTGTGCTTCATCATGTGGATACTGAAACATCAATTGGCAGACATTTTCACAAAACCTTTGTCTTCTCTCGTTTTGCTTTTATTCGGGGAGAACTTGGAATTGTTCATCCAATGGGATTGTTTTGAGGGGAGTTTCTTTGCCAAGTTCTTTCACCTGATGAGCTCACTTTATCATATTTCTTTATATGTTATGTAATTGAGCTAATATATGATAATCTAATTGTCTCACTTGAACTAAAAATGACATTGTGGAATTCCCTGGACTGATTACCTATAGCTAAATACTCTGTGATATCTTACTCTTCTAGGCTTGATATTGAATCCTCTTGACAAATTTGGGCTATGAAGCAAGTGTGGTTTCAACTTTACTCTTTCATAAGACCTTTTAATCACTTTTGCATGTTTATAATCAAAGAAAAATGAAAAGAAAAGGGAATCAATAAAAGGGGTTGTTAAAAGCAAAAAACCTCAAGTTATGTGCTTCAGTGGTGCTTTCCTAAAAGATAAGATGTATGCTTCAAGCATGCCATTCCCTCAAAGATAAGATGTATGCTTCAAGCATGCCACTCCTAGAAAATAAAAGAAGTATGCTTCAAGCATGCCACATGCAACTTATTGTTTAAAGATTAAATTGGTCTACTAGATTGGAGTTGAAACTACTTGCTCGCCCTAAGTTGTTAGTTGCGTCAATTTTTAAAGTCTTGCTTTTTCTGCTAAGATCTTGCTTAGTACTTGGCTATAGTTGACTAAATTGAGGTTGAGATGCATGTCATTCCCTAACTTGTTAAAATCACATCAAGATCATGTATTTTGCATATTATGTGGTATATAAGGTTATATGATCGAATGAGCTCATCTTTTCCTATCTTGGCACTCCCTTGTTTCTTCTTGTGAAATCATTGCTACAAGAAAAATTTTGAACAAATTCTCTCTTTTGTACTCTTGATGAATCCATTGTCAAAGGGGGAGAAATTTGGGAATCATTGAAAAGTTTAAGGAAAAAGGGGGAGAAGAAAAAAGGGGAGTTGTGTTTGGAAATTTGAGAATTTTGGGAGAAGTTTGGAGAATTTTGAAATTTTTGGGCACATTGCACATTCACACACATTTTCCTTCTCAGGGGGAGATTTTGTTTTGCATTTTGGTCAAAGGGGGAATTCTGTGTTTTTTCTCTTTTTGGTCATTGATTCTTTGGATTTCAAAATCTTTTGTAAAGTGAATGCCAAATGTTCAATTCTAATTGGTGTTGCCAATGTTTTCATCAAGGGGGAGATTGTGAAATCATGTGCTGAAAAATTGGCTAAGATTTGAACTTGGAAAATGTGTTTTGTGCATGAGTTCGATAATTTGACAAGAAACAGTGAAGTTCTCTTTTGTGCCGGACCAAACTTTCAAGAAACAGTAAGCTTCCCTTGTACGCCGGACCGCTTTTCTTTGGTCCGCCGTGAACGTGTTTTCAAACGTTTTTGAGCTGGACTGAAACTTCCAAAACCAGTAAGTTTCGCATGTCACGATGCACTCTCCTCCACAAGCAAGGTGGATTTTTGACGGCTGTTTTCACGTTTGCGCCGGACCGGATTTTTGGTCCGGCGTGAATGGTTTTTTGCTCGATTAGGGTTTTGAGCAATTTTGGAATTGAATTCTGGTTTGAATTTGAGATTATGAAATTTGTGAGAATTTCATGATGCTTGTTTTCAAGTGGACTTTATGCAATGCTCGTGTGAGTATTTGCATGGACTAATGTTGAGTCAAGTCGCGGACTTGTGCTCGGAATCGTTTTGTGGTTTGTTCATGTGCAGGTATTGCTCGAAGGTGAACGTGGTCGATGACGGGACCGGAACTAGGTTCGTGGAGGAACTGAGGTTCGGGACTAGGTTCAGGGAGGAACTGAGGTCTTGGTGGTCAAGGATGTCATGCGGGACGTTCGGGCTAAGAGAATGGTGCACATGAAGAATGGTCGATCCACGTGAGAATGGCAGGAGGTCATTCGCGTGCAAAGTGTTAGTCACGTGAGTATGGCAGGTGGCCATACGCGTGCAAAGTGTTAGTCACGTGAGTATGGTAGGGTTGCCATACGCGTGCAAGAGTTGTACTCGGCCTGGTTGGGCCAAGTAGAGTTGAGTTGGATACGGATTCCTTCTAGGGAATAGGAATCGTATTCAGAACTCCTTGTGGGTTGGTGCTTTAAATAGGTGGGGGGTCTCCTGTTGAAAGGCATCAAGTAGAGCTGAGCGCATCAAGCTTTGAGCTTGGTTTTAGGGTTTGTACTCTTTTGATGAGAGTATTTTAGACAAGAAATAAAGATCAATTCTTCCAAGATTTTTGCGTGCTACAGTAACCACGCCGCTAAACTCTGATTTTCTCTGCTTTTGGTTCTTGTTTGCATGCTTGTTCTAGTTCTAGATTGGTTTTTGTTCTTCAAGTTTTATCTTGATTTGATCCATCAAAAACCTCTCTAGGATATTGATCTAGTGTTTCTCAAAGTCTAGTTGATCAATCTTTTGTCGTTCTTGTTTAATCTTGAAGTTTTGATTAGATTGATTCTCGTCAAGTTCTGGATCAGCAAGCTTGCGAAGCTCATAACTTTTGATCCGTAAGTCCGATCGAGCTGATTCTTTTTGGGTTCGATTCATATTGGAATCTAGTTTCTTGTGTCCAAATTTCAGATCGTTTCGACGGTTGGATCTCCGGGAATTCTCGTTTTACCAAACCTCTGTCATTCTGTTTTTGTCGAAAACGAGGCAATTATTTGGTTCTGTTTTGGGGTGAACTTTTAATAGGTCAAGAATTTGGTTTTAGCTTCCGCACAATCATTCACCCCCCTCTGATTGCTATATTCGTATACTTCGATCCTACAGTTCCCCGAGCCGCGAGATGAAGCGACTTAGGGCCGCCATCCTTCCGGTCAGGGATTGAACCTCCCGCGTACAAGCGGGTGGCCGCATGTTCTCGATGGCCTCTATCTTCTCAGGGTTGGCCCCGATTCCTTGTGGACCGATCATGTAGCCGAGTACTTTGCCAGCCTTGACCCCGAACACACATTTTTCAGGGTTCAACTTTATTCGATGCTTATTGAGGTTATGAAAAGTCTCCTCTAGATCGGGTACATGACCCGAGGCCATCTTGCTCTTGACGACTATGTCGTCTACATATACTTCCAGGTTCCGACCTATTTGGTCCGAGAAGGTTTTCTGCATGAGGCGCTGGAAGGTCGCTCCAGCGTTCCTTAGACCGAGAAGGACATGGTCGTGTAGCGAGAATGTGCCAAACGGGCGTGATGAAGGAAGTTTTCTCCTCGTCGTCGGGCGATATGCCGATCTGGTGATAGCCTTGAGTAGGCGCCCGTAGCTCATCGCCTCGGAGTCGGCCGTTGCGTCGACCAACCGGGTCTATCCGAGGTAGCGGAAATTGTCTTTTGGGCATGCGGCATTCACCCTGTGTGATCGACACACATGAGCCACTTGCCCCTTTTTCTTCACGATAACTGGGGTGGCCAACCAATCAGAATGGTCGACCGCCCGTATGAAACCGGCTTTGAGGAGCTTGTCCAGTTCCTCTCTGCTGATGGCTTGCTTCTCCGGGGAGAAGCGCCTGAGCTTCGTCGCACGAGCTTTTTGTCGGCCGATTGCTAGCTTTGTGCTCGGCGACCTCCCTTGGGACTCCGGGCATGTCGGACGGTTCCCAGGCGAACGTGTCCGCGCTTCTCCGGAGGAAGGTCATGAGCTCGAGTTCCTATTTAGGGTCCAGGGAAGCCCCCACATGTACGACCTTGCCTGGCTCTGCGTCGTCTGTGGGATGGCCTTAGTTTCTCCCCGGCACGGAGGGTAGCCTGGCGGGAACTCGGCTCTTGGTCGGGTCCGCGGGCAGCTGCCCGACCATGTCTAAAGCCTTCTTCGTCGCAGATTTAGGCCGCCGGACTTCCCTTCATCGAGATCACGCCACGGGCCGGAACCTTCAGGCATTGGTACCCGTGATGCGTGGCGGCCATGAATTTGGCGAGCGCTGGTCGGCCCAGGATGGCGTTGTAGGCCGACTCGAAATCGACCACCTCGAAGGTGACTAATTCCGTTCGGAAGTTGCTCGGGCTTCCGAAGGTTACCGGCAGGACGATCTGCCCGAGCGGCTTGGCCGAGGTGCCGGGGACTATCCCGTAGAAAGGGACTACGACGCTCTTGATCTTGGACCGAGGAATTTGCATCTCGTCCAGGACCCTGGCCGATATCAGGTCCAGGGAACTCCCGCAATCCACAAGCACTCATCCTACCGCGGTATTGCAGATCGTCGGGCTAACGACCATCGGGAGCCTCTGGGGTTTCGTCATCCCTGTGGGGCGATGCCTTTGGAGAAGGTAATGGGCAGCTCGGACCACTTGAGCTATTGAACGGGAGGCTTCCCCTGGGTGACACGGAGTACCTCGCGTGCGGCCTCCTTCAGCTCTCGTCGAGACCCATAGGCGGCGGAGCCCCCGAATATCACGGCGATGTGGTTTCTCGGCTCCTGGTACTCCATGTCCGTATCTTCCTCCTCGGCGGGCTTCTTGCCCTTGACGTCTCCTTCTTGCTCTGGGAGCGTGGGCATGGGACCCTTGCCACTGTAGAATTGCTCCAGGCGGGAGGCCCATGTTACGCAATTCCGCAGTCGTGCCTGCGGCGCTGGTGGAAGCGGGCAAAAATAGGCGCTAGCCCGTCTGGCGTTGGTCGCCGCGGTCTTGGTCAGTCGTCCGGTTTGCTCGGCTGCTCCGCTGAACCGGGTCGGCCTTTCCCTTTCGCGGCTCCTCCTTTATACGATTGTGAGGTCGGCCGTTGTCGTTGTCGTTCGATGGCCGCCACCATGTCGGAGACGGAGGGTTTTTTCTTCTTGTTGATTTTTTTCTCGATCGAGCTCACGCTCTTCGCTTGACGCCCTTCGAGTCCGGCCGAGGGGGCAGCTTTCCTCATCCGTAGCCTTCTTCCATTGGACGGCCTCGTCGCGTTGGCATAATCGGCCGACCATGCGGAATACCGCTGGCTGTGATGTCCCGGTGAATTTCGAGGTCCCGAGTAAAGCGTGACGCCTCGGACCCGAACTTGAAAGCCCGGACGACCGCCTCATCCGAGATGCTTGGGATGGAATGCGCACTTGCATGAAGCGCCGGACGAATCGGGCGCAAGGTCTCGCCTCCGTCTCAGACGCTCAAGGTCGCGCTCCTTCCTCGGCGGACGTAGCAGCTCCGGAAGTTAGCTCGAGAGTGCTTTGCCACCGGGCCCAGGACCGGATCGAGTTTTCCTTCGGTTGAATAGCCACGCCCGAGCCGCCCGGCCCAAAGATCAGGGGCGAAAGTTAGCCATGTCCCTTTCATCACCCGGCGGCTAGAATGGCCGTGGTGTAGATCGAGAGAAACTCGTCGGGGTTACGAGTCCCATCGAATCTCGATGTGACCCGGCTTGAACCTTATTGGCCAGGTCACACGTCGAAGCGACGTCGCTAACGCCCCGCACCAAAACGGGACTGTCGGGGCCGGTCATTACGAGCGTGGCGGTCGGGCGATCTCACCACCGAGCCCGAGGTTAGTGGGCCCAAAGTAGAGAATATCTCCCTACGCTGTAGGATGGAGAGTGGCCCGAAGAGGAATGTTCGGCCGGTTCTCGCCGTGGCTCAGATTCCGTTGGTCCCGAGGAGCCCCGAATTGCTCCGGTGCCCTCCCGAGCCCGGCCGCGTTCACGGCCACTCGGGTACTGGCCGTGTGAGTCGTCGGGTGGAGGCGCTCGACGCGGACGGCGGCGTTTCCAGGAATTGCTCGGGAGTCCCTTTCTCGGGAGGCTTCCGCCGCTTTTATGTCTGCGGGCAATTCTCGAGGTCGTCGGCCACACCGCACTCCATGGCTTCTAGGTCGACCGCCAGGAAACTCTCGAGGTTGCGTACCACCGCGGGCCAAGGCTTGAAGGCGTTCCCCCGAGCGGGGAACGCGGGGTGACGAGCTCGTTCGTCGTCGCACGGGCTCCGGAGTCCCGTACGCGTGGAAATTCTCACGAACTTCAGCCCTGGTCTTATCGGCCGGGCCACCTCGGACTTGCCGGCGTAAGCTGGCCAGTGTCCGATTCAGAGATGCCTGCAGGTGCTCCTTGGCCGCCTCGTAGCGGTGAAGATGCGTTTCGGCCGGGGATTTGCTCCCGACATTTCCATCCTCCTCCGCAACGAAGACGTTACGGGATTGGACGGATCGCGAGGGGGACATCACGGTGTCTCCCCGTGACGCGGTCCCCCGGTCGAGCTCAAAATGGTCAGGGATGTCCAGACCATCGTAGAGCCCGTCATACTCGTCGTCCGAGAGGGCGTCGAGCTGGGAGCAAAAGAACTGATCCGGTGCGGCGTTTTCCACGGAGAAGCTCCGGGAACCGTCGTGATTCCCAAGGCCAGCGACGTTGGCGGCCCCATTGTCGAAGAACTGCTTGTCTTCTTCCTCAATTCCGGGGGCGCCGAGGCCCTGGCGATCTTGGGAATTTGTCATCCTCCGGGATTCCTCACGAAAGGGAAAGTCGGTCCCCACGGACGGCGCCAGCTGTCGACGAATGGGGAGCAGGCCCCCGCCGAGCTTACTTGTTGGTGGAGGGACCAACTGCGACCCCTTCTTACGTGATGGGATACTCAGAGGAGTGACTCACTGGGCTTCAACAGGCAGGGACACTGTAGTTTACCCTGGTTCGGGCCTCTCAAGAAGGAGATAATAGCCCTACTCCAGCTCGTGTATATCTTTGTGCAGAAAAAGTTATGTCCTCGTCCCCTTCATGGTGGGGATGCTTTTATAGCTTACAAAGGGGCGTGCTTGTTCAAACCCACTAACTCCACGTCCGACCAGGTCCAACGTGGTAACTAACGGATCCTACACTCCTGTCACGTCCCCGCGAGGATCGCAATGAACTAGCGGAGGTTACGCAGCGGGTGGTTACCGACCTCGGGATCACGTCAGGTCGGCTAACGTCTAACTCCGAACTCGGCCACTTCGGCCTGAGCACGAGCTGTCGGTCCACCAGGTCATGCGACCTCCTAAAAAGGTCCCGGCTAGACCGTCCCTTGGAACAACTCCTCGCGACCAGGACGGGAACGACCTCGTGCTGCTCGTGGCGCCTGGCTAGGTCGTCCAGGGGAACGGCCTTCCGGTAGTTCGGGCAGCAGTGAGCCCGCGCCCCTCGTGGCACCCGAGGTAATTCTGTGGGGTCTACCCGACTCCCCGACATTATCCGTGAAATCTAATAAAACTTATCTGTAAAACCTATTTGCATATGAGACATCATGAAACTTATAAAACCTACAAGATATGGATAAACACATTTAATACCTAGTGAAACTTGCTATACCGTTGGAATCACTTCCAACGGTATAGCGTGCAGTAGCACTACTCTTTTTTTTTCAAAAAAACTAAAAAACGGTATACCGTTGCAACGGTATACCTCTGAAACTCATGAAACTTATGATTTTTTGCACTGAAACTCATGAAACTTAGCACTAAAAACTGATAAAATATGAAACTGATGAAACTAAACACTAAAACTCATGAAACCAGCACTGAAACTGATAAGTTTCATAAGTTTCATGGCTATACCGTTGCAACGGTATACCGCTCCCTAGTCACTCTCTTTTTTTTTTCAAGAATGCTTATTTGTAAATATAAATACTTTGTAATAGCTTTCGAAATATTTTATGGGCCGTTGTATGACCGGACGGCAGCAAGTATAGCAAGATTAATTAACTCTGACTTGAGACTCAAATTATATTCTCAACCCAAGCCCGAAACCGTCGTCAATGTATATGCATGTACGAAGGAGCTAACAATTAATAACGCGTGAATATACCGCATGAACCATAAACGTGTAATTAACTGTTAGCATCCTATTACGTGCTCTTTCCTCTCTGACGAACAAATTGAAGCATCTGCTAATGTGTTCTTCTCTTTTTGACGAACGAATTGAAGCATCCGCTGATCTACCTATCATTATATATTAAAAGCTCACGAGAGTTGCCGAGAAAAAAAGAAATAGACTAAAAATTCACATAAAAAAACTAAAACATCTAGCCCTTAATCTAGTGGAATCTAATTACAACCGCCGCCTGATCTTTCTAATAAAAAAATAGGAACATGCTAGAAATTCTCACAAAAAAGTAAAACATCTGACTCTTAATCTGGTGAACTCTATCTAAGTTGAACTATAAGAGCCATCAGATATTATTTTTAAAGAAAAAACGTATAACCGTCCATCTAGCGGGACCAAGTTATAATGACTTCAATTAAAAAAAAAAGTCTATGCCAACTACCATAAAAAAAGTCCATATCAAGTATAACAAAATAAATAATAAATTAGAATAAAATATCGTATTTGCCGGTGTGTTGTGTGTCATATATATTTATGCTGTTAGATTAGCATAATTGAACCCACCTTTTCTGTCGCAAAGCCATGCAACACACTAGACACCCGATCGGCTTGTAGTCATGCAGTCTCCTATACGCAATGGGACGCACATGTCACTAGAAAGTGCCAAGGTAAGCATTGAGCCATCTGCTCAATCGCTATTAATTAACTTAGTTAGGATCATGGTTAATTTGCATGACATACATGATGCAAGAAAAATCAACGAAGTGGAATATGTGGACACGCACATCACAAGTAATGTGTTCTTCTATTAATTATTTATAATCTACTTTCTTAAGCAAGTTTAAAATTATATGCGACTTTGAGAGGTTAGAATAGACAATCTATTTTCTGGAATAAATATACAATTATATGCACCTCCATGAAGCTAGAAATTTCTATATTAATTAATCAATAGAAAGATAAAAATAAAAGTTGTAAGCATCATGGTGACTAATCCAATTTATAATAGTGAAGAACCATCATGTTTTCTAATTTTATTAAGTTTGAGTAGTTGGTCACCACGTCTACTCTAAAGGGCTAGAAATTACCACATTAATTAAAGTAAAAAGAGAAAGTACTAAGTCATTTATTTGATGTGTCTAGATTATAGCGATGTAGATTGATCAAATAGCCCATGCATAGCATAAATTTAGAATAATATTAGTAGTTGGATTTCTATGTGAATTCTAACCTAAAACTATTTTTTAAAATTAAATAAAATATAATTATAAAAAATAATATAAATTCATAATGGAAAATAATAGGAATTAGATGAAATTAGCAATTAGATTTGTATATGAATTCTAACCTAAATTGGTATTCAAAATTAAATAAAGAATAACAAAAAAATAATAGAAATTAGGAATGAAAAATAAAAGGAAAATAGAAATTTAATTTTCATAGAAACTTTGAATTAAAACCCTACATAGCTAAAATTTAAAATAAAAATTACTTGAAAAATTAGCCATTGGATTTGCATATGAATCCTAGCCTAAAACTGGAATTCAAAAATAAATAAAACAGATTAAAAGTAAGAGTCCATGCCAAATACAATAAAAAATAACAAATATTCAAAATAAAATAAAAATAAAATTTAGATTGAAAGAAAGAGTCCATATCAAATACAAAACATAACATATATTCAAAATTAAATAGGAATAAATTTTAAATTAAAAGAATGAGTCAATGTGAGGTACAATAAAAAATAACATATGTTCGAAATAAAAATTAGCATATGGATTTATGTGTGCATTCCGAACTAAAACTCAAAAAGAAGATCTGCAAGAAGACAGTCTAAAAAATATGCAAATTCAGAATAAAAATCTAAAAGAAACTATTAATTTTTTTAAATATCATACTAAGTGAAAAGTAAAAAAATTGTTTCATTCAGAATTAAAATTTCATAAATATGTTAATTCGTGAGAAAAATAAAATAAGATAAGGAATTTGGTTTTATTTATAAAAATTAGGAATGTAAATAAATGTTGTCGACGGTTGGGGAGCAGGCCCCCGCCGAGCTTACTTGTTGGTGGAGGGACCAACTGCGACCCCTTCTCATGTGATGGGATACTCAGAGGAGTGACTCACTAAACTTCAATGGGCAAGGACACTGTGATTTACCCTGGTTCGGGCCTCTCAAGAAGGAGATAATAGCCTTACTCCAGCTCGTGTATATTTTTTGTAAAGAAATCTGCCTGTCTTTCCCTCATGGTGGGGATGCTTTTATAGCTTACAAAGGACCAAACTCCGCAGGTCCCCACTATCCGCACGATTGGACCACGTCCAATCGTGGCAACTGGCAGATCCTACAACTCCGCCATGCTCCCGCGGAGGACGCAACGGGCTAACGGAGGTTACGCGCTGGTGGTTACTCCCACCGACCTCGAGATCACGTCAGGTCGGCCAATTCCCGGCGCCGAGCTTGGTTGCCTTATGCAAGCTCGAGCTCGCTATTGGCTAGAATACGTGACCTTCTTAGATCCCAACTAGATCGTCCTTGGGAACGACCTCCTAATGGCTCGGGCGGGAGCGAGCTCGGCCGTTCGTGGCACCCGAGGTAATTTATGGGAATTACCCAACCCCCCGACAGCTAGCCCCCGAGGTTCAAGTGGGAAAAAGGCCTAAGGAAGGCCTTCCCTTGGGCCTACCGTCCACGAGCACGTCGGATTTGCTGCGGCGAACAACTGCCGCGACCACCGAGCTATTGACCTCCTCAGGAACGCAGGCCTTTTGCCTCACTGCTCGCGCTTGAACGGACGTGGGCCCCTCTCAATGGTTCCTTCTCCGGAAGCCTCATTCGAGCGATTCGAACCGTCCTTCCTAGCGAACTGTCCTTTTGGCAGACAGTTTGATTCGGCGTGCCCACGTGTCGTCCCCCGGGTGGCGAACGCCTCAACTGCCCTCTGCGCCTCTAGGGCTTCCTCGACCATAACGGCGGGAAGTCCCTTCGCTTTCCTGTTTCCTGGAGGGATTTTAAACACCGGTGCGAACCCTAGCTCTGCACAGTCCCCCAGCAAAGGAAACGCTTCAAATCATTCTTTGCTCCAGTGCTCGTTCTTCCGATCGCGGCCGTCTCCCCTTCGATCGCCTCCTGCATTTAATGGCGAAGTTTGGCGCCAGCAAGATCGATAGGCGAAAGCTGGAGCTTCTGCAACAGGCGAAGTACCTCGACGCCGGCTCATGGAGAGCCCCTGGGGCCGAGGAGAGCCCGGAGCCAGAGGAAGGGGAGATCATCTCCACCGAGCTCTACACCATAAACGGGCTCCGGATGCCTGAAAGCGAGTTTGTCGAGTCCGTCCTCGCCTTCTGTGAGTGCGAGATCTCTCACCTCCACCCTAACTCCATCCTTATCATGGCCATCTTCACCCACCTCTGCGAAGGGTATGTGGGCGTCGAGCCCACTCCCAGCCTCTTCCTCCATTTCTACACCTTATCGCCAAGACCAAGACGCCTTCGTCGGCCGGCTGCCTCTATTTCCGTCTCCGACCTACCCGCCCGTACGAGTATCCGAGCTTCACGCTCAAGGACTCGGTGTCGGGATGGGCCGACTCCTGGTTTTATCTGAGGAAGGCGGAAGACAGCTCGCTCTCCTATACCGGCACTAGAGCCCGGGCTGTCGAGACCCCCCGGCCCGACTGCGGCAGGAGGAGGAGAAGGTGCTCCTGCTGATCAACGAGCTCACTTGCTCAGGGCTGACCGGACGGGATGTCGCCCGGGACTACATCAGAGCCCGGGTGTCGCCCCTCAGGAGGAGGGTGCATCCCTTCTTCAAGGTTGAGGGGTGGCAGGACATCACACGGGAGTCACGCTCAGGTATACCATCGACCTCGGCCTTCTCTCTTATGCAGAAGACATTCGTTCTCACCACTTCCTTTCGTTCGGTACGCAGCTCCACCGGAGGACTGGGTGGACACGAGGGTGTCCGAAATGTTCGGCACCCCCAAGGGCAAGGAGATCCTAGAGGGTCGCCAGATCCCGAATAACGTCCTCAACCGGACCGAGGCGGTAAGTTTTCGATTTGGCCCTCCTTTCTTGATGTCCCACTTGGTCCGAGTCTCCCCAGGGTGCCCCGACCTCATAAAACTCTCTCTGGCAGGAGAAGGTCGCCCTCGAGGTTGCCGTGGATCAACTGGCATCGCGGCCAGGGACGAGGTCATAAGACCAAAAATTGGCGCCGCAAGCGCCGCGACCGATCTCCTTCGGCCACGCTGCCTCTCGCCTCGGCGTTTGCGCAGCGTCCTGGTTGACGACCGCTCACCCCGCCAAAGATTTGGAGTATGCTGATCGGCAGGAGGTGAGCGAACTAAAACTTTGGATGGATGAGCATACCAGAAAAAACCCCGAGCTGATGGCTCGTTTGCGTCAGCTTGCCGCGCGGGCTAAGAAGGAGGCCGCGGCTGGTCCAGCGCGGAAGGAGGCACTGGAGAGCCAGATCGCGGCTCTTCAGGCAGAGCTCGCGCGGGTGAGCTCGAGCTCGGCCCCTCTGGATGACGAGGAGGAGAAGGACGAGCTGGACCCCAGAGCTCGACCTCGAGGGCATCCCCCACATCATAATTGAAGACGACGACGTGGAGGAGCATGGTGGTGCCGAGCACGCCGCTGAAGCTCCTCGCGAGGACTCCGCCGGCGCGAGCGACATCATCACCGCCACGCTCCAAGAGATCGCCGAGATCTCTCCCCGAGCCCGCGATGCTCCGCCGGACATCAACGTCGGCCCGGTATCAGGTGGGCCAGGCCAACTTCCAGGCGGAGGGGAGCCGCTGTGTACCGAGGCCGCTTTGGTCGAGGTCGACCTCGCGTTGCCGACCGGCGACCCAATCGATCTCGCGCTCAAGACGCCGCCACGGCCCAATCTCGGTACCGACCTTCCTCGCCGACCGGTGCCTCGATCGACCTCGCGCCGAGACGCCGTCACGGCCCAAGCTCGGGTGCCCAACATTCCGGTCGCTGATCCGGTGCCTCCAGTCGACCTCGCGCCCGGAGACGCCGTCACGGCCCAAGCTCGGGTGCCCGACTCTCCGGCCGCCAGGCCGGTGCCTCGATCGACCTCGCGCCGGAGACACCGCCACGGCCCAGGCTTGCGAGAGGAGGAGCCCCGAGCGCAACTCCCGCCGGGAGGAAGAGGAGCGGGAGGTGGTCCTTGCTCTCGAGGCCGTCCCTCCGCAGGAGATGGAGGTCGACCCTCGGGGAAGGTCTCCCGCTCCCGAGGGACGGGAGCTCGAGCTCAAGCCCCCGCCAGGAGTAAAAACGGGATGGAGGACCCCGCCGAGCTTTGTGAGGAGAGTGGAGGCCCGGCTCTGTTGGGTAAGTCTCCTAACACTTATGTGCTTTTGTCCCAAAAATCCGGCTGCGACCCAAGACGCCTTGTTGCGCAGGTGTTGGAGACCACCATGAAGGACTTCCACGCCGCGACCGTGCCACCAGAAGTCGTCGCGAAGCACCAGGCCGAGCAAGACGCTAGGATTGCGGAGCTCGAGCGCCTGGTCGCCGAGCTGAAGTCTTCTGAGGCCGAGATCCGGCAGAAGATGGAAGAGTCCGTGCACTTTCTTAAGAAGCGCCTCGACCAGAGTGAGCAGGCGAGGTCGGGCCTTGAAGCGACGGTGGCGACCCTGCGCAACTCCGCTCGAAGCGCCGAAAGGACGATCGACCAGCAACGGGAGGAGTCCAGGCGGCTTCGTCAGGCGGCAAGCGAAGGTCGTGAAGCTCGCCGGCGGGTGCTCGACCTCGAGTCCGAGCTCGACTCCGTGCGGGAGGAGCTCGTCGCTCTGCAGGACGAGAAGCGTGCCGGCCTCCTGTAATTCCTTCTTCCCGTGTTTTACCTGAAAAAACTCAAAAAACCTCCTAGTCGAATAAAGAATGTTTCGAATTTAATAAATACGCTTTTGTTTCCCTTGTAATGATAACGAGTTGCTTCCTCCCGTTGTTCCCCCTTTTTTTGATGGTTATGCGAGCTAGCGGACGATCGTACTAGGGAGTGACTACCTTGTGCGAAAGCTGCTATAGGTTGTAGCCACACGGTACCCATATAGCCCCCGCCATCAACGGAGGTCGTGGGCGTAGGCTGCGGGCATGACCTCGTTGACGGAGTAGTGCCCTGCGGAGATCGTGTGGCCTTTTTGGGTACGGTGCGTCTATATCGCCCACCGGCTGAACCGAGCTCGGAACCGTCCGAGGGGTGTCCATGCGAATCTTTACCTGCGGCGGAGTGCGCGAAAAAAGATGGTCGACTTATGAGGAAGGAAGCCCTCGAGGTCGAGCTCTGGTGGCCCGATGTTAGGTGGTCGTACGCCCGTCCGTTTTGCCCCGACGACCGAGCCTGCTCTTGATATTTGATCTGGATCGAGCTTGATCACGGAATTTCGCGGGGGGGGGGGGTTAAAGAGAGAGAGAGAGAAAGAGGGAGACCGGGAGGCCAAGGTGTCGAATTTTATTAAAGGAGCAAAGTTGGTTTAGTTAGATATGGAACTTATGCAGTTGGTCGATGTTCCAAGTGCTAGCTAGTTCTCGACCATCTTCCATTGCAAGGCGGACAGCCCCCGGGCGTGCTGTTGAGACGACCGTGTAAGGACCTTCCCATCTTGGCGTTAGCTTGTTGGCTTTTGACAAGTCTTGGACCCGTCGTAGAACGAGATCGCCGATGTTCAAGGTCCTTGGTCGTACCGATTTAGCGGCGTGTCTGCGAAGAGCTTGCAGGTAAACCGCGGATCGCAAATGTAACTCGTTCACGAAGTTGCTTCCGCGAGGTCGAAGGCGCCGCCTTCTGCGTCGATGTTATCGGCTAGGTTCACCCTTGGGGATCCCAGCGACCTCGACGGGTAGTACGGCTTCCGCGCCATATACGAGCTGAAAGGGGTCTCACCGTAGCTCGGCTCGTCGTGGTGCGGACCGACCCGGAGGACGGGAGGTAGCTCGTCCACCCAGGCTGACCATGCCGATCGAGGTTCTTGAAGACTCTCTTCTTGACTCCTTGGATGATCTGCCTGCTCAAGACGCTCGGCCGCCCCATTGCTCTGCGGGTGGGCCACGGATGCGAAGCATATCTTGGTCCCGACCTCCTCGCAATAAGCACGAAACACCTCGCTTGTGAACCGAGTGCCGTTGTCCGTGATGAGGCGACTCGTAACGCCAAAGCGTCACTACGTTATTGCGGAAGAACCTTTTAGCCGCTTTGTGCCGAGATGGTTGATATAGGCTCGGCCTCGATCCATTTAGTGAAGGTGTCGATTGCGACGAACAGTATTTACAACCCTTCCTTCCCTGGAAATGGACCGAGTATGTCGATGCCCCAAACCGAGAACGGCCAGGTTAGGGGCATAGTTCGGCAGCGGCATATGCTTGGTGATGGACTTTCCGGGCATGGAACTGGCAAGATCGGCAAGCGGTCACTATTGAGCGCGCGTCGGCCAGGGCCGTCGGCCAGTAGTATCCCAACCGGAAGGCTTTGCTCACCAAGGTCCTAAAGGACGAGTGAGCTCCACACATCCCGTCATGGATATCTTTGAGGAGATATTTGCCTTCCTCTTGGGTGATGCACTTGGAGAGGACGCCAAGCGTGCCTTTGCGGTATAAGAGGCCCTCGACCATTTTATAGGCTGAGGAGCGTCTTACTAGCCGGGATTTCTCGGCTTCCTCCTCGGCGATGTCCGTGCACGAGGTATTGGATGAATGGCGTCATCCAACTCGCACTCGCTTTCGAGGAAGGAGACGGTACCACCCGCCTCGGTTGCCTCCTCTTCGGTGGGTATGGAGGGCTTATAAAGGTGCTCGACGAGCACCCCGCCGGCGGAAGAGGGCGGAACCGACCTTCGATAGATGGTCGGCCAGGGCATTGTCCTTCCTGGGGATGTATAGTACTTCGAAGTTTCTGAAGTACTTTTCCATCTTCCTTACTTCAGCCAGGTAAAGCGCCATCGAGTCATCGGAGCACTGATACTCCTTGTTAACCTGGTTGACAACCAGCTGCGAGTCGCCCTTCGCAGTTAGTCGCTGGACTCCGAGCGTCTTGCACGCCCGAAGTCCGGCTAGCAGACCCTCATATTCTGCTGCGTTGTTCGTTGCGCCGAAATGTAGTTGGAGGGCGTACTGGATCCGCTCCCCCTGGGGGGATTCGAGGACCACTCCAGCCCCCGAGCAATTGTAAGCTCGGGATCCGTCGAAGTGCATGACCCAAATGACCGTGCTCGGCTGCAGTCGGGTTCAGACTTAGATGGGGTAGGATTTGTCCATTCGGCTAGGAAGTCCGCTAGGACCTGGGATTTGATCGCGGTCCTGGCCGAGAATTCGATCTCGAATTCGGCGAGCTCCATGGCCCACTTCGCGATCCGTCCGCTTGCGTCCTGATTCCCTAGAATTTCTCTAAGCGGGAAGTTGGTCGGGACTCGAATTTTGTAGGCCTGGAAGTAGTGTCTTAACTTCTTCGAGGCCACGAGGAGCGCATAAAGGAGCTTCTAGACCTCGGGGTAACGCTCCTTTGGTCCGTGTAGGACTTCGTTGATGTAGTAGATCGGGCGCCGCACTCGCCCCGTTCTCTGATTATGACGGCGCTTACCGCTGGGGTGTGGCGGCCAGGTAGAGCAAGAGAAACTAACCCATAATCGGCGTGGAAAAGACCGGCGGTCTCGACACATATAGCTTTAATTCTTTGAAAGAGCGGTGCTTCCTCTGGCCCAAGTGAAACCGTCAGGCTTGGAGCGCTTAAAGAAAGGCAGGCGCGTTCCCGAGCCGCGAGATGAAGCGACTTAGGGCCGCCATCCTCCGGTCGAGTGAACCTCCAGCGTGCAAGTGGGTGGCGCATGTTCTCGATGGCCTCTATCTTCTCGTGGTTGGCCCCGATTCCTTGTGGACCGATCATGTGGCCGAGTACCTTGCGGCCTTGACGCCGTACACACATTTTTCAGGGTTCAACTTTATTCGATGCTTATTGAGGTTATGAAAGGTCTCCTCTAGATCGGGTACATGACCCGAGGCCATCTTGCTCTTGATGACTATGTCGTCTACATATACTTCCGTGTTCCGACCTATTTGGTCCGAGAAGGTTTTCTGCATGAGGCGCTGGAAGGTCGCTCAGCGTTCCTTAGACCGAAGGACATGGTCGTCTGTGAGAATGTGCCAAACGGCGTGATGAAGGAAGTTTTCTCCTCGTCGTCGGGCGATATGCCGATCTGGTGATAACCTGAATAGGCTTCGAAAGCTCATCGCCTCGGGCGGCCGTTGCGTCGACCAACCGGTCTATCCGAGGTAGCGGAAAATTGTCTTTTGGGCATGCGGCATTCGATCTGTGTGATCGACACACATGCGCCACTTGCCCCCTTTTTCTTCACGATAAGCGGGTTGGCCAACCAATCGAATGATCGACCTCCGTATAAAACCGGCTTTGAGGAGCTTGTCCGGTTCCTCTCGATGATAGCTT
Organism: Rhipidocladum racemiflorum; assembly: GCA_036346355.1. Taxonomy (NCBI): domain Eukaryota; kingdom Viridiplantae; phylum Streptophyta; class Magnoliopsida; order Poales; family Poaceae; genus Rhipidocladum; species Rhipidocladum racemiflorum. The sequence continues at coordinate 54,901,898 of CM070588.1, read as the reverse complement.
GCTTCTCGGGAGAAGCGCCTAAGCTCTGCCGACAGGCTTTTGTCGCCGAATCGCTAGCCTGTGCTCTACAACCTCCCTTGAGACTCCGGGCATGTCGGACGGTTCCCATGCGAACGTGTCCGCGCTTCTCCGAAGGAAGGTCACGAGCTCGAGTTCCTATTTAGGATCCAGGGAAGCCCCCACGTGTACGACCTTGTCTGGCTCTGCGTCGCACAGCGGGATGGCCTTAGTTTCTCCCCCGGCCTGGAGGGTAGCCTTGGGCCGGGAACTCCTCGGCTCTTGGTCGGGCCTGGGGCATTTGCCGACCATGTCTAAAGCCCTCTCGTCGCAGTTCAGGGCTGCTTTCGGGCTTCCCTTCACTGAGATCACGCCGCCGGGGCCGGGAACCTTCAGGCATTGGTATCCGTGATGCGTGGCGGCCATGAATTTGGCGAGCGCTGGTCGGCTCAGGATGGCGTTGTAGGCCGACTCGAAATCGACTACCTCGAAGGTGATTAACTCCGTCCGGAAGTTGCTCGGGCTTCCGAAAGTTACGGGCAGGACGATCTGTCCGAGCGGCTTGGCCGAGGTGCCGGGGACTATCCCGTAGAAAGGGACTACGACGCTCTTGACTTTGGACCGAGGAATTTGCATCTCGTCCAGGACCCTGGCCGATATCAGGTCCAGGGAACTCCCGCAGTCCACGAGCACTTGTCCTACCGCGGTGTTGCAGATCGTTGGACTCACGACCGTCGGGAGTCTCTGGGGTTTCGTCATCCCCGGGGGGCAGTCGTCCTTAGAGAAGGTGATGGGCAGCTCGGACCACTTAAGCTGCCGAGCGGGAGGCTTCCCTTGAGTGACACGAAGTACCTCGCGTGCGGCCTCCTTCAGCTCCCGACGAGACCCATAGGCGGCGGAGCCTCCGAATATCACGGCGATGTGGTTTCTCGGCTCCTGGTACTCCATGTCCGTATCTTCCTCCTCGGCGGGCTTCTTGCCCTTGACGTCTCCTTCTTGCTCGGGAGGCGTGGGCATGGGACCCTTGCCATTGTAGAATTGCTCCGCACGGGAGGCCTATGTTCTGCAATTCCGCAGTCGTGTCCATGCGCTGGTGGAGCGGGCAAAAATAGGCGCTAGCCCGTCCGCTACTGTCGCCGCGGGTCTTGGTCGTCTCCGGTTTTGCTCGTTGTTCCGCTGAACCGGTCGGCCTTTTCCTTCGCGGCTCCTCCTTTATCACGAGTGCGAGGTCGGCCGTTGTCGTCGTTCGATGGCCGCCACCATGTCGGAGACGGAGGGTTTTTTTTCTTCTTTTGATTTTTTCTCGATCGAGCTCACGCTCTTTCGCTTGACGCCCTTCGAGTCCGGCCGAGGCGGCTTTCCCTCGTCCAGCCAGCCTTCTTCCATTGGACGGCCTCGTCGCGCTGGCATAACGGTCACCATGCGGAAACGGCTCGTTGGCCGTGATGTCCGGTGAATTTCGAGGTCTGAGTAAAGCGTCGTCTCGGACCCCAAACTTGAAAGCCGGACAACCGCCTCATCCGAGATGCTTGGGATGGAATTGTGTACTTGCATGAAGCCCGGGCGGCTGGCGCAAGGTCTCGCCCTCAAATGTCATGTCAGGCGCTCAAGGTCGCGCTCCTTCCGGCGGGCGTAGCGGCTACGGAAGTTGGCGGAGAGTCTTTGCTCGGTGTGCTCAGGACCGGATCGAGTTTTTCTTTTGGTTGAATAGCCACGCCGAAGCCGCCCGGCCCAAAGATCAGAGGCGAAAGTTAGCCATGACCCTTTCATCACGTCCACGCTAGAATGGCCGTGGTGTAGATCGAGAGAAACTTCGTCGGGGTTCTGCGTCCCATCGAATCTCTCGATGTGACCCGGCTTGAACCTTATTGGCCAGGTCACACGTCGTAGCGACGTCGCGAAGCTCTGCACCAGCAAAACGGGCTGTCGGGACGGTCATTGCGGCCTTGGCGGTCGGCGATCCCCACCGCCGAGCCCGAGGTTCGTGGCCCAGCGAGAGAATATCTCTATGCACAGGGACGGAGAGTGGCCCGAAGAGGAATGTTCGGCCCGGTTCTGCCCGTGGCTCGTATTCCGTTGATCCCGAGGGAGCCCCCGGGAATTGCTCCGGGTGCCCTCCCGAGCCCGGTCGCGTTCGCGGCGGTCACTCGGGGTATGGCTGCGTGAGTCGTCGGGGTGGAGGCGCTCAGACGCCTGGCGGCGGCGTTCCCAGGAATTACTCTGGGCATCCCTTTCTCGGGAGGCTTCCGCCGCTTTTATGTCTGTGGCGATTTCCTCGAGGTCGTCGGCCACAGCCGCACCCATGGCTTCTAGGTCGACTTGCTCAGGAAACTCTCTTAGGTTGCGCACCACCGCGACCAAGGCTTGAAGGCGTTCCCGCTCGGAGAACGGGGGTAACGAGCTTCGTTAAATCGTCGCCGCGAACTCCGGTGTCCGTCTGGCGTGGAAATTCTCACGAAGCCGGCCCTGGTCTTGTCGGCCGGGCCACCACGGACTTGGCGTAAGCTGGCCAGTGTCCGATTCAAAGATGTCTGCAGGTGCTCCTTGGCCGCTTCATAGCGGTGAAGACGCAGGTTCGGCCGGGGATTTGCTCCCGACATTTCCACCCTCCTCCGCAACGAAGGCGTTACGGGATTGGACGGATCGCGAGGGTGACATCACGGTGTCTCCCTTGACGCGGTCCCTGGTCGAGCTCGAAAAGGTCGGGGATGTCGGACCATCGTAGAGCCGTCATACTCGTCGTCCGGAGAGGCGTCGAGCCGAGCGAAAGAATTGCTTCCGGCGGCGGTTTCCATGGAGAAGCTCCAGGAACCGTCATGATTCTCAAGGCCAGCGACGTCGGCGGCCCCATTGTCGAAGAACTGCTTGTCTTCTTCCTCGATTCCGGGGGCCGAGGCCCTGGCGATCTTGGGAGCTTGTCATCCTCAGGATTCCTCACGAAAGGGAAAGTCGGTCCCGGACGGGCGCCATTTGTCGATGGTTGGGGAGCAGGCCCCGCCGAGCTTACTTGTTGGTGGAGGGACCAGCTGCGACCCTTCTCACGTGATGGGATACTCGGAGGAGTGACTCACTAAACTTCAATGGGCAAGGACATCGTGATTTACCCTGGTTCGGGCCTCTCAAGAAGAAGATAATAGCCCTACTCCGGCTCGTGTATATTTTTGTAAAGAAATGCTGTCTTTCCCTCATGGTGGGGATGCTTTTATAGCTTACAAAGGACCAAACTCCGCAGGTCCCCACTATCCGCACGATTGGACCACGTCCAATCGTGGCAACTGGCAGATCCTACAACTCCGCCATGCTCCCGCGGAGGACGCAACGGGCTAACGGAGGTTACATGCTGCTGGTTACTCCCACCGACCTCGAGATCACGTCAGGTCGGCCAATTCCCGGCGCCGAGCTTGGTTGTCTTATGCAAGCTCGAGCTCGCTATTGGCTAGAATACGCGACCTTCTCAGATCCCGACTAGATCGTCCTTGGGAACGACCTCCTAATGGCTCGGGCGGGAGTGAGCTCGGCCGTTCGTGGCACCCGAGGTAATTTATGGGAATTACCCAACCCCCCGACAAATGTCTATGACATGTGGTTCACAGTCGCTAAGTAAAAAGAGAATATGCTAAAAATTCTCACCAAAAATAAAACATTCTGATCCTTTATTTGGTGGGCCTCCTTGAGATGGAAGGATTGAGAGGGTAATTCATTGTGGAGTGTTCACTCGACTATATTGGTATAAGTTATGTGATGCGTATTGTTAATATGTAGTATAGAAAAATATTGCAATGGTGAAATAATGATATGGCACTAATATAAATGTAAAATATTATATTATGCTATGTTTATTGTTATATTATTCAAGTATTTGTGGAAGAAAGTTTGATCACATGTGACAAGTATAAGGAAACAAAGTAAGTATTTTTGCTATCTAATAATATATAATATTAAAATATTATAAATAAAGTTTGTAACGATCTATTTTCTAAAAAGCGAAATCATATATATATATATATATATATATATATATATATATATATATATATATGTTTTAAAAATGATATCCGCGCAAATACACTGGCCACTTCGCTAGTTAATATAAAATTTTCTGTCTCCAGAGATGATAAAAAGTCTCGTGTAGATATTAAGCCTCCACGGGCATATCAAAAGCACGCGATCACACGCATCGAATGATCTGCGTACGTATCCGGCGTTGCTAGGTCACAATCGTGAGAAGCTGTTGCCTTTTGCGGCAAGAGTAATGGGGGGACAGAGACGCGATGCGGCATACCACGAGCAAAACCGTTCGGTTTGGTTGGAGAGAAAGGAACTTAATCCAAGCTACAAGCAAGGCCGGTACACGTGCTTCTAGAAGATACTATTCCTCCTCACAAGGTTGGTTTGTACTTTGTACACACCCTTTAAAGATTCAGAGGCAGCTGCTCTGATGATTATTTCCTTAGATCTGAAGCATTTCTAGAGCCGAAGTTCGTCGGTGCGGCGCAGTTTTTTAACGGGCTCGTCTGATCTTGTTTGGTACCAGCCATAGCCAGCTCGTGCACGAAGCGTGGTCGGGCCGGCGTCTGATCGGCACGGCGCACGCGTTTGCGTGTTTGGAAACGGGCCGCGGAAACAAAGCGCGCGCACGGCAACGTCGACAGGACGGCCTCTACGTGAGCTCCGTGGTCCATCTCCAAGCGTGGGCTGGGTAAAATTGGCTAATGGACCGGTTTGGCCATGGCCCGATTCGATCCGGGAACGAGAATGCCAATCCCCTCTATCAAGAAAGTGCGCACCGGGAGCTAGTCATGAGTTGGCCAAGGGCAAGGACCGGATAAAAATGAAGGGTTGGCTTAAATGATTAGGCTAAATTAAGATAAATATATTAAATAGTTTATATCGTGTTTTTATCGGTTTAAGTGCTACTACTTATACTTTATTATTTGAAAAATATTTATACAACGTTCGCCTATCCAGTTTTTAATATGAATTCTAAATCAATTTGATTTTCATATGAACTTCAATGCAAAACTAAAATTCAAAAAAACTAAGAAAAATAGTAGTTGGATTTGTATACAAATTCCAACTTAAAACTAAAATTCTGAATAAAATAGCAATTTGATTTCCATACAAACTCCAAAGTAAAATCCATAAATAGCTTAACTTAAGAATAAAAATGAAATGAGAAATTCCAGTTGGATTTGTATAGACTTCCAACCTAACACACACACAAATAATACAACAATATACAAATTCAAAAGAAGCCACCACATTGGTTCTTAATGACTGAAAATTACCATGTTAATCGGTGAAAAAAGGAAGGATTAATGGGTTATAAATAAACAATATACTTCGATAACAAATAGGACTCTAATATTGTAGATATATACAACACATATTACTTGGATATGTCAATCTATATATGTAGCATCTAGAAACGAGAGAAGCTATCACATCATCCAACGGCAAAAAAGAAAAACCTTGCTTTGTCAGAGACGCTTTGTCTGATCACAAGATAATAAAATCATCCACGGAACCATGTGAATACAGAGGACAAAATTGGGCATGGCTAACAAGCAAATCTCCCTTGTTGTTTCTTGCGGGTTTGATCAATATGATTTGAACCAAGTAATTTGGGAGATTTACCGGAGAGCGATAATTAATGGAAGCTTGATGTAAGAAGTCATGCACTGATCACAACGACACAACACGAGATTGCTTTTGCAGTGTTAATGCTGGGCATGGTGTTGCAGCTTCAAATGCAAATAGTACTGTAAGGAGGTCATGCATGAATATGTGTTTGTCACGAGTTTCTGGAGGCATAATGTCATGCTAATCAGTTAATGCAGATGCAATTCGGTGAGTGGTGGACGGACCGAGAAAGAGGACATAGAGTTTAGCAACAACCAATGAGAACAATAGTAGCTTCATAAAAGAATGCTTTTAACTAACGACACATTTGAATAATTCGTTTCTATTACTCCAAGAACGTACTCCCTCCATCCTGAAAAAGAAGTCGTTTTGGACATCGACACGGTCTCCAAAATACAACTTTGACCATTAAAAATTATTGCATTTTATTTATAAAATACATTGAAATTATAATATTTGAAAGCTCTTTTCATGACAAATCTATTTATGTAACTTTTATGTGTTCAATCCAAATAGTTTAAAAGTTATTTATAGATAAAGTTCTAAAAGTTTGACTTAGGACAACTCTAAAACGACTTCTTTTTCAGGATGGAGGGAGTACTCCACACTGGATGCAAAATTTTACATCAAAACTTCAATGAAGTTCCCTCAAGATGCATAACATCTCAAAGATAATTTAATTACCAGTAAAATCGATTTATAGTTATGGGGGGAAATCAAACATGGTACACGACATGTAAAAATTTTAGCCATGCAAATGCACACATCATCCTGCTAGTTCTAAGTAAAGGTACAAGAATTGGTTGAAATATATGAATATACCGATGCAAGTGTCTTGCGAAAATGACACAAATAGTCTGTCTTCGGGTAAAAACAGATCTACCCGGATCATCTCAATATACTATTATTGAATTAGGGTGTGTTTATCTAAAAAACGTGCATACCGATTAGCATCCATAATATTATGTGTTGTAATGTCAACTCGAGCTGATAATTGTAGTTGAGATTTCTTTTAGGGCGGCGTATTTGGTGCAAACCCTCTCTTTGATGCAAACTTGAAAACTAACAATCTGGACCTCTGGATCTTTCCTCGATGGTTCAGATGCACAAAGGTGGGATTCCACTCATCCACTTATGCTAATATGCACTAAACCCCCCATCTAATCCCATCCCTCCTCATCTAATCACAACTCATCAGCGCTAATCGATCGCTCTGCCTCCTCACGTACGCGCTCTGCCTCCTCCGACGCCGCGCCTTCGATCCATCTACCGCACCTCCGATCCTTACTGCTGCTGCCGCACGTAGCTGATCCATGTATGGATCTTCGTTGATTTTCCTACCAGGTTTTACATTTTCGGAAATTACTACCGTTCGCTACTATGTACCTGTTTGCTCATATCGAATCTGGGTATTGCAACCTGAGGATGATTTTAGCATATGATTTGTTGTATGCATAAATTTTGCGGTGAAATGACTTGACATTGATATTTCCTGTCAAATTCTGAATCGTTTGGTTTATATGCCGTGCTTGGTGAGGTTTGATGTTTGTGCCATGGGAAATATGCATGTTACAACTTACATTCATGCATGCAGTTTGCGCGGCGTCGGAGGGCAGCAGCAGTCGCCGTCCTACGTGCGGCAGATGGATGGAGCGCGCAGCAGCAGTAGTAAGGCAGCAGCAAGGAGCGCGCAGCAGTAGCAGTAAGGCAGCAGCAGCAAGGAGCGCGCAGCAGCAGCAGTCGGCGCGTCTTGCGCGACGTCGCGTCCTACGTGCGGCAGATGGATCGAAGGCGCGGCGTCGGAGGAGGCAGAGCGCGTACGTGAGGAGGCAGAGCGATCGATTAGCGCTGATGAGTTGTGATTAGATGAGGAGGGATGGGATTAGATGGGGGGTTTAGTGCATATTAGCATAAGTGGATGAGTGGAATCCCACCTTTGTGCATCTGAACCATCGAGGAAAGATCCAGAGGTCCAGGTTGTTAGTTTTCAGGTTTGCATCAAAGAGAGGGTTTGCACCAAATACACCGCCTTCTTTTAGTACGCCTTCTCTAATTTTCTTTAGAAACTGAAGACATGTATCACCTACGTCAACAATCCATGTAAGGTCTTGATAAGTCTATTGAATTCAATGCCTTGTCCTGTCGATGTAAGTACGTACTGGCAGTCTGGCATATGTAAAGAACAAGCGCGTCCTAAAAAAATAGGAATCGTCGTATGGATATAATTAGTTGGTATTGCCAACCATAATACAATGTGAATAAATAAAATAGTGAACTATTGCTCCTCGTCAAAAAGAAAGAAAGAAAAGCCAACGGAGAAGATATGATCGTGGTCTCGGCTTGTCATTGGTTGTCATCCATCTGTCTCCATCTCTATACAATTACAAGGTTTTTTTTCTTAGTCTGCCAATTATAGATAGGAGATAGCAGGTTAATTAAGAATTATGAGAAACTGGTGGTTAATGAGAATGCTAGGAGTCGTCAGAAACCCATAATCTCTCACGAATGCTATGCATGTTTTATTCTATATAACCTTGTTTTCGAACTCATCTATTATAAATTAAACGCTATTGATTCAACTATTTGGAGCTATATTTCAACGCAATTACTATGTTATGAAAAATGCGCTTTGCCCGTGAGGTTTGTTGGCATACAGTTTGGAACCAACCAAACCTTGAAGGATAAGGAAGAATATACTCTCTCCGTTCCTAATAAGATGTCATTCTAGATTCTTACAAGTCCATCAAATTATATCTAAAAAAATGTATTACGCATCTTTATTATATTTTTGAATGGCATGTCTTACGTTTGTCTCTGGTAGTAAATGACATTGATAATGGTTAAAGGAAAAGGGTAAAGAAGAAAAAAAATTAGTAAAAAATCATATTAAAATTAATTATATAATAACATATATTTAGAAATAAAATTTGAAAACTAGAATGACATATATTCATAAATGAAAGGAGTATATGATATCCATTTGCCGCGGATGGCCCCATGTGTTCGGATGGTTTGCCTCTTCTTGTGGGTGTAGAAGCTAGCATTCATAAAACCGACGATTTTCGAGTGAAAATAGCAATTTTTGCGTGTATCGAGATGGCTCGGCAATTAAAACCACTCGGTAAACCAGTCAAGTTTTAATTCAAATTCAAAAAATTTGAAGAAATTTATTAAAAGTGTTAAAAATTTTGTGTGAGGTTCTGCAGCAATTCTAATGATGCTGTAAAATTTTTAGATAATTATCAGTTATATATATATTTTTAAAAATTCAGACAGTGTTACTGCCTTTGTATACACTCTTCTATTTTTTATTTTCTAGAGGTAATAAATGAAGTCTAATATTTTTGAAAATATTTTTTGAGGTACTGACGCAATTATAATGATTATATAAAATTTTAAGATGATTATAAGACTTGTGTAATTTCTTATAATTTTAATAGTGCTACTATATTTGTATATGCTCTTCTGTTTTTGATTTTCTAAGGGCAAGAAATTAAGTCTAATATTTCTGTAAATTTTACTACAATATACTTGGGAACTCTTTATGATACTATTAAAATTTAAGATCATGAAAAATCTTGTAAATTTTTATAAAAATATGACAGTTTCTCTGATTTATTTTCATTAGTTGTTGTTTTTGATTTTCTAGAAGCACTAAACGAATTCAAAAATTATTGAAATATCTTTGAGATGTTTTATAGATTAATTGTGATTTATTAACAAATCATAAAATTTGCTCGAAAATCGATGAAATCGGCCATTTTTTTTTTGCCAAAGTTTGACCGCCGATTTTAAAAAATTTGACTTCAAAATCAAGCGATTTCTATCGATTTTTGACTCAATTTGGCTGATAATCAAAAATCATTCGAAAATCATGATATCAATTTTGTGAACCCTAGTAGAAGCCATGCATGCATGCCAATGCTGACCCCTGTTTAATTAATTTTGTGTATTTCAGATGGCCTGCATTTATTCTACGTAGATAGGGTCACATCCATTGCTTCAGAGGGATTCACAGAAGAAGCTATACTACTAATTATTATTCTAGTATTAGACTACTCTTATAATACTCTCTGTTAATAAATATAAGGTATATAGTTTAAATGGTCTTGTTGAGAAATATATAAAACTTGCACGTAGAAATGATGAGTCTTTTTCTACTGTATATTTATTTATTATCTCTCAACTATATGCATTTATTCATTACTATGTACACAAAGTATTCTTTCTCATATTTTCAATGTAATTATGACGAATATCTATGTTATTTTCTCACATACATTTATCAATTTCATCACAACCTTAATCTTTGTACTAAATCAAACAATACTTGCTTAATTCTCTGTAAAGCATGGCACATTACTTACAGCTTGAACATGAATGATAGAATTAGAACTGAATGTCGCTAGGATGCTTAGTCCTTGACCAAACAACCATATCTAGGTCAGCGAATCCTCATTGGTTACACATATGAAGCAACCCTTAATAAGGCCGTGGTTAGCTGTTCATCCTGTAGGTGTCATGTGAGCAGGGTTCAACTTTTCGTTGAAAACCGCTCGGTTTTCAACGAAATTCATGTGTACCACGCCAGTTCGAAAAGAAATACCACTCGATTTATCGGTCAAGTTCAAATTCAAATTTAAAAAATTCAAAAAATTTATCCAAAAATTCCTTAAAATTAGTATTAATAGTTTTATGACGTCTAGCATGAATATCTTTTTTGAAAAATAAATAAATTTTGGAGACGTTTTTGAGCCATTCAAAATGTAAAAAATTAGAAAAATAAAAAAGATTAGAAATATTTTTAGTAGCAATATTTGTTCAAGTATGTTAAGTAGCAATATTTACTTCAACATATTTTAGTAACAATATTTGTTCAAGTTTGTCAAGTAACAATATTTGTTGAAGTATATCAAGTAGCAATATTTGTTCAATTATGTCAAGTAGCAATATTTAGTAGCAATCTTTGTTGAAGTATATTTATGAGCAATATTTGTTTAATTATATTTAGTAGCAATATTTGTTGAAGTGTATTTAGTACCAATATTTGTTCAATTATATTTACTAGAAATATTTGATGAAGTATATTTAGTTGCAATGGATGACACCCGAAAATGGTATTATTTGTTCAAGTAGCGATATTTGTATGCACAAAAAATATCTTGCTATGGCATATTTTAATATGTTAATGTTATCCAACATTGAAAAGCTTACTTCTCGTTGTATGCATGCATGAGTACCAAAACTTCTCGTTTCATTACTATTTTCTAACATTTTAAATTTACGTTGAATTTTATCATTATATTTCTATTATTATTTGACGTGTCTATTAATAACCTGATATAGCTATATTAGTAAGCTATCCAATTATATAGACTGATTTCCTTATGGATGATCGATCTTTAAATGATAATGTTGATTTAACGTTAAAGAGCTCTTGTTCGAACAAAACACAAAACATCCTATAGTTCACAAAGGCCCCGTTCGCTTTCAACGAGCGACACGCTTAAAAAAGCGGATTATTTGCGAACGGAGGATTCGGACAGCTTCTCCGAGAATCGGTCGTTTTTCGAATAGAATCGAATCTGTCGAAACACGATTCTCATGATTCTTGCCGATTCTTGCCGGTCCAAAAACATAGAAGTCATAGTTAACTCGGCCTGATTCTCCCATAATCAGAAGCAGCTTCTCCCATAATCCAGAATCCATAATCCAGAAGCTGAAACGAACTGGGCCAAAGTATAGCAAGCTTAAGCTAATCTTTCTGTTGAGTATAACCGGCATAATAAAAACAGTGGTACACTAAATAATAGGCAACAATTTCGTGCTTCTATACTGAAACTCAATTCAGAAAGTTAAACATCTCAACTCTTAGGTTCAAGCTAAACAGAAACAGAAGACAATGTCGCTTAGCACATCACATTATGATCAGGACAAAAAAATCAATTAATGTTGTTGCTCGAAAAACAATACTAATGCTAAAGATTGTGATTTATTTGGTGAATTGGATGCTCTGCGATAACATTGAAGATGATATGGTCTTTAATGGCCTTTTTTTACAAATCTACAACATTTTTTGCAATTTTCTAGATTTTTTTAGTCTTCCCTTTTTTCAACTGTCACCGGTTTTTTGCCAAAAACCACTTGAAATTTGAGACTTTTTGAGCGATTTTCGTCCAAAAACCATAAAAATCACTCGATGGTTTGACCAGATTTCAAATTTGTTTGACTTTCCAAACCGTTCGGTTTTCAACGAATTTCTAGTGGTTTTTCGCGAATTTCGATACCGTCGGGTCGTCGAAATCCGAGCTCGAAACGGTATTGTTAACCATGCATGTGAGCATGCTAGCATGCAACCGTGCAGGGAGTGAAAATGGAACGGAAATGATCGGTAAATGGCTGTTCCGTTCTGTTTTCATATTTTTTACTAGTAACGGAAACGAAATCGGAAAATCCGAAAACGGATACGGAATTGGATAGTGAAGGAAAACAGATGCGGAACGAAACGAAGCAGGTATAGAAACGAAAGCGAAAAATTTCTCAAAAATATAGTACATGATCATAATATATATGACCACAAAAATAATATAACTCATCCCGTCTCCAAAGCTGATACAAGAACATTATTATGTCTTAAAATAACAAAGATCCATATGATAAGAGAAAGCTATTATAGCTAGTGTTGGTCAATGCACAAGTACTGAAAGATATCAACCATTGGACCCGCAAGTCATGGATTAGCTCACCAAGAAAAAAAATGGGAAACACAAGTTATATGTGTATCCACAACTACAACCCAAGACCTCTAGCTTTAGTCTTCACCTTGTGCATGAATAGAATAGACTGAGCAGAGCACTTCTGAGTTCTGACCACTGCAAGCGTAAGCATCCGGGTCGCAAACCCATGCGATGTAATCAATCTGTTTGAGTATAATATCACAAAAGAAAGTCAATCCAGCCTTGGTAACTACATAATACTGATTATGAATATTATATTATACAATGCTAAGGATTGAACAGAAGTGACTTGACACCTCTTGAACATCTGGACCGAGAATTTTCCAATCAAAACCCGAATCTTCCAACTTGATTCTGCCTTTCAAACCAGCAGCCAATTTCTCTGCTACGCGTGAGCTCCCAGTGAAGAGGGCCATTTTTGGATTTGCCTACAAGAGATCATGTGAAGGACAAATTCAACCATGAAATATGTGCTGCTTGTAAGATAGTAAAAGTGCAAGCCCACTTGCTTTATAATTAGTTTTGGCACTGAATAAAAAACTAGAGGATGCATTCAGTTATGTATTAAACTCCTTAAAACCTCAATTGTTGAACATGATGTACCACGTACTAACAAACAGAAACAATGGTCAAATTGCCGCATGCTGGTGCTTATCAGTAACATGATGAACAACATGGTACATGTGTATGCACAAACATGGAATTTGATCGTCACAGAATGATTAACTAGTTATACTATCTTAATATAGCATGCATTCTTCCAATAAGTCGTAGAATCCTTTTAAAAAAACAAGTCACAGAATAGATAGTCATACCTCCAACAGCAGCTTGTTCATTATGATACCATCAGAATAGATAGTCACACAAGGATCAAACAACATCCAGATTGAATAAAAGAGAACAAAACAAAATCAACTAAGGATAAGACTAGAGGAAACAACTACGGAAATAAGAATGTTCTTCCTATCCTCCATTCCATAACAACCTGAGTTTCTATACCCAGTCATTACATCATTTCACCCATAACAGAACAGAAAGATTCGCTGTAAATCAGAGAAAAACAGACAGTGAAAGTAAATACATGACGACACTATTTTTCTTCCATTGCCGCTAATTTTGTTAATAGTCCCCATCTGGCCATCCATCGTCTGACCATCTCCCTAAATAACTGTACCATTTCCTAGTCAACCAATATAAAAATAAGACTAGCTAATAATCAATAAATATTGATTAACTATGCTGAAACATCAAGGTTTCAACGTACTTGCAAGATAAGCATATGTAGACACCATTTTTTTAAGCTCCTCGATAGAAAGCAGACATTTTTTAGTACCTCCGAATTTGCTAGTTGCACTTCATGAGGGCCAAAAACTAAGGTCTGCTATGCAGTGAATTAATCAGACACCGGCCAATGTCTTTGGTGCTCGAAAGGCAATGCGACACATCAGAACGCATGACAGCATATAAAGTACTACCTCTGTGTTTTCTTTTAATCCTTTGCAAGTTGTTGCGCTGATGGATCGACGCAAGCCTTCAAAGACGAATGAAACTGAAGCATCGATCCATTCTGAAGATCGATCGATTTGCCGCGGTTGCCCCTCTGCATTCAGTTAGCTCTTTTTGGGCATCAGAGGCCACGCGTGCCAGCTCTGATCTGCTGCTGATCGATCTCTAGCTGCAGATTAATGTACTTTTCATACGGTGGCCGGCATCCATCTATTACTGTTGCAATCACTCATAGATAATGGATTCATTGCTGTTCGATCGTCTACTTCACGACGGCACGAACTGGTAAAACGTGATATCACCCGCAGCACAGCGTTGACGAAACGCTGCATCCGACATCTGTCGAAACAATCGCTTCCAGTGCCATTTTGTTTGACTGGGTATCAAGGTTTTAAATTTCGTTTTAGGGTTTCATCTTGGCACCCTCCGAAATTCGAAATTTCAGCGAAATCGTTATTTCGGACGAAATACAAAGAAGAAAATTTGAATCCGGTAATTTTTGAACTGAAATTTCCGAGATTCCGGTTCAAAATACCGACATCTCGGCGAAATTTTAGGTACTGTCGCCCTTTGAATTTTTTAGGGTTTTTTAATTTCTCCCGGAATTATGATCTACCGACTGTCTCACACGTAAAACGACGTGAAGAATACAATCCGGCCAAAATCCGATCAAATCCGGTCAAGTTTTGTTCAAATCTCGATCAAATTTACCAAGACTTCGGTCAAATACACCGAGACCTCGTCGAGATTTTAGGTTACTGTAGCACTTTGAATTTTTCTAGAGTTTATTTAATTTTGCCGGGATTATGAAATTCGGATGGGTCTAAGATCCGAAATTCATCGAGATTTCGCGAAATCTCGGCGAGATTTCATTCCCTGCTGGCTAGTTCTCTGCAGGCCCGGTTATCTTTTATCTTGGGCAGTTGAAACTGAAATTTGGCCGGTACAGATACTTTATACTCTTATATAGCTCAATGGCAGGATATTTGTCTTTTGAATTTCACCCTGGGTGCTAAGCTCAGCCGTTATGTACTGTTCAATGTCCATGGAAGTTTACACTCGTACATGTGCATATATTGCTTGTTAGTGATATAACTCAAATATCCAAATAGATTTGTTAGAGATATATTTAATATACAAATAGGAGTCCATATCTAATATAACTTAGACTCTTTTGGCTATATAAAACCACCTCCTAAACTTGAACATATTAGTGGATTATCTCTTATGTTTTTTTTTCCTCCTTTGTGAGTTTTTTTTTACGTTAAATCTTATCTCATGTTTTTGCCGTTCTAACCCCTAACAAGTGGTATCAGAGCCTCGTATTTTAGATCAAACAACTCCCTCCCGCCCTCGGGAGGGAGCGACTCTTGGGGGCGGCCATCGCACGGCACATCACATCGTGTACCTAGGAGTTTCCAATCTACCGCTGCTTTGTCTTCTGCGGCCGGGCCCAATGCACTTCTGGCCGGCCCCTGCCTCCGCACTCTGGCCCTCCGCGAGGCCCACGAGTAAAGCCGGCTGCCTCCTGCATCGTCCAGGCCTTCGGTCGTCTGACCCCCGGCCGCCTCTCCGCCACCCCATCCCCACTTCGCCATCGACGCCTTTGGCCGCCCTCCACTTCCGTCGCCCGCCTCAGCTACCTTCGGCCGGTGACCACACCATACGTCGCCTGCCGCTTGGTCTTTCGTGCACCAACCCTCTGCGCCTCGATGACCACCATCAGCACACCGACCACCTTCCAAGACGCGTTGCCTCTGATGAGCGCCGCCTTGGCGCTCTGCCCCATCTCCATCATCGCTCGAGCGCCACCACTTCCTTCTGGCCCCCTCCAGCCCGCGCCGCATTAGCCGAGCCTACCTTCGTGCTGGCCGTCCCGACCGATGCCCACCTCGGCCGCACCTCTGGTGATGACCATCGCCGTCGCCCTCTCCAACGGCGCCGCTGACCTATCGGCTCGCCCAACCGGCTACCCCTCATGAAGCATCACCACATAGTTGCCCGAGAGAGCCAGCTCTCCATCAGATTTGAAAGAGATCTCAAAAGTGAATTTAATTCGGTTTCAACTCCGATTGTTGTCTTGGCTCGGCATTTCGTTTGATTTTTGGCTCCAACTTCGGCTTCTTGGCTTCCGCTTCTCTTTTTCAACTTCAACTTCTAATTTTCTTCAAATTTTGCTACACGCACCAGAAGTGTACCAGAAATTACTACATGCACTTGAAGCGTACTAGGAAGTTTTTTTCTTCAGAATCTATCATATATTTTTTATCTATAGTTTTTCTCTACCATGTTATCTACTAAATTTGACATTGAGAAGTTCGATGGCAAGATCAGTTTCTCTATATAATATGTTCAAATGAAAGCCATTCTCACAAATATAGGTGTAGGGAAGCATTGCTATTTATCTCGGTGACTTTTTAAGTACCAAAGTGGTATTTCATGCGTAATTCAGGATTTTATGTCTATTATTGGTGAATTTCTTTTGCAATCCAGGCTGTTAAGCCTATTATTAGCGGATTTCTTTTGCAATTTAGGATGTTATGCCTATTATTGGCAGTATTCATGCGAGATTAATTATTGGTGGTTTCTTTGATGTTTCGTTGTCTATTTATCATTAGGAGAGAAAAGGACGGTACTGTATGATTGTAGGCCGTTATTTTCAATAACTCCTTCCGTCACAAATAGTTATCGTTTTAGATATCGATACGATCTCTAAAACACAGCTCTAATCACTAATTTATATTATAATATATTTAGAAGACCAAATAAAATTATAATATTATGAAAGTACTTTTCTAGACAAATCCACACATGATTTTTATATATCCATTTTAAATATTTAAAAAGATATAGATAGCTAGGGTTCCAAAATTTTAACTGCATTTATATCTAAAATAATAACTATTTGTAAATAGAGGCATGCATACGATAAGTACATACGCAGGTGTAGCAATGCCATGTTGTGAAATCATGTGCTGAAAAATTGGCTTAATGATGATTTTGGTATTGCAAAGTGGTTGTGCTCATGGCATGTGTGGTGCATGTGCATGTGTTGTTTCAGATGATTAATTGATATGCTTGTAATAGCATGGTACTTGTTTTGTTTGATGCAATGTGCTCGTGTGAGTGGTTGTATAGATTGATCTTGAGTCAAGTCGTGGACTTGTGCTCAGAATATTGTTTTGTGTTTGTTCATGTGCAGGTGTTGCTTGAGATTGAACGTGGTCGGTGACGGGACCGGAACTAGGTTCATGGAGAAATTGAGGTTCGGGACTAGGTTCAGGGAGGAATCGAAGTCCTAGTGGTCAAGGATGTCATGCGGGACGTTTGGACTAGAGAACGGTGCACGTGAAGTCTAGTGAGTCACGCGAGTGCGGCAGGTGAGCTGTACGCGTGCAGTTGTAATCGTTTGGGGTAGCTTGTATATATTGGGCCATATTGGGCCCGATGGATATGCATGCATGTATCTGTATACGAACTCTTTAGGATTGCTCATTATAAATAGGGGGAGGTGTCATCTGTTTATTATTGAGCCTGAGCTGGACATTAAGGATTGTACTCTTTTGTGGGAGTGCTGTAACCAGACAAATAAGAAATAGAAAAATCATATTTTCCTCAGCTAGCCGAATTACTGTTCATACGTGATTTGTTACGGTACTGATTTTCTGATCTTGGTTGCCAGGTTTTTAGTTTAGTAGATTGATTCATTGTCTATCTTGATTCTTTGAGTTATATCTTGATTTGATCCATCCAAAACCTTCCTAGGGCATTAATATAGTGTTCCTCAAAGTTATGTTGGTTAATCTTTTGTAGATTTTGTTTAATCACGAAATTAGGGTTTAATCAATTCTCGTCATTATCGATAGTCAAATTGCGAAGCTTTTAACTTTTGATCCGTAGATCCGATTGAGTTGATTTTTATTGGGTTAGTTTTAAAATTTAATCTAGTTTCTACAGTTTAAATTGCACATCAATCCGACGGTTGGATTTTCAGGAATTAAGGTTAGATCTATTCTCAGCATAATCTGTCACAGCAAGATTGCGGAGTTTATAACTTATAATCCGTAAGTCCGATCTAGCTTATTCTTTATTTGTTAGATTCATATTGGAGTTTAGTTTCTTGTGTTCAAATTTTAGGTCAATCCTACAGCTAGATCTCCGGAAATTCACGATTTACCGAATGCATTTACTCTGTTTTTGCTTGATCCGAAACTATTATTTGATTTCGAATTAAGGTGAATTTTAGTTAGATCAAAAATTTAAATTTAACTTCCGCGCAATCATTCACCCCCTCTGATTACTATATAAATATAGGGGGTGTCTAGGGAGCACCTGAGTGTTTTTTTGGTTTGTGGGCACTCAAATTTGTAGCCTCTGGATCTAGATCCATTGTTGCAATCAATTTACCATCTCTCCCCACCACCCTTCTCTTTATAGGTCCCCAAGTTGAGTGCTCACAAACCAAAAAAACACTCGAGTGTTACTTAGCCATTCTCTTGTTTTATTACCCATACAAACTTGTGTGCCAAAATTTGGTCATAGAAATGCTGGTCCAAGTTTTGGCCCAACATTGATAACAAAATAAACTAAGAATGCAATGTAAAAAGAATCTCATCAAAGTTTGATAACACATTGGTAAGTGGTAACAAACCAAATAGGTGTCAAATTTTTGGTCAAAGTTATCAAATTTTAGTAACCCAAATTTCCGTAGGCATAGGCTTAGAACCCCAACAGCCCAATGTCTCGATCACCCGGGGAGCTGTCGTCAGCGGTGAGGTAGTTTCTCGCGCTAGTGTGCATACGATCGACATAATGCGCCAGGTCAGGTGTGATCAGCACTAAATATGCCCTATTGTCTAAAAAAAAATGTCGGTCAGCATGCAAGCAGCTGATCACACCTGACCTGGCGCGATGGAGAGTTGGAGACGATGAAGCCTAGCTAGCTTAGCGCGCTCGCGCGAGCGGTAGGTTTGGTGTGCCTCCATGGTCAGCTTGCCGACTGGTTCCAACTTCCAACAGCGGCGGAGGCAGGGGGAATTTACCCGCACCGTTCTCACCTGCGCGAGGAGGTGCTCGGCGGTCGGGGCGGCAGCCTTGATTCACTCCCGGCCGACATGCCGCAGAAGACAGCGACACGCACGTACGTATATACTGTATCTACCAACAAGCAGATCTCGTCAAACTCGAACACCGGCTTAACGCGCTGATCAAGTGAGTATATGTCTACGGGTAGAGGTGGGCACTTGGGCCGGGTTTCTTTGGGCTAGCCCGAAGCACGGTGGGCACGGCACGATCCAAACCCAGCCCGACAAGTAAGAGGACCGTGCCAGGCCTGCCCGACATTGTAGCTCGGGCCGTGCCGGGCCCGGGAACCGGCACGACGAGCGGCACGGCACGGCGCGACCGTTTGGGCTGGGCCCGTGCCGGCACGGCACGACAGCAGCACGACGGCACGCCGGTGGCACGTGGCCTGCCACCACTACCCCTCTTCATATGTATTCTTCGAAAATTCGAACTTAAAGTTACAGTTTGTCAGACCCATAAACTGTATTTTCAAACCTTCTGTGTTTACGATGCTAGTCCCACGATCAGTCTTTAGCACATTGGCGAGAGAGGGAGCAACGAGCGAGAGAGAAAGAGAGGGAGATATGGGCAAGAGAGAGAGGGAGCAGCGAACGAGAGAGATGGGAAAGAGAGGGGGAGCAACGGGCGAGAGAGAGAGAGAGAGAGAGAGAGCTGAGAGAGACGGGCGAGAGAGATGATAGAGAGAGTGAGCAACGCATGAGAGAGGGAGAGAGAGAGAGCTGAGAGAGACAAGCAAGAGAGAGAGAGAGAGAGGGAGTGAGCAACGGATGAGAAAGATGGGCGAGAGAGAAGAGCTGAGAGAGTGAGAGAGAATGAGAAAAACACGTGAGAGAGAGGAGAGAGCTGAGAGAAATTGAGAGTAATGGGTGAGAGAGAGCAACTTCTTGAAATGTACAACAGTACAAGTCTCTTGTACTAACTACTAAGGAGTATCGTGCGTATCCGGATCCTTTTTTGTCTCGTTACAATAGTGTAAATGGGCTGGGCCTGAGTCAGCACGGCATAAAACGCAAATGGGCTGGGCCTGGGCTCGCCAAAGGAGAGCCGGCACGGCACGTCACGACGAGCTGTGATGGCCCGGCACGGTTTAGGCCCGAAGCACGATGGGCCCGTGCCGGGCCGGTTTGACTCGGCACGACGCCCACCTTTACCTATGGGCAGGGTTTCAAAAATCGGAGATAATCGGTAGAAAATCGGGAAAATCGGTTGTATCGTTAGGGTAAGATATTCAAAACCGTTGAGAAAACCGGTGAAATTCAAATTTGAATTCAAAAAATTTAAAATTTTTTAAAAAATTTGTCCAAAAGCTGGCTAAAATTAGTATTAATATGTTTTTGTCATTTGGGATAAAATTTAGATAAAAAAAACGACTCTATGGTGCATTTTTGAGCTAAAACCGAATATAGATAAATTGAAAAATGAAAATAACTATTTACTATCACAGTGTTGGGCTGAGGCCCATTAGCAGACATCGGCCCATTAGCTATTTATGAGTGCTCTAGCCATTTTCCGACCAGTGTTTGCAATCATCGAGCAGCCACAGCAGGGAAGAAGCTCCAGTCGTCGTAGGAGCCGTTGCCATAGGAAGCTGGAGCCGGCCATCTTTTCTGTTGCTCGAGACCGAAAATCGCGAGGTAATACCCGATTTTCTTCCGATTCAACGCGATTATCAGTAGGGTTAGCTTCATCGAGCTATTTTGCCCCCCCCCGTCGTGACCCTGTTGCGTTCCGAAAGATTGTGACTGATAGCGCTCCCGCGGATCGTCGAAGCCCACCGTACCAAGAGTCCAATGACAGTAGCTCCAAGACGGATAGCCATGGCAGTGAGTCCGATGATGGTGGCCCAGAACAGCCGCGTCCCATAGAATTTACCGGGAAGTCACAGTTCACTCATGCCACACAGGACAAAGACCATGGCGCTCCACAGTCGCAGAGGACGACTACTTCAGGTAGGGGGAAGGAGCATCGACGTAGCCATGATGCATCACAGGACAGCTCTAGCTCATACAGCGTCACCGAGACGCAATGGAGTTATGACTCATATGGCCAATACAACTATGCCATTTTCGGATGCTAATGCACAACCTCCCACCCAATGGGTCTACGAATGGCAAGATCCAGAATTTTTTACCATGTTGTACTAATAGTGGGAAACAACTAGCCCATGGACGAGCCAAAGTTGGCATGAATACAAGGCAGAGTTGTTAGCTACACGAGGATTAGCACTCATGTCGACAGATGAGTACAACATGGCGAACCAAGTGTACACCCAACGATACCACCCGTAGCCACGAAGGTATTGTTTTATTTGTATGTTTTATTTCATTGCGACTTAATTTATACTACCATAATGATTATGTAGGTTGAACATGGCATATGTCTGACAATGTAAGAACGATGGAACATTCTTTTTTCGTGACAAATATTGCTCTCAAATGTCATATGCCATTCATACTGAGCTGTGAACTTATTGGATTGATATGTAAATGGTATTTCAAACAAATTGTTATATGTTGAGGTATTACTGCTGCATTACATTTTACAACTTGAGATTGACTAAAATATAGCAAAGATCATGCCAAAAATTTGTTCTATTTTTCCATATATATTCCTTACATTTATTTATTTATTTTTTTTGCAATTTTACGAATTAGTTTTCTATCTCTACCGATTTTCCTGATATTTCCCCGATAATCGGTTCTTATCTCCCGATTTTCTTACAAAATCGACCGATTTTCTCACGCCGTCGCTATTATACCAACCTTCGGCTTTCAAACGGTTTGATTCCAAATTTCATCCGATTTTTCACGATTTTCTACCGATTTTCGCAGAAAATCGGTACCGGTGGATGCTCGAATTTCCATTGCAAAAAGAGAAGGTGAACCCTGCCTATGGGTATAGATGGTAATAGTAATTAGATATATAATAAATACTCTCCTCTTTTATAAGTAGTTGTCCTTTTAGACACATGTGTAGTCAAACTTTTGAAGCTTTGAATGTCAATATCTTTTTAAATATTTAAATTTTATATATGAGAATCATACGTGTAGATTTGTGTCGAAAAGTACTTTCATAATATTATAATTTTATTGGGTTTTATAAATATATTATAATAGAAATTAGAGATCAAAGCTGTGTTTTGAAAACCCTGTCGATGTCTAAAACGATAACTATTTGTGCTTAGCAAAATACTAGCTAATATAATTTATTGAATCGAAAAAAATGAACAATCTATATTGAATTCAGTATATCGTAAAAGATATATATTAGCTATATATATATATATATATATATATATATATATTAGCTATATATATATATATATATATATATATATATATAAACCACGTTGTGTAAGAGGGGGTCTAACCATCGCTTGGCTTTCCCATGCAGTTCTTAAGGGACTGCAACTTAAACAGTTGGGTGCGAGTTGTTGGATAAAAAAGAAACGGTTCATATCGATCCAAAGTACTGCAGCAAAATGGTACTATAGCAGTACTGTTACAAAACACTGTAGCAAATAGAGTTAGACGATCTGAGCCGTTCATTTACTCAATCGAACGATCCACGCCTATAAAGACTGCTTAAGTTGCAGTCTTCACAGAGACTGCGTTTGTTCCCTATCCCCGGATCATGCACTGCTAATTAAAGCGTACGGCTAGCTCTAGGTGCTTCAGTTTTCACCCTGTAGGCTAGTCCGCTGGTGCACTGCAGGCCAGTAGCACTTAGTTCATATCCGTTTTTGCAGGTGTGTTTGGCAAATGATCTGAATCTAAACAAGTAATACGTTCGGAGACGTTCGTTTGTAAAGAACAGCAGCTAAGATGCTAAAAAGAAACAAGAAGTTTCATTGTATATATACTCAATGCTGTGTGTACATGTATGGTATACAGCGGTGAAAAAATAATAAAAGCTACAAAAAATTATACGAGCCACCAGGGCACCTGAAGTGAAAGTAAGGTAGTACAAATTTGTTCACTCTCCACACCTAATTACGGCCACGTAATTACAGAGAAAATGTATAGGTATCATTCGGATGTTTTTGTCCCAAAAACTCCAGGTGTTTTTCCGCAATAACTTGGTAGGTACGTACACTCATGATCACTTACCAATTCACATGAACTCCCCCCAAAAAATATTCAAACTGAGAAACTATCTGTTTCATTTTCACACGTACATACGAGCTAGTTACCGTGATTCATACGTAGACGGCCGTCGTTGTCAAGGCGTGGTGCCAGTCAGCTGCGCACGGTGACGAGCAAGCTCGAGTCCTCGTCGCCATGGGGCGCCGCAACCTTGACGCGCGCACCCGCGTCTTTCCCACCGTCTCCGTTCACATCGCCGCGTCCGACTTCGCAGGCGGCGGTGGCAACTCCGGCGAGCACCTGCGCGAGCTCGGCCTGTTTGGCCCAGTCCGTGCGCTCGATCACCACAAGCATCACCACGACACACGTCGCCTGCGCGGCGAGGAGGCCGAGCCAGAGACCCTTGAAGTCCATGCCGACCCAGAACGCTAGCCCGACGGCGACGGGCATGCCGACGCCGTAGAACGCCCCAAGGTTGATGTGCGCGCCGTCCTTGGGCCGCGCGCTCCCGCGGAGCACGCCGCAGCCTGTGGTCTGCGGGCAGTTACCGAGCTCGCACAGACCGAGGATGGGGAGCACCGACGCCGTTAGCGCAAGGATGGCGGCGTCCGACGTGAACATACGCGCCCACGAGTTGCGCACGGCCACGGCGAACAGGAAGGAGACGAGGCCCTGGAGTGCACTTAACGCGAAGCCCGCACGGGCCGCGGTGCGCGCGGCGGCCGGCCGGTTAGCGCCGAGCTCGTTGCTGACCCGTGTCGACACGCCGAAGCTGAGCGACGACGGGAGGATGTAGAGCAGCGACGTGGTCTGGATGAGCACTCCCATGCACGCGACGGTGGCTTTGGGGTTGGCAAGGAGGCCGCAGAGAAGGATCATGATCTCGTACCACCACCACTCGAGGCAGACGCTGCCGCAGCTCTCGACGGCGAGCCGGACCAGCTGCACCCACCCGGCGACGTCCTTGAACAGCTTGTCAGACAGCGAGAAGCCACCGGTGGTATGGTGCACGCCGGAGACGTAGATGTAGCCGAGGAGGAGAAGCACGAGGTTGAGGTTGGCCAAGCCAGAGGCAAGGGCGACTCCTTCGATGCCGAGGCCGAGGCCGGAGACGAACAGGTAGTTAATGGGGAGGTGGATGGCGACGGCGAGCGTGGCGCAGGCGGTGAGCGGGAGGTTGATGGACTGCGTGCGGAGGTAGATGCGGAGTGGATGGAGGAACGACTGGAAGAGGAGGTCGGGGAGACAGAAGATAATGTAGCGCTGCGCAGCGGCGGAGATGGCCGAGTCCTGGCCGCACAGCAGGAGAAGCGGCTCCATGTGCGCCCAGAGGAAGGCAACGGGCACAGACATGGCTAGGAGCAGGATCACCATCCGCTGCATGGTTGCACCGACGAGGGGGAGGTTCTTGGCGCCCACGGCCTGGCCACACACCGGCTCCATGCCCATGGCTAGGCCGGACAGGACCGAATATCCCGTGATGTTGGCGAAGCCGATGGCGAGGGACCCGCCGGCCAGGGCGAGCTCGCCGAGCCGGCCGAGGAAGAGCATGGAGATCATCGGCCGGACGTAGAGTATGAGCCCCGTCATGATCATAGGCAGTGACAGACGCAAGATCGACACGGCCTCGTTTGCCGCGTCCCTGGTCAACGACGGCTTGTCGGCCAGGACAGGCGGCTTGCAAGTTGTCATGGTCGAATCGGCCACAACAACGACAACGACGTCCGCAGAGACGACCATACCAAGCGGACCGTCGCCGACGCCGCCGTTCTTGGCATTATACCGGCACGGCGGCAACGGCTGATCAATAACGAGCTCATCACACATGACGGCTATATCCAAGCCAGCTTCTTCTGTGCACGTGTGTGCAGCTAGCTTTTGGAGGGGAAACCAGAAGGGGAGGGTGGGGGCCGGGTTCTCGAACCCTAGCAAGGCCACTAGATTAATAGGCGGAAATGGATGCGATCAGTCGATGCAAAAGAGAAGCAGGAGACCATGAAACCTAGTGTGGAGATTCGGATATTGATTATTTCAGAGAGAAGCGTACTCGTCGTCTTGCGGTGAAGTGGCTAGCTCCCAAGCTCCCATGAAGCCGGTCTCGGCCGGCCCTGCAAATCAAGACGCGCTTGCGACGACGTAAGCGCGCGCACGAGGAGTTCTTGTCGTATCACGAGGCTTGTAGCTTGATTTGGCCGCTCATGGAGGCTTCGCGAACGACCGTACGTGCGGCTGCTTTGCTAAGTTGCATCGCCTCTGGCTCAGGGTCTGTAACTCTGTATGGTAGAGCTAGCAAATTTAAGCGAGGAGGTAAATGGCCGGGTGAGGAGAAAAGGTGCAGAATGGGATGGGTCTTTATACACGCAATTTGGCCCCATGCATGCTGCAAATCACCCAATTTATTTGCATTATGAATTCGTTGGGTAATTATATATGTGATTTTTGTCATGGATTTAAAAGTCTCTGCTTGGAATTTTCAAATTCGCTGTCGGGTTTACGAAGACAGTGCAAAATGGCTTAATATAATGGAGTCAATGGGTGCGTTTTTCTTTTATTTTAATCATCCCTAATTGAATTGTTAATATGAAGAATATTTAGTCGGCAAGTTCCATCTGTCTTCAGGCTTTGATATGCCTAAAGGTGGGTGTCCCGGCACGGGTCTATCTTGCTTCGGGTTTGAACCGTGCCGGGCCGTTACGGTCCGTCGTGCCGTGTCGGGCCAGCATAGGCTCGGCCCATTTACACTATTGTGACGAGACGAAAAGAACCCGGATACGCACGATACTCCTTAGCAGTTAGTACAAAAACTTGTAATGTTGTACATTGCAAGAAGTCGCTCTCTCACCTATTACTCTCAATTTCTCTCAACTCTCTCCTCTCTCGCGCATCTTTCTCATTCTCTCTCACTATCTCAGCTCTTCTCTCTCGCCCATCTCTCTCCGTCTCTCTCATCCGTTGCTCTCTCTCTCTCTCTCTCTCTCTCTCTGTCTCAGCTCTCTCTCTCTCTCGCCCATCTCTCTCCCTCTCTCTCATCCATTGCTCACTCTCTCTATCATCTCTCTCGCTCATATCTCCCCCTCTTTCTCTCTCGCCTGTTGCTCCCTCTCTCGACAATGTGCTAAAGACTGATCGTGAGACTAGCACCGTAAACACATAAGGTTTGAAAATACAGTTTCTAGGTCCGATAAACCATAACTTTAATTTGAATTTTCAAATAATGCATAATTAAGAGGGGTAGTGGCGGTGGGCCACGTGCTATCGGCATGCCGCTGTCGTGCCGTGCCTGATTCCCGAGTCCGGCACGACCCGAGCTACAGTGTCGGACCGCATGACGCACGACGATCTCTTACATCTTAGGGCTAAGCTTGGACCGTGCGACGCCGTGCCCGGGTGGCTTCGCCACTCAAAAAGCCCGACCAAGTGCCCACCTATGGATGAAATTTTTTAAACAATACTTCTTTTAAAAAGAATTGCGGTTTTAATACTCGAAAAATTAAAATTACAAAATTAATATGTAATCGCTAGACCGTACGGAGAATACCCTATTTTCACCATATGGTATGGCGAAAATACCCTAATTACCCGATTAACCGTCGGCTGTTTGGTTAAGGCTATTTTCGCCTTACCATATGGCGACAATAGTATTTTCGTCATACCATATGGCGAAAATACCCTATTTTCCCCAAACCGTATGGCGAAAATAGGGTCTTCACCATACCGTACGGCGAAAATAGCCTTAATTCCCGTGTAGCAGATTAACTGCGAATTTAGTGTATCGTCACCGCACAGTTCGGCAAAAATAGGGTATTCGCCATAGGGTATGGCGAAAATAGGTTATTCGCCGTACGGTCTGGCGATTACATATTAATTTTGCAATTTTGATTTTTCGAGTATTAAAACCGCAATTCTTTTTAAAAAAGTATTATTTAAAAAAAATTCACCTATGGATATACCACTAGTTTGTTGTTTGACTTTGGGCGTGCAGGGTATATATATTATTGTTGTACGATCTGAATTTCTTTTTTCTATTTCGTCACACTTTAAATAAAGTGACAACAGATTAATATATCTGTCTCGATTTATTGATCAACGCGGATTAAACTAAACTGTCTCAAAGCATTAATTTTTCCGTAAGAGGTTTACGTGCAAGTTAAACAGCATTGAGGGAGTATTTAGTTGAAGATTATTTTGTGTATGTTTCAACTCTGGCTCTGCACGCTACAGTACTCTCTCCGTACTTCTTTTATTTGATGACGCTGACTTTTCACGATTTATAAGATGCCACTTTGATCGCTTCTTTTTATAACTTTATCTTAGCGTGAAGTAATAAAATTATAATATTGTATAAGGTTTTCTAAGGAGAAATCTAGCTAGCGATATACTAGTTTTCATATGACCAATATATATAGTTTTAAATACATTTATGGTTAAATTTTAAAATGTTTAACTACGCCGGCTCTGAAATATTAAACTAAGTTAGAACTGAGGAAATATAATTAATCGTGTTCCTTCGTTTGGATGCATGCATGGTAACCATTCGAAGCTGCAAAAAACTATGAAGTACAGAAGATAAATGTACCTAGTAGGAATTAACAGAGCCTTTCACAAAACATGGTGTAAAGACTGTAGACCATTTCTTTTTCTGTGGATCATTTCTAGCACTTTTGAAACGTGAGGCATATAAAATCAACAATACATTTTTCCGTAAGGATGATTTGAATTTTTTTTCTACCGACTTAATTGGTTTGGTATGTGCTGGTAGTCAACCAATATTTTCCATAGCAGACTAGCTAGCTTATAATATATGTTGGAGTTGAAAATATGTAGTGCCAAATATTAGCTAACCAATGAAATGATATACGAATATGCTAATTAATGCTGAAAATCTTGTTATGAAAACTAAGGCGAGGCAATGAACGACTTACTTCATATCAAAACATAATTAACAATTCAATCAAAACGTCAACTATTTCTTTAAGAGAATTGTCCATGTTCAAGACCTAGGTCCCCGGATCGAGTTTATGGATATAATTTTGATTGCCTTTGTCAAGGAAATTAGAGATTGAAAAGGTAAGACAATAGGGATGCTTTTATTGGATTACAAATATTTACAGAGTACAGACTTGAGTGGAGAATTAGAAGACTAATGCTAATCTCTCATGTACAATCACTCATGCTTGAATCCTTATGAATGCTTCCTATTTATAGCAGACAAAGAGATGGCAGATGTCATTCTTCTAAGAGGTGTCTTTCCACAAAAAGGTGTCTTCTCGTCATTAGGCATTTTGTCACTAAAGAGGTGTCTTTTCATTGAAGAGGTTTCTCTTCGGGGGAGTAACTTCCAAACGATTGTTTGTATCTATCAGAGAAAGCATCTTCCGTACACTAGTATAGCAAGGAGATAACTTCTGTCCTGACCTAGATTAGGTTAGGGCGAAGGCTATCCTATATCCGACTTGAATGTTGGTTGACTCTGACCTAGATATAAATATCAGGTCAGGGATATCTCCATGTGTCTTAATTTTAACTTTGGTTGGAACTTGTAACTAGGTAATGGCCGGCTTTGGGCCTTATAGGCTCTTTTTTATTATTTAATAGCGTGTAGGCCTAGAATTAATTAAGGACATATTAATCATTGTCAGCTAGCCCTCAAGACTCATGTAAATATGTTTAATTACTCGAGGCTTTTCAATTTTCAAGACACGTTACAGTGTCTCGCGCTAATCGTGTCACCGTTTCGGTTCCCGATAGAGAAATCTTTTACGGTTTTCTCGGTAACCGAACCGATGCGATAACTGTCCTAAAGGGCAGTATAAATAAAGAGGAAGAGGCCTCCCTCGTGCACTTCGCGCTTCCAGTGTCTTTGAGCACAAAAATTCTTTGTGCTCTTTGCTTTCTTCTTAGTTATTCAGGCTTTTTCATCTTCCGTTCCTTTTTCTTCACTCATTTGGAAAGTTTGATCAAGAAACGGAGGTGAAAAGCTTGAAAACTAAAAGAATGTTTGAAGCTTTTCACCTTTCGGATTCTTCTTCTTTCATTCTCAATGGGGAAATCTGTTTTCACCGCGAGTAGGATCCAATAGCTTGAGTATCAAGGTTTGATCCCAATGTGCAAGATGGTGCGCAGGAATCCTAGTAGAGAAGATACAAAACCTACACCCCAGGAGGGGCGCATTGTTCTTTTCACTGCTTTTCCTACTTTGCTTTTCCTAGGTTAGTTTTCATCTCCATGAGAGCGAATTCCAAGACGATGTGCTCGATCACTATGAGATCGAGCTCCGTCATCTTCCTCCCAACTCTATTTTAATTTTGAGTGTTTTTTCACATCTTTACGAAGCTTGTCTTAGTATTTCCCCTTCTGTTCGTCTTTTTCATTTTGTCTATCAATATACTAGAAATAACAAAACTCCCAAAGTTTTTGGGAGTGTTTATTTTAAACTCCAGGTTGGTGTCCAGTATCCATCACTTTCGACTCAGGATACATCAAAGGATTACCGGCAGGAGTGGTTTTACTCCAAGATTCTGGGGGGCAGCTGCCTTCGGTTCACCAGGAAAGTTGCTCCGATCTGGACGATGTCGGAGGCGAAGAACGAGAAGGATTCCCTAGAACTCAACAGCGAGGAGAAGAAAATTGTAAAGGTTATCTCCAAGCTAGTGTCGGGGGGTCTTTTAGGACAAAAAATTGTTCTTTTGTACCACAAGCTGA